>CM052441.1:64006090-64058890 GCA_028533085.1 Varecia variegata | reverse complement strand
TCTTCTTCCTATTTGGGGCAGTTTTCTGGTGGCAACCAAGACTGTGGGGACCCACAAATACAGTTTCCAGCTGCTGCAGGGGCAGCAGGAACCAAACGCTGGACTCCAGTGTCCAGCAATTGTGGTGATGGTGGCTTCCTAATTCTAGCTTTTTGTTCCCTGAATTGCAGCTGTGGTGATGCCTTCTTGAAGTCAGTTGGCCTCCTGATTGTGGCAGAGGAAGTGGTTCCCCCATAGGTCAGTCAGCCAGGGTGCTGAAAATCATTCCCAACAAGTGCAATCTAGAGCCTGCTCCTCCAGTTCTCCTGATTTCATAAGCACCTCACTCTTTGTACTAAGTCCTTTCTGTTTTAAATATCTACAGTGCTTTCTGTTTTATGCACTGAGCTCGTTCTGATACACAGAGTACCATAAAAAAAAGAGACCTACGTTAAATATGTCCTGTTGGCATTTTCATTTCAGTAATAGAGAAATAAAATCTAAGCAAACAAAAAAAATTCCTGGAGAGGGAAATATGAATTAAAATAATAGTTCTTCCCTATAACACCAAGAGAATTGGAGTGGTATCAAATTTGGGAATTGATCTATGTCCCAAAGATTCATAATCTGTAATTGCATAATACAGACTCTGAGAAGCTTGAAATAAAGAAGCATCCTTAATTTTGTTTGCTCTAGTGTTTTCTAAATTCACTTCAGAATTAGTCATTGTTTAGGAAATATTAGTTTACTTAATTTTGAGGGGAAAAGTATAGTTTCAATATTTGAAACATCAAAAGCCAAACATCAAAATTTAAAAAGTAAAGATATGATGTAGAAAAAAAATCAGTAAGCAGTAAAACCAATAATTAAAGTCTAAATAAGGGTTAAAATGGTTATTAAATTTAGTATGTATATTAAGCAAAAGTCTTGAAAGGGAATATTAAGTAAAATAATAATGATAATATGAATTTAAATTGTATAATATTTGAACAAAAACTAAGAAATCGGAAAGGGAGAATTTTTTAAAATGCTAATTTTTTTATCTTCCACTGAAGGGGTCAATAAATTTGGGTTCAACCTAGACCCTGATAGAAAAATTTAAGAAATAGATAAATGAATGAATAAATAAATAAATATTTAATGCAAAGTAAGATAAAAGTATTATGATTGATAACTTTAAAATCAATAGAGAGGAAAAACGAAAACCTAATAGAGAAAAGAAATCCTAATATTAGATGACCAATGCTAAACAAAATCTAGTAGTGATGACTGTAAGTGTAAAAAGCAAAAAACACATATACAGGCTTTTAAAGAAATCCAAACTTATGCTCTTTATAAAAATCTATCAAAAACAAAATCATATAGAAAGCATAAAATTAATCAACTGATGGACAAAAATATGGGAAATACAAACCAAAGAGAAGTAGGGGGTCTTGATATCAATATCAAAATAATTCAAGGTAAAAGAAATTACTCGGAGCAAAAAGGAAATTTTTATGTTGCTAAACATTACACAGACATGACAACGGAGAGGGATGCCATTTTCTCCCTCTCTGAGTGCTCACCTCCCCTGCAATGGGAACTCCTCCACCTCTCAGAAGTGTTGAGGCCCACACCTCCAGACGTGCTTCTCTTGGCTCTCATTTGTTCCTTCCACAGGGATGACTTATTTGATTAGTGAAATCAGAAAAGGATCATTGTGCAGTCCTGGACTCCTCTCTCTGGCATAGTCTCTTAGATCCACCTACCTGAAAACAGTATGAGTTCTGTGTGGAAACCTCCCTGAATGACAGAATGGTAGAATTAACATCTGGCTTTGGAGTAATTCAGCCCCTCCCCACCCAGGCCACTCTAATGAACAATAAATCAGTGTGCTTGCTGTGCAAACATGGCCTCAAGATATGCTCCCAAGCATGCTCTTTCAACTACATTGTTGCTTCTAGCACTGCTATTTATGATAGAAATTCTGGGACCTTTTCCCATCTTCGCTATTCCATTTATGACTAAATAGTTAAAGTGAGTGAGTATAGAAAGTGTATTTTGGCTAGAAATCCAAGCTAAATCCTCCATTCAGTGTAGCATGCAAGGAAGCTAATATTTCATCTCATTCTAATTTCTGCGTATCTTTCTCAATTAGTTTATAAGCTGGAAAGGAGAAAGTGTGGGTAATTAACACCCTCCAAACCTCCAAAATGTGGGCCATTAACTTTAATGAAAATACATTAAGACAATATATAAGAAGAAATTGGCAAAATCATGTTCTAAAAGAGAGACTTAAACACTGTCTTTCAATCCTTAACTGAGCAAAAGGACAAAGAGCAGAACAGGAGATAGAGGATTTAAACAAGTAAGAAGTTGAATGAAAAATAACATTGAAATTTGTGCTTTACGGAGTATACTCATTCTTTTCATCTGCAAAAACGTGATCATATACTAAGCCCCAAATACAATTTCAATAAATTCCAAAAAGTGACAATTCTACCTGCCATATTCTGACTGTAAAAATAAAATCGGAAATTAACAAGGCAAGAGTAGAATAAAATTAAAAATGTATTAGAAATAGCATATAATCCTAATCATCTGGTCAAAGAAACAATTAAAACCACAGTTTCAGATAATTAAAATAAATTATATCATATGTCTCTAGGGTACCACCTCACATCCTCTTGATCTCACCTCTGATTCCAGCTATATTGATGACAAATATTTCCACATTAAGTTACAACCTATTTTCTACAGAGCAGTCCTTGACAGGGTCAGTCAAACCCAGCACTCATGGATTCTCAATGAAGAAGTGTGGGGAAAGTTAATGCCTTCAACCGAGGGGGATAGCAGTCAATGGAGAGATACTTCTCCCCTTTATAGCTTGAGGAGACAATGCTAAGACACAGTCAGTACAGTCCTTAGAATGTCCTTATCAATTCACTAATGCACACACATGTCAGCATTCCTTCTTTTCTGTTTCATTCTCTCTGCTCCCTCACTCCCACTTTCTGGAATCACTTTCCAAATCAACTACTTGTACACAAGTACTTGTCTCAGGCTCACCTTTCCCTTGCCCAGGAACACAAAGTAAGTCGAGCATGGTCCCGGAATACAGACACTCAGGATAGTACCTGGAGCCCGACTCAGCAGTCAGATGGCAACAAGAACCCCACCATGGTGGGATGAACTTCAGAAAACTCAGAGATGGCTAGGGACATTACTGCAAAAAGATTGCCTATAAGCACTGAATATATCTGACTACAGAATTAAGACTAAAGCAAATGCAGAATCGGGTATCAGAACAGAGTGCAAATGTTTTATGTCTTGATATGGAAATTATAAAACTAATAAAAGTCGAGAATAGAAAGGAGAAAGATATAGTAAGTATATTAATTGCCTCATCTGTAATAGTTTAGAGTTGAAAGATATCATTTAAAGCTAATAAACCAGGTAGCAGAAATATATTAACATTTAACAATATAAAGAATAAGAAAGACAATATTATCAACTAAAATATATTGTTGGAGAAAAGGGGTCAGGGAAAAGGAATCAGGGAAAACATGCTAATTTTTAACACTGCTAGATAGAAAACTAATAGATATTGCCCAAAGTAATAGAGGGCTAAGGCTATTACGCATTAGGAAAAAATCCACAGACCTTTCTTAATATCAAGGAAAAAAAAATACATGCACACTGACAAAGAAGACAAACCACATAGTGAAAGGCATTTTAAGAACTGCTAAAACAGAGTACATAAGCTAATACAATGTAACAAAGATCAAACTTATCTGAATATCAATAAATGTTGTTACTTAATTTATATATTGAAAGAAAGATTTTCAGACTGGATTACAAAACAATATCCAACTCCTTGTTTTATACAAGAAATATCCCCAAAACAAAATAATCCAGAAAGGGTAAAAATAAATACTAGGCAAATACCCCTTAATACAAAAATAGGATCAAGATCTTAATATCACAAAAGGTGAAATTCAGACCAAAAAGCAATAAATTATCCATAATAATAAGGACTTTCTTAAATCTAAAGGACACAATTTACAGTAAGGGTATAATTATGAATCTTTTATGCATCAAATAACACTCCTTCATATTGTATAAGGCAAAAATTACAGAACCTACAAGGATAAGTAGAAACACATTCTACTAACATAATTCACCACATTATTAGAACTAAAGAGACAATCATATAATCCTATCTATAGGCACCAAAAAAGCATATGAAAAACAATTGAGCAGCCATTCTTGACTAAAAATACTCAAGTAAAATGGGAAAAGATGTATTAATATATTTGCTTAACATGATAAATGAGCCCAAAAGTCAGGATCTTGCTTAAAGGGAAAACAATAGCTACATTCCTATTAAAAATACATACCAGGCAATTATGACCATTATCACCATTATTGTATGTGCTGAAGGAAGGAGCCAATGCAGTTACCCAAGAGAATGAAATTAGAGAGATGTAAAATGGAAATGAGTTAAAACTATCATTATCAAAATGATTATATATCTGAAAAACACAAAACAATAGCTTTTACGTATACAAATAGTAATCAGATAAAAGATAAGATGAAAGAAAAGAGTACATTTACAATAGCAACAAAAAAAGATTAAAATTCTAGGAATCAACAAGAAATGTGTAAGACCTATACAAAAACATAATTACAACAAAACTTTAAAACATTACTGAAGTATACAGAAGAAATGAACAAACGGAAACATGCACTATATTCTTAGGTAAGTAGGCCAAACATTATAAAGGCATCAATTTAACATGATTTTAATAAAAGTACAAAAAGTTTTTTTAAAAAAAGCTAAACAAAATGATTCTAAAGTTTATAAGGCAAAAATATATACATATCAAGAAAAACTGAAAAACTTGAGTAATGGGGTAAAAAGTCTAGAACCACTAAATATTAAATACATTTTATAGTTTCAAAAATTAACATAGTGTGATATTGGTACATGAATAGATAGGCAACCAGTGAAATGAAATAGAAATTCCAGAAATAGATCCAAGTACATAAAATAATTTAGTATCAAACTCCAAATATGGGCTTTTAAACAAGTGGGTGTTAGGACAACTAGACAGCCATTTTGAAAAAATTAAAGCCATATCTCACAATATATATATGTATGAACTCCATAGTGCCTGTAATCCCAGCTCTTTGGGATCCCTTGAGGCCATGAGTTTGAGACCAGCCTGAGGGACAGAGGGAGATGCTGTCTCAAACAAAAAAAAAAGAGAAAGAAAGAAAGAAAAAAACTTTAAGAAGTGTTAGATGTTCTGTGCTGCAGGAAGTGATTAGGACAAAAAAAAAGTGTTAGATGGGCCAGACGTTGTGGCTCACACCTGTAATCCTAGCATTCTGGGAGGCCAAGGCAGGGGGATCGCTGGAGCTCAGGAGTTGGAGGTTGCTGTGAGCTAGGCTGACGCCACAGCACTCTAGACTCAGGGCAATGGAGTGAGACTCTGTCTCAAAAAAAAAAAAAAAAGTGTTAGATGAAAAGAAAGGAAAATTGTTTTATAACCCTAGAATGATTAAAAATGCAAAAGTATGCATCGTGAAAAGAAGAAAACACCATAAGCAAAATCAAAAGGTAAGAGACAATTTTGGAGAAAACTTGTCAAGTCACATCACAGGTATATCTAATATATAATTCAATCCTAGAAATAAAGATCAATAATCTAATAGAAAAGTAGGAAAAGGACATGAACAGGCTGTGCAGAAATGTATGGCTCTCAATGTAACCTCAAATTAAGGGAAATGCAAATTTCCTTACTAATACTGTCTATCTGAAGGGCCAAACAGGCACTTACATTGCTGATGAGTGTGTAAATTGGTTAAAATCATGGGGTATAATATTGTAGTATCTGCTAAAATAACAAATGATATAGCTTCTGACCCATCAATTCCACTTCTAAGAATTTGTCCTACAGTTATACTTACACATATGTGAAACTGATTTACAAAGTCAGTGTATTAGTTTCCTAGGGCTGTAGTGACAAATGACCACAAACTGGGTGGCTTTAAAACAACAGAAATGAGAATATTCTTTCACAGTTCTGGAGACTAGGGGTTTTAAACCAAGGTGTTGGGAGAGCCATAATCCCTCTGAAGGCCGTAGGAAGGATCTATTCTATGCTTCTCTCAGCTTCTGGTGGTTGCTGGCAATCCTAGATGTTCCCTGGTTTGTAGACATTACTCCAATCTTTGTCTTCATCTTCACACAGCATTCTCCTCTAGATTAGTGTTTGGTTAAATAACTGGGTACTATAGCTAGCCAAGCTGACACATAAAACTAACAATCACAATAAGGAATATGGTAAATAAAAAATCAAGGTATTACAGTAGTATGTAAAATATGCCATCTTTTATTTACAAAATGGGAAGAATAAGAATTCATATTGTTTTTATTTGCATAAATTCTGGAAGGATTCTCAAGAAACCAATGAAAAGAGCTTTTATATGTATATGTGCATTTGTAACTAGTTAGATTAGGGACAAGGAAAGGAATAAGAATTTACTGTATACCTTTTTATATAATTGTGATTTTTGAACCATGGGATGTATTGCCTAGGCAAAATGTTTAATTAAAAAAAGATACAATAGTAAGATCTGCTACTGGGGCAGGAAAAGGAAGATCATTAGAATAAGACACAAAGTCCAGAAATGGAGAGACACACACACACACACACACACACACACAACAAAAGTAGCATTTCAAATGAGTTGGTAGAACTATAAGTTAATTTTGTGTTCTTTTACTTATCTGTATTGTCCATTTCCTCAATGAACATATTTCTTCTGTAGCAATAGAAAAACAATTTAAATGTCTTTAATCCCTTTTAACAAGTTTAGCAGAGGCAAACAATTAAGGATCAAAGCCTTTTGAGAATCAAAAAATTCCTCTTCCTAACAATGTTTAAACACTGATAGCCTCTCCTATTTAAAAAAAAAAAAAAAAGTATCCTTTTTACCTTGAAGGATTTGAAGAGAAGGAAGAATGAAGAAAGGGCCAGCAATTTCATTAGTTGTACAATTCAGGTATTTATGAAACTCAGAATTAACAGTGGGAAATGATCTTTAGGAAAGTCATTTCCAAAACTTTGCTTTGGCACTAGGATTTCGTTAAAGGGAAACCATTTCCAAAGTGGAAGCTGTTTCACATAATTATTTTTTGTTATTATTGACTTGTTTGTATTCATGCTTTTTATATACTGAGTAACCTTGTGCAGTCATGGCTACAAATTCCACTTATGTGTGACTGAGTCCCACATCAGCATCTCTGGTGTAGATCTTCCTTCTGTTTGCTGCACATGTCCATATGGAAGTCCCACAACAAACTCAACCTGTTTAAAATGGAGCTACTCACCACCTCCTACCTACCAAATCTGGTTTTTTCTCATGGTCCCCATTTCCCCAGTGTCACTGTCATCTCCTCAGTTAGTGGGGGATTCTCCTCTCTCTCTCTCTCTCCCCCTCCCCTACATCCAATTGATTACCAAGAGTTGTCAATTCTCTCTTATAAATAACTCTGTGATTCGTCTCTATAGTATTAATATATTCCCACTGACTCTCATTATTTCTTATCTGACATTCCTGAATGGTTTAATCCATCTTCCACATTAGTATAGAAGTGACTGTTTCAAAATGAAAATCGCATGTCATATTGCTATCTAAAAATCCTCTTATGACTTCTAGTAAATTGCATTATATAATAGGAGCTCCATAAATGCTTGATAATGAATGAATAAATATACAACTGCATCATGGCCAGAAAGTAGATTCAGCATAGTTCTTTTCATACTTATTAGCCATAAAACAATTGTTAGAAGAAATGCCACCCAGTTAAAGCCATTTGCTAGTCTTTAACCTCTGAAATAACTGTCCATTTCACATCAAACTATAACAGATGAAGCTCTGTTTTCCTTTACATGCTTCTTGATTTTATTTTATTAAATCAACCAGGGGAAATAATTTCAATTTATATGAAATTTTGGAATCAAATACACCAAAAAATAATCACCATAATAATCACAATAGGATTTCTGCAGGACTATAGACACAATTGAGATGTATTTCCCAGGGGTGATTTAAAATCAAGAGTTTTTTTCAGCTTCAAGTCCATATACATTGAGCAACACAAAGGAATGTTTCCCTAAAATAAAAATGACTAATTCTCATCCAGTAAATTGTTATTCGAAACACATTTTTGTTAAGTATACCTAAACACATTTCTGCAATGCTAAAAGCATCCAGAGATATATAGCACTCATCTTGCTATAAATTTAAATGCAATCCTGACCTGTATTTTTATGAATTAATAAAAACGTTACTTCGGCAATCTGGTTTTTACAGTTAATCAAGAGAATTGTATCTTTAAGAGAGTATCCTAGCAACCTCTCAGCAGCTAAGAAAAAACCCAACTGACAATATATACCGATTTAATTATGCTGTTGGACTCCATCAAACTTTGCAGTTAATCAAAAAGATATTTAAAAACAGAAATAGAAATTAAGCTACAGCTGAAAATGAGAACTACTCATGAAGGGGACTAAAGGAAGAA
The DNA here is from genome assembly GCA_028533085.1 of Varecia variegata. Taxonomy (NCBI): domain Eukaryota; kingdom Metazoa; phylum Chordata; class Mammalia; order Primates; family Lemuridae; genus Varecia; species Varecia variegata. Next base: position 64,050,336 of record CM052441.1, on the reverse strand, counting down.
TTTCATAACTAAATGAGAACTTTACGTGTTCTTCACACTAGAGCATGTTTACCAGTAAGCAGAGTAGCAAAAAAATTGATAAAGTTATGATTCCAGTGGGAGTGTCAGATCAGAACCAATATGTTAATTACTCTAAGAGATTGCTAGTTCCAGGGCCAAAATTATAATACATTGGGGTAATCACAGCTTTATAGGTATATTCAAAACTTGCAATCCCACTACATTTTCATTGGCCTGTCCAAATGTACATTTTCTACTGGTGATGCATTTTATAAGACCTGAGCCCTGGAGAAATATGCTTCTTCTCTCTTCTACATTTGGAAATATAGCTATTTTCATCGCCACCCCAGCCCCTACCCCATCATCATTACCAATATTTAATATGGCCAAATACTTGGCACCACATACACATATTACAGAGAAACAGATCTGTTTCAGACGAGGTAGGTTTTTGGTTTTGTTCTTGTAATACACACAAAAATCAAAGAAGCCAAAGAAAGACATGTATACTTTGTATAGCAATCAAAATCCAAACTCATGAAAACATGATCAACTTTGTTAGTAAATAAACACTTCCTTTGGATGTCTTAATATATAGAAATTCTTGTTTATATACCTGTCTTCACAAATGCTGAGGAGTGGACACATGATAAATCTAAATGATGAGTTCTGTCTTATTTTTCTTTTATTTAAAATAATCCCTGTATATAGGCTAATTTCTTTTAGATAATTTTAATATTTCTTAAACCTTAAGCACAGAAACTACTTGCCTGGACCAGTAAGTACACACACACATATTTTTCTCAAACTTTCAAAAACCCGAGATTTTAAGAAAGCTATTGCTATAACAAAATGCATGTTCACAAAGAACATCAAATTTACATCACACTGATTAGTTCGTCTTGAGGGAATGCTATAAGAACAATTTTTTAAAGGTTTTTCTGAAAGTCTAGGGATTATAGGTTATAATGGAGGAATACCTTGTGAATTATCTAATCTTTTTTGTTGTTGGTTATTCCAATAGAATTCCTGTTTCCTGACTAGTTCAAATTTTCTGAAACATTAACCACAGAGAACTGACAGTTACAGATCACAGCTGGTTATGACCATAAAACAGAGACAGTGGTTTATTTATAGTCCTGTGTGCAGTGTGAGGAGGGGAGTCTATATACTGCACCTGCACACTGTGACCACAAGCCCTAAGTGCTAGATTTGAATATGCACAACCTTACTGGGCATCCATTTCTCTATATAAAGGACCACCCACTCACTCCCACTAGTGTTACCTTAGAATAGTGGTTCTCAAACTTGAACTGCATCAGAATCACCTAGAGCAGTGGTCCCCAACTTTTTTGGCACCAGTTTCATGAAAGACAACTTTTCCATGGGCTGGAGGAGGGAGGTTGAGATGATTCAAGTGCATTACATTTATTGTGCACTTCATTCCTATTATTATTCAAACCTCTCTGCTAATGATAATCTGTATTTGCAGCCACTCCCCAGCACTACCATCACTGCCTCAGCTCCACCTCAGATCATCAGGCAGTAGATTCTCATAAGGAGCGGTCCACCTAGATCCCTGCATGTACAGTTTACAGCAGGGTTTGTGCTCCTATGAGAATCTAATGCCACAGCTGATCTGACAGGAGGTGGAGGTCAGGCAGTGATGTAAGTAATAGGGAGCAGCTGTAAACACAGATGCAACTTCACTTGGAGGCCGGGCATGGTGGCTCACGCCTATAATGCTAGCACTCTGGGAGGCCAAGGCGGGACGATTGCTCGAGGTTAGGAGTTCGAGACCAGCCTGAGCAAGAGCGAGGCCCCCGTCTCTACTAAAAATAGAAAGAAAGTAGCCAAACAACTAAAAATATACATATAGAAAAAATTAGCCGGGCATGGTGGCACATGCCTGTTAGTCCCAGCTACTTGGGAGGCTGAGGCAGAAGGATTGCTTGAGCCCAGGAGTTTGAGGTTGCTGTGAGCTAGGCTGACCCTGGCACCCTAGCCCAGGTAACAGAGAGAGACTCTGTCTCAAAAAAAAAAAAAAAGAAAGAAACAAAGAAACTTGACTTTGTTGCCAGCTGCTCACCCCTGTTGTGTGGCCGGGTTTCCTGACTGGCCATGGACTGGTACCAGTCTGTGGGGGTTGGGGACCGCAGACCTAGAGGGCTTGTTCAAATTGATTGCTCACCCCCACCCCCAGAGTTTCTGATTTAGTAGGTCTGGATTGGAGCCTGATAATTGATGTTTCTATCAAGTTCTGAGAGGACACTTCTGTGACTCTGGAGGACATATTTTGAAAACTATTGCCTAAGTATAAGCAAATTTGACTATTTAAATAGAACCCGTTCTTCAAGAGGGAAAAACGGTGATTATTTTCCAAGAAAACACCACTATTTCCTGCCTAGCATGAGGGAGTGCATGATATTTACTATAAAACCATACTTTGGAGTTATGGGTTCCATTGTTCTATATTCTGGACCCTGGTCATAGTGTATGAAGCAGTAACAGTAACAGATTTTCCTAGCCTATGTTGTTTGGTTCTATTGATCCTATTTCTCTACCAAAAATTATTTTAGATGAAGAGCATGCAGGTTTGTGCTGATTTACTTGAAGGACCTCCTCTGTAAGTGCCTTGGAGAGTGAAATATTACGGGTAATCACATAGATTAGAAGCAAATAGTGAAGCTAAATTTAAGACTTAGGGGGAAATTCTTACAGAAGAAAAAAAAAAGACTTTCAGGTGTATCCACAAGTTTTCGGTATCCATGATTGTCTATGTCTTGGGTTCTTTATATCAAGGTTAAAAAAAAAAATCTGACATCTATGATGTCCTGTTATATAACAGATTGTGTGAAAAGTATGCCTAACCTGGATCAATGTTAACTGGGACAGGAAATCTGAAATTTTATACTCAGGTCAGTTAAAAGGAGAAGACAGATAGCTGTATTTGGGCACAGTCATCAGGGCATTCCCCTAGCTCTACTCAGAGGGAGTCTATCCTGAATTCTAATGCCCTGCCTTCAGACCAGGGTCTGCACTCCTGATTCGTATCTATTACTCCTCCATGGAAATGGCTGGTGACGCGAAACTATGTGTGTAAAACTGCTTCTCCCACAGGCTGCTTGTCCACAAAAGCAGCAAAATGCCTTCTACGGAAGACTGTAACCTCTGCTGGGTCTGTAAAGAAGAGAACCACTTCGATCAAAGAGGATAGATTATGGGGTAAGATAACACGTTTAGTTTTTAAGATTCCATATTGACAAGCTTCTGTTGTTAAAAAAAAAAAAAAGTTGATATAGAAACTTTTTTTAAATGTCTCCCTCTACTGATACGCCTCATGACTTATTTTCGTCTCTCAAAAATATGCTATCTCATCTAATCTTCACAATAACCTTGTAAGATATGATCAGCCCCATTTCACATCTGAAGAACATTAAGTTATTGGACTAAAGTTGTAATTAGTAAGTGGCAAACTCCAACCTAACTCCTGACTCCTAAGTTAGTGTTGTTTCTCCTCCACCCGGACTGGCCATTTCTAATTTTTATTTTAGATTGAAGTAGCATATGCTAACTTATATATGGATATATATTTCACATATGTAGCGTCTAGTATGGGAAAATATGTTTTTTAGTCTCTCTTTCTGTGAATTCTAAAATGTAAATGTCTTGCACATCGATCTTACCTCCTGCTAAAATAGCTTACCCTTTACTAATCACTGAACTTCCCAGTGCAACACCATGGTTGTAATCACATCTTATTACAGAAATGCCTTAGGGAATTCCTGGGAATAATGAGGGAATAATGAGTGCTGAATAAGTAACTAATGTTTATTCCATTAAAAGCCTTCTAATGTTTATTCCAGAAGTGCTATTAGTTTAAAATTTTTAATCGAAAAATATATTAATAGTACAGTTTTTTGTACATCCAAAATTCCTTCATCAGGGGAACCCTGTCTTCCCTATTCCACAGAAATCCTGTTAATTCCATGAAGAGGGTAAGAGTAGGGAGCCCATCCTTCTCCTGCACAAGAACACCAGCCCTGAAGGTGGGCACATAGCATAAATTGGGCCAATCAGGCTTCTACCAAAGCTATAGGAAAGATTTTTTGGGGTGTAATGCCAACTGAAGAGATGATGTGGGTTTGAGGCTGCCAATTGCGATATTATTACCAAATGCAAAGTTTATCTGAAAAAGTGAGACCTGGCAAGGCTAAGAGGTATACACTATAAGCACTATTATTTGAACCTCCAGATCCAACCACACTTTCTTGAGCTTTCCAGATTTGAGACAAAAGTAATGTCCTTATTTTGTTTAAGCTAGTTTGATTTGAATTAGTACTTATAAAGTACTAATCCAAAACTTTCTAAAATAGTCTATTTCTTTAGAATTTCTATATTGAGACTACTGAATACAATTTACTGTGTAGCCTAATGTGTAATCTATCACTTATAGATTATAATCTATTAGACTCAACTGTAAAATGGGAATAATAAAGTATCTACTTGGAAAAAGCTCTGTGAAGAATAAATGAGCTAAAGCACATAAAAACACCAGCTGTTATGCCTGGCATTCAACAAATACAATTGGTCTCCTCTTTTCTCAATTGTCTTCCAAAACAACAATAGCAGGCAATATTTGAGTGCTTCTAGTGCTAAGCATTTTTCATGTATTAACTCATTTAATGCATGCAACCACCATGAGGCAGGTACTCCAATTAGCTTCAGCTTATAGAGGAGGGAAAGGAAGTGCAGAGAGGTTTTGTAACTCATCCAAGATACACACAGACAATGTGGAATAGCTGGGGTATAAATTATCATATTATGTAACCAACTGGTTGCATGTTAAAGTCTCCTTTTATATCATTTGAAATTGCTCTCCTTTTATTAAATAGTATTTTTATCACATACTACATATTTTTTACATTACTAAAAGCTTTTAAAGACAGATTCTTTCTTGACAAGGAAAGTCCTGTTTTCCGGGTTTCATTTTCTCTTTGCTGTGAGGCTAACTCTCACCTCTCCTTATGGCACTGAACTTGTCTTCAGAAAATCCTTCCAAGGTTTAGTTTTTCTACTCTTCTGTGGATTAGGAAACAAGCTCATCATCTTACTGCACATTTAATACAGAATAAAGTTAGGAAAGTTCTAAGTGCAGATCTAAGAGGCATAATATATTTAGTACAAGAGTTTTATGATAATTTGAAGGTTTAGAAGCTTTTTCTGCTTATGTCTTGTGCAAAGTATAGCATCAATGTATTATTTATACTACCTATATTTTTTTAATTATTCCTTAAAAGAAACTCATAAGTAGCCATAACAGCAGCTAATGTTTACTGAGGGCTTATAATGTGCCATGCACCCTGCCAAGCATTAACCTAAGTATTTCATTTACTCATAACCACCGTAAGTATTGTAAAAGACCAACACCAGCCAAAGAGGCTATAGACCAAGAACACACAGGGAGCAATGGGAGGGCAGGACTAGCTCACCATGCTCTTCATGCATTCTGTGAGCGCAGGAGCCCATCTGCCTCACTCTCCATGCTCTCCTGCCACCTAACATAGTTCAGGGCACCCAGGAAGCACTCAAATATTTAATTTTAAAAATGCTTTCATAAAAGGAGAAAAATTTGAAGTGATATAAAAAAGAGACTTTAACATGGGAGGGGCAGGTATTGTGTAGAAGGGAAAAAGCTTTTAAAGGCAGATTCTTTCTTGACAATTTCTGGTAACTTTTTTAGTCCTAAAAATTCCTTATTGTCACTAGGATATATATTTCCCTTCCCTTTTTCATCAGATTGATTTGCATGCTCTATTCAACTACAAACCAGCCAGGAATACCAGAAGCTTAGTATCTCTAAAATGAGATGAAAAAAGGATGATCAGAAAAACAGTGAGTCAGCCATAAAATAAGTTTATGTTTATTTTATAATTCAATTTAATCCTCTTTACCCTCACCTTTATTTTAATATTATGAGCAATATGTGCCATTATGATAGCTATTAAGGGTGAATGGATTAATTAAAGCTATAATTATCTGATAAGACTAGCAGACTGTCTAGCCTGATTTAGGGCAAATTCATCTACTTCAACTAAAAATACTGGACAGATAAAAAAAGGTGAATAATGAAATAAAAATTAACCCTGCAGGTCTTGTTTCCACTATGTATTTTCTAAGCAACCTAAAGTATCATTCAAATAAAAGAGTCATGGTTTGTTTTTAATTTTTATTAATAAGAGTTCTGAATACAAATAAATTTAACTTGACATTTAAGAAAAAAAAGATTCACTCTCTAAGGTTTGTTCCTAAGGAAAAACCTGTTCTGTACATTTTAACCTCCAATTTTAATGCTTAACACCATAATGCTTTTAAGTCTATAACTTAATTTTAGGTTTAATTTTAATAATTCTGTCTTGTTGCATCTGGCTGAAGAGACCATCAGGCAGGAAAAAAGCAATAGACTAATTAAAATGACCTGAATCAAAAACCTTACTAAAAATTTACTTTTTAAAAAGACTTTAAAACAACCTAAAAATTAGAATACTTTTGGCAGAAAAATTAGCAGTTATGAACAAAATTAACATAATATTTCATCAAAAACTGCATTACAACTATTGTGTTTTACATATATTAGAATGATTTACAACATAGTAAATGCTTGCTTATATCAAGCATAAAAATCTTTTTATTAAGAAAACTTTTTAATATAGTTTAGCACTTTTGGGAGATTCTGTTCCCAGTAAATGACAGGGACACAATACAGAAGATGAAGATGGTAAGTGGTACATCTTTTAATTAGAGACCTAACCAAGTCAGTCTTGTCTGACAGTCATGAAATTCATCTACTTCAACTAAAAATACTGGACAGATAAAAAAAGGTGAATAATGAAATAAAAATTAACTCTGCAGGTCTTGTTTCTACTGAGTATTTTCTAAGTATAAGAATTTATAAAAACTCAGGGTAAGACAGTAACTCTTCCCCCTCATCAGTATGCATGCTTGGCAAATACACAGTAAACTCTTGAAAAAAAAAAACCAGTTCACTTTAGAATAAGTGCCAACCTAAATTTTTTATTCTTCCCAACACACTATTTCTGCATCTCTTCATTTTAATAGTGTTTTCGCCTTGGTTGGTGATGTGTTACTGCTTCTTAAAGACCAATCATACTCTGCATAATCCACGGTCATCAACTTCTCTGCAGTTGAAGTGAACTACAAACAGCCAAAAGGAGACCAATGCATTTCAACAGAAAACTGTCCACTCTACTCAACAAGGCAGAAGCCCCATCCCTAAAAAACTTTTATCCAAAGTTACTTTAAAACTAATCCTATAAGTCCTATAGTATTACATTATTGCTGTCTCCTTTGTTTGAGGGCAAGTTCAAATTTTAGAAGTACATATTATAATTTTCAGATTACATTACTCTAGAAACATAATTGAGTTGAAAATCTTTCTATATTGGGATAAGGTTTCTTCTATTCCTTGTATTTGGTATGCAATCTTACACCGAGTCACTGAGACACAAAGAGTATAGGAGAACAAGGAGAGAAATTACATTGTACCCAAGCCTGCGTGAGGCACCACTCACAGAAGGACTCACAGAGGAACTGTCCATGTAAACAGAGAAATGTTTTCTGAATTCAATCTAATATTCTCACAGAGTTGTAGGTAAGTGATTTCAGGAAACTTGTAATTAGAAAATGAGTAGTGTTTAACCGTTGAGACTTCCAGAGGAATAGGAAATCCCAATGTTGTGACTACTACCACTCAAGAGTAGCTCAGCCTTGCCTCTACCCCTAAAAGGCACGGCTCCTGAGTAGCAGTGGTTCTCCACCACCTGGGAGCTGCATTTCTCAACACAGAGCCTATCACCTTGAATTTCCATTTGGCAATCAGTGGGAAGGCTGTACTTAGCTCAGTGAAAGTATGATCAAAAATAAATACATAAATAGAGATAAAAGTAGGAAATGAATACAACCTCCAATGAAGTAAAACTTCCCATAGAGCCAGTTGAAGAGGTAAAAGCTATTTGTAAGTAAAAAGCCAAAAGAAAGTAAGATAAGTCTCTATTTTTGGTTTCATTCAAAAAAGTCTTCTTCATTCTTAGCAAACTAGCTATGTGGTGTGTATATGATCTACTTCTTTTTAATTACATTGTATTTAGCTATTAAAAATCATTCCTTAACAAGGACTTTTTTAACATTAAAAAGTCTAAATGTTTATAATAAATACTATATTAAAATATCTTAATATTTACAATTGGAAAAATGTCAGTTTTTCTAGTCAGTCATCTCAGTGCTACTTCTTCAATTTCATCTTCTACAGAACCAACTGCTTTTACTGCTGGTTTATTGTTTGCATGTTTTAATCGATGTCTATTTGAATTAAAACTTCTTCCTTCACTGTGGAAAAAGTCTTCATCTTCATCATGATCTCTATCTCTGCTGCTTTTATCCCCAGGGACAAAATTTAGAGGGTCAAAGTCTCCTTTGCTGGCAGCCAGAGAATTTGGGTCACTGCTTTTGGAAGAAATGGTGCTGCTGCCACTGGCACCAAATAGCTGTTCCATCAGATTAGCTTTTTTCTCTTTTCTTGTAAATAAATCTACACTGTCTTTACTAAGTTTTTCCATATTGTTTTTTTGAAAATCCAAATCACCACTTTTATGGCTGAATAGAGTTGACTTCTCTGATGTTTTTGCAAATGAAGGTACATAGCTACCAAATACAAACTCATTTGGAGAAGCTGGACTTCTAATATTTCCTGGATTCTGACCCTCACCTTTTGGAGTTAAAAAACGAGTATCTTGCAAATGATGCCCATTAAATAATCTCTCAGAGGACTCAGAGAACATGTACGTTTTGGGGCTTCTCTCTGGGGAGTGCAGTTTTGATTCCAAATGAGGTAGCAATGGCAAAGGAGGACATTTTAGACTCTGAGAATCTTGGACTTCTCTGCTGATTTCATTCAGTTTAGCAAGTAGCATTTCCCTCTTCAGTCTTTCTTCTTCCTCTTCTTGCAATTTATCATCAATATTTTGAATTTGATACATATCCATTTGATACCTTCCAGTTTCCAACTCTGGCTTTTCTTTTCTCTCCAGTAAAGATGTCTTTTCTTTTTGCTTTTTATCAAGTTCTTCTCTTTCCCATTCTGTATGAAATCAAATTTTTAAAATGGGATTTTATAACAGTCAATATTTTTTAAATAGGAAAACTCAACTACTACCTTTAAGGAACAATCATCTTTATCTAATTTAGGTACTATAAGTACAGTGAGAAAGGACATCATGAATTTCATTTCTACACTTGATACTGTGTATATATATAAAATATATTTAACATATATTACATTTAAAATTCACATTTATAGAAAAAAATTTATTCTTCAAGATAGGGGTGAGGAAAAAGGTTCTCTACTTATTTTTTTTTAAACTAATATAGTGATGTATCCTGAATGATGGGTGATGGGATGGATGAATGAATGGATTGATGAATAGATGAAGGAAAAATTCTTCATCTAAAAATGAATTGAAAATTTGGATGTCATATCCTGACAGATCATACATTAACCTGAATCTAATTAAGAGAAAACTTCAGACAAACCCAAAATGAGGAACATTCTATTTTAAAAAATGGGTCTGTATTCACCAAAAATGCTAATCTGACCATATATACATATATACATATGTTTTTGCTTATATATATAAAAATATCCTCCAGCTTAAAGAAGACTAAAGAGTAATGGAAACTAAATGTAATTTATGATCATGTTCTGAAAGCAAGAAAATGCTATCAAGAACAATATTGTGTCAACTGACAAAATTGTAATATGGATGGTAGATTAGGTAAAGGTGTTATATCAAATATATTTCTTGAAGTTGAAACTATATTGGATAAGAGAATGCCCTAGTTTTTGAGAAATACACATGGAAGTATTTAAGGATATAAGCATGAGATATATAACTCATTTTTAAATATTTAATAGTTCTTTGGTTATTCTTGCCACTTTTCTATAATTTTGAAATTACTTCCAAATGAAAAAATTAATATTAAAATATGTAAAAACACTACAAGTATGGTTAACTTTATTAAATGGCATACATTTTCACTAATGTCAGAGATTCCATACAGAATCCAGGAAAAAATTCAGTCAAAAGGACAAAGAGAACTGATAGTCTTTTGCTACCTTATTCCTATTCCTGTTACCTAGACAGAACTGACCATAATACCTAATTTTCTATTCTGCAGCTTAACATATGAAAGCATCTTGCTCTGTGCATTAGCCAACAGTGATGCAAATATAGCTTATATTAAAACCATTATACTGCTTATATATACTGTGTATATAAATATATATCTACAAAAACACATACACACATATATGTATAAACATACCTACACACACTTTCTCTCTCTCTATCTCTCTCTAATGTAAGCAACAATGGGCCATGATTTTATGTTCCATTACTTTCAGCTCAAGGAAAAAAAAAGGGATTTCTCTGTAAGCAGCTATTATATAACTAATAGAATATGTTCAAAAGATTAGTCTGGGATCCCTCTTGCCCACACCTTTAAGACATTTTATCCAGACAGAAATTAATTTATTCCTGAACTTCATTTCCATATCTAAAACTCTGTGAGTTCGTTCACTAAACTTCCACATTAATGGTTGAACACGTTAAAGATTTACATTACACATTAAAACCAAAGAAAAATTATAGGGATATATTCAGAACCTTATAATTCATTGATTTTTATGCATAAGCTAGTCTGTGGACTAGAGATTGTCAAGGCCAAGTCAATTAAAGAGGGCTGCCTTTCAATTACATCTTCATTAAGCTTTAGTTAATATACGAAGAATTTTTTTTCCTTCATCTGAATTTTCTAAAGGTAACTTGTCCTTATTCCTTAACCCCAAATAGTGACTGACTTACAGTCTTCAATTTTTTTCTTTCCCTAATAACTTTACTCAAATGTTTCTGACTCCTGGTACACCATCCACTACCACTGCATCAACCTTATCTTGTTCTATACAACTAATTAATAGTTCAGCTGGAAGATACTAGGGGAGGCTACCCCTTTCTTTCCCAAGGGACACTGACTCATCACTTGCTTAAACAAAGTCTTTTTCTTACCATCCTCCAGCTTCTCAACCTCCTGTTTTACAATATGGAGTCTTTGATCTTTAACGAATTTTTCTTCTCTTTCCACAATTGGATTCAACATCCCTGCTTCTCCATGGTTATCTTGCTCTTGGGGTTCCAGGTCCTATTATACATTTTTTTAGAAATGCAAGTTCACATATGGAAAAGGAGGGAAAACTATTTAAACATCACAGATTTATCTTTCAATAAGCATGATTACCAACTCAGTTAAAAATTAAAGCATATTTTAATTAAGAAATCAGGAAATCATAAGTTACTACCCTTTGAAAGATGCTTCAAAAACACATAGGATTATTTCTTACTTTAGTTAAAATTTTAAAGAAGCACTTATAAGACACATTAGAACTAATACAAAGTAAAGCCAATCTCCTACAGAAAATTCTGAAGAGGCAAGTTTCATAAGTATCCTTGCTTTGTACATTTTCACAACAAAATCTGAATAATTCAGTTAACCAGAAATGGCTATTAACCAGCTATGGTGGCCAACTGAGATGATGTTGTACTTATAACAGGCAGCGACAACTGCATTGAATCTTTCCAGTTTATATTTAATACTATGCCCAAAGCCTCCAGTTCATAAATTTTGTAATATTCAAATCAAATCAGTGTTATAAACTTAAAATTCCTTGTTTCTTACGGCCCCTTTCAAATGTATGTGTAATTTTTCTTAATAAAAGTGAAATATCTATTATTAGTAAAGACTTGTCTAGTAGGGAGAATTGTACCTTAGTATGCATTTCACCTTTCCTTTAGTAACAATCTCCTGAGTTTTAGCAGGACATAGGGCTGCTCTGCTGGAGACTATATTTGCTAGCGTCCCTTGCAGCTAGATAGGACCAATGGAAGGTAAGTGGAAGTATGTGTGCATATTCTGATCACGTTTGCAAAAATGAAAACTGCTTGCCCTCTACTTCCTCATTTCCCCTTCTCACAGCGGTGGTGAGCCAGTTCCAATCACACAGGCCTATACTCTAAAATGGAAGCTCAATAAGATAGAGGATGATTACCATGGAATAAAGTTGTCTAACAATCTGGGATTACCCACTGACTTCAGTCTATTACAAGAGAAAGAAACTTGTTTCTTACTTAAGCCACTATATTGAGTCTCTTTCCAATAGCAACTTAGCTTGTACTCTAACTAAGCTATCATTTGCTGAGGCCCTTTACAGTGCAGTGAGCTCAGTCTCAAGAGCTTTATAAACTTCATGATTAGTCATTATCACAATCCTGAAAAGTAACCCACTCCCATTTTACAGATGAGAAAACTGAGCTCCAAGAAGTCATACAACTAAATGTTAGAATCAGAATTTAACTAAGAAGCAGATCTAACTCCAACTCTTTTCACTATACCAGGTTGCTACTTCTCCTGCTGAATCTTAAAGTATAAAGACCAATTAGTTTTACCCGTTTAAAGTTAAGAATTACTTTGTTATTCTATACTTTATCACTTCAAAGAAATAAACAGTCTAGTCTCAATAATATTGCAAATACAGAAAGAAATACACTTAGCAGATACAACTAACTTGTCTAAATTATAAAACAAAAATAAATAAACACACAAATAAAAAAAAACTAGAGTACACAGAGGAACCAAATCAGTCCATCCTTTCTGTTTTATACCACAAGAAGAGATTTCAGGGTCACTGGGAAACTTACAAGGTACAAAAACATAATATTATATGAAATATGCTGGACCGCTGATATACTGCTTTCTTTGTAGTTTAAATTGTAAACACTAATGATAAAACCCTCTTATGGAAATAGATTTTCCAGTGATTCAGTGTGAAAGTCCTTTTAAATGAAGGTCCAACACATAACCCCTGAATTCCACCCTAATTTAAATGGTATAAAGTCAGAATCTACTGCAATTACCTTGTTCAGCGTTCTGTAAAATTCTCCTACATAAGAGGCTAAAAAACATTAATCAAATTCTAACAAATCATTTGAAAATTACTACAATTTGCTTTTAAACATAAAAGCATTGAGGGTTTTCCAAGACTATCTGGGTAGATAAAAGGTAAGAAATTTAGAAATTCTTCTCTTCTACCTCCAACCCAGAAAGTACAATATATCTTTCTGAAGCCCCTGAAAGATGCAATGTGAACTAAAAGAGTCAATTCAAAGGAATTTTAGGAAACACATAGATGTTATCTCTTTCTCTTTAAAAGGCTAGTTGCATATTCATACAGATATAGCACTGGTTTCATTACCCAAACTTTAATATGTTTGATATTGTGTTTTTAGGAATAACTTCAAACCTAGTGTTTGACACATAATCATATTGCTAAACTCACCAAAGTAAGACGTTCTGGTTCTTCCCATTTGTTTTCATAATACATAATTGTTTGTGCTGCTATAGGAAATTCTTCCACCTCTAAGTCTTCAATGGTTTGTACTCCTTTTGTACACAGGTCTGTAAAATCACTCTGGCATGCAGCTACCATGAAAATTATAAAAGAATTTTTCTAATCACATTGAACAATGCTAACATATATGGAATTCAACTGGTATATTCACCACCTAAATGAGATAATGCATGTTTTGCTCAACTCAGTGAATACTCACTATTTTCGTTTCTAGTATTTATTGGCAATTATTGATTTGGGGACAATTCTGACTATGAATGCTATAAAGTTTTTATAATTATAAGTTTGAAAATTTTTGCAGTTCACAGAAGTAAATAAAAGTTGACTTTGTTAAAAAAACAAAAGTAAAGCTATGCATAACAATACCAAGTAATGAGTGAAATAATATCTGAGATCTGCCTTAAAATACTCTAGAAAAAAGTAGAAAAAATAGATGAAATAAAATTGGTAAAAAGTATATTGCTAAAGCTAGGTGATTCATAAATGAAGGTTCATTATACTATTCTCTCTACTTTGGGGTATGTTTATATATTTTCATGAAAGTTTTTAAATAACAAGAAAATTTCAAAAAATATGTAAAGCATAATTTTCCCCCTCTCTTCAGGGGAAAAAACTGAGAAACTGAGATTTCTGAAAATTCATTATAAAAAATTTAAGTTGTAAAAAATACATTTAATTTAAATGTATTTCAATGAGGTTCTTTCCTTTTTCTTCCATTTCAGAATTTATCATATTATTAACTAATAGCTATAATACCAGTTTTTCAACAATAATAGCTATTTTACCATTTTTTCTTGATATAAGTTCTTTTTCCTTCTTTGGAGAGCATTTTGGAAGACGATTAGAATATATGTTTTTTATATCCAGTTCTCTCTCTTTTTCCTGAAAACAAATTCCATACAGTTAAGGAAGTAGAGTCTCAGTTTAAAACAAAAAAAAAACCTTACCTTGTCAACTGTTTTTGTTTTGTTTTGGTTTTTTTTTTTTTTTTTTTTTACTATATTGAAATATACCTGGCTCAGCTTCTTTTTGTAACTACCAAACTATAGAATGGAATGTCTCTAGTACATTAAGGTTAGGGTAGACCAATTATTTTCCCTAAAAATTCCAGTATATTCTGGCAGTAAAAAAGCTATTAAGGCAAACTTCATTTTCTACCCATTCTTACCTGATAGAGCTAGTATTGTCTTAACTGTCATCCAGGCTTAGCCACAGAGACAAAGAATTTAGTTAGCATCTCTCAAATATGGGTTCTGAATTACAGATGAGTTAAAAATTAGACCACTCTTTATAAACACAGGTGTTCTTGACCACTTTGGGGCTATGGCTTTTTCCGAGAATTTGATTAACAAAAGAAAACTCTGTAATGATAATGCATAATTTGGTACAATTGTGCACAAAATTTCCACCCATCAATGACTTCTAGATAGAATTAAGAACATTTAATTTAACAAAATTAAGTAATTTGAATGCTTCATCTAAACACTGTGAAAATAAAAGACATCATTTGAGACAACTTTAAAAATGACGAATCATGGGGTGAGCTGAGGAAGAACACTGGGTTGTTCAACCATGCAGCACAGAACAATTTTAGTTCCCATAATTTTCTTCCAGGATTTTACAATTTACGTCAGTTACAGCATTCGTATTAGTGTATTCAATGTTTCACTTTGTTATACTGACTATACCAACAAACCTTTTCTAAGTGCCAATATGAGAATTTTGTAAATTTTATTGTACCAACTTACAAATATGAGTAGTAAATGTTCTAAAATACTTGGTTTTCATCTAATACGTATTACAAGAAAAATAATGCAATTTAAAATAAAGTGCTTACTTTTAATTTGTGATATAGTTGTTGTAGCTCCTTTTGAAGAACTTTATTTTCATCATGAGCCTCATATGCCCTTTTCCTTTCAGCAAGCAACTGTCGTTGGAAACTGTTAGTACTCAATTCAAGGTTTTTTGATAGTTCCTATATGTATAAACACATAAAAAATAGTACTTTAAAAAAAAAATAATCCAACAGTAAAAATTAGCACATAGCAGTGTCAAAATGATGTTTTTTACTGGTCCTGTATAAGACATATAAATCAAGCTGAACTTAGCATTCATGAACATAAAATAAACTGGAAAATAGATTTACCAATAATTTAATAAGATACCTACCCTATTATTACTTTATTTTTCACAATAATTTATAAATAAATTCTTAAGCATTTGTCTGAAGCACACATGGATAGACACTTAAGTTGAAGGTAAAAGACAGCCAAACACAGGCTTTCAAAACTCGCTGTTTAAGCAAATAATTGGACACCAAGACATCTAAAATTATTCAGTGCTATTCAAGAGTCACAGAATACCTAAGTAAAACATCTCTAGATAAAAACAATAGCCATTTTCATGGTCTTCAAACATGTTCCATGAAGTTTATGAAAGAACTTAAAATATTTTCTTTTAAAATAACTTAAGTTGTTAAAATACCATTTCTAACTTCTGGATCAAAAAAGGTTTTCATATATATAAATATTTATTACAAATGAAATAGATGTTTAAAGTATTAGGAAATCACAAAGAAAAATATAAAATAAAAAGCAGTTACAATTCTATTACCCAGTGATAATCACTGTCAACATTTTGGTGTATATAATTTGAGACTTTTAGTTTTCTCACTAAATATACATACATATGTATCCTCAAAAATTCAGTAATAAGAAATCAAACAGCTCAGTAAAAAATGGAGGAAATAATTTGAACACATAATTCACCAAAGGAGATATACAGAGACAAATGGGCACACTGAACAATACTTCAATATCATTAGCTATAAAGGAAATGCAAATTAAAGCCACAATGAAACAATATTACTTATCTATTAGAATTTCTAAAACTAGAAAAACTGAGCATACAAAATGTTGGCGAGGATGAGCAGCACCCAGAACTCTCTTATACTTTTGGTGGGAATGTAAAATGGCATAACCATTTTGGAAGACAGCTAGACAGTAAAACATGCACCTGCTATATCACACAATCATTCCACACTTAGGTCTTTACTCTAGTGGGGTAAAGGCCTGTGCCCATACAAAGACTTATGCATAAATGTTCTTAACAGCTTTATTTGTGATATCCAAAAACTGGAAACAATCCAAATGTCCATCATTTGTTTATCCATCAACAAACTAATGGATAAACAAAATGTGGTACAGATCTATACAGTAAGGGTATTTACTACTCAGCAATAAAAAAGAATGAACAATTCATACATGTAACATGTTTGAATCACAAAATAATTTTCCTGAATGAAAGAATCAAGGCATAAAAGAATATATACTGTATGATTCCATTTACATAAAATTCTTGAAAATGCAAACCAATTTTATAGGGACAAAAAGTAGATCAACTGGGGATTAGTAGGCAGGGACTGAAAAAAGGGAGACAATACAAAGAGACATTAAAAAATGTTATACATCAAAAAAAGCACTAATAATTGAAGTTTACGAGTAAAAAGAAGTTTCTGGGTTGACAGACATTTATACAATTTTAAACCTTTTGAAAAGTATAACCAAAATGCCCTCAGGAAAGGTTGTAACAATTTATATTCTCTTTGAAAGCAGAGTAGCCTTTTTCACTACATGCTTGTAATAAGTGGATATTGTAATTCTTTAATCTATCAGATTGGCCCAAAAAGACTGTAATTATTTTAACTTGTATTTCTTTGATTACTACTAACATTAATTCTCATGTTTATTGGCCATCCATATTCTTTATGAAATGTGTTTATAATGTAATAGGAATCTAAAATATAATGACAAAATCAGAGAAAAGCAAATTGAAAAACAAAAAAAAGCTAAGAATGTTCAGAATTGAAGATATAAAGAGAGATATGGAATTGAAAAAATTATCACGACAAAGGTTGGATCAGGAAAGAATAATCAAAGAATGCTAAGTTTTGATGAGAAACAAGATATCTACGTATTCTTAAAGCAGCTCTTCACAGACTGTTTATTGGTTTCATTGTAAGGAGAAGAACATTATATACAGTAGACAAATACACCAATACTTTGGCCAGGTGATCAAAATAAACATTATTGATAAAGGTCAGGTGAACATTATGTGCCTCTCTCTAGAGGTGATATCTTTTTTTTTTTTTTTTTTTTTTTTTTGAGACAGTCTCACTCCGTCGCCCTGGCTGGAGTGCAATGGCATAATCATAGCTCATTGGAAACTCAAACTCCTGGGCTCAAGGGATCCTCCTGCCTCAGACTCCAAGTAGCTGGAACTATAGGCACACACCACTATGCTCCGCTAATTTTTCTATTTTTTGTAAAGACAGGGTCTCCCGCTTGTTCAGAACTCCTGACCTCAAGAAATCCTCCCACCTCGGCCTCCCAGAGTGCTAGGATTACAGGAGTGATTCATTGTACCTGGCCAAAAAGTGACATCTTAAGAAGGAAATAACATCACCTATTCAATATTTGCACCAAGAACGGAAAAACCTCAGTCACAATGAAACATCAGAGAAATATAAAATTCAGGATATTCTATTAAGTGAAGAGGGATAGGGGACAATATTCTTCAAAAATGTGAATGTCATAAAAAGACAACAAAAGTATGTGGATATGTTCCAGATAAAAGAAGGTCAGAGACCTGGACAATTCAGCACAATACCTGACTCTGGACTGGATCCTATACGGGAGGAGGCAACGTGCTATTAATATAAAAGACATCAAGTCAACTGAAAAAATTATACTGTGGACAGCAGACTAGAGGTAATTACTGTAGAAATATAAATCATAGTACTACCATAATTGTACTATGGTTATATAAGGGCATATCCTTATTCTTAAAAAATACACATGGATATATTTAGGGGTAAAGGGCATACAACTTGCCCTCAGAAGAAAAAAATTACCTATGTACATGTGTATGACACAGAGAGATTGCATGAGAGAGCATGTGCACATATAAATGAGGTAAAATGTTAACAATAGGTGAATCTGGGTTATGTGTATAGGATTGTACTATTTTTAAATTTGCAACTCTGTAAGCTTGAAATTATTTCAATATAAAAAGTTAATTAAAAAATCCTACCCATAGATAATTTTGATACAAAACATTCAACTTAAAGAAAAAAATGTGAAAAGGTACTAGAGACAATATATACTAAAGTCCCAAATGACAATAACTGTCAACCTGGAATCCAAGTAAAATCATCATTCAAGAATGAAAATAAAATACTTTCAGACAAAGACTAAAAATTTGCCACTCAAAAGCATTCAATGAAAGAACAATTTCAATAAGAACAAAATGAGGCCGGGCGCGGTGGCTCACGCCTGTAATCCTAACACTCTGGGAGGCTGAGGCAGCGGGAGGATTGCTCGAGGTCAGGAGTTCGAGACCAGCCTGAAGAGTGAGACCCCGTCTCTACTAAAAAATAGAAAGAAATTATCTGGACAACTAAAAATATATATAGAAAAAAAATTAGCTGGGCATGGTGGCGCATGCCTGTAGTCCCAGCTACTCGGGAGGCTGAGGCAGGAGGATCGCTTGAGCCCAGGAGTTTGAGGTTGCTGTGAGCTAGACTGACACCAGGGCACTCTAGCCCAGGCAACAGAGCAAGACTCTGTCTCAAAAAAAAAAAAAAAAAAAAAAAAAAAGAATAAAATGAACCCTAAAAGAAAGAAGCAATAATGAGCAATGGTGACATGCCAAAGAGAATGGTAAACCTAATAGTACTGTTAAAAAAATTAAGAAAAGTTTAAAAATAAATTAAAATGGACAACAATAATATGGAAGATGACACGAGAAGAGACTGGAAAAAGTGTTCTACTTTCCTAACAGAGTTTAAAAAAACAGAGATTAATTATTTTAGACTTCTGTAATTCAAGTACACTTAAAAAACTTAAGGATAAACTCTAAAAGAATAGAAATAGAATGTGTCACTTTGAAATCAATAGAAAAGCAGAGTAAAAAGTAAAAGGCAGGAAGGAGGAAAAAAAGCTGAGAGAAAGGATTATAATAATTTTGTTTTTAATATAATACATGTAGATCCAAATATCTCAGTAGTCATAACAAATGTAAATGAATAACTTTGTTGAAAAAGATAAATTTATACTGTATTGTTTTCTTAAAAATTTAGCCAACTCTTGTACAAGCACAGAGATGAAGCATATTAAAAAACAAAAGTTGAAAGTACAGTAAAGGAAAATAATTTATTAGGTGAAAATCTAGCCAAAAGAAAACTGGTATCAACCAAATAGGCTTTAAGACAAAAAGCATTATTAAGGAGGAATAAGGAAGTATTATTTAGTGATTAAAATAAAAATTTACCAGAAAAGTAAAACAAACTTGAACATGTGTCAAGTTTAAATCTGAACCCCAAAATAACACTGTTTCTAAACATGCTAATTTTTTGGCAATGTTTAACAAGAGGAGGCATACATATATTTACTATATTAGGAAAAAAAGTGGGGACTCTAACTACAGAAATGGCAGGTATTTTAAAAATCATTAATAGTACGAAAAACTTAATTCCGACAAATATACCATCTGAGATGAACAATTTTCCAGAAAAATATAAATTATTTCAAGTAACTGAAAAAGAATTATAAATCCTGAATCAATCTATTAAGTGAAGTAGTTAAGTAGAAATAAAAAAGCAAAAAACAAATTCCCCAATAAGCACTATTAATACATCCAGATGTTTACAGAGGTGAAATCTAATAAATTTTAAGAAACAGACATCCCTATCTTTTAAAATGTGTAAAAGAGAACAGAAAGAACAAAAAACTACATGTCATTCCTGAGAATTTTTATAATCTTGATGTCAAAATTGGGTAAGGACAGCTTGAAAAATAAAATCATAGGCCATTCTTATATACAAATATTATTGTAAAAATCCCAAATATTAATAGCATAAGAAATTCAGCAATGTATAAAAATTGATTCACAACTAAGTAGCATCTATCCCAAGAAAGCAAAGAACAAGAGTAATTTAAGATTAAAAATATATAAATGTAATTGTCATGTTAATTAATGAGAAAAAACATTTGATCAGTTAAAAGGCATTTGAGCACTTGATAAAATTCAACACAATCCATGATTTAAAACAAAAACCCTAGGAAGTTAGTAATAGAAGGAAATTTCCTCATATATAACATATATAATACATACACACTGACAGAGAAAGATCCAAAAGGATACACACTAAGATATTAAAAATGGTAACATCTGAATGATAAGAATGTTAAGTTTTTATCTTTTTGTTTTTCTCTAATTTTTTTACAATGTACATATATTACTTATGAAAAATAAAAAGACAATTTCTAAAAATATGATTAAATAAAAAATAAAATAGGTAGAAATCATATCTAACAACTTCAGAAGAGTAGTTACTTCTGAGGAGGGAGAGAAGAAGGATGTCTGGAAAAAGGATACTGGAAACCCTAATGCAACATTTTATTTTTTAAAATAAGATCTAAAGCAAAAATTTAAAAAGTCAAGTACATGAATGTTTTCAATATTCTCTTTTCCATATGTTCAAAATATTTTGTCAGGAAAAAAATTAAAAGTGCTTTAAGAAATTAAACAGGCTGGGCGCGGTGGCTCATGCCTGTAATCCTAGCACTCTGGGAGGCCGAGGCAGGAAGATTGATTGCTTGAGCTCAGGAGTTTGAGACCAGCCTGAGCAAGAGCGAGACCCCGTTTCTACTAAAAAAATAGAAAGAAATTAGCCAAACAACTAAAAATGCAAAAAATTAGCGTGGCATGGTGGCATATGCCTGTAGTCCCAGCTACCTGGGAGGCTGATGCAGGAGGATTGCTTGAGCCCAGGAGTTTGAGGTTGCTGTGAGCTAGGCTGATACCACGGCACTCACTCTAGCCCAGGCAAGAGAGTGACACTTTGTCTCAAAAAAAAAAAAAAAAAAAAAAGAATTTAAACGAAATAAGAATAAAGTGCAAATAGTAGCTATCTTTGGTTGGTAGATTATACATATTTTCCCCCAATTTACTGTATATTTCAAAATCTGTTTAAACAAACATTTTATTTAATAGTAATTCAAAAATTGTAAACATACTTAACTTTTTTCCCAAAAGGAAATATTACAGAATTCTTTAACAGAAATAAAGGATTAACATAATTTAATAATTTTTCCAAGCAAACCCAAAGAATAACCTTCACTCTTTTATTAATAAAGAAATATATGTTTAACAATACCACATTTGTTAAAACAGGTCTATAAATGTCAGTTGTTTTAATCTCTGCTCAGTGTTGTTGCAGCTCAATTCTAAAGACTTCGACCCTTGTGTAAGCAAGAACCCTAGAGGTCATCTCATTAGTCCACTTTCTAGGAATGCCTCTCACAATATTCCTAGAAGGTTAGACATTGAGCCTTTGCACAATACTTCTGGTGGAAGAAAGCTTGATAATTCAAAGGGTACTTATTATTCGACAATTCCAATTATTTAGAAAGCTCTTCCTTATGAAAGCATAGAAACCAGTTCCCCAGTAATAACTGTTAGGAACATCCAAAAGCAAATTAATTTCTCCTCTTCCATGTGACACCCCCATACATAATAAAGTAAATTATATTTTCCTTTAATCTTATCAATGATTTCATCTTTCTTCCACTGTTTCTTATGCACTAGTTTTTTGACCTCCTGGTTACCTTACTCTCCACCTGTCAGTTTGTTACCTAAAATTTGGTACCTATTATCATAAGTAATCTGACCAGTAAAATTAGAGTTATTATTACCTCCTAGGACCAGAGTGTCAAATGTCACAAGTACAAAATCAAATAAGACTTGTTCTTGCCGGTAAGGAGCCTGGTCAAATTCACTGCTAAACATGCTGAAAAGGATAGGGCCTAAGATGGCACCCCAAACACACACCTAGAAACCTTCTCTCCAAGTTGACAGCTCTTTATTTATCTGGACCCTTTGGGTACAGTTAGTGATCCAATTGTAAAATTTTCAAACATTATTTTCAACCAGTCTACATTTCTCTATTAAAAAAAAAAAAACATGAAAGACTTAACTGCACTTACTATATACTACCTATGTTATATCTACTATGTTCTAGTAGCTATAGTATAGTTATAGAATATAAATGTATACAGTACATGTATATATTTACTATATACATGGTATAGTATAGCATGTAGTATAGAGTATAATACAGATATCTAGTATATAGTATATACACATAGGAGGATATAGTAGATTAATGTACCAGTCTAGTAATACTAAGTGGAAAAAAAGTAAAAATAGTTCTAAAATGAACAGTATTTTCCAAAATATATTCAAAATTTGCTAGAGACTTGGCAACAAGCTTACTGATTGATAATTGCTAACATCTACCTCTGCCTACCTTTGAAAACACTGGTACTTGCCTTTTCTCACTTTCTTTCTTCTAGTCTTCCTAACTCCCCAAGGTACACTAACAAAGGCTCTGAAATCATATTTGCAAGGTTCCTCAGTCCTCTGGGGTATAATTCATCTGAATCTGTAGTGAGTTCATTTAAATGAGCTATCTATGTCTTATTATTTCTTCATCTGCTGTAAGCAGGACAAGATAGAAGCAAATTTATAATCCAATAGTTATGTTTCTTCTGTGCATTGTAAGTCTGCCCTAAATAGTGGGCCTTGTTGTTCTTCTAATGAAACCTATTTTCTTTAAGTTTTCTTTAAAACTGTTGGCAAGCCTTTCCTTACTCTGAGCTTTTGTCTTCCAACGTAGCTAGATTTTACTCCGCAGTACTTATCATACATAGTATTTACTACAGCACCAAAAATAAAACAGATTTTAGAAGTGGTTCCTGTTTCACAAATCACTTATAAAGAATAAGTCGATATGACAGACTTTGAAAAATGATTTGTATCTTTTACAGTTTGTAGATCATTTTATCAAAAGATGCTGATGAAATAACCAAAATTTCAATATTTTAATTCACACTACATTAAAAATTATGAAAAAAACACAATGTACTATTATAAGAGGAACCTATTACTCAGCTTTTAAATATGTGATAAAATTCCAAGGATTTTACTAAAATGATAATAGAATAATAGAGCAACAGAATGGGAGACAGAAGACTGCAATTCTAGTCCCACACATGTGGTTCTAGCGACCTATGAGATTCTGTGTGACCTAGAAGAAGGCAAATAACATCTCTGTCTCAGTTTCCTCAGCAGTTCCCATAGAGGGATTTCAGAGGCTACTTCATGTTGTTGAGCAAGTGAGTTTCTGAAGCCCTCTCTGTAGCCTAACCATCACAGAACAATTCAGCCTTTATCTGGCTGCCTGTGAAGAACTGCCAAAATTTGAAAAATCAATGGACCAAATCAGTAGTTTCAAACCTTAAAAAAAGAAAAAAAAAAAAAGTTTCAAGTCCACTGAGTACAATTTGAAAACCAAAGCATTAAACTATTTCCATGGTCCCTTCAAACTCTAGAATGCTACCATGCTTTGATACATTTACATTTAATTAATGAACTTTTAGTGTATTTGTTTATTTTATTTTTTCGCTGATATATTAGGTGCCTGATCAGTTTTAATTATGTTAATTAAACATAGGCACTGAGGCAGACTCATTACGAACTTTAACATTGTTTATTGCCATTTGCAAAGTTTTACACACTGGAAACAGGTTCAGATAATCTAAACGGTATATCACATCACAAAGCTAGAATGGTATATAACCAGAATTTGAACGTTGTTTGTTTACATAACGTGTGTATGTATAAAATTCCCAGTTTCGGCCGGGCGCGGTGGCTCACGCCTGTAATCCTAGCACTCTGGGAGGCCGAGGTGGGCGGATCGTTTGAGCTCAGGAGTTCGAGACCAGCCTGAGCAAGAGTGAGACCCCATCTCTACCAAAAATAGAAAGAAATTAGCTGGACAACTAAAAATATATAGAAAAATTAGCCAGGCATGGTGGCATATGCCTGTAGTCCCAGCTACTTGGGAGGCTGAGACAGGAGGATTGCTTGAGCCAAGTTTGACGTTGCTGTGAGCCAGGCTGACGCTGTGGCACTCTAGCCCAGGCAACAGAGTGAAACTCTGTCTCAAGAAAAAAAAAAAAAAAATTCCCAGTTTCATTAGGAACTTAATAGGTTAAGACATAGGTGTTAGTTAATAACATAATTAAAATATAAACTAAATAATTTTTTGAGTTTGAATTCTAATCCAATAATTTCTGACTCAACTAAGTTAGCAAAGCCCATCAATATTTCCATATTAAAGATGCTTTCATAAAAATGCAAATGCTTTAAAATCTCATAATGATACTAACCACAAAAAAGACCGATTTAATCTTCCCCAAATAAAAAAATTTAACTTTAAGTATTCCAAGAAAAACTATTATTCAGTAGCATTCCTTAGAAACATTATATTAATAAATAGCCAAAAACAATTTTTAAATATTTAATTGACCTAGTGACTTCCTCATCCAGGAATTTTCCATAAGTATACTAATGTGTAATACAAAGGCTATGTTTAATCCCTTGCATCTTTTATACTACCTCAAAACAAAAAAACAATATAAACATTAAAAGAAAAACTTTAGGCAAATTAAATTTAACAGAGTTTAAATGAGCAAAGAACGATTTGCAAATCGGGCAATATCCAGAACCAAAACAGGTTCAGAGTGACTCCAAGAATGCTAGATGGTCAGATAACATTTATGGACAGAAAAAGGAAAGTGATGTACAGTAAACACAAATGAGGTACAGAAACAGCTGGATTGATTACAGCTCTGTGTCTGCCTTATCTGAACACAGTTTGAAGATCTGGCCGCCTGTGATTGGTCAAAACTCTATGATTGGTACAGGAGTAGGTTATAGTCTGTTTAGACATCCAGTTAGGTTACAGTTAACTATGTATGGAGAAATCTTTAAGCCAAACTTAAAATATGTAAGGAGGCAGCTATAGGCTAAACTTAATTTAACATTTATAAGGGAAGGGTTCATCATATTATCATTTATCTACACAAGGGAATAGTATGCAGCCTTTTAAAAGCATGAGGCTAGGCCAGGCGTAGTGGCTCACGTCTGTAATCCTAGCATTCTGGGAGGCCGAGGCGGGCGGATCGTTTGAGCCAGGAGTTCGAGACCAGCCTGAGCAAGAGCGAGACCCACTCCCCTCATCTCTACTAAAAAAATAAAAAGAAATTAGCTGGACAACTAAAAATATATAGAAAAAATTGGCTAGGCATGGTGGCGCATGCCTGTAGTCCCAGTTACTCAGGTGGCTGAGGCAGGATTGCTTGAGCCCAGGAGTTTGAGGTTGCTGTGAGCTAGGCTGATGCCATGGCACTCTAGCCTGGGCAACAGAGTGAGACTCTGTCTCAAAAAAAAAAAAAAGCATGAAGCTGATTATATGTGTGTAAAAAAATGTATACGTAAAAATCATATACACATACCTAATATGTAAAGAATGTCAAAATATACTTTTCAGTGAAAGAACCATGCATCGAGCAGTGTGTATGGTACATTCACATCTATGATAAGAGGGTGAAAAAAGGACATTAATATATAGACATGAGCTTGCCCATGTAGAAACAATTCCTTAACAGTGACTGCTTCTTGGGAAGGGGCCTACAAGCATAACGTAGAAGAAAAATTATTTCATTGCATACCTCTTTGTATTATTTGAATTTTTTAAGCCCTTCTTTAGTGCTTGTATTACTTTTTCAATAGGAAAATTATCTTAAATATTAGCACAAAATTGCTTTAACAATGATTCTATTTAAATGGGCAGTTTCTAAGGATCCTGCAAAATTTATTAATATTTTCTGAAATGGTTTTAATCTTTACCCTTCAATCATAAATCTCAACATTTCATTGTAAATCTTCTCCCTGCAGAAATGATAAAAATATATATAACAAAATCTAGCCAAATCTTTAGATTATTATATAATAAAAAAAAAATAGTAGGATCTCAATGAAAGATATTTTACTTTATAAGCAATTCTTCTTTTCAACACTAGGAATTTTTCATCTCTTCAACACAATAGACATAATAAGGACTTAATTGGGGGGACAAATATGGTTTAAACATTTTTGGAATATAAAACACTTTTGGCATATAAAAGGCTCAAAAGTATGAATTTAGACACACCAGATTTCAGAACTTTCATGAAAGACACTTCAGAAATCATTCCATGTAATTCCTCAGATGAAGCAACTGAAACCTGGCAGTTAAGAGAACTGTACAAGGTCAGAGTAGGGCAGGAACGTAGCTGACCTGTTTTGACCTCCACTATTCTGTCCTAATTTGCTTCATTTGTTAGAAAAAATACAGAACAGGTAGAAGAGGCAGGGCTTCTTGATTTGGGTTTCTGAAGGGTGAAAGGGCAGGAAAACTTTTAGAACAGATACCTAGCCTCTAGAGTAAGGTATGGCAGGGAAAGATGAAGGAAAATGGACCTAGACAGCTCAATTCTATTAATAGTTCTGAATAAACTAGGAAGACTAAGGGAAGATAATGCTGAATCAATTCTTACTTTTGAAAATGGCTTATAGTGGAAAGCAATATTATTTTATCACCAAGAAACAACTATCTACTTGAGGGCTACTCTAGGGCCAAAGGAATTTGAATGCCAGTCTTTTGTAGGAAAATCTACTAAAAGAAAAATTCTGGCCAGGCGCGGTGGCTCATGCCTGTAATCCTAGCACTCTGGGAGGCCGAGGCAGGAGGATGGTTTGAGCTCAGGAGTTCAAGACCAGCCTGAGCAAGAGTGAGACCCCGTCTCTACTAAAAAAATAGAAAGAAATTAGGTGGACAACTAAAAATATATATATATATAAAAAAAAATTAGCCAGGCATGGTGGCGCATGCCTGTAGTCCCAGCTACTCGGGAGGCTGAGGCAGGAGGATTGCTTGAGCCCAGGGTTTGAGGTTGCTGCGAGCTAGGCTGACGCCACAATACTCTAGCCCGAGCAACAGAGTGAGACTCTGTCTCAAAAAAAAAAAAAAGAAAAATTCTATTCAAAATTCCTTTCACAGTTGTATGATACTCAAACCATTCTCCCAAATCTTCAGAGATTTTTTTTAAAAGTAGAGAAAGTCTTAATAGTTTCATTAAGTTCTCCCAACAAAGTAAATCACTTTGTGCCAATTCAATGTTAAAAATATAGTTGGATTTTTTTTATGTAGTAAATGTGTACCCTACAGTTTACTAGAGTCCTTTTAATAATTATGTACACGCTATTGGCCAGGTGCAGTGGCTCTGGTCTGAAAAGGCAAATTTGTCAAGTCTGTAATCCTAGCACTCTGGGAGGCCAAGGAGGGATGATCACTTGAGGTCAGGAGTTCGAGACCAGCCTGAGCAAGAGCAAGAGAGTCTCTACTACAAATAGAAAAAATTAGCCAGGTGTGGTGGCATGCACCTACAGTCCCAGCTACTTGGGAGGCTGAGCGAGGAGGATCCCTTGATCCCAGGAGTTTGAGGTTGCTGTGAGCTACACTGACGCCATGGCACTCTAGCTCTGGTGACAGAGCAAGACTTTGTCTCGAAAAAAAAAAAAAAGAAAAAAGAAAGATAAAAACAATTTAGAAGTTTTTAAAAAAGTAAAAAAATAAAAAAATAAAAGAAATAATTATGTACATGCTACTAACATTTATGATATTTTCATAAAACTTAGAAGATAATTTCCTATTTTATGATTATGGATTCTTATGATAGTTACAATTCATGGTATTTGCTTTATGACATACTGTTGGTCATAGCTATGATTAATCTGCTACTGCATCCTTGGTAACAAATATAACCCCAGCTACACGTCTTTCTTAGGAGAGAATAGGACTGAATTGGTATCTTTACCTTCAGCCTCTATTTGAGGCCAGTCTCAGGCTCAGTAAAAAATAGTGCTATTTGGCAGTCACTGAAAGAAACTATATGCTAGGGAATCACTAATGAAGTTGCTAACAGAACTGCCTATGTTAAGTCAGTGAATCACCAAGAGTGGTATGGAAACCCCTAAAGGTCCCTTAAACAGTTTGGGGGGGTCTTCAAGATCAAAACTATTTTATAATAATAAGATATTCTCACTTGTTTTCACTCATATTGTATCATGAGTATATAGTAGAGTTTTCCAAAAGCTATATGACATGTGACATTATACAATGAAATCTGTCAACACTTGGAAAATCTGATAACTAGACAAACCAATATTTTCCAAATGACCAATGCATGATGTAAAACATCCAAAGGAGAAAAAAGATCAATGGATTTTAATGTAACCAAATACAAAAAGTTCATCAATATGATTTCAAGTTCCACATCATAACCAATCACTAACAAATCACTTGTTAAGTTTTAGTGTAATATCAAGGAAGAATATCTTGTTATCTGAAAAGGCTATTAAAATGTTCTTCCATTTTCTAACTACTTTAGACATCTGTGTAAGGCTTAATTTTCTTCATACTTATCAACTGCAACAACATGCTGTAATAGAGTGAATACAAAAGCAGATAAGAGGTCCTGGTTGTCTTCCACTAAGCCAGGCATTAAAGAAATTTGCAAATATATAAAATGATGCCACTCCTGTCCTAATTTATTTTTGGTTTGGAAAATATAGATATTTTTTGTTAAAAGATTTTATAACATGCAATGAGCTTATTATTATTGAAGTGAATTAAGAAATATTTTAAAGTGCTCTCAATTTTAATTTCTAATGTGGTAAACATCAATATATCTACACCCACATCAACAAAAGCTCAGGGGTGGTGGTGGAGGTGTACTCAGTTATTTTTAAGGGTATAAAAGGGTCTTGACAGAAACAGTTTGAAAACCACCACTATATATAACTAAAAAATGTTTTTCTGCTATAAAAGTTAGGTTGTGCATACACTGCAGTTTTATTTAAATATTAAATTAATAACATGTATAACCATTAATATTAAAATAAATAAATATATTAAAATGAGGCTGCTATGTTGACAGGACTCTATTCAATAAATTTATTGAAGTAAAAGCCAACATAAAGGTATAAAGTCAACTCTAAATAAGGAAGTAAATTTGCAGTCTGATTTAGCAGTCTGCCCTTTATAGAGCTCAACAAGTTTAACCCCATGAAGTAGTTCTCCATCCTTGGTAAATGACCTGGGATAAGAGCAAACCATATCTCACAAGGTAGGTAGGCTGATTTCTGAAGGAGGAAAGACAACTGTCATGGTGGTTGTCCCCACTGATACCTTTGGCTATTTGTCCCTCTAACCATGTATCTATTTCTAAACTACTGTAATCCTAAATTAGTGAGATTCTGTGCATTGTCACTCCCATAAACTAACAAAATAAGCCTGCACCCAAATTATAGACTGATGTTCAAAGAGAAAGTTTTTCACAGCTCAAATGGTTATAGATAATTTTGAAGAATGCTTCCTCTCCACCCGCCTTAGGAAGGAAATGCAACTAACAAGATGAATAAGAGTTGTGGCCTGAAATCCTTCCTAAAATTAGACAAGCTATAAACAAATAAACAAAGCTGCCAGCCACAGTTCCAGCCTTGTTTTATCTTAAAATAAATCAAAAAGCCGTAACAAAAGAAAAACAAAAAAACAACACCATATAGACAGCCATCCTTACGAAAGAAAAGCACAGAATTTAAAGATAGCACAACTAGGATTTTACTGCAATTTCAAAGGATATCTAGGACTTTCTTGGGTTTTAGCTAATTTGCAAAATGAAACAGCACACTCAAGCTCCTAGCTTTCTCCCTTAACCAATTAGTAGTATAACTATAACCTACTGAGTTAGAAGAAAAAAGATTAACTTAATGTTGAACAAAGTAAAATCTGAAAAACTGGATGAGGTACAAAAACAAAGGCTAACTTTCACAATAAAGTAAGAAACTCAATAGTAAATATTTCAAATTCTGGGTTGATTGCTGAGATCATGAAAGATATTAACCACACATAATGGGTTAAAAACCAGAGGCTGAAGTAAGATTACTGATTTCAGAGAAGTAGGTTTATAATAGCATATTAAATTTTGATTCCAATATAATTTCACTTACAGCAAAAATGAAGCAGCTTAGATCTACCAACCCAACTTGAGGCATAAAGCTGATAAACCCAATACTACTAAAATTTGAGAGTAAACTTCTAAAACCAAGTCATTCCTTGGTGTGAATAAAGCATTCATAACCCCTTATGAAAATAACTTTACAACAAAAATAAGATTTGAAATTCAAAAATAAAAGTTCAAAAGTCATTTTCTAATTCAGAAAGAACTGAGACCATTTACAATTGCCCCAAAGAAAATAAAATTTTTAGGTATAAATGTAACAAAACATGTACAGATTTGTATCCTGAAAATTACAAAATGATGATGAAAGAAATCAAAGATGACCTAAATAAATGGCAAGATATACTATGCTCAAAGAATTGGAAGATTCAACATAGTAAAGATGTCAGTTCTCCATAAATTGATCTATGTTTAATGTAATCCCTATCAAAACCCCAGGAAGGTGTTTGTAGACACAGACAAGCTTATTCTAAAATTTATATAGAAAGACAGAGGATCTAGTATAGCTAAAATAGCTAAAATTTTTAAAATGAAGCATAACATGAGAGGACTCACTCTATCTAATGTTAAGGTTACTATGAAGTCTGTGATCAAGAGAGTGTGATAACAGCAAAGGAACAGACAGGAAAACCAACAGAACAGAACAGAGAATCTGGAAATAAACCCACAAAAATATGCCCAACTCATTTTTGTTTTTTTTGGGGTTTTTTTTGTTTTTTTTTTTTTGAGACAGAGTGTCACTCTGTTGCCCGGGCTAGAGTGCCGTGGCGTCAGCCTAGCTCACAGCAACCTCAAACTCCTGGGCTTAAGCGATCCTCCTGCCTCAGCCTCCCGAGTAGCTGGGACTACAAGCATGCGCCACCATGCCCGGCTAATTTATATATATATATATATATATATATTTTTAGCTGTCAGATCATTTCTTTCTATTTTTTAGTAGAGGCGGGGTCTCGCTCTTGCTCAGGCTGGTCTCGAACTCCTGAGCTCAAACAATCCGCCCGCCTCGGCCTCCCAGAGTGCTAGGATTACAGGCGTGAGCCACCGCGCCCGGCCCCCAACTCATTTTTGACAAAGGTGCCAAAGCAATTCAATGGAGGAATTTTTAACAAATGATGCTGGAGCAACTGGGCATCCACAGCAAAAAAAAAAAAAAATGTAAACCTCAACGTAAACTTCACTCTATACAAATATTAACTCGAAATGAAAATCATGGACTTAGACGTAAAGCATAAAATCATAAGACTTTTACAAAACATCAAACTGTATACCTTAAATATGTACAATTTTTATTTGTCAGACCTCAAGAAAGCTAGAGGAAAACAACTTTTGGAAAAAGCATAGGCAAAAATCTTTGGGGCAACAGGTCAAGGATAATAGGGATAGGCAAAAAGTTCTTAGTCTTGACACCAAAGCACAATCCATAAAAGAAAAATCTGATAAAATTGACCACAAGAAAATTTAAAACTTCCTCTGAAAGATCCTGTGAAGAGGACAACTAACTACAGACTAAGAGAAAATATTTGCAAACCTAATATCTGACAAAGGATTTGTATCTAGAATATGCAAAGAACTCTCAAAAGTCAACAGTAAAAGCGCAAACAATCCAAGTAGAAAATGGGCAAAAATATGAACAAAATAGATCTACAGATGGCAAATAAATGCATGAAAAGATGCTCAACATCATTAGCCATTAGGAAAATGCAAATTAAACCACAGTGAGATCGTACTACACACCTACCAGAATGGCTAAAATAAAAAATAGCATTAACACCAATGGCTGGTAAGGATGCTGAGAAATTTGACAACTTATACACTGCTGTTAGAAATATAAAATGGTACTACTATTTTAGAAAAGATAATGGCAGTTTCTTACAAAATCAAACATATACTTATGCTACAACCCAGAAAGTACACTTTCAGGCATATATCCCAGAGAAATGAAAATCTATGTTCAAACAAAAATCTGTACATAAAATGGTCATAGCAATTTTATTAGTTAATAGCCAAAAACTGGAAACAAACCAAATGTCTGTAACACAGTGTACCATAACACTCTGTGGTACATCCATGCCATGGGATAGTACTCAGGGAATAAAAGGAACTACTGATGAATGCAACAACTTAGATGAGTAAGTTAGTGAAATCTGCCAATGTCAAAAGATTATATTCTGTATGATGCTATTTATATAAATTCTTGAAATGACAAAATTATAGAGATGATGAACAGAGTAGTGGATGTCACAGGTTACAGAGGGGGAAGGCAGGAAGTAGCTGTGGTTATAAAAGGGTAATGTAAGGGATCCTTGTGATGGAACTTGTCTGTATCTTGACTGTGGCAGTGGTTACAGAAGTCTATACATGTGATAAAATTGCATAGAGCCAAATACATACACAAATACATGTAAAACTAGTGAAAGCTGAGTAAGGTTGATGGATATCAATGTATCACAACCAATTTCCTGGTTGTAACATTATATTATAGTTGTGCAATATGTTACCACTACAAGAAACTTAGGTGAAAGGTATATGGGATCTTTCTATGTAATTTTCTTATAAGTGCATGACAACCTACAATTAACTAAAAATAGAAAGTTAAAAACTTCTTAAAATCCAATATAAAAAATTGAGGACACTATATGCTTAACTATTTCAAAGAGTTATCATTACAGATGACAAATTTTCACGCTCCCAAATGAGCAGCCATATATTAATAATTTACCTCCATTTACAACTCAGAATACACAAGCCAATTCCCATTTTTCCTCCCTCCTTCTTTCTCCTCCCTCCCCACCACTCATCAATCCCCTTCATAACTGGCTATATGAGAGAACTGCAGGATATAGGGGTAAGGGTCTGTGGGGGGGGGGGTGTGCACTGCAATTTTATGTTCTCTCTATACATGTAGTTTAATACACAAAAACATTCATTTACCATATTTGTTAGTTAGCAACTTAGGCTCTTCATTCCTAATTTTAAAATCCATTATGTGGCATATTTCCCTTTAAAAATAATTAAAATGTTATTTGTTGTGTATGGTATAACTGCTTCCAGTATTCATTCCCACCCCACCTCATGAGTAAGTGGCCCTTAAGAAAAAAAGTTTGTATAGGTTTGCTTTGCACTTTGAGCTGATCATTGGTAGAGCCTATGTAATAGGATATCTCCTGTGTTCTAAACATCAGATAATGATTGCAAATTTTGGAGAGTAAATTAGGCACTTTTCTGGCCACTGATATACATTGTATTTAATAAACCACTATCGCTGGGCACAGCACTGATATAATGGTCACGGCATGGCATATGATACAGACTAAGTACCATAACATGCCATGTATTAAAAATACCTAATTAATGTATTCAGAAGTCTAATTTATTTATAGTTCTAAGCTTCCTTTGCTCAGAGAACTCTCACAGCAGGCATTACTCCCATACTTTTTCCTACCTTTGCTTTCCAAACTACTTGTCAATTTTAAGCAACAGAACCTGACTCAGGGCTTCTGTATGATCTCTATCTAGCAGATGGCATCTGATATAAGTTCCCTGTGTAAAAGTCATGGTATAGAACTCTTTTCCTCTCTCCATTCAAGAAAGAAACATTTTTAAAAGATCTGCTGTACTCTCAGACTAGTTATTTAATATTCTACCTACTCTCCTATCAGTTTTTATTTTGGGGAGTAGTGCATACCTTATCCCAAAAGATGTAGTATTATCGCTCTTAAATAATGTGCAAAGAAATAAAAACAAAAAGCATTGTTCGTGTGGCATTTCTTACACAATGGCCCCAGAAGGTCAGTTTTATATACTATGGCTATTATAGCATCATTTTCAACTTTAGAGAAACAATCAGATAACCAAATAGAATATTTTCCCAAAATGACTAAGATCCAAGGAATTAAACATTCATCCATCAACATGTGTCTCATTAACGTAAACAATCTTTTGCATCTTGCTCTTAAATATACAATCTTAAATTTATCTCTTACTCAGAAAGATAACGCTAAAAATAATTTTCATTTCCAAGCAAACTCCAAACTGCAATAAGTAGTTTAAACAGAGTACATTAAATGCCCAATGAGAAACAACCCAAGACAACAATTAGAAGCTGTCGAACACTTACCTTAATTCTCCTCTCAGTGTCATCTAACTTTAACTCTGCCGAAACTAGTTTCTTTGCCAAATCATCTCGTTCAGGTAGATGTCTGGCTTCAGAGATCTTTTTCAGTTTCTGTAAGGAAAATTTTGTCCTAAATAGTTCACTTTCTGTATCTTTCACCCTTTTCTCAGTTGCCCGTTCTTTCTCTTGAGATTTTCTTAAGCGTTCTTTGAGTGCTGTAATCTCATTGTTATGGCGAACTATCAGTTGTGAGATTTCATTTTCTGCATCTTCATATTTATTCAGGGCTTTCTCCTGTCTGTACTGAAGCCTTTTCAAAGATTTATTTTCTTTTAGCAGCTCAGCTAACTTGACCTGGAGTTCAGATACTTCATTCTGCAATTCACTGATTTTTAGCAGTCTTGCAGAAAGAACCCGTTTTGTAACAAAATCAGTATCTTTCCGAAGTGGCTCTCTGTTGAGGCTCTGGGAGCGAAATCCCACTCTGACTCCCTTTCTGTTTGGTAGACCCTTAGGGCTTGGTTTCCTAGGGGCTAAAAAAGAAATAGTAATAACATAAAGTGAAAGATGTATCAAAGGTAATGTGATTTAGTCATACTAACACAAGTGAGTCCATAAAATTCTTTAGTTATTTTTGTCTCTAAAAAAAGGGTTTTGCAATATTTTGTTAAATATCAGGTTTTATTTAGAGCTCTAAATGTTTCTATTAAGGTTTGCAATCTTTTCAGAAAGGTCAAGAATACTCCATCAAAAATTATATTCCCATAGTTATATGTAATTATTCTACATTGCTTAAAAGAAGATAGTATCAGGCTTTAACCATTTTTAACTTCATAGGTAAGATGGCAAGTCAGAATTCAAACATGGGCATCATTAGTATTAGCATGGTGCATAATAAACATTGGAAAAAACATTGTGGTATTCAAGTCATTTGTGCCGAGATATTTGTGATCAATATTTGAAATGTGAAAAATGTACATTTCCTCTAAATTAATTACAACTCATTTAGGGATAGGATGACAGCATATTGTACAGAGCAGGAGATCTGGGACTTAAAGTTATCACTTAGTAACTCCTTGGGCAATTCAATGAAACCTTCCCAAGGTTGTGAGAGTTAAATGAACTATGTATGTAAAACATAAAGTTCTACATATTTTCTGTTAAGAACTTCATCTCATTTATCCGTGACTGAAAATGGAAAACAGCAGTACAGTTGTGATTCTAAATGCTTTCTCAGATTTCTTTTGTGTGATATTCAAATCAAAAACACCTGACATAATTTGAGAAGATAAAAACAAAATATCATATCCTAAAACATATAAGCATATGTAATCTTTAAAGTGTACATATTAAATCACATTTCTCAAAAATTTGGAATAATGTTTTTATTTTTACCAAAAGTTCACTAAACTTAAGCATCAGTATACAGAGCACCTGCCCTTTAAAAGAGGCATCTCAAAGTCTGCTACAGTTAAGAATAATGAACTTTATAGTCTCCAAGGTGACCGCACTTTTCAAGGAGAAAATGCATTCCAGAGTTAAAAAAAAAATGAAGAAAAACTAGAATATCCAACCTTTCCCTCCTCATCTCACCAGCCATGAATACTTGATTCCATTATATAAACAAGTTAAAAAAAAAAAACAAGTATTTTTACAATTTAACATTATAAAATTTCATTAAAAAATAGAATTTTATAGAAGCTGTTTTGAATGTGTGCTGCTTTGGGGTTACAGCTCTACAAATGCTTGAATACATTTTTAAAAAGTGGTAAT
Source organism: Varecia variegata (assembly GCA_028533085.1). Lineage (NCBI taxonomy): Eukaryota > Metazoa > Chordata > Mammalia > Primates > Lemuridae > Varecia > Varecia variegata. Next base: position 64,013,882 of record CM052441.1, on the reverse strand, counting down.
AAAAAGAAATGAGGGAATTCTTAATTACAACTTTGAAACCACACTATCCAATAGCCACATATGGCTATTGAGAAACTTGAAATGTGGGTAGTCCAAATTGAGATATGCTGTAACTGTGAAATACACACTAGATTTTGAACACCTAAGTTCAAAAAAATGCACAATATTTCATAAACAATGTTTTATACTGACTATATGTAGAAATGGTAATATTTTAGATATTTAAATCCAAATATTGGATTGGGTTAAATAAAATATATTATTAAAATCAATTTCATCTGTTTTTCTTTTTTTAATATGGTTACTAGAAAATATAAAATTACATTTGTGGCTTGCATTTGTGATTTGCATTATATTTCCACTGCACAGCATTACTTCAGAATATAATTTTAAATTTGAAGTGTCCATCATTTCAAATTTTCTTTCTTTTCCAGTATCTGAGTTAACAAAGTTTGCGAGTATATATATAATGGTTACGGGTATATATATAATGGTATTTGTACACAGCTCTTGAAATAGCAGAAACTTTATACATAAAAATGATCATACATAAAGGTGAATGTCAATTGTTCCAATCTCTGATCTTTACGTATAAAATTACATTGCTCAGAAAACAAGATTTCACACAAAAGCAATTTATTTGAAAAATTAAAGCCTAATAATGTAGGAATTAGGATAAAAATGTTTCACTAATACTTTCTTCAACTATTTAGTCACATACAAAAGGGTTTCCACAACCAACTTTTTGACATCCTAAAACTCTGAACATTTACTTTTTAGCATATTCTACTAGTATGACTACAAACTGACCATTAACCTAAACACAGAAATATTTCCCAACTTTCATCTACCTTTTTTATTTTCATTTTTCAAATTATCAAGGTGAAATATAGTGCTAATAGGAGAATTAGAAAGATAATTGGCTGTTGTATACGTCATTCTTCATCTTCCTCTTGTTAAGTCACCACTAAAAAGTGGGTGGAAAAAATATTGCTTTTTCTTCCTTCAGGTGTTAAAAATAAACTTGACTCATTTAAAAAAAACATGTAGGAAAAATAAACTATGCATCTACCAAAAATCAAGATACATTTATATTATTGGTAAAACAAAGAATGGATAAATATATAGTAGACAAATATGTATAAACAAAACTATTATTAAATTTTATCATACATATAAATTCTGATAGAGCACCAATTTTATTTTTTAAAATAATAAAAAATGCTGCCAGGGACAATGGCTCATGCCTGTAATCCTAACACTTTGGGAGGCTGAGGTGGGAGGATCGCTTGAGATCAGGAGTTCAAGACCAGACTGCACAAGAGCAAGACCCTGTCTCTACAAAAAATAGAAAACTTAGCCAGTTGTGGTGATGGCTGCATGCCTGTTGTCCCACCTACTAAGGAGGCTGAGGCAGGTGGATCACTTGAGCCCAGGTGTTTGAGGCAGCAGTAAGCTATGATGATGCCACCGCACTCTAGTGTGGGTGACAGAGCAAGACCATGTCTCAAATAAATAAATAAATAAATAGAATATGCTGAAAATTAAAAAGGAGGGAGAAGGAAGAATATGCTACCAAACATGCAAATCTGCAAATTCAAGTGCTATTTTAATCACAGTTGTTTTTTCCTTAGTTTATTCTACACTGATTGCAATTTAAACGGAAAGAAATTAACTTAGTGTTTAAAGAAAGGTATCAGTTTGGTCCTGTTATTTGGTCTAAGACAAACAAATTACCACACATTTTAATTCAAAAGACAGTGCGGGGCTGGGCATGGTGGCTCACGCCTCACGCCTCACACCTCACACCTCACACCTGTAAATCTAGCACTCTGGGAGGCCGAGGCAGGTGGATTGTTAAAGTTCGAGACCAGCCTGAGCAAGAGCGAGACCCTGTCTCTACTAAAAATAGAAAGAAATTATAGAGACAGCTAAAAATATACATAGAAAAATTAGCCAGGCATGGTGGCGCATGCCTGTAGTCCCAGCTACTCGGGAGGCTGAGGCAGGAGGATTGCTTGAGCCCAGGAGTTTGAGGTTGCTGTGAGCTAGGCTTATGCCACAGCACTCTAGCCCGAGCAACAGAGTGAGATTCTGTCTCAAAAAAAAAAAAAATTGCAAAGTAGAAAACAGTACTAGTCTGAAGATAATAACTACAGATTGAAGATAACTGAAATTTTCTGGGTGATGCTAGAACTGTTTTTCACAGTTTTTCTCAATTATCTTCTTAAATAAGGTAAGGCTTACAAAGTTCTGACTCCTTAATTGGGTGGCCTCCTAAGTTCCTTCTGGGGAGCAAAGAAAAAATTAAAGTATACCTTACCAATAATACCCTATTATTTCTTGGGAAAAATAGGCATTTTTCTAAGGTTCAACCCTAAGATCTGTTTGTTCTTAATTATATAGCAAAAGTTTAATATCAGATCATGCTCTCAACTACAAAACCATAACAAGCGCTCCTCGCTGAGACAGACTTGGAGAAAAAGACCCCTAAATAAATAAACAAACAAACTGAAAACACTGTACTTGCAAAAAAAAGAAAGAAAGAAAAGGAAAAGGTGTTAGAAGTATGGACATCCCCGAGAAGCTAGATTGAGGGCACATGAAAGGTTTCCTTTCAAAAGGAATATATACTCTTGTAGTTTTTAATGAGCAAATATTATTTTTCAAAGTAAAAATTTATGAAGGCAAATTATACCCTTCCTTAAATCTTTTCAGTGACTATTCCCCACATAAATAGTCAATATATTAGCACAGGATGCAAGGTTTTCATAATGGGGCCTCTGTTTTCCTTTCCAGCTCCCAGTTTCACCACTCTCTACCTTGCAATCTAAACTGTCACCATTCTAAGCCACTGCTGTTATAACTGTACTACATTTATTAATGCATACTGTAATTTCATCATTTGCCTTAGCTTATTTTTCTATGCTGTACTTGTAGATCTTACATATTTTGTTACTAGGTATGATGGAGTTTTCTTGACCAGAGATTTATTGAGATAAAATAAGACATTTACAGAACATTATATGGTAAAATATGTATTAATACTTAGTTCCAGAGTAGTAACATTTTAATAACAAAAATTGTTTTTAATGATTAATCCAGTTTCCATTATAACACAGATAAACAGAAAACAAATTAAACTTGTGGTCTCAAGTTCCCAATTCCATTCCTAGGTTCAATCTGAACTTTTGCAGCAAATACTAGAGTTACCTAGACTAAGTTAGTTTACTCAATCTATAAAAATGCACCTTAGCCACTTTATATCAATGCTTTTCACTACCTTTAAAAAATGAAGATACAGGCCGGGCGTGGTGGCTCACGCCTGTAATCCTAGCACTCTGGGAGGCCGAGGCGGGCGGATCGTTTGAGCTCAGGAGTTGGAGACCAGCCTGAGCAAGAATGAGACCCCATCTCTACTAAAAATAGAAAGAAATTATCTGGCCAACTAAAATATATATATATAGAAAAAATGAGCCAGGCATGGTGGCACATGCCTGTAGCCCCAGCTACTTGGGAGGCTGAGGCAGAAGGATTGCTTGAGCCCAGGAGTTTGAGGTTGCTGTGAGCTAGGCTGATGCCATGGCAGTCACTCTAGCCCGGGCAACAAAGCGCAAAGCGAGACTCTGTCTCAAAAAAAAAAAAAAAAAAATGAAGATACAGAAAAGTAAAAATGTTTTGTAATTTTTTTTTTTTTGCCTTTAAAGTATCTTAGAAATCCCAAGAAAAGCATCTATTTAGGAAGAGAAGCCTTAGCTATGTTACTTTCTTCTATATATTTTATGACTCTGAATATAACAAAGGGTAACACATAGTACCTTAAGCAATATTTACGTAAATTTGTAAACATATAACCAATCCTATATGAAAATCAGCCCACTTCCGTGTATATATTTAATAACATACATACATACTAATAGAAGAGTTTATTCATACAAGTTTTCCTTAAGTACTCAAAATGAGTCTTCTAGGTTCACCAGAATCTTTTAAAGAATACTTACCTTGGTGATATACTTGGCTGTCTGAACTCTGTCTTTTAGAATTTTTTCCCCTAATACTTGTAGGGGGAGAAGAATCGACCAGCGATGACTGGCCAGAGGACTGTGGTGTAGTTCCAAAATCAGAAGAATAGTAAGAATAATGGTGTTTGCCTGCTGTTCTTTCTTGATCAGTACCTGGACTTCTTGCTTCTTCACCCATTGTTTTGAAAAATGGTCTCTTTTCACATAATTTCACAGATTCTTTTCTCCAGAAGAGTCTATGACAACACTGAAGAAAAATTTCATAAGATCCTGGTAAGAATATTCATTGCTGTGCAATTTGTTTTCTCCACAACATATCCGTAGACCACAATTCACATTAGCAGCCCGAAGTTAACACTTTTTTACCCTATAATTAAGGAAAGGAAGGGAAACTCATCATATAGTCATGAAATAGAGTTCTACCATTAATTACAATGAAAGATACAAAAAGCAAAATAATATACAACTTACAATTTTAAAAAGAGGCTATAATTTATTAATATTTTCGCATAAGTTATTTAACAGTATTTAGAGAAAAGACAGACTCTGTCATAGCCTAGACAACATGTAAAGTACCTGAAATATAATTGCTTCTGAATAAATGTTAAATAAATGTGATTCCCTTGCATCTTAAGAGTTATAATAAATACAACTGCTGAATTTTAACAGGACAATAATGATCAAATTGCCAGTTTTTTCTATATTTTTTAGGGGGGAAAGAGGTGGTGGTAGTGATAAAGAACAAACCTGCTAATAAGAACAAAGAAAATTATCTAAGATTGACCACATAAAAATGTAAAACTAAAGTACATTTAAAAAACAACTAAATTAAAATAATAAACATTTGATGAAAAACATTTGCAAACATGACAGAAAAATGGTTATCATCCTTAATATGTAAATAAATACCTTACATCATCCATAAGAAAAATATGAGGTCACAAGTTAAATGGGAAAAATACATGATGAGACCCAAAACAGGCAACACAAATGATAGACACATAAAAATATTCAACCTCAGATACCATTTTTTAAGTATCAAATTATACAAGATTTTTCAAAACAGTAACACTTAACGCTGCCAGAGTTGCTATCAGGAAAAGATCCATAGTTTTTGGATAAAAAGTTGGCAAAATGTATTAAGACTTTAATTATGCTTTTAATCTTTGATCCAATAGTTCCATTCCCAGATTCCAGGAAAATAACTCTAAAATTAGGGGAAGAGCTATCTGCAAATGTTTAATGTAGTACAGTACAATTTTTTAAAAAAAAATGGAAGCAACCTAAATGTCTAACCATCACAAAATAAGTAAGAGAAGTATTGTAAAAATCCATACAGTGTAATATCATGAAACGGCTGGAAATCCTCATAGTTGAAAAATAAAAAGAAATATCTATTGCTCCATTATCCAAGTCCTTCTCCCTGGGACAACTGACATATACTTCTATGCTTATATTGTTTCTTGAATTAGCAATTTTATACTATGAAAAATGAGAATTTAATTCACCCTTTGTTTTAGATGGTTGTAACTTGCAACTACATGTTGTTTATGCAGGGTTTTTTCTCGTAAAATTCTAATTGTCTTTTTTTTTCTTATTGAGAGGAAAAAACATGTTTCTTATCATATCACTAATATCTACCAGCTTCTTAATCTATCAATAGCCTGAAATCCATTCCATTCTTACGCTTAAAGATATTTTTCTTGGATTTTCTAATTTAAACCAATTACTTTCTAGAACTGTTGTACTGTTGTCATTCTGGAATTACTTTTATTGAATTCCTAAGTTAGTGCACTATTTCTTTTAGCCCATGTCATCGTCTTTATTAGTTTTCGTCATCATTTTATTGGCCTATATCCTTAATAACTCTTTCAGAAAGGTTTTATGGTTTAAGAAGTTCTAAGTCCCTGCATGCCTGGGAATGTCTTTATTTTACCTCATACTTGATAGTTTTCACAGGTTCAAAATTCTAGGTTATTTTCTCTCACAACTTTGAAGACACTGCCTTATTGTCTTTTAAACCCTCAGTGTTGCTTGTGAGACATTTGTTATAGTCATTCTTTTATTCAAAATAAAAGAATGAGCTCTCACCATGTAACAGTAATGAACAATAACAAAAACAAAAACTGCCTGCCCTTAGGGATTTTGCACTCTAGTTATACTTATCTGATTCTCATTCCTTTACAGGATATCTTTTTTCTTTTTTCCTCCCTATGAGCTTTTCGGACTTTCCCTCCTGTTACACTGAAACTTCACAATGATATGAATAGGAGTGGGTCCGTCTTCATTGTGTTGAGCCCTTTTCTCCCCCTCTTCCTTTCAATCTGGAAATTTGTATCTTTAAGCATTAGAGATTTTCTTATATTACTTTTCTGATAATTGACCTTTTCCATTTTATGTTTTTGAAACTTCTACTAGTTAAAAACAAACTTCTTCTTTGTCTTTTTGCTCTATTTTCAAAGAGTTTTACTCAATTTATCTTCTAACCATCATTTTTAAAATTATGCTAATAACTTAATTTCCAATAACTTTTTGTTCTGATTTTTAAAATAATTACTCTGTTCTTGCTTTATTAAGGAAACTTTTTTTTTCCTCTGAGAATATTAAATAGACATTTTCTTTTTAAGGTCTCTTCTGATCCAAGAGTTATCTGCTTCACATGCTACCAGTTTTTCTGTTTTATTTATATACTGTTGGTTTTGTTTTATTTCTTTGAAGATAAGTTTTGGTTTACCATTGATACTTTAAAAAGAAGAAAAAAGAAGAGTGAATGGAAACACTATACATGTGAGCAGGGCTTCCTGACTGGAATACTTTGCTTTAGGTCAGATGAAAAACAAAGAATCAGCCATTAAACAGGCTATATATTATATAGGGAATTCCCTAAAAGCTAGAATGAGGAGGGCTGATCTGCAGACACAAGTGTCTGCAATAGCAATGCTACTTTTCCTTTATTGTTGTATTTGTTTTTATTTACAGAAGAAATAACCTCTGTATATTTTGATGTGAAAGAGAGACAGGAGTGAGTTAAGAAACAGGGAGCATTATAGGAACTGTCACTGTGCATGGGTTTGAGTGAGAAAGGAGCACAACTATTCCATACAATTATTTCTCCCTTCTCATTTCAACCATCCTTTGTCTCTGACCTTTTCAATCCCAAGATTCTCTGAGATTCTATTGAATATATCAGAATCTTCATTTGCTACAACCCCTTCTTGAATATTTTGGGACACAGTTTTCTGTTATAATCTGTTTCATCCATCACTACTCTTTATTTCTTTCAGAAATGTGTTGTAATCTCTTGTCTACGGAGAATACTCTGCTTTCCCTTCAATATGATAAGTTTATTCTTTTTTCTTTAGTATTATTTTAATATTGTCTCCAAGGAGAGAGGAGACAAACACACATGGTCAGATCTATCACAGCAAATATAAGTCATTTAAGTCAATTATTTCTAACAATTATTCTCATCCTTTTAGACAACTTGATATAAACAACGAATTTTCCAAAGTCTATGAAGCTACTATTTAATTCATGCACCCATTTGGTCAAGAAAATTTTCTGATAATACACAGATGCCATTTTAGACAATGAAGAAACCAAGAAAGCAAGAATATACTATGGATTCTTTTAACGCAGGGTCTAGCTCTTCCATGGGAGAGACGTAATTTAGAAAAAAAGTAACAATAAAGTATGTATTATCCTTTATAGATTCCCTTAAAAAATTACATACTAGTTACATAAAAATACTTTCTTTTTTTTTTTTTTTT
>CM052441.1:63957614-64005590 GCA_028533085.1 Varecia variegata | reverse complement strand
ATGATAATGCCTCTCCCGGAGCTCCCATTGGCCTCTGTTTCTAATGGCCCTTTTTATTGGCTTCAGTGAAACTGGAAGGCGGGACAAAGAGTGCGGGAGAAGGCGGCTATTGGTCGATCGCTCTAGCTATAGCGGCGACCGCGAGTAGGGAAGTTGTTCGCGGCGAAGCGCAGAGCGTGCCTGGCTCTTCTGGGCTGTGTGGAGGAAATGTGACTGCTGAGCCTGCTGGGCCCTGTGGAGAAAGACGCGGGCGAAGGGGAAAGAGGGTTCGTGTAAAGAATTGTAAAATTGGCGACTGCTTAATAAAAAACATTGGTATTTGTCGCGACTCCTTTTTGAAAATCAATCGGTTTTAAATTATAAACAAATGGCTCGTACTTCTCGGTCTTTTTACTGAAATTGCTGATTTTTAGGAGGACGTGGGGTTAGCGCACGAATTTTTCTACATCCAGGTCCTGGCCTTCGTGAATTACGAACGCGCCGTGAATTTGGCTTGAAAATGATTTTTAGGTTTTGGAACGGGTTTGGTGTGGAATAGCATTTGAAACATTAGCACACAATTTTTTTAAAGAAATGTCTTGAGGTGCATGTCAGTGGCCTATTGAGAGCTGCTGTGTGGCATGTTTTCCCCTTCAAGAATTGGCAGCGCCTTAAACGGCATTAATTGCAGGAACGGGGAAGGTAAAAAGAAAATCCTCTCTTTGAAGAGGGTTTTAAGCCGCTCTGAGCCTTCTGATCATAGAGACGGTTTAACATGTACTTTGCTGTTCTCACAATGTCAATTTCAACCTCAGTTTTACCTCCATTCTGCAAAACTCTTGAAGATAAATGCGTTTTAATCAATCTTCTGACCACGAAGATTGGTAATTCCTGCTTCTCGCTTGACCTCGTTTTCCCACCTTTGCACTAATTCAAAGCTTTCATTTTATCTTGTCAAGGTATATTACTTCAAGTTACACGGACTAGCCCACCTAAACAATATTGTAATTAAATGTGATTTCTGTATGCGCAATAAATCTGTAGGAGATGGCAATCATCTGTTAGTGAAATAAAATGAGCAATCCCCAAATTGCACTGAAATACTTTTTGTTCAATTTGTTAATCTATCTCTGCTAATACTCTGTTTAAATAGCTCACTGGTTAATATTGACTCTGTTAGAGTTAATACTATGTAGATTACTAAATGTATGGGCGGATTCCTTTTAAAGGAAGTTGCTAGGAAGAGTTAAGAAACATGCTGTGTTTATGTGGACAAAGAAACGTCTGTTACCAAAGAGTCAAATCGCGATTGTTAGCACTCAAGGACAGCTGAGGATGAAATTACCATTTATTTGGCACTCAGAATGTTCCAGGCAGTGTACTCTCATTCTATCTTCATTCAAGACTCTAGGCAGGTATTGTTATTCATCGTTTATACCCGAGGAAACAGATTCAGAGAGGTTAAAAAATGTACCATGAGATACTAAAATAGTAAGTGGTAATGCCAGGATGCAAGCTTAGGTCTGCTAAATTCCAAATTTTTTGGTTTCAAATTTAACGGCTTCGGTGTGTTACCCTACGGGTTAATAGAGTTACCAGTAAGCAAGAACTACTTAAAAGGTCCGGAGCCTACAAAAAATTGGCTAGTTGTATGTAACATATTCTCAAGATCCTTACAATGTGCAATTTTATTCACCCTATTATGTTCTTAATAACATGTCTATTTGACCTTGAAAAAAAGACCAAAATAATTTGTAAACTTACAGAAGTGAAAACCAGTTTATTGAATTAATATTTTTAAAAGGTCAGCCCAAAATATTAGGTAACAATTTCAAAAGTTTTTATGTGATATTACATGGTTTTAATATAATCATTTTTGATAGGACTAGAACTTTCTAAAAATATACCATTTAACATTTCATTTCACTATATACTATATAGGATTTTCCTGTTCAGAAAAAAGGAAACAAAGTTAAAACTATATTTTTGTATGTTTGCCACTTGAAATTATATTTAACAGAAATCAGGTTCCTTATTGTTCTTAAAGATTACATTTATGGAATAAATTCTACTAATGGTCATTAAGCAATATGGAGTTTTATTTTTAATATTCCTGGGCTTCCATTGCTAATGCAATATTTCCATATTTGTGATACTGCTAACTGTTCATTTTCTGCAGGACTTTGTCTTGTTTAATGCTATGTGGAAATGATACAGTTATTATACAGTTAAAAATCTTCCTACAAATGCTTACTAATAGGATTATTCCCATTTTCCTTATGAGGAAAGGTACAGAGTTTGATTGATAGAATTTTCATAAAAATTAATAAGTAGAATAATAAGTAGGCTTTCCAACTGTAGACAATCCAGAAATCACAATGACTAATTTTTAAAGGGGTGACATATTGTATATAATATCTTGGAATGCACACCTTTTAATGCCATTCCAAAAAAAAATGTACTGTCACAATTTTGTATATTTTACCTACATAAGTGATAAGTAAAAAAATTCAACAATTTTAAATCTAACTTCTTGGTATATTGCTTGAAATTTTTTATTAATAGATTCCAGGTAAATAGAAGGTTGTTAGCATATCATATTAACTTTTTAAAAGTATCTAATATACTATTTGTTTAAAAGAAATTGAATGGCTTAGGAAAGCTTGAGTTGGGTGTAAAAAACAGAATAACTGGAGATGTATTATAGAAAGTGGGCTGCTCTTATAAAAACAAATTTAGTCTAATCTGGTTGTTACTATTTGGCTTTGCAGTATAGAAAGCTGATACTCTTTGATTATTGCTCTATTTATTTATTTTATTTATTTATTTATTTTTTGAGACAGAGTCTTGCTCTGTTGCCCGGGCTAGAGTGCAGTAGCATCAGCCTACCTCACAGCAACCTCAAACTCCTGGGCTCAAGTGATCCTTCTGCCTCACCCTCCCAGGTAGCTGGGACTACAGGCATGTGCTACCATGCCCGGCTAATTTTTTCTATATATTTTTAGTTGTCCAGATAATTTCTTTCTATTTTTTAGTAGAGACGGGGGTCTTGCTCTTGCTCAGGCTGGTCTCGAACTCCTGACCTCTAGTGATCCTCCCGCCTCTGCATCCCAGAGTGCTAGGATTATAGGCGTGAGCCACCGCACCTGGCCTGATTATTGCTCTATTTAAAGGCTAAAATTTTTAAGCACTTGATAAAATTTACAAGTTAATTATTTTGTTAGTGGAGAAAGAAATGAAACCATTGAGATGTTTACTATTAACAGTAATTTTCTTATTTTATAATTGGTGGTTGAATCATTAGTAAAATCTGAATTTTATAGAGTTTATTTTAATTTGGGGGACTTTTGTTTTCCTTAAAAAAAACAAAACCAAAAGTTGATTAAAGCTATTTTTTTTTATTTTTTAAAGCTATTTTTAAATGCATACTTTCAGATTTTGTTACTCCTCAATGACATCTTTAAGTAAATTTGCCTATAAATCACATCCTATCTCCAAAGCAGTTGGAATAGCATTAAAGAAACCATAGCAATTCTATCTGTATTCACATCATTAGATTTGGAAGAAAGAATTTTTTTTTTTGAGACAGAGTCTCACTCTGTTGCCCGGGCTAGAGTGCCATGGCATCAGCCTAGCTCACAGCAACCTCAAACTCCTGGGCCCAAGCAATCCTACTGCCTCAGCCTCCCGAGTAGCTGGGACTACAGGCATGTGCCACCATGCCCGGCTAATTTTTTATATATATTTTTAGTTGTCCAGATAATTTATTTCTATTTTTTAGTAGAGATGGGGTCTCGCTCTTTCTCAGGCTGGTCTCAAACTCCTCAGCTCAAATGATCCACCCTCCTCGGCCTCCCAGAGTGCTAGGATTACAGGCGTGAGAGACCACGCCCGGCCAGAAAGAATATTAATATGATTTTCTTAGTAAACAATTGCCTGTTCCCAACTGACAATAATCCACAGGAAATTCTGTTAAAATCAGTGACTATATTTTTAATTGACAATAAATCTGCTAGGTAAAGAAAAAAGTGTTTTTATTACTTTGGTATTATGATATACTAAACTAGCCAGCTATTGCTCTGGTGCAAGAGGAAAATGGCATAGCAAAATTGCAATGGAAAATTTCTAAGTTAGAAACCTTCATTCATTCATTCAATACATATTGAGTACTTGTTAGGTAACTTTCTGGAATATGGAGATAAAAAGTGAAGGCTGATCATCCAGCTGCTCACTGTCTAATGAACAAGAAAGAGAACTCAAACTCTGATAGCAGGTGCTGTGTAATAAGGTTGATTAAATGATATGCATACTGTGCTAAAAGGACTTGGAAGTGGGACTCAACTTAGCCTGGTGGTCCATGTATACTTCCCAGAACTAACTCTTGAATTGGAGTTTACGTTACATAAGAGCTAATCAGAAGAGATGTGGGAAGATGTATAAGGCAGAAACCAATCACTACATACCCAGGCGCTAGAGAGGCAGAGCAAATCATTTAGTAAGACATGATGGGAGAAGACATGGTGGGAGAAAGTCCGGAAGTCACTGGAAAAGAAATGGCTGGAGAGAGGCAAAGGGTAATGCTTAAATGCCTTTTTATGAAGCTTATGTTCAATCCCAAAAGTCACAGGTAGCAGCCAATGAATTTTTGAACAGAGGACTGATATGATTGCATCTGCCTTTTAGAAAGATTATTATCTCAGTGGCATCATGCAGGATGAGACTAGAAACAAAAAGTTCAGCTAGACTTTTAAAACTTCAGAAAGGGACTGGTATCATAGAGAAGAAATGAGGAAGGTCTGGATGAACTAATATTAATTGAGCACCTTCTCTTCCTGGCCCTGAGCTTATAATTCTACTTATTCATTTTAATCCTTACTACAACTTTATGATACAGTATCATTATTATTTCTTTGTTACAAGTGAAGCCTGGGGCTGAAAGAGGCTAAGTGTTTTGCCCAAAGTTACAGTTAGGAAACAGAGGAATAGGGGTTTAAACCCTTGTCTGTGTGAGCTTTCAACTGCCTGCTTTTCAAACTAAGGTTGTAACTCATTAATGAATCATTAAATCAATTTATGGTTTATGACCACATTTTTAAAATGAATATAGAGTAGAACAGAAAATATCAGGATATATTATGTACAGTAAGGATAAGTATCATTTTATGAAAATTTTATTTCAATTATTTTTATATACATGTAATGAACTTTTTTTGAAGTTATGGGTCAAAGTAAAAAAACTTTGAAAATGGCTGCACTATGTTACGTTGTAGCTGTAGTGAGGAAAGAAAGAAAATGAATAAGCACTACCCTTGTTCCAAGACTGGGTGACTGGCTGCATGTGGGGGGGTTACAGGATAAGAAGGAACCTAGGCTGACCCTAAATTTCTGGCTCAGACACCTGGCACCCTTCACCAAGATGGTGACTATGGAAGTGCAAGTGTGAGGTAAAAGATAAAGGACAGTAATAAGTAGTTAAGGGACTATGTTTAAGATACCTATGGGACATAAAGGTGAAAATGCACAGGTGGCAGTTTCTTATGGAACATACATTTCTAACATTACCTCATAATTTTACTTCATGTTATTTATACAAGGGAAATAAAAACATATATCAAAAATATTTATTAACAGTGTTTATAGCAGCTTTATCAATAGTAGGCAAAACAGGAAATAACCTAAATATCCATCAAAATAAGAATAAATTTTTAAAATAAATAGTCTAGCCTTACAACGTAATGCTGGTCCATCAATGGAATGAATAACTGATCAATATGGATGAATTTCAAAGACATAATGTTGAGCAAAAAAAGTCCAACACAGAAGAATATATTCTATATAATTCCACCAATAAGTGGTTCAAAAACAGGCAAAATTCATCTATACTGGTAAAAATCAGAACAGTCGTTGTCTATAGGGTAGGGATTGAATAGAAGGAAATAAAAGATATTTTTGGAGTTATGTAAATATGCTATATCTTGATTGAGGTGATGGTTAAAAAAGAATTTCCTTTATCAAAACTCATCAGAAGCCAGGCGCAGTAGCTCAGGTCTGTAATCCTAGCACTCTGGGAGGCTGAAGCGGGAGGATCACTTGAGGTCAAGAGTTTGAGGCCAGCCTGAGCAAGAGCAAGACCCCCATCTCTACTAAAAAATGGAAATAAATTATCTGGACAACAAAAAATATACAGAAAAAATTAGCCGGGCATGGTGGCGCATGCCCGTAGTCCCAGCTACTCAGGAGGCTGAGGCAGAAGGATTGCTTAAGCCCAGGAGTTTGAGGTTGCTGTGAGCTAGGCTGATGCCATGGCACTCTAGCCAGGGCAAAAGAGCAAGACTCTGTCTCCAAAAAAAAAAACTCATCAGAATATACACTTAAGATATGTATTTTTCACCGTATGTGAACTTTACCTCAATTTTTTAAATGGCTCTAAAGAAAAAAGGGAATTTATTGGCTTATACCAGTGGTCCCCAACCTTTTTGGAAACACAGACAGGTTTCATGGAAGACAATTTTACCATGGATGGGGTGGTGGAGGGTGGGGGGAGGGGAAGAGGGATGATTTCAGGATGATTCAACCACGTTACATTTATTCTTGAGTCAAACTTCTCTGCTGATGATAATCTGTATTTGCAACTGCTCCTCAGTGCTAGCATCACCACCTCAGCTCCACCCCAGATCATCAGATATTAGATTCTCATAAGGATCGTGCAACATAGATCCCTTGCATGTGCAATTTACAGTAGGGTTTGCACGCCCATGAGACTCTAATATTAGTCACCACTGATCTGACAGGAGGCGGAGCTCAGGTGATGCCAGCCATGAGGAGAGGCTATAAACACAGATGAAGCTTCGCTGGCTCACCCACCCACTCACCTCCTGCAGTGTGGCCTGGTTCCTAACAGGCCACAAACTGGTACCGGTCTGCAGCCTGGGAGTTGGGGACCACAGGCTTATATGATAAAAAAAAATCTATAAGTAGAGCTAGCTGCATGTGTGGTTGGATCCAAGTGCTGTGTGTCATTAATATTTTGTCTTCTCTTTATCTCTTAGATGTACTTTTCTATGTGTTGGTTTTATTTGGGTCAGGCTTTCCCTTCTAGGTATGGCCACCAAAGCTCCAAACTTAACATTCTATTCACCTAGCAACCCCATTAAAAAAGGAATATCTCTTTTCTGATTGGTCCAGCAGAGATCCTTATATTAACTCTGACTGCCCATCCCTGAACATGAACTAATTACTGTGGCCAAATGTTTGCCTGGGCAGGGAAAGAGGCAAAGAATATGATCAAGTCAGCTGAATTTTCATCTTGTCCCAGAATAGTTGAGAGAGGTGGTTCTCCAAAGGAACACGGGAATGCCGTTACTAGAAGAAGAAATACTGGACAAAACTAATAGATGTCCCCAAAAGTGAGGATGATAATTTTATTCAAATAAGTTCATAAACCAGTCTGATGGGCTTGTTTTTTAATTTAAGAAAAACTCATGTAATTCTAAGTTTCCTAGTCTAAAAATACAGATAATATCAACCAAATTTTATTATCTTTTTACTTCCACCCCAAAAGACTTTCCCAGCAATAATTTCTGGAACTTCCACGAGAGTATCTCATACCCACAAACATATCTACCTTTACTGGTAGCCCCCGCTAGGCAAGACAGCAGGACCACTGCTCTGTCAGGCAACTATCGTACTTTTCTCCAGAACCCAGCAGCTTCCACTTGTGGCCGTTACTAAGTCACTGAGTATTGCCACTTATATCACTGCCAAAGTTGAACTGGAATTGTGCCAGTTATGTGCCTTATTGTCTCTCAGATCCTAGCCTGCCTTTCTATATTCTGTTCAGTGCTGCAGCTAGGACTCCGGAAACATTTTCCAGACTCCCTTGCTAGTTGGCTCATTGGTAGGTTCTGCCAAAATTAGGCACTTCAGGAGAGGTTGGAAGGTGGGGAAAACAAAGTTCCTTCTTTTTTTGTTTTTTGAGACAGAGTCTCACTCTGTTGCCCGGGCTAGAGTGCCGTGGCATCAGCCTAGCTCACAGCAACCTCAAACTCCTGGGCTCAAGCAATCCTCCTGCCTCAGCCTCCCGAGTAGCTGGGACTAGAGGCATGCGCCACCATGCCCGGCTAATTTTTTATATATATTTTTAGTTTTCCAGCTAATTTCTTTCTATTTTTTAGTAGAGATAGTGTCTTGCGCTTGCTCAGGCTGGTCTCAAACTCCTAAGCTCAAATGATCCACCCACCTTGGCCTCCCAGAGTGCTAGGATTACAGGCATGAGCCACCACACCCAGCCAGAAGTTCCTTTTTGATGTCCCTGTTTCTATCCAGCAGCAGCTGGCTCTTGTCTAACATGTCACAATATAAATGAGGAGACTGAATGTGTCTGTTATTATATTTGTAGCCTACCCAGGGGTCCCCAACCTGTGGTAAGTTGTATAATTATTTCATTATATATTACAATGTAATAATAATAGAAATGAAGTGCACAATAATGTAATGCACTTAAATCACCCCGAAACCACCCCCCACCCTCCCAGTCTGTGCAAAAATTGTCTTCCATGAAAATGATCCTTGGTGCCAAAAAGGTTGGGGATCACTGACCTACACTATTACTTTACCTCCTCCCTCACCACCAAAAGAGTGTATATATAAAAACAACAGCAAAAGAAAAATACTCCATAAAACTTTTACCACTTTACAGGGAAAAACTAACACAGTTGGTGACCACATGACATATCTTGAAACATGGTCTTACATTTGTGTAGTGCCCTGCGGAGTACTTTCCCAGAAGATTACCTCGTATGATCTTAAACAACGCTGAGAAACAGAAAGGGCAGAATATTTTCCATTTTTAGTAGATGAGGAAACTGACCCTGAGGTTTAAATCAGATTTGTCTAATAGAAATAGAATGTGAACCACATTTATTTAATTTTCTAGTAGTCACACTAAAATACAAAAGTAAAATTATTTTGTACAATATATTTTATTTAATGTAATATATCCAAAGTATTATCATTTCAACTTGCAGGCAATATTTTAAAATTATCAATGAGATATTTCACATTCTTTCTTTGCACTAAGATTTCAACACCTAGTATGTATTTTACAGTTATAGTACATTTCAGTTCAGACTATCCCCCATTTCAAGTACTCAGTAGTCACATGTGGGTCATGGCTTCCCTATTAGACAACACAGCGTTAGATTATTTACCCAGGGGCATATAATAGGAAATAGTGGTCCCAAGTAGCCAGCATCCAAAAAGGAAAATCATATGGTTTGGAAACCTAGACACCTTAATTCCAGACATGACTCTACCTCTTATTGATTGTGGGATAGCAGACAAGGCATTCTTCTTTAAAGTTTGGTTGGTTTCTGGGTTTGTTAAAGCCAATGGCATCAATCAGTTGTCTTTATTTTCCCCCTCCACCCTCTGCAGCAGAACCCTTTCTGAAATAAAATCTTATATGGAAGCCCCATATTTAAAACATAAGGGGCATATTTAAAACATAGGAACTGCCCCTCTGTTGAAGGGGGCGTGGCAGCAGGAGAGGAGGGGATTACAACCTGTTCCCCCACACCTGCACACACAGGAGGCGTCTTCTGAGGGGGCTCTGATGAATCCTTTCGGTAGATTTGAAACCTCTAATAAGAAATCATCTCTAATAGCCTTCTTATTTTAAACAGGCCTATGATAATGTGGATACAATTTCACTCAGGTGTGATTGACTCTTTCAGCCAATGTTTAGTTTAAGATTTAACCAAGAAAGAGAAAGTACTATTCTAAGTCCAGTCCTTCCGCAGACATAAGTATATTGGTGTTTGATTCACATTTTTCGTTTCATAGAATCATCAGTTTTTATAATTGTAAGGGGGATTTTATTCAAGTGGTTTTCTGATGTTATTTTTTCTTTACTAATAGACTCTTCTCTTTAAACAATATCTTGTACAGAAATATAAAATACTCTATGTTAGTTAAAATCAGGACTGCCCTGAAAAGTTGAAGTGGATGTGAAGAAATAGAACACTAACAACTCAGCATCTTCCAAATACCCACTTCCATAAGTGGCCCCCAAGAATCCTCTCTCAAACAACTAGAGCAAACCAATGCACAATTTTAACAACCAGAGATTAAGCCCAGCTCCAAATCCTTCAACATGTGAGGAAACTGAGGCCCAGTGAGATGCTCAAAGTCCCACCCCCAGTTGGTGTCAGAGCTGGAATACAATCCAATCACCGATGTGCTAGAACCAGCTGGCTGGTACTGGCTTACAAAATCCTATTGTGACATTTTCAGAAATTTTGCAAGCCAGTTGACCTCACACTGGTAGCTTCAAATCAGCCACGGTGAAAATATTTACATCACAAAAATCAGCAAAGGCTACAAATCAGAGCTTTTCTCACAGAACAAGCACGTGTCAGAATCCAGCATTCCTGAGTCTGGGTCTTTAAATACTACACAGCAACATGAGAATAGATGCACTGAATTTTGATAGGACACAAAAATTTAAGTTAATAAAAAATTTAAATAAACCAAAGTAGAAATTTTGTCTGTTCATGAATAAGAACTTAACACCTGAAATAGCAATTTTTCTCAGAATTTACCATTTCCTATTGTCCAGTGGATACTGTTTCCTTTAATTCTGTCAAGCTGTTATTTGGAGTATTCAGCTACTTTAGGGAATGATTTTTAATATTAAGTGGTCTAGGCAAGTGGTCTACAACATTATTTTTAAATACTTAAAATTTAAAATGTTTTTAAATTATTTAAAATTAAAGCCTGATCATAAATTAAGGAGAAAATAAAAGAAGTTATTGAAACTGCTGCTTGAGCAGCGAATGATCTGATATACCTTCTCCTCAGTCTCCCTCTGGTTCTATTTCTGGCTGAGAAGGTTATTGAAAGATCGGGGTAAACAACTGCTGAAGTCTTCAAGCTTCTCAGCTGGCCTCGTGTCTCCTCTGACTTAATCTTCCCAACTGAACTTCTGACTCATTATCTTAACAATGACCTGTTTCCCTTTGCTGTTCTTCCCCTTCCCTGGCCATTTTTCTTCTCCTTTGTAGTGCTGTTGCTGCGGCCCTACCTCCAGGCCTGTCTGGGCATGCTTGTGATGTCAGATGCCTGCATTTCAGCTGTCCTTTTGTATCCATGGTGATGGATGAAAAATAAGCTGCTTTGCAGTGATTTGAACTTTAATCCAGTCAAATGATGCGTGCTTTATTACTCAGGTGACTTTTCTAAATACTTTCAGACCACTGAAATCTTGAATTATTAAAGAGGAATTAACATATGTGCTTTTTTCCTTTTCCTTCTTTTCTTTTTCTTTTTTAACTATTATTATGCCTTGGTAAATTCAAATAATCTTTGATCTCGGCACCTGAAAAATTTTGTCTTGATAATTAAATCAATAGGAAAATTCAGAAATAAGATTCCAAAGGAAATTATAAAAGATATTTAAAGTTCCCTCTCACTACATGTACATAAATAACTGTGTTAGGCTAAGTAAAGCGTGGAGGTAAAACATGACAAAAACTGTAAAACTTTCATAAAATGGTGTTGCCCAAAGTGTTGGCCACTTAACATTAGTACTTGAAATTTTCTTAATGGTATATAGCTATAGTATTAAACAACATTGGCTTCAAATCTTTCTACTTTCAGGAAAGAAAAAACCTCAGGCTGTTGGTAGTCTTAGCACCCTGAAAACACTTGCTAATTATTGTTTTTGAAAAACAACAAAAGGACAGGCTTTTTGCACACAACCTTTGCAAGCAATAGTTTCTAGCAGAAGTGTTTCCATTCTCTTAATTTTCATAATTTCCTTCCATTTATAAATGATCCTGACTTTCCAGTGATGTAAAATTTCCTTGCATTGAAAAAACCTATGTCGGCCGGGTGCAGTGGCTCACGCCTGTAATCCTAGCACTCTGGGAGGCCGAGGCGGGTGGATCTCTCAAGGTCAGGAGTTCGAGACCAGCCTGAGCAAGAGCGAGACCCCGTCTCTACTAAAAATAGAAAGAAATTATCTGGCCAACTAAAATATATATATAAAAAATTAGCCGGGCGTGGTGGCGCATGCCTGTAGTCCCAGCTACTCGGGAGGCTGAGGCAGAAGGATCGCTTGAGCCCAGGAGTTTGAGGTTGCTGTGAGCCAGGCTGACACCACGGCACTCACTCTAGCCCGGGCAACAAAGTGAGAGACTCTGCCTCAAAAAAAAAAAAAAAAAAAAAAACCTATGTAATTAATAGTACAAGTGAAATAAGTGAGGTTGAGGTCATGGTATATGGACCAGGTAGCATGGTAGGAAGAACACGGTAGCAATTTCATGTGCCTTGTTCCAATCCATAACACCAAAATTAATAATTGGGAATAGGAATCAGGTAGACCATAACATTACAGTAGTATGACATTACACAAGATATTAATATTTAGGGAGACCATAATAATTGGATGAATTAAAAACCTTTTTCTCAGATAATGCAAATTAAACAATACAAACAGTAAAAATTATTAAGCTTGAAAGTGTCTATCGTCTTCCCCTGTCTGCTTCCTGCTTAGTGGAATATTGAGTGGGATTTTTCTTGCTGCTTCAGAATTGTGGCTACTGCCAAAAGCCGAAATCATTCTCAAAAGAGCCATAAATAATTAGGAGTCAAAACTTTCCATTAGGGCTTATTAAAAAATGCATAACCAACCTTACTGCCATCAACCAGCACCCTAGGAAACTCCTCTCTTTGCCTTTACCTCACCAAAGAGAGACCTGCATGTATATGGGAAAACAGGGAAGAAACCATATTTGGCTTTCTGGAGAGTGTTAACTCTCCCTAGGTCTAGTTGGGGATGGGGAGGGGAGATGAGGGGAGGAAGGCCAAGGGAATAAGTCATAGAGATTCAGAGGGTGCCTTGAAGAAGAAGAAATTGACATCTCACACCCTGGCTGATGCCTGCCAAATTGCAGCCCCTTTGTAACTTTGTGTTGCTATTGCAATAAAACATTTGAGACAGTTCTTTGGAGAGTTTCCCATTGTTCATGTGGCATCCATAGAGACTAATGTCCATTTCTAGTCTCGAAATTTCTGAAAGTGGGAGTAGAAAAACCACTGCTATTAAAGGCTTAAAGACATAATATATTAATAGCTGAAAAGGTGATGAGGGCTTCTACACCCAGACCGGTTCTCCGTGACCTAAAAGGACAAGGTAAGGACCTCTGAGGTTTTATGACTCCGTGAGTTAGAGGAGAATCAGAGGACCATGAGCCTCCCAGGAGGCTGGTGGGTGGTAGATGTACAACCCAGAGAAGAAGCTGGAAAGTGAACTCCTGTTAGATATGAGGAAAGTCTTCCTTTTCCTCACAGTGACAGAGGCGACCTGGGTAAAGCCATCGCCCAAGGGAACCACATTTGGCCTGCCTGGAGACCATCTCAGGCTTTGGGTCACTGTCGTCAGCCCTGAACATGCTGAATTGGAGTGAGGCCAGCGATGCCTCCCTTCCCCTGACCTGTGGGCCATTCACATAAGAAGCCGGATGGCTTCTCTCTCCCTGCACCAGGGCCAGCTGCACATCCTCCCTCCTGCTCCACGTCAGTCGCTTCTTGCTTCTGCTGCGTGAAGGAAGGAAAAGAGATTAAAACAGAAATGAGACTAAAGTTTTAAAACTAGACTATGGTTCAAAAACTGAAAGTACTCAGAATGTTATGGAATCTGTCCAAAATGTTATAATGATAGGCATCTGGAATTCAACTAGGCATCGTTGAAAGCAGTGATTAGGAAAAAACAGGATACAATTTTTGTTAATACTCCACTGAGCTGAGACTGCTCAATTAACATGTAGAGTCCAACTATATACATAGTTTTGTATTATGATGTTCACTTAATAACTACTCAATGCATCATCTTAAAAAATCTTCATAAATATCATTTATAAGTTTCATATTTGCATTTTATAGATATGCCAATTGTTTTAAACTATTACTCTATTGTAGGACATTGGTGTTGTTTTTAAATTTTAAGATTTGAATTATAATATCTATTCATTCCCTTAGATGTGATTATTATTATCATTATTAAACATCCACTGGTTTTGGACAAAAATATTCTGACTATTTAGTATTATATTTCATTAGAAGACAGCTTGAGGTATTGATAAGCTAGTCAGGAGTTTTGATTATGTGTGTTTACCGAACTGGCAGCATTACACGTTTTATCCCTCTGGTGTTTGCCAATTTATGCTGAGCTGATGGCTGTGGTCCTACAGGAAATAACATGCCCTTGCCTCCTGGAATATAAGTGCCACGAGGATGGGAGTTTCTCTCTTTTGCATTCTTCGCTGTATGCCTAGTACCTAGAACAGGGCCCAGCACAGGGCAGGAACTCAATAAATACTATCTTTAATGTAATAAATGAATGTAGTTTAAAGTAGGAATGGGACATAATTACTCCTCAACTTCAGTCTTCACAGAGTGTTATGGGAGTCATGTAAGTAAACGGTTCGAGCAAGCATGGCTCTGGTCAGGGAGACAGTGAAAGGAAGCAGAGCCTATGATAGAAGACAGAGACAAAAGAGGAAGGGGAGCTTCAGGTTCCTGGCACCTGAACACATATCTATGCTATCCTATGGTTTTGTTCTTATGAAGATCAAATTAGGCTCACGCCTGTAATCCTAGCACTATGGGAGGCCGAGGCGGGAGGATTGCTCGAAGTCAGGAGTGCGAGACCAGCCTGACCAAGAGCGAGACCCCGTCACTACTAAAAATAGACAGAAATTAGCTGGACTAAAAATATATAGAAAATATTAGCCGGGCATGGTGGCACATGCCTGTAGTCCCAGCTACTCGGGAGGCTGAGGCAGGAGGATTGCTTGAGCCCAGGAGTTTGAGGTTCCTGAGAGCTAGGCTGATGCCATGGCACTCACTCTAGCCTGGGCAACAAACCAAGACTCTGTCTCAAAAAAAAAAATCTAAATTAATTAATCCAATTAATAAGATATCAGCCTTGTAACAAAATGGCTGAAACCAAGCAATGGCCAGGTGGAGGAAATTATTCCTAGTGTTGCCAGGTGGTGGACTGAACACACATGTCTAACATTTCTGCTTCCCAAAGTCCCAGTGAAAGAACAGAAAAGCCCATTAAATAAATTAAAAGCATCTCTAAAGACTAAAAGCGTAACATTAAGGGTAAGAGGCATGGAATGAAGACAGCAGTTCACCAAAAGTTTGAGGAAATTCTGGAAAATAGAAACTAAATAAAATCAGATTAACGAAGCAAACAAAGAAGTGAAAAACTACAACCCAGCCTGTAATCCTAGCACTCTGGGAGGCCGAGGTGGGAGGATAGCTCGAGGTCAGGAGTTCGAGACCAGCCTGAGCAAGAGTAAGACCCCGTCTCTACTAAAAATAGAAAGAAATTATATGGACAACTAAAAATATATATAGAAAAAATTAGCCGGGCATGGTGGCACATGCCTGTAGTCCCAGCTACCTGGGAGGCTGAGGCAGTAGGATCGCTTGAGCCCAGGAGTTTGAGGTTGCTGTGAGCTAGGCTGATGCCACGGCACTCTAGCCAGGGCAACAGAGTGAGACTCCGTCTCAAAAAAAAAAAAAACAAAAAAAAACTACAACCCAAAACCTCATAAGTAAGAGGAATCATTTCTAAAAGAGGTCCAGAGAAATTCCAAGTTCAGAGGCAACATTTGCAAAAGCCAGTTCAAGATGGAGTTATCATCAGTGTAATTACAGTCATGTGCCCCATAATGACTTTTCAATCAATGGACCACATATACAACAATGCTCCCATAAGATTATAGTACTATGTTTTTATTGTACCTGTTTTACATTTAGATATGTTTAAATACACAAATACTTAGCATTGTGTTACAATTGTGTTCATTATTAAGTACAGTAACATGCTGGATAGATCTGTAGCCTAGGAGCAGTAGGCTATACCATATAGCCTAGATGTGTAGTAGACTAACTATACCATCTACATTTGTGTAAGTATACTTTATAATGTTGGCACAACAACAAAATCACCTAATGATGCATTTATCCGAACTTGTCCCCATTATAAGTGATGCATGTCTGTAATTAAAGTGTTGGAACAGATGGACCCTTCCCACTCTTCTTTTCCTCTCTTTCCCCTGAGTTTACATTTTCAAACTGGATCTGTAAACACAGCATAGAAAAGTTACTTATGGCCCTGTAAAAATAGCAACCTTATAAATTTCAATAATTAAAAAATATAACAAAAATCAGGAAGAAGGTGGGGAGTACAAGTAAGTATCCTAATTTTCTCATCTTTCATAACAATGAGTTGATAAATACTATCTAAAATTACATATGATAAATAAACCTTTCTTTTATTAATGTGCCTTACTTATTGTGAGTTGATCTTTCAGCAAACTTCCCGGGGTGAAGGGGAAGTTTCCCCTCAACCCCACAGTTTGGTGCAGCGGCAGGATCTTCAAAGCCACTGTGCTCTTCTGAAAGGCACAGTGAGGAGAATCTGGACTCTGGCCAGCTGGCGACACAGTAAGATACCTTAACTTACCAGTCAGACTTCCGGCTTTCCTCTGTCTTTCTGTGAGCAGACAGTAAAGATCATTATCCTTGCCAAATTTAATATTAATGAGAAAAAAGGTTTTGTAAGTGACTAGTCTTAGTTTATGGATGCTGGTATATTTTTTGGTACTTTGTGTTATGAATATTCATATTGTCTGATTCCCTCTCCTCTCAGAAATAGCTTTTGTTGTTGTTGCTTTCGTCTTTGTCTTTCTGTGTCATTATGTCATAAAGAGGGTTACCATGGGCAGAACACAGGTCTAGACCCCCTGTATGCCCCTGGCTAGTCCCCTGCAGGCTAGCCAGTTATACGGTTCTGCCTAGACCGGCATCTATTAAGACAAACTTTGCTGCAGGTCCCCCCCAAAAAACCTGTATGATGTTCCCCTCTCATCCTCTTTCATGTCCCTGAGCTTGTCTTATGTCTGAGTAGGAATTTTCTCCTCAGTCTCCGCCATCTAGGGGTTGTGTTTTTTCAGGAACACATCAGGCAGCCAGTCCGAAAAAAGACTGGGAGTCTGAGGCACGTAAGATTCTTCCAGCACACTCTGTACCGAACATGTCAAGCTCTAGGTGAGTTTTTGTCTTAAAAGGGCCTATCCTCTTTGTCATCTTGCCTATTTCTGGAAGTGAATTTTTGGGAATCATGGGAACTGCCTTCTCTGTGTCCTCTCCAGGTTAAATCTGAAAAATTACCACCTGGGCTTTCTATGGAGAGGCATTGGATTGAGTCGCTTTTGAAACAAATATACCATTGAGAATTCTAATTATTAATGGCCAAAAGATGGATCCTTTAAATGAAAAGACTCCTAAATTTTTTAAAAATAATAAATTGTAGAGATCTCTTATTCTAAACAATTGCCTTATTTGTATTAATAGAGAAATTAGATTAAAAGAAAGACACATAATGTTGTGACTAGCCTTAAAAATTCCCTTGACAAAATTGAAAAGCAAATATCTGATCTGAAACAAAAATAAAAATTTTTTGAACACTGCCTCTGTGGGAATAATGGCACAGGCCAATTTACTTTGTAGTCTAATGGTTAAAATTCTGTGCTTTCCACTTTGGGAGGCTGAGGCAGGAGGTTTGCCTGAGGCAAGGAGTTTGAGACCAGCCTGAGCAAGAGCGAGACCCCGTCTCTACAAAAAACAGAAAATTAGCCAGGCATGGTGGCCACACCTATAGTCCCAGCTACTTGGGAGGCTGAGGTAGGATTGCCTGAGCCCAGGAGGTTGAGGTTGCAGTGAGCTATCATGACACCACTACACTCTAGCCGGGTGACAAAGTGAGCCTGTTTCAAAAAAAAAAGTTCTGTGCTTCACCTCAGCAGCCTAGGTTTGATTCCCAGACAGGGAATAAGCCTGTCCCGGTTTGATGTTTGTATAACTTTTGCCATTTGTTGATTCTTTTCCCCTTGGTGCACAGCTTTCCATTTTCCGTATTCTGTGGAGGCATACAGGGCTTTTGGACATTTATGTATAAATGGTCAACTGAAAAATTGGAACCCTAGAAAATATGGCTGGACAAAAATTGTGGGTTATGCCTCATAGCTATCTAGGCTTCTCTTTCTTTGAGCTGTTTTTGTGTCATTTTGGATATTGTAAAAACTGTTTTCCACCTCTTTGGAGACACCTCTTGCTTCCTTGGTAAAGATATAACCTGGGTTAAAGCTTATTGGTTTCACTTAGAAGGGTATTTTAGTTAAAATTTTCAAAAGCAAAAATCTCAGCTGTTTTTCCCAGCTAAAGTCTGCTCCATTCATCTTCACTCCCCCCTACTCCTACCTCTTAGCCGATCAGAGTTTTGACCAATCAAAGTGGACAACTGTTGAAACTGTGTAAGTAAGGCAAGTGCTGAAGCTGTAACCAATCCAGCTGTTTCTACACCTCAGTTCCGTTTCCTGTCTGTCACTTTTTCTTTTCTGTCCATGCATCTTCTTCAACCACGCTGCAGAGCTGGAATCTCTCTGAACCTGTTCTGATTCAGCTGCCCAATTCGTGAATCACTGTTTGCTCAAATAAACTGTTAAATTTAATTTGTCAGAGGTGGGTTCTGAAACAGAGCTCCCAGAGACGCAAGGAGCACTGAGAGTCCGAGCGAGGTACCTGCCAGACCCATTATGTCCATTGCTCTCTCACTGCAACTGGGGCTCATGGGTAAGCTCTCTCGGATTCCAAAGCTCTGCAGATTTGTGTTTCACACTCTCTGAGTTTGTTTGAGCAAAATTTTTATCCTAACTGGGTTCAGAAGCCATGACAGAAACTAAACTAGGTCTGGAATCAGATTGGATCTGATAATCAATTAGCTTAGATCCACTTAGAGGCCTCAAATGTCTGACTGGGTCAGGCAGAAACTAGTAGTAAATGGCAATACTACAGGGGGTGCAAACTCTAGCTTTCAGGAATTTGCAGAGATTTCCATGTTCTATTGCTTTGTTCTTTTTCTTGTGCACTTTAGTAAGAAAAAAATCATTGCCTGAGTTGATCATGGAGATTCAAAGTAAAATAAGATCCTTAATTTCTGAAGAACTGAGTACTCTACTGTGCTTACCTATACATGTATAAATATTAGGCCCTGGAAGTGGCAAATGCTTACAGAAATGGCAAAATCTTACTAAAGGCAAATTGTTGCCTAGCTGATAATTGCTTAAAACAATAAAACAGATAATTAAAAGATTGACAATCTGAATTAAAAATGTAATAATATTTAAGAGCCAGCAAATAAAAATTCTTTATAAGAACTATAAAAAAATTCAGTAGGCTAGACTGATGAGAATTATTATCTCTGGGGAGTGAGACTTGGGATAGGAGATGAGGGTATGGGGAGTCTTAAACAGACATATTTGTATAATTAAACATTTTTTTCTGTTTTAATATTTCTTTAATAAAAACAAACTAAGTTTTCAAGGCTTAGTAAGACAAAAATGTAAGGAAATACACTAAAATGTTAATATGATTGTTTTTCATTGGTAAGTATTGCGGACAAAATGATAGTTTTGGGGGGTTTTCTACTGCTCTACATTTTCCAAGTTCTCTATCTCCATTACTTCTGTAGTAGGAAAAAAAATCATTATTAAGAAACTGGCATGACCATGGGTTTGCTGTAAAGTATTATACATGCAAATAAAGAATTTAAAACAATATTTCAATGAAAGGGGAGAATTAAAGAGGCCAAGAGGAAAGGTTGGACTTCGCAGCTACTAGTAGCAAGAATCGGAATTTGGAACTGAAGGGAGGAAGCAGGGACAGGTATCAGAAAGGAATAAATTCTGACTGTGCACTGAAACAGAAAGTTTGACCAACCATGGAATTTACTGAGCCGCTTCTGGATTTTTTGCCCCCAGTGTAATGCTCTGCTTATCAAGATTTTTCTGTATAATGAGATTTTCAGAGCCATTTTTCTTTTTCTTTTTTTTTTTTTGAGACAGAGTCTCACTCTGTTGCCCGGACTACAGTGCCGTGGCGTCAGCCTAGCTCACAGCAACCTCAAACACCTGGGCTCAAGCAATCCTCCTGCCTCAGCCTCCCAAGTAGCTGGGACTATAGGCATGTGCCACCATGCCTGCCTAATTTTTCCTATATATTTTTAGTTGCCCGGCCAATTTCTTTCTATTTTTTTTTAGTAGAGACAGGGTCTCGATCTTGCTCAGGCTGGTCTCGAACTCCTGACCTCGAGCGATGCTCCTGCCTCAGCCTCCCAGAGTGCTAGGATTACAGGCGTGAGCCACCGAGCCTGGCTGAGATTCATTTTTCTTCTCTTACTTATCATAACCAGATGAAACACTGACCACCACAGAGACTAAAAAGAAAAAAAAAAATCACTGCTTCCTAGTTTGAGCCTCATTGATCATGTCTGCCACCAACCAGACATGATCTTACAGGGTTAGCTTCATGATCACCTGGCTGCTTTTCCTGCTTAGTCAAGGAATCGAGGTGTTCAGTACTTCTACAGCAGCAGTCCCCAATCTTTTTGGCACCAGAGACCATATTCATGGAAGACAATTTTTCCACGGACAAGGAGGTGAGGGGGTGGGGATGGTTTCAGGATGATTCAAGAGCATTATATTTATTGTGCATTTTATTTCCATTATTATTACATTGTAATATATAATGAAATAATTATATAACTCACCATAGGTTGGAGACCCCATCTATGGGATGGTCACCCCTGCACTAAGGTGTGCTTAGTGCAGAATATTATCAGAAAGTAATGGGCTACAATAGGAGGTGCCTCTGCACAGCAGCCTTGGTGCTGGCACAACTATGAGTGTCTCCAGCAAACCTACCTTCCTGTACTTCAATGTCATAACCACGGCACCTGTCTTTGTGCCTTTTTTTTTCATATTTTTTTGGCCAATGCCCCATAAGACCATACTGTTTCATGCAAAATCCAGCAAAGATTTGGGACAAAACTCAGTGGTCAAGGATGCAATTTTAGCTGGACATCAAAAGGGTCTACAATGTGGAAAGAGCCCCTTTAGAAATACTCATCATTTCAGAGAGCCCAGATGAAGGCCATTTGAGGATTTTTGTGCAATGTTTCCTCCAAGATTTGAAAGAGTTACATCTTGAAGACAATTTTTGTTACATTTTAAAGGAATAATTCTGATCTCTCCTGTGGTGGGCTTTTTCTATTGCTGTAAAGACATTTTAAACTGTGTACAAGTTCTGTGGAATTACAAAGCCTCACCCCCAAATTTTTAATATATATATAATGGAGCAGTAGAAAGTATTGAAATATTTAGGGAGCCATGGCTGCCTTTGCAGCAGACTATTTAAAAGTCGCTGCGATCTTGTTGAACAAGGTCTTACTTCTCAAGTGGGGGCCTAGTATCTCTTCTCAAAGTGGGAGTGATACTGATACAAGCAGTATTAGCATCACTAATTTGTATGCACGGTGAGGTTTGAAAAGCATTGGTTTAGGAGAATCCAAGATTACTTTGGGAAAGTTCTCAGCTGTCACAACAGGGGCTCTGTATGTTATGAATTTCACAACTAACTTCTGAGCATGCTATCTTGGTTATTTGATATTCAAGTTAGCTTCTCCTCATGACAGCAGCACTTCAGATTACAGTTACTCTAAGCACAAAACCCTATGCCCTAGGGTTTGGAATCAGCCTCTTCATTGCCTTGGTGATTCAGACCTTTTTAGCAGTAATTGAAGTAAATTAGAGAGGAGTCCATCTCCTAAAGAGTATTCAAGTTTCAGTGTGGGAGCTGCTTTTCAGTGACTGGTGGAATTTCCCCATGAGAAGCAATTACATAATTTTCACAGTCAAATGCAGAAAGAAAAGACAGAGTTCATGGTTGATGTGAGTCAAGGAACAAAGTTCTAGTTTTACAGTTTCATCTGCCATGGCCTCTGAGCTTGTACCTGCCAGTCCCAATGTTACTCTGATCAAAAATGCAGAATGTTAAGGAAGATAGTGTTTGCATGTTTTGGTACACATAGCAATACTTTGCAAGACTGGACTCTGATGAACCTCAAAATCTCAGCCTTAGACTGAGATATAACATGTCCAGATGAACTGAGTGCAGAAGAAAGAGTTCGTCAGCTCAATAAAAGCAATCCATACTGTGGCCCCAGTAAAGAGAAGCAACCCAAAATTCTAGTGTGGCCCCAGTAAAGAGAAGAAACCCAAAATTCTAGTGTGTGTTTTGGTTTGGGTTTGTTTCTTTGTTTTTTACCACTTGCATGAACACGCAAACATGATGCAGAAAAACAAGAACAGTGATTCTTGTAGCCCTAATGGAGAGAAAACATCATATCACTAAAGATGTTGGGGTGACATGATCTTGTAAGACAGAGCCATTTTCCTCCTCCTTTCTACAAAGTATCTCTGATAAGGTACAGTTTTCTGAGAAAATTATATCTTCTGATCCCATTTTTAAGAACTCTTCATCCTCAAGGAATATTACAGTATTATTCCTAAGCTCTCATATGATTATATGTTACCATCTATTTCTTAATGATCACTTTTTTAAATTACATAGTCAATTGAGGCATGTTGTTGAGAAATTCCTGCTCATGAGTACAATTCTCAATGGCCTTTGAAGAATCAATGGCCTATCTTGTTCCCTTATTTTTCCTGTTGTGACCACAGTCGTATATCAATACCATATCATTATGATGCTTGTCTAATGTATGAAAAATATTAAGCAGGAATTTTTAGAAGCTTTTCTACACAACAAATTCTAGGGGTGGGGGAGATATAATTTCTAAATCACAAAGTTTGTGCTAAAGGACATAATGTATGCAAAAATATTAATAAGATTTTCTAATCTTCTCTTGACAAATTCTGACAGTCATTTGAGTGTTCTTGTTTCTGGAGTATTCTTTGAAATTCAATAGAAGATTTATCGAAGAGTCTGAAACAGAGAATAAAGAATGCTGATTTGAAATTTGTAATTCAAATGTACTTTTTCTCTAAATCCTAAAATTCAGTCAATTGGAATATAAATTAAAATATAAAGTTCAATGGCTTTCATATTGTAGATTGGTGTGGTTAAGAGCACAGACGTTGAAATGAGAGGTCAGAGAGACCTGGGTTTGTCACTCAGAGGTTGCAAATTGGCACAGATTACTCAAACTCCTTGTTTTCATTCTCTTATTTGTAGAATAAAAAACAATGTCCTCTTCTTCAGATTGTTTTGAAAATTATACTAGATAATTGCTTAGTAAACCCAAGGCCAATGAATGTAGATATCATCATTATATTATTATATGGCTGGCAATATCTAGCTGGAGAATTTAAGAGATAGATATTATTATATGCATAAATATTGTTATTACAGATGTTGTTATTTATATCTAGCAATATCTGGCTAGATAATTTAACAGAGAAGATATTTCATTCACAATTGTAACATTTTGTGACCTACATAAAGAAAAATCTAAAAATATATCATGTCTCCCTAGGAAGGAAAACTGAATAATTTAAAGGCGTTAAATTATCCCAAACTGATTTTTAGGCTAATTAACGTTCCAGTAACCATTTCTTTAAAGTTTTCAAAATGATCTTAATATGTACTTAGATGCATAAACAGGCAAAATATGTTTTAAAAATGAAAAATAATTATGAAAAAAGATATATTATATCCAAATATTAAAATACTACAGTGCTATGAAATTTTTAGAAATAATACTAACACAAAAATAAAAATTTGTGATAAATAAAACTTCCCAAATCAAAAAAAAAAAAAGAAAAGATTATTCATTAAATGATTCTGGGATGTGTCATGGGCATAGGAATCTTAATTTATAACCTGTACCTCATACCAATTCACCAAACACATACCAGGTGAATTTAAGAATTAAATGTAAAAATTCAAAATATAAAACAGAAGCATATAATAAAAGCAAATATTTATCAAATTTCTGCAAGAAGGAAACATTCTAAAATTAATGAAAGAAGTCATATTCAAAAGGTTGACAAATTTGATCTTAAAAATTACGATTTCTGCCATGCCAAAAATATAATCACATTTAAAAGACAAACAACAAACTGAGGAAAACAAATATATTAAACATGACAAAATATTAGTTTTAAAAGGTAACAAAATTATTAAAAATACAAAGTTTCCACTAAACATATTCACAAAAGTTATGAACAGACAATTGCTGGAACAGAAATTAATACATTTTAACAAAAGTAGAAAAGTCTAAAGTCATTAGAAACGTTTAAAATATTATCAAATCAAAGTATTAGATACAAGTAGATTCCCATTTTGTCTCTCCACTTATTTCATATTTCAAGAATAAAAATACAGAATGCTAGTAAAGATGTAATAAAACAGGCATTCTCATACTCTTTGGAAGTATAAGTTGGTTTAAATCTTTTTGTTAGTAATATATCAAAATTTCTTAAAATTACTGTATCTCTTCACTGAGTAATTCCACTTTTAGAATTTTTCTTCTTAAAGAAATTCCTAAAAAGCAAAGTTGTACTATACAGGCATGAAATTCTCATGAAATTATTTATAAAAGAAAATCAAAGATAGTATGAATAGTAATGTGGTTAAATATATTATGGTATATGATTAAATTCTGGAAAACATTAGGAATGTGTGTAAAATTTATAATGATGAGGTAAAATAAATAACTATAATAATTTTTTTAAAGAGACAAGCTAGAATATAAAAGTATAATAAATATGCAAAAACATTAACTTTGTCTTTGGATGATGGAACTATGGGAAATTTTGTATTTCTTTTTAAGATACATGCTCTGATTTATCTATCATGAATATGTTTGAATTTTATGATTGGAAAAAGATAAAGTACTTCTGAAAACTCAAAAAATATATATTTGCTTTTATAACAATTCATGCTTTTCTGCCTATGTAAGAAACATACAAGATAACATTGTCAATTTATATTTTTTCTGTGACCATATGCACGATTATAGACTCCCAGGTGTCCAGATGGAGTGGTATTATATACATTTCAACAAACTCTGACAAAAAAAAAAAA
The DNA here is from genome assembly GCA_028533085.1 of Varecia variegata. Classification (NCBI taxonomy): domain Eukaryota; kingdom Metazoa; phylum Chordata; class Mammalia; order Primates; family Lemuridae; genus Varecia; species Varecia variegata. The sequence continues at coordinate 63,980,585 of CM052441.1, read as the reverse complement.
TCACAAAAAGTTTTGAGTTTTAATCAGCAGATTTAAAGAGTATCTGCAACTTATATTTTTATAATATTTTATAGGTTATTTTAAAACTAAGTGATGATAAAATGATTGGAAAAAGAAGAAATACAGAATTATAATAGTGGGTCACATTTTCATTTTTATTAAAATTAATACCTATCTGTAATTATTTTGCCTTTCTAGTTCATGATAATTTGAGTGGTTTATGCAAGAAAAATTAACTTATGACTATGAAGATGTTGAATTTCCCAAATTATCATGAAAATATAAAAGATTTAAACTCTTACTGAGCAACAAAAAGCATCCAGCATAGGTTTTTCAAAAAACATGTGTAACATGAAAAAAAAAAATGTGGGGAACTATTAATAGAGAAATGAAAAAACTGGAGCTATTCCACTGGGAATGTTCCTAGATTGTAGCAACCAATACCATGTAATAGCCTTCCAAGGGTAATTATGTTTGGAATATTTACATTTGGACTAAATGAGCACTAGAAGAAAGTGTATTACAATTAGTAGTGGATAAGCTTGCTAGGACACAACCTTGCCTCAGCCAGCAAACATTAGCTATTTGGAGAATGTCTTTTTTCTAAGTAAATTTTAATGTTTTATAAGATAATTATTCATTTATATGTCCCATTTGTCATGCAAAACATTTTCCAGAATGCTTCCATTAGAAAAGTTTCCCTGATTGCAGGGAGTTTGGAATTAATCAAGCTGGAATGGGCACACTATTATATATTTCAGTTTATTATTTTGAACCTCACTGATTTAAGGACTTATGATCATTCAAATCTGACTGGGCTATAGTTTTCCTTGGAACCGTCAAGGAAGAAAATGTTTACTACGTAAATTAATATCATAGAGGAGACTCTCCTAAAAAAGAAAACTAATTTAAACACTTCAGCATATTGCTTTGCTATGATGATCAAATGAGTTTCACTTGAATGAGCAATGCGTGCCAGGAAGGAGAGGACGTGGCCGTCGGGAATGAATGACGGGAAAGAGGATGCGTGCGGGGTCTGCAGCTGAAACCCCTATAGACAGCTTGGCTTCAGAGATGGATGGGCTGTGAGACAGCACAGTTACGGCACAGGTCACTATACACAAAAGGGCCAACCACTGCAAACAGACCATTGCTTAAGGTGTTGCATACACAAAGATAGCACTAGATCCTGGCCTCAAGCCCAGCTTTTCATGGTTGCACAAATCCATCATATAAATGTAATTTTTAAAATCTTTTTTTTTTTTTAATCTTTTTTTTTTTTTATATTCGACTACAACTTCTGTGGAATTTTAAAATCTTTTTGAAAGGGTTTTAAAATTCTTTTTTGAAAGGGGGAGTCAATGTACTTGAGGGTATTTAATCCACAGAATTCATTAATTAAATATAGTCATGTATTTACTTAGAACAAATAAAAACTCTATATAAGTTCTCTGTGAAATAAGAAAGATGTACCACAAGAATAACCCTCACTGAGCTTCAGGCCAATGGTGAGACAGCTGTTGCTGGACAAAAGATTCTGACAGTAAACTGACGTTTAAATTTAACTTTGGGCCAGGCGTGGTGGCTCACATCTGTAACCCTAGCACTCTGGGAGGCCGAGGCTAGAGGATTGCTCGAGGTCAGGAGTTCCAGACCAGCCTGAGCAAGAGCGAGATCCCGTCTCTAACTAAAAATAGAAAGAAATGATCTGGACAGCTAAAAAATATAAATATAGAAAAAAAATTAGCTGGGCATGGTGGCGCATGCCTGTAGTCCCAGCTACTCGGGAGGCTGAGGCAGGAGGATTGCTTGAGCCCAGGAGTTTGAAGTTGCTGTGAGCTAGGCTGACGCCACGGCACTATAGCCCAGGCAACAGAGCAAGACTCTGTCTCAAAAAAAAAAAAAATTAACTTTTTACTCTAAAAATGTTCAAGCAAATGCAAACATAGAGAGAATGGTATAATGAATATTCATGTATCTATCACTGACTGAAAACAATTATCAATATTTTGGTGGCATGAACTTTGATTAGAATTACGATTGCAGGGTGTGTCTGTTTCTCTTACCATTATTATCCAGAATGCCAAGCACAAGCCTGACACATAGACTTAATGAACACATTTCAAATTATAATAAAATAAAAGGATTTCATCCATGAAGTTGCAATAGAAAAAAAGGACTAAGTCTGCCAGAAGAATATTGCTCTCTGTCAGGCCAATTGGATGTAAGAATTAGTGAAATAAGCGTGTGAAATAGAACAAATACAATTGTGATTATTATACACCCACAAAAAAAGGTAGACTGATTCACCTTCCAGGGCCCCAAATGAAAGGAAAAAAGAAACAAGGGAGCTTGTATTAACATTTCAGAAACAAATTTTTATATATAGATACATAGCACACAAATGATAAAGCAACTGGGGTAAAATGTAAGTAATAGGTGAATCTGAGTAATGGGTATGCAGCACTCTTCGTATTCTTCTTATTCTTGCAAGTTTTCTGGATTCGAAATTATTTCCAAATAAAATGGGAGGGGAGAGAAAGAGAAGGAGAAAGAGAGAGAGGAAGAAGAAGGAGGAGAAGAGGAAGGGGAAGAGGGAGAGGAAGTGGAAGGAGAAAAAAGAGAAGAAGAAAATGCTTCAGAGGAAACAGCTTTGCCTGTGGGTCAGAAAGGGGATCAATGTGGAAGGAGGAATAGAACGGGAAACTGAGGGGACTAAAAAGTGATGATAAAAAGTCATCTCCTAATATGACCTAAACAAAGCATAAATTTAGGAAGGGAGACTGTTTAGACATTGAGATTAGTGAAAGGGGACAGATTATAAATCAGAGTGGAAAAATAAAAGTGAGAATGACTGGAACGAGGCTGAGAAGGATTAAGTAGAGAATTATTTACTTAAGAGATTAAGTAAAGAATTATTAAGCATGGAATAGGGACAAACGGAATAAAGTCAACTAGAAGGAGCAGGGTGTGTTGGCATGTGTGGTGGCGTGTGCCTGTAGGTCCAGCTGCCGAAGCAGGATGATCGCTTGAGTTAAGTCCAGGACTTTGAGGCCAGCCTGAGCAACATAGCAGAGACCCCCATCCAAAAAAAAAAAATAATAACTCGAAGCACCTAAAGGACTATAGGATAAGTGCTTGTGAAATGGGAAAAGGAAAGGGCATAAAAATTTAATTTATTGAATGTATGAGAATTTAGGATGTAATAAATGTTTGAAATATTTTAGTTCAGATGGTATGACCGCCCTTACTGGTTTTTAATTGTGAAAACTAGAGAATGCAGCCCTAATGGTCTAAACTAGAGCTGTCCCATGGAAATTGAGTGCAAGGTACATATGTGTTTAAAATTTTCTAGTAGTCATGTTAAAAAAAAAGGAGTGAAAGAAATTAAATTAATTTAATAATATTAATAAATCTTATTTAACCCTATATGACCTAAATAATTTCTTTTCTTTCTTTTTTTTTTTTTTTTTTGAAACAGAGTCTCACTCTGTTGCCTGGGCTAGAGTGCCATGGCGTCAGCCTAGCTCACAGCAGCCTCAAACTCCTGAGCTCATGCGATCCTCCTGCCTCAGCCTCCCCAGTAGCTGGGACTACAGGCATGCACCACCATGCCCGGCTAATTTTTTCTGTATATATTTTTAGTTGTCCAGCTAATTTCTTTCTATTTTTAGTAGAGATGGGGTCTCGTTCTTGCTCAGGCTGGTCTCGAACTCCTGAGCTCAAACGATCCACCTCCCTCGGTCTCCCAGAGTGCTAGGAATACAGGTGTGAGCCACCACACCCGGACTAAATAATTTCAATATGTCATCAATATGTAGATAGGCAAGCATTTGGTAGAAGAATACAGAAACATCTCTTTTGTGTATTAGAGTTAGGAAAATAGAGAGCAATTATAATCATTGTCCGTATATTCTCAATTGACTATTACAAGTTTGTAAATTATGAAATAATTTGTGAACATGCTATATAATTAAAAGTAGTATTATTAATTATAAAATGCCAAACATCTCGAGACTACTTTAAAACATTGTTACAATTCACTTTATGTTCTTGAAAGCAAACATGGATTTACATATACTACAATAAAGATTTTATTACCTTGGACTTGGATTGTGCAAAATATATTCTCAGATCTGTTTTACTGTTATACTAGAGATAACTGTCACCACCTCTCCACCCTCAGGTCCTGCTATAAAATTGCCCTTTGCACACATCTGCTGAAGGGATGGGACTAGGCAGTCATGCTTGTGCTTTGGTGACCCTGACCCTCCATTCACCTGACTGGACCACCTGTGGACCCTTGACTCAAGCTGAGCCCATCAGATTCTGTCTAGACAATTTAGACGAAAAGACATAGATGGTTTAAATTGGGGTAGTGAGCTTTGAGAGGGGCCAGAGTCCGTTCCATGACAAGCCATAGACACATGCAAGTAAGAGGTATGGGGAAAAAGGAACTAAGCTTTGCAGAAAAGAATCAGAGATTAGAGAGAAGCTGTCCAACAGCGCTCTAGTTTCCGTAGGGCCTGATTACTTCCTGCAACTGCTCTTTGTAGTACTGTTATTCTCTGTCTGTACAACAATCCCTCTTTTTATAGTTAATACAATAAGTTTATTAGAATAAGTTTCTATACCTTGTCACAAACTCAGACAGTAAGACAGACGTGTAGGTTTTTAGAAACACTCTCAAAAGCAGAGTGAAGCCATTATATGTAATTTATATATATGTGTATATATATATAATTTCAGTTTCCTTATTTGTGAAATGGAAATAATGTTATTTCCTACCTCATAAGATTGTCATGAGGATTATAAAACATTAAACATTTTTAAACATAATCACAAAAATATTAAAATATAGAAGTGCTGTCTTTAGATCCATTTAAATAATTTACCAGCTATTTAAACAGATCAAGTCCTATCTGACTCCCAGGTGAGGTATCTGAAATATTCTAGGTGGAGATATACTGCTTTAGCTTCTCAGGCTTACAAAGATCAAAGTGGTTAGGAGCATGGGATGGGGGTGGGTAACCAGAACGCTGTCTATTTCTCACTAGTCTCTGAAAGATAATCTTTACTATGCCTTATCCTCCTTTTTCAATAGAAACACATACACGCATTAACCACACACCTACTCGTTCACTCACACCTTCGAGCCTAGGAATTCAGGAAGAAAAGATAGCATAAGGCCTTTTCATCCTGTTTATAGGAAGTACCTAGAATAATAGGAAAAAGTGAGGTTGTATAGAAACTGGCTTCAAATTTAAATTGAGAGGATAATAATGACATAAAGATCTTAACTGAAATCATTACATCATGGGAGAATCAGCACTGCAAGACAGTGTTTAGTTAATGAATAGAACAATCCGCTTTCTCACTAGGAGTCAGGCTTCCTCTTCCTCTGAAGTGCTGCATTGGAGAGTCCTCATTAGGAAATTTGTAGGAGCACAGCCACAAAACATTCATTAGGTGAAGATGACTTGCTTCTCCCTGTATTCAAACATACTCTATTTAACATACTTGTGTTCTGGACATGAGGAGTTTTAACTTCCTCTTCAACTTTTATTAACGAATATGTGATTAGATTAGATTATTTCCAAACAATGGCTCTGTTCTCTTCCTGAAAGAAAAATTCAGTCTCTTCTGGGCATTTCAAGAGGTAGAGTATTACTGGTTCCTGTTGACATTATTTAATCTTTCATTTTTGGAGTTAGAATAGTTTTTAGAGATTGTTTATTCCACTGCTATCCAGCAGAACATCCTGGGAAGGTGGAAATGCCCAGTGAGGATATTGAGCACTTGGAATATGGTTAGTCCAACAGAGGAAGTTAATTTTTAATTTTTTAAAAATATTTAGGCCGGGTGCGGTGGCTCATGAGCACCTGCAATCCTAGCACTCTGGGAGGCCGAGGCGGGTGGATCACTCAAGGTCAGGAGTTGGAGACCAGCCTGAGCAAGAGCGAGACCCCGTCTCTACTAAAAATAGAAAGAAATTATCTGGCCAACTAAAAATATATATAAAAAATTAGCCAGGCATGGTGGCACATGCCTGTAGTCCCAGCTACTCGGGAGGCTGAGGCAGAAGGATTGCTTAAGCCCAGGAGTTTGAGGTTGCTGTGAGCTAGGCTAACGCCAGGGCACTCACTCTAGCCCGGGCAACAGAGCGAGACTCTGTCTCAAAAAAAAAAAAAACATAAAAATACATTTAATTTAAATTTTGACTTAAATAGCCACATGTGGCTAATGGCTACCTTCTAAAGTCGTACAGTTGTTAAGAGGCAAAATCAAGATTGAAATTCAGATCTTGCTGTTTGCCATGTACCATATTGTTTTTATGTTTATATACATCTATTTATAAAGAAAAAACACATTTTTAAATGAATACTATAAGCTCCATGAGAGCAGGAATTTTTTTTTTGTCGGATTCACTGACATTTTCCCAGTGCCTAGAAATGTGATGGCATATGTTAGGTGCTTATGAAATATTTGTTGAATGAATAAATGGATGAGCAAACAGTTACCAGACATCAATATCATCAGCTGTGTGATCAAGGCAGCTTGATGTGGTAGAAAGAGCCCTGGGCCAAGAAGGATGAGCTGGGTTAAGGCCTCAGCTCTGCAATTAACCAACTTTGTAGCATTGGATAAGCTCCTTCAGCTCTCTGGGCAGTGATAAAATGAAAAGTTGAATTCCAATCTCAAATTCAATTCTAATACTCTAAGATTAATCTGTTCATCTCCACCAAAAAACAACATTAATAATAATTTTACAAAAGTACAGATGAAAGAGCTTAGTAATTCATTGATTTTTAATTTTTTTCATTTTAACTTTTAAATTTTTAATTATTAGGGGTACAAAATAGTTGTACATCTTTAGAAGGTACATGTGATGTTTTGATACAGGCATACAATGTGTATTAATCAAAACAGGGTAATTGGGTGGCCATCATGCCAAGCATTTATCATTTCTTTGTGTTAGGAACATTCCAATTCTACTCTTTTACTTATTTTAAAGTATAATATATCTTACTGTTGACTGTAGTCACTTTGCTGTGCTATCAAGTATTTTTCATTCTATCTATCTAACTATATATTTGTACCCACTAATCATCCCCACTTTGTACCCCACGCCCTGCTCCCCTTCACAGCCTCTGGTAACTACCATTCTATTCTCTGTCTCTATGAGATCAATTGTTTTAATGTTTAGCTCCTACACATGAGTGAGAGCATGTGAGATTTGCTTTTCTGTGCTTAGCTTATTTCACTTAACATAATGTTCTCCAGTTCCACCCATGTCATTGCAAATGACAGAATTTCATTCTTTTTTATGGCTCAATATTATATTGTACTGTACCACATTTTATCCATTCATCTGTTGATGGACACTTGGATTCCAAATCTCAGCCACTGGGCATAGTGTGCAATAAACACGGGAGTGCAGATATCTTTTTGATATGATGATTTCCTTTCTTTTGGATATGAGCATGGCCCGGAAAGTATCCAGCCATTGTATCCATGTTTCCATTGCTACTGATTTTTGTATGTTGATTTTGTATCCTCAACTTTACTGAATTTGTTTATCAGTTTGAATACTAAAGTATTAGGTTTCTTTAGATATAAAATCATATCATCCACAAACAAGGATGATTTGACTTCTTCCTTTCCGATTTGGATGCCCTTTTTTTCTTTTCTTGTCTGATTGCTCTAGACAGAACTTCCAGTATTATGTTGAATAACAGTGGTGAAAGTGGGCATCCTTGTCTTGTTCCAGATCTTAGAAGAAAGGCTTTCAGTTTTCCTGCATTCAGTATGATACTAGCTATACGTCTGTCATATATGGCTTTTATTGTGTTGAGGTATGTTCCTTCTATATCCAGTCTTTTGAGAGTTTTTATCATGAAGGGATGTTGAATTTTATCAAATGCTTTTTCAGCAGAAATTAAAATGATCCTATGGTTTTCGTCCTTATTCTGTTGATCTGATATATCACAAAGATTGATTTGCATATGTTGAACTATCCTTGCATCCCTGGGGTGAATTCCACTTGATCATGATGAATAATCTTTTTAATGTGTTGTTGAATTCCATTTGTTAGTATTTTTTTGAAGATTTTTGCATCTATGTTCATCAGAGATATTGGCCTATAGTTTTCTTTTTCTATTGTATCTTTGTCTGGTTTTGGTATCAGGGTGATACAGGCCACATAGAATGAGTTGAAACTTTTCTCTTGTTGGTTTTGAAACCCAGCAACCATGTAAGGAAGCCCAGACTAGCCTGCCATAGGTTGGAGACATGTGGCTCAATTGCCCTGTTGCTCCAGCCACCCCCAGATAGGTGAGTGGAGCCATTCATGAACAACCTCTCCCCAGATGACATACCAGTTGAATGCAGCCACAGGAGTGAGTTGAGGTGAGACCAAAATAAGAATATTCACGTGTACAGCCAAAATTGCCAATCTACAGAGTTGTGAGCATAAATGATAATGCTTTTAGGGGACTATGTTTTGAAGTGGCTTGTTATAAGCAAAAATTAACTGATATAAAAATTTGTGTAGGGTGCTGCCATAACAAATATCTAAAATGCATGACAGTGGCTTTAGGACTAGCAGCAGATGCTGAAGCTGGAAAATCTGTGGACCAAGGCTGTTGGCAAATACTGGAATAATAGCAAGAAAACAGCAAAGGCTGGGAAAATGCTGAGCAGACTATTAGTGGAGGCTAGAATAGTAGTAAGCAAACTATAGTAGGCTGTAGTAGGCTAGAAAATTGGTGACTCATGTTGTATAGTAATGAAAGAATTGGTAAAACTGTCACCTGTGGTAACTTGGAAAATAAAAAATATATAAACTTGTGGATCTGACAAAGGAGATTTCCAGGCCAGCGTGGTGGCTCACACCTGTAATCCTAGCACTCTGGGAGGCCAAGGCAAGAGGATCACTTGAGGGCAGGAGTTCGAGACCAGCCTGACCAAGAGTAAGACCCCATCTCTACTAAAAATAGAAAAAATCAGCTGTCCAGCAAAAAATAGAAAGCAAAAAAAAATTAGCCGGGCATGTTGGTGTGTGCCTGTAGTCCCAGCTACTTGGGAGGCTGAGGCAGGAGGATCACTTGAGTCCAGGAGTTTGAGGTTGCTGTGAGCTAGGCTGATGCCATGGCACTTTAGCCTGGGCAACAGAGTGGGAATCTGTCTCAAAAAAAAAAAAAAAAAAAGATTTCCAGACAATGCCAATTTTTCTGATAGCTAAATCTTAGAAAGTAGTGTAATGAGAAAGATGAGCTAAAAAAAGGAACTCTTCAGTTTGTAAATTTAATTTAAAAGACAATGACCTTTATGCCTAGCAGAAGAAACTTTAAGAATGTAAAATGACATTGTATTTTATTCAATTTTAGATTTCTTTAATTCAATATTAGTTTGTACTTCCCTTGGATTTGCAAATTCTCTTTTACTACTTCTGCCATGATGTTTTATTAGAAAATTAATGCTAATCTCTGAGGTAACCAAAGCTAAGAAATTTGCCCAATTACATAGAAAGTATTAAATAGTAAAGCCAAGATTTGATGCTGAGCTACCTCGCTTTAAAGTTATCATTCTTTCCAGAACAACTTTCCTTCTTCCCTGTTTCCCAAATTCTTTCAGCCAGGAGAAACTTCCAATTTGTAAGTTATTTAACTTAAAATATATACTATATTTTCATTTACAAGGCTTCTCAAAAAATACATGAGTTTCACAAGACTGAATCTTTTTAACATTCAAGATGGTTGATAGAGTGATACATTATGTATGAAGGACTGGAATATGCTTCCCCCTTTTGCAATTAAAATAGAGTAGAAATTATGGTGACCCAGCAGTATGTGCTGCTAAAGGTGGACTCTCTCTTTGATATCTGACCCATAATATTCTTCTGGTACACGTCCTGCTGCTTCTGGCTTAGTGTCTTCCTCTTTTTCTGGATAAGCATTTTTCTCTCTTTTTATTCTGAAAATTTCCATTTAGATTAATGAAATGGAATTTCCCCTGGCAGAAGAACAAGGAAGAAGTGGATTTTCAACAACAGGAGGATATAATATTAAACCTACTTAGGAAGGGAGGAATACATTCATTTAAGATAATTGCTCTTTCCCCCCCCCCTCCATAAAAGAAAAAGAACTCTCTTCTTGGAATGATTTATGTGTTATTTTCCCTGGAATTAGAGAACACAGATAATAAATTTACGTCCTTTATTCTCTGAATTTCTGCACTAATCTCTATTCTCTTGGGATTTGGATAAAAGAAAATTCTCCATTTCTTTAAAACACAAATTCAATAACAACTAGGCCTCCCTCGATGTCCTTTATGCCTGGCAGAAGTAATTTTAAGAATTTAAAACCTTAGGCCAGATGCGGTGGCTCGCGCCTATAATCCTAGCACTTTGGGGAGGCCGAGGCCAGAGGATCACTTGAGCTCAGCAATTAGAAGTGGCAGTGAGCTATGATGACAGCACTGCACCCTAGCCCAGGCAACAGAGTGAGAACCTGTTTCAAAAAGAAAATATATATATATATATTGCCTATATATTTTGTGATAAGCAAAAATACCTGCACACATTTACAAATACTCTTTGGGGATATGGTATTTCTCCCAACTGAGTAAGATTCATTGGTATCGTACAAATTTGAGAAATCCAAACTTTTCTCCTTCTCCCTTCTAAATATCTCCCAACTAATTTCTCTAGGGGACATCTCACCTGTACTCATGAAATAGTCCTCTCCACTGCTGCATGGCAGCAGCTGGTGCTTCCTGCTGCTACAGTTCTTTCCAGATACAGACGGCATGCGCCCTGCACATTCCTACAGTCAGTACTGAGTGAAGTGAGTGGGAAAGGAGGATGGAAGGCAGAGGAGGGATGGAGCTGAGTGCTCTCTTTTTTCATTCCAGAACGTGCGTTCAACACTCTTTTCCCTAAGAATGAGTTACTTTCTGAGAGTATCTCAGTGCCTATCAGATTCTGGATTCTACAAGGGCAAAGATTTTAGAGAAACAATACTTGGCTTATTGTTGGTGCTCAAAGTTTTGAGGCTTGGAATTAAATTGAACTCATACATAAAACCTCCCGAACTGAGCAGCAGCCCCTGCTGCACTTCTAGTTACACTCACAAGTGCCCCATGCAAACATAGCGTCATTTAAATTCGCAGGCTGAGACCCTCAGAATTCTAGCTTTAGCTTTTAAAAACTTAGTTGACATCTCAACTATGTTCTCATCTCATAGTTATATTCTTCTATTGTCCCAAACTGAGTATGTCCAGAACAACAGTATTACCTTATTCCACAATAGCTCATAGTCAGAACTCAAAGTTTGAGATTGTATTGTTTATGTATTGTTTCCACAATAAATTATAACTCCTTAAAAGACCAAAATTATATTTTACATCATTTATATATTTTCTATAGTATCTATAATGGGGCTAGATACATAAAAATTGGTTATTGAAAACTTAAATTCCCCAAGATAGGCATGATTTTAAAATGAGCTAGCTGGGAAAAAATATTTAGGATCTCCATTCATTGATCTTGGCTCATTTCCTATAGGCTGTGATGTTTCATGTTTTTTAAGCAAAATGAGATCTTGCTAATTAGATTTTTTAGGATTGGTGTTATTGAGTTAACGCATTTCCTTTATCTGTCAGCACATCTTTAAAATGATTTAACACTTATTTGTGTAGACTTAGTCTATGTTATAGAAAATTATAATGAAAGAAAGTAGATATTCAGAAAAAGTTTGTTGAATTGTTCTGTGGAATCTGATGAGCCAATTCTAAAGTTTATATAAAAGAGCAAAAGGCCAAGAATAGCCAAGAAGAAAAAAGAATAGCTAATACACTATTAAAGAAGAAATATACATATAGGGATGGAGAGAATTTGCCCATTAGATTTCCAGAATTATTTAAACATTCACCAGATTATATAGAGTGTGTTCCTGAGTTGGGTATGGTGGCCCGTGCCTGTAATCCTAGCACTCTGGGAGGCCGAGGCGGGAGGATTGCTCAAGGTCAGGAGTTCGAGACCAGCCTGAGCAAGAGCGAGACCCCCATCTATATAAAAAATAGAAAAAATTAGCGGGGCATGGTGGCACACGCAGGTAGTCCTATCTACTAGGGAGTCTGAGGCAGGAGAATTGCTTGAGCCCCGGAGCTTGAGGTTGCTGTGAGCTATGATAATGCCACTGCACTCTAGCCCAGGTGACAGAGTAAGACTGTGTCTCAAAAAAATAAGTGTATTACTGGTGCAGGGATAGGTAAATACATCAGAAAAACAAAAATAGGATCAGAGACAAACCTTTGCATATATGGAAGAAGTCAGAGCTATAATTTTAGAGAAGTGTAGAAGAAATGGATAATAAATGATGACTGGAAAATTAGTTTTCTATAAGGACCCACATCATAACCAAAAAGTAAATTCCTAATATTAAATACATATACTTTTTAAAATTTCCTGAAGGAAATATAGCTTATTTTTGAAACTGGGCATTACAAAAGGATTTCTTAAGACAAAAAAGAGGCAGAATCCATAAAGTATTAATAAAAGGGGGATAAATATATAACTCTATCAAAATAAGAACTTTATTGAAAGACACCATAAAAAAGAAAAGAGAAAAGACAAGCCACAAACTAGGAGGATACATTTTCAACACATATTAGTTAGAATAAAGGATCAGTATTCTGTATATTTTTAAAACTCCTGCAGAAAGACACACAAACCAACAGAAAATGGCAAAGAACATGGATGCACACTTCACAGAAGAGGAAAACCAATGACTAGTAACATATAAAAAGATGCCTAACCTTACTCATAATCAGAAGGCTAAAATATCATTTTATACCCAAAACATTGGCAAAAATTTTAAAGTCTAATAGATCCACATGCTTGTGAAGATGAGGGACAATAGGAACTCTCACATACTCCTAATGAGAGGGTTCATTTGTCCGATCCCCTTTGAAAATAATTTGGCACCGTCTAGTAATGCTGAAGATGCACCAACCTGATACTTAGCAATTCCCTCCTAGATACACACCCTAGGCCAGAGAAACTCCCACATATGTGCAAGAGGACCCAAGTACTAAAGTATTCATTGCACCACTGTTTTTAATGGTAAAAAACTGGAACCAACACTAAGAACCGTTGACAGGAGCCTGGATAAATAAGTTGTGGTATATTCATACAATGGAATATTTAATACATAGTAGTGAAAACAAGTGGACTATAGCTTCATATGGCCACATGAACAATATAATGCTGATGAAAAAGAAAGTGACAGAAGAATTTATAGATTGCAGTTCCATTTATATAAAATTCAAAAACATGCAAAATCCAGCAAATATATTATTTAGGGATATAAACATTTTTAAAAACTACAACAAAAAATAAAGGAATGGTAACCCATAATTCAAGATAATGATTATGTAGGAAGCAGGGAGAGGAGTAAGTTAAGAGGGGTGTTGTATTAGGTGGGGGTAAACAGAAGGAGACTTCAAAATTATGTTAGAGTTTTCATTCTTTTCTTATTTTTAACTTTTTAAAAATTTACATTTTAATTTAATTTCATTGTGGTAAGAGTTTTCATTCTTAAGCTGAGCGGTGGGAACAAGCAGGTTTATTTTTCTTTTCTATACTGTACAGATGTATTTTCTATTCTTAGCATGTATGAAATAATTCAAAATGAGTTTTTTGTTGCTACATGTAATAAGTGTTCAACTGACTCTGCTTCGGGTTTGTATCCTGCTTCTAAAGTGGGTTTGTTTGCCCAAATTGAATGTGTACCTACAATAGTCGTTTTAATCACAATGTCTGCTTGGTTCTGGTGACTGTGTGTAAAGAAAATTTGCTCTTTACACCTCTGTCTTCCTTCATAGAGAATTTACCCCCAAACTGTACAGAGTAAGAATATCAATATCAGAAAGTCAGGATAGTTTTGCTGAAATTGAGGGCTGGGCTTATGAATAAGTTGGAAGATTTCCACTTTGCTTTGTGCCGGATGATAATGGTCTATGTGTCTACAATTTTAAAGTAACATTAAAAATAATCCATTTCCCCTCTCCTTTTTCACAACTCTCCCCACACTAAGTATCTTTAGGAACATATGGTAGTTACAAGAAAAAGCCAAGTGAATATCTGAAACATTAATTCACCATGCAGCTATCATTACAAGAATAAAGAAAACTGGGAATCCAGCAATCTCCTAACACAACAACTGTTGCCTGCCAATTCTTATATCAAATAAAAATCATCAGTTAGGGGAAGGATGGTTGCAGAGTGACTAAGCAGACAGATGGCAGGTGTGAGTCAAAACACTCTGGGGTGCTAGCTCGAATCATTCTGCATTACTCACTGCTGGAGAGAGAGGGAATCAAAAAACAAATAGCCCATTGGACTAGGAGTACAATGATGAGAACCCAACTAATAGTAATGTAAAAGGTAGAGAAGACAGCCAAAGTTTTAAGCATCATGTTGTAACTTCTAAACCAAATTCTTTAGGTCTACCCTTTGATCTTTCTCTGCCTCTATCTGATTTAAGTCTCTCCTACATTTCCTAGCTGGCAGTTCCTTGTGATGCACAAGAAGGTATTAATAATTGTTTTTCCACTTTACTTCCCCTGCTGGAGCTGGGACCACCTGTTTCAAAGGTTACCTGGCTGCATTCCTGCAGGGCAATGTTCCAAGGCCAGAGATAAGATGTTAACCACATCCCTGCCTGGCAAGCAACCCGGGGTGGTTCACTGCCATAGCAGTGGTTCCGTTCCTGGGAGTGAGCAAATCGGTTTTTATATGTTAGACACATGCTTAGGGGGAAAAAAGCAAAGGCTCAACCAGTCTCTCTTATTTGCATAACTGTTTTACATATTGCTGTCATAAAAGAGATTAGCTTTAACGAATATGAATGTAATTATAGAAAAGGGCCCTAGGTGGAGCCTCAGTACTAGTGGCGACAAATGGAAGAACAAATTGAAAATAAAATAAATCAAAACCCTCCGAAAATTCCATAAAGAATCGTTGCATTTCATAGGCTAACCTGTTTGTTGTTGTTGTTGTGGATGTTGTTGATCCAGCATAGGAAACAGTTAAATATAGAAATATATGCTTTGTTTGCTAAAAATAAACCTCAAAAGAGCATTTTGGTAATCGCGAGAATGAAAGCACATTAATGCTGGTATGCTGCCTCTGATGGAGCTCCTACCAGGAGGTGCATGTGGGAGGGAAGTACTGTCCCTAACCTGTCAGCACGCTCTCCAAACATCTCTACTTTCTCCTTAGAGGGACACCACCACTCATTTATTCATTTACATATAGTAAAAAAATCTTACATTGTAAGAGAAATGGTCAGAATTATTTTTAAGATGACTTGCTGTTATTAGCTTATAAACACAGAAACCATAAGAAGTCAAAATTACTTTTTTCTGGTTATGTTTTGTTTTGCTTTGTTTGTCACCACAAAGTATCTAGACAGACTTACTAGGTTTTTTTTTTCTAGCTTTACTGAGGTATAATTGACAAATGAAAATTGTATATATTCAAGGTATAGAGCATGATAATTGAATATACGTGTATAAAAGATATACAAGGTAAAATGATTACCACAATCAGTTAATTAACATATCCATCAAACAAGTTAAGAAATTAAACATTGCAAATAAAATTTAAATTCTGTTGATAACCCTCCTGATCTCACCTGCAAGGAGTAATTAATTTGGTGTTTATCATTTAAGTATATATGTTTAAAATTATACTACATACACATTAAATAAAACATATCAAATACTTCTAAATGTATATAGTTGGTTATATACTATATATGTCTTCTGCAATTTGCTATTTTCTCAGCATTTGGTTGGGGGGTTAATCCTTAGTGATATAAGAAGCTCTATTCATTTTTTAAAATAAACTATTTTGGAATAATTTTAGACTTACAGAAAAGTTGCAGAATACAAAGAGTTCCTGTAGACCAGTCCCCCAACCTCCCCTAATGTTCATCCCACACCACAATGGTACTGAAGGAGCTCTGGAAATTTCACCCCAAAGTATGACTCCTTTGTATAAAGAATGTTTTGAATTAAAGACTCTTAGAGATTAACAGGCTCTCGGAAGAGGCTTTCCCTCTGTCTGCATAAACTGGACTGAACTGATCAAAGATCAAAGGGGACAAAGGATTTCCCTTCCTCTCCCAGTTATCTCAACATATTGCAGGGAAAAATAACAATGCAACCAGACCTAGCCCAAATCATTTGAAACATAATACCTGTCTCTCAGGTTAATTTACAAGTCAATCTGTGTCCCCTATCTAGTCATCCTCCCTAGCAACCGTTTATGGCCACTAAACAGAATTACCTGTACTTCTCATTACCCCCCTCCAAAAAAGCATCTATAAAAATATCTGAACTTCACTGGGATATTGAGTAATCACTATGTGATTCTCCCCATGCATATGGTATTGGTAAATAAACATTTCTCGGCGGATGCCTTTTTCGACCTCCACCCATCCGACCCAGATGCTCAAAATAAACAGCAAAATAAAATTAAACAAACAAACAAAAAATTTCTCTTACTAATCTGCCTTAATTGTGAGTTGATCTTTCAGCGAACTTTTGGGGGAAAGGGCAAGTTTTCCCTCACTCCTACAATACATTTGTCCAAACTCAGAAATTCACATTAGTATGTTACAATTAACTAAACTACAGACTTTACATAGATATCACCAGTTTTTCCCCTAGTGTCCTTTTTCTGTTCCAGACTCCAATCCAGGAGACCACATTGCATTTACTATTCATTCATTTGTGTCTGCTGTATGACTATACTAAAATTTATTTCTTCATTCTTATGTTGGTAGGTGTTTAGATTTCATTAGACTTTCATTAGTACACCTTGATGATACCTTTGTGTACATGTATTATATGATGGCTTTGTGCACACATATGTAAAACATGTTCTTCAAGGTAGTTATACCAGTTTATTTATACTCTCACAAATATATGAAAGTTTCCACTGCTCCAAATTATGTCCAATTTTTCGTATCATCCATCAGACTACATTTTAACCAATCTTATGGTAGGAAATAGCACCCATTTTTATTTTGGTTTATATTTCTTTTAATACTAGTGATAGTGAGCATTTTCACATGTGTTTGTATCCATTGCTATTTTTTGTATGGCTTTGTAGACATTTTATATATATGTACACATACGCTATACTAAATCTTTGTTGACAATATGCATTGCAAATATCTTCTCTAGTTAGTGGCTTGTCTTCTTTCACTTTTTAAAACAGTCTTTAGATGCACAGACGTTTTAAATGTTAATGTGGTCTAATTGATTCATAGTCTTTTCCTTAAAGGTTTCATTTTCTATTTCTTGATATCAAAATCTTTCCCAACTCCGAAAGCACAAAAATACTCTTCTACATTTTGTTCCAAAAGTTTGAAGATTTTAACTTTGTATATTTTGGTCTTTACTCTACTTGAGGCAGATTTTGTGTGTCGTGTGCGGTAGGAATACAATTTTTTTTCCTCTCTTTATAGAAACTCACTGTCCCAGCAGTATTTATTGAATAGTTTATCTTTCCCTACTGATCTGCAATAGCACTGGTGTTAAATACTGAGTTTCCATATGGGCTTGGATCTGTTTCTGGACTCTTTGTTCTTGACACTGTTCTCTTTTTTCTTTTGCTAATATCACATTATCTTAATTATTATGTCTTTATAAATCTTAACGTCAGGATTACAGTCTGAAATGTTGGTTCTTGGTGTGCTCTTGGCCAAAGAATGACCAGACATACCAAAAGCAAGGTAAGCACGAAAATGAGGTTTATTGAGGAGAGAAAGATGGGATTATAAGGCAAGAGCAAGAAGATGTAGGTTTACAGAGCAAGATACATGCACACGGATGGCGACTGGACCCATTGTGGCAGCAAAAAGAAAGGTTGGTTATGATCCCGGTCTTGTTTTTTTTTTTGTTTGTTTTTTTTTTTTTGAGACAGAGTCTCGCTCTGTTGCCCGGGCTAGAGTGCCGTGGGGTCAGCCTAGCTCACAGCAACCTCAAACTCCTGGGCTCAAGCAATCCTACTGCCTCAGCCTCCCGAGTAGCTGGGACTACAGGCATGTGCCACCATGCCTGGCTAATTTTTTTTTTCTATATATATTTTTAGCTGTCCCTATAATTTCTTTCTATTTTTTTAGTAGAGACGGGGTCTCACTCTTGCTCAGGCTGGTCTCGAACTCCTGACCTCGAGTGATCCTCCCACCTCGGCCTCCCAGAGTGCCCGGTCTTGTTTTATAGTATCCTGATAGGGACCACTTTGATGGACAGTTGGGAGTTACATGATCTGAGTCTTTCTGCACATGTGGATCTCCTATGAGCCTCTCTGAAAGCCGATTGTTCTTGGTCACTTTCCAAACTCTATAGTACCTGTGCTACTTGGCCCGTGGGCTACAGAGTCCTCTGCATTCTTTTGCTGTCAGTGCACAAAGTTCTGACTGGCAGATTCATGGCGTATTCCCTCCTACCCCAGATACGGCAGTTGCTCCGGAGAGGATTAAAGTGGGGTGGCACCAGGATGGGGGCCCACTTTTGTCCCTAGGAGACCTGGCATTCCTCGCTACCTACCTAATATTAATATTTGGACGAGGCCCCATTTTGTAGTTTTTCTTCAAGGATGACTTGGTTATTTTTTGCCCTTTGCTCTTTGATTTTGAATGAGCTCAGGGAATTTCACCCCAAAATATGACTCCCTGGTATAAAGAGTATTTGAATTAAAGGCCCTTGGAGATCAACAGGCATTGGAAGAGGCTTCCCTCTATCTTCATAAAAACCAAATGGACCCTTCCAAGAGCAAGGTGTTAGTTAAAAAGACAAAACAAAACAGTGAACTAAAATAAATCTTAAGCACCCCCCGCCCCCAGCTGACTGAATGAACCCACTCTTGGCCAAGGGGAGACCCTAAAACTGATTTGCTGGCCATGAGAAGGGAGGTCAGACAAGCCTCATCATGCCCCCCTCCCTTCTTGGAGACATCCTTTGTAACTCATCAGCAGGCCCAAGGCTATGCAAGACAAAGATTAAACTTCACTTGCAGGTCCTCGATTTACTCAACAGATCCCATGAGTTTTAGTGTATGTCTGGTGACTTGTCTCTGATTAGCAGACTTCCTTATCTTGACTTAAAACATTCCAAGCCTTGAGACAAAACTTCATTTCTTTAACCAATTACTAATCAAAGAATGTTATTTTATTTTATTTTATTTTATTTATTTATTTATTTATTTTAGATAGAGTCTCACTCTGTCGCCCTGGCTAGAATGCAGTGGTGTCATCATAGCTCATTGCATTCTCAAACTCCTGGGCTCAAGCGATTCTCCTACCTCACCTTCCTGAGTAGAAGTGCCAAGATGCCTGGCTGACTTTTCTATTTTTAGTGGAGACAGGGTCTTTTTCTTACTCAGGCTGGTCTGGAATTCCTGAGCTCAAGCAGTCCTCCTGCCTCAGCCTTCCAGAGTGTTAGAATAACAAGCGTGAGTAACCGTTGACTGGTCCCAAATCAAAGAATCTTTAAACTCACCTATAACCTGTAATTCCCTACTTTGAGATATCCCGCCTTTTCAGACCAAACCAATGTATACCTTCCATGTACTGATTTATGACTTTCCATGTAATCCCTCTCTTCCTGAAATGTATAAATCCAGACTGTAACCCAACCACAGTGAGACCACTTGCTCAAGGCTTCTTAGACATGGCTCCAGGCCATGGTCACACATGCTTGGCTTGGAATAAACCTCTTCAAATTATTTTACAGAGTTTGGATTCTTTTTTGTTGACACTGCCAAGTAATCAGTTATTGCCCCTCAACAGAAGTACCTATGTTCCTCATCTCTCCCCTCGCCTCTAAAATAAAGGTATATAAACTTCTGGACCCCATTGGGATATTGAAGAATCACTCTGTGATTTTCCTCATGTACATAGTAAATAAATTTGTAATCTCTTTCTCTTATTAGTCTGCCTTATTGTGGGTTGATCTTTCAGCAAACCTTCTAGGGCTAAGGGAAAGTTTTCCCCTTCCCCCTATAATTTCATTGGAAGAATTCTAATGAGTCCTTCATTTTAGGGTCAGTTTTATTAAAGTCCATAAAACAAAACAAACAAAAACTTGGTGGAATTAGAAATTTTGTTGAAATTGAAGGAAAATTGATATCTTTATGTTCTGAATATCAGTATCCACATACATATTATGCTCACCCAAGTAAATGAGGCAAAAATCTCAATCAATGGAGGTTTATTAAGCCAACGCTGAGGATGCACCTGGGAAAAACAAGGACTACAGGCAAGCTATGTCTGTGTTTTCTGAAGGGGAAGTTGGAACCTTCAGCATTTTCAAGGCATACAAAGAAAAGGAAAAAAGGAGGGGGGTGTTGCTGCTGAGGCAAAGTGGTTACATTGTTGTGAGGCTCAGGAAGTCCACATTTTACATAAAATAAGGGGAATGTTAGAAGGGAAAAGGAAGTGAAGGAAGCATCAATTATGTAGATGTCCCTGTGTAGGTGGAAGAATGTCTGATTCTGTCTTGTCTCCAGTTCTGTTAACTGTAAAGATAAACTTATTCATTATCGGTGTGGAATTGAATAGGCTTTAGTTTTAGGTGCTAGACATAGGTACGATTTGCATGTCCTTCCTTATGGGAGGTTACAAAGAATTTCCATAATGAATGATCTCTGGGGCCAGTTCTTGACAGATGCCTGAGGCCTTTACCTTCTCTTTTGCATAAGGAGTTAGCTGTTGGCCCTGTAACTGGCTCTATGAACAAATTTCAATGACCCCTATATATTTTTTATAATCCTCTCCCTTAACTAGCTACTTGACCTTTAGAGTTATTTCCCAGAATTGGTGGATTTTCTGCAAGACAAAGGAGCTGAGATTCTAAAGGCTCCTGGGCAGACTTCTGACTCCAATATTCACCATCCCTCACTACTGTCCCCCAACGCACAGTAGCCCCTTCTTAATTATACCACTACCTGCCCCAAGGCACATGGCCCCTCCTTTAAAAACTCAGGATCTCCCATTAGTTGGAGAGACAGATTTGAGGCAGCTTCTCCCATTCTCCTCACAAGATGTCTTTCATATTAAAAATTACTTTCTTCTTTAGCAATCCCTGTTGTCTTTTTTTTTTTTTTTTTGAGACAGAGTCTTGCTCTGTTGCCCGGGCTAGAGTGAGTGCCGTGGGGTCAGCCTAGCTCACAGCAACCTCAAACTCCTGGGCTTAAGCGATCCTACTGCCTCAGCCTCCCGAGTAGCTGGTAGCTGGGACTACAGGCATGCGCCACCGTGGCCAGCGAATTTTTTCCATATATATTTAGTTGGCCAGATAATTTCTTTCTGTTTTTTTGTAGAGACAGCGTTCTTGCTCTTGCTCAGGCTGGTCTCGAACTCCTGACCTCAAGCAATCCTCCCGCTGCCTCGGCCTCCCAGAGTGTTAGTATTACAAGCGTGAGCCACCATGCCCGGCCCCTGTTGTCTTAATAATTGGATCTTTGTGCAACAAACAACAGGACCTAGGCCAGAAACCCCTTTGCAGTTTCAACAACAGTGCTGAGACTTATTTTTTAACAATTAGTAAGTCTCTTTTAAAGTATACCAATAAAGATTTATAATTTTCTCCATAAAGTCTGCACAACCATAGATATGTCAATTTTTGACACCTTATGTATTTTTGCTTTTAAATGTAACCTTTAAAAATCACATTGTGTAATTGTTGATGTATAGAAATACAATTGCTTTTGCACATTGAAACTTGCTATAATAAATCTATTATTATTCTAACAATTTGTCTTTCGTTTCCCTTGGGTTTTCTCTGTAGAAAATCACTGTTTGCAAATAATACTTTCAGTTCTTAATTTGCAATCTTTGTATGTTTTATTTGTGTATTTCTTCTTGAACTTTCTAATTATTAGCTACAAGATTCTATATATATGTGTTTAGGTCATCTATTGCTGTTGTTAGGGAGGAAAAATCATTTTTCTCCTCAACCCCTCATAGCTCTTAGCTGGGACACCTCTTACAAAAGGCAGATTAAGAAGAGAAAAACAAACCAGTGTGTTAATGCTTGAAGAACTCATCATGTGAGAGAAAGCTCCATGAAAACTAATTCAAAGCAGTGACTAAAAACTCTGACTTAAATAGCATCTTCAACAGAGAACAACAAATATGTAGAGAAATACCAGGACAAAGGAAAGTGGTGTTTGGCTTTCAAGGGTGGGGAATTGTGGGAAGGGAATATATGGAAGAAACCAAGGAAGTAAGGTTTGTTTGCAGATTCCTTTGGTGCCTTCTCTCCAGAGGGTAAGTTGATCAACAAGTTGATAAATTGTCTCCAGTAAAGGAGAATTTATATCCTGTCTTTAGGCAGAAAAGGGTAGGATAAAGAGACCTTTTCCTCCACTTGCTTCTTTTTAATTACCTTCAACTCAAAAATAATTTTTATGTCAAAGAAGCATATTTTGGAGTGACATATTCTGGTTTTCTTCATTGTGTAACAAACTATGCCAACACTTAGTGGTCCTTCAGTTTGGGAAGATGAAAAGGGTCCAGAGATAGATGGTGGTGATGGTTACACAACAATGCCACTGAACTGTACACTTAAAAAATGGCTAAAATAAATTTAATGTTACGTACATTGTACTACACTAACAAAATTCTTGATGGCATAATACAATTCAACAATTCATTAGCAGTGTATCTTATGCTTTTGTGCATGAGGACTTTATTCAAGGCACAGCCAAGACAGGTCCTTAAGGTCTGGGGCTGCAGCTAGGATGACTGGGGTCTAGGGGTTGGAACAGCTAAGGGCTAGCTGGACATCTCTCTTTTCTCTCACACAGCTCCTCCATGTGAATAAATTGGATTTTTTCATAACATGATGGGCTCAGGGTAGTTGTGAAACTGCCCTTTACAAATTAATAAA
>CM052441.1:63942172-63957514 GCA_028533085.1 Varecia variegata | reverse complement strand
AGAAAGAAATTAGCTGGCCAACTAAAATATATATATAGAAAAAATTAGCCGGGCATGGTGGCGCATGCCTGTAGTCCCAGCTACTCGGGAGGCTGAGGCAGTAGGATCGCTTAAGCCCAGGACTCTGAGGTTGCTGTGAGCTAGGCTGACGTCACGGCACTCACTCTAGCCCGGGCAACAGAGTGAGACTCTGTCTCAAAAAAAAAAAAATAAATAAAAATAATAATAATAATAATAACCAGCAGTGTCCCCTAGTTTGCTTTCCTATAATTGCTACTCAGTAGTCACATAGTGATAGTCACAAAAATTCTTAACTTTCCCCATAGATAACATCACCCTTGAGAAACCTAAGGCTAGTTTTTGAGATATCGTTCAGGCTATGCATTACAATGGATCAGCTGAGCCACTGGACCAGTGGCCCATACCAAGAAACTGGCTCAACTGGTATTGCGACCGCCACCCAGGAACTGACTCAGCACAAAAAATGATTTCTACACCCCTATGATTCTGCCCCAAACCCAGTCAATTAGCAGACCCAATTGCCTAGCCTTTTGTCCTACAAACTGTCTTTAAAAACCCTTTGTCTCTGGCCGGGCGCGGTGCCTCACTCCTGTAATCCTAGCACTCTGGGAGGCCGAGGTGGGTGGATTGTTTGAGCTCAGGAGTTCGAGACCAGCCTGAGCAAGAGCGAGACCCCATCTCTACTAAAAATAGAAAGAAATTATATGGACAGCTAAAAATATATAGAGAAAAATTAGCCGGGCATGGTGGCACATGCCTGTAATCCCAGCTACTCGGGAGGCTGAGGCAGGAGGATCGCTTGAGCCCAGGAGTTTGAGGTTGCTGTGAGCTAGGCTGACACCACAGCACTCACTCTAGCCCAGGCAACAGAGTGAGAGTCTGTATCAAAAAAAAAAAAAAATTAAAAAAAACAAAAACAAGCAAACAAAAAAACCCTTTGTCTCAAATTCTCAGGGAGAGGGATTTGAGAAGTTCCTCCTGTCTCCACACTTGGCACTCTGTGATATTAAACACTTTCTCCACTACAGCCCTGGCTGTCTCAGTGTATTGCCTCTTCTCTGTGCAGTGGGCACTACAACCCAATGGGGCTGTAACAGTTGGATTTTTTACATAGTATCTCAGGTCAACAAGAGATCAAAATGAAAGAAGTCAGTCCTTACAGACTAGTCCCTGAAAGAGTATAGTGTCAATTCCACTGTTCTCTATTGATCTAAGCAGTCAAGGAGAAGGAAAAAGGTCCTCTCAATGGGAAGAATGGCAAAGAACTACAGCCATCTTTAGTCAACCACAGTGTTCATTTAGGTAAAGCTTTTTAATTCTCTTTTTTAAAAAACTATAGTCACTCTTCCCCATCTTGCAAGATGGCGGGTGAGAAAGTTGAGAAGCCGGATGCTAAAGAGAAGAAACCTGAAGCCAAGAAGGCTGATGCCGGTGGCAAAGTGGAAAAGGCTAACCTCAAGACTAAAAAGGTTAAGAAGAGGAAGCCCCACTGCAGCTGAAATCCTGCTCTCGTCAGAGGAATCAGTAGATATTCCCTATCTGCCATGTACTCTAGGAAGGCCATGTACAAGAGGAAATACTCAGTGGCTAAATCCAAGGTTGAAAAGAAAAAGAGGGAGAAGGTCCTTGCCACTCTTACAAAACCAGTTGGTGGTGACAAGAATGGTGGCACTCAGGTGGTTAAACTTCGCAAAATGCCTAGATATTATCCAATCGAAGATGTGCCTCGAAAGCTGCTGAGCCACAGCAAAAAACCCCTTAGCCAACATGTTTGGAAATTGCGAGCCAGCATCACTCCCGGGACCATCCTCATCATCCTCACCGGATGCCACAGAGGCAAGAGGGTGGTTTTCCTGAAGCAACTGGACAGTGGCTTGTTACTTGTGACTGGACCTCTGTCCCTCAATCTAGTTCCTCTGCGAAGGACACACCAGAAATTTGTCATCGCCACCTCCACAAAAATTGACATCAGCAATGTGAAAATCCCTAAGCATCTCACTGATGCTTACTTCTAGAAGAAGAAGCTGTGGAAGCCCAGACACCAGGAAGGTGAGATCTTCAACATAGAAAAAGAGAAATACGAGATTACAGAACAGTGCAAAGTGGATCAGAAAGTTGTGGACTCCCAAATTTTACCAAAAATCAAGGCTATTCCTCAGCTCCAGGGTTATCTGCGATCTCTGTTTGCTCTGACAAATGGGATCTATCCTCACAGATTGGTATTCTAAATTTTTGAAAAGAACCTAATTAAATAACTGAAAGATTAAAAAAAAAAACACTATAGTCACCATGATGTGCAATAGATCTCTTAAACCATTCCTCCCATCTGAAATTTTTGTATCCTTTGATCAATATCTCATTTGTTAAAATCTTTGATAGTCTTACTAATTTTTGTTTGACTGATCTATCAGTTTATGTGAGAGTTAAAACTTCCCATACTGTACTGGTAGGTTTGTTAACATCTTCTTGTAATTTTGACAATTTTCGTATTATGTTTTTTTAAGCTAAGAAATTAAGTTCATACTCATTTACAATTTTTTAAATTTTCCTATGAATTGTACTTTTTCATGTCATATAATGATGCTATTTATTCCTAATAATTATTATTTTCCAAGGATAGTCTTGGTTTATGCTTGCTGTCCTGAGAATTTACTAATAGCAGTCTCCCACCTTCAAACGTGTCCCTTGGATAACAAATCAGGTTGCCCTTCAAATAATGGTTTTTTAACTTAAAATTGTCTTTTCTTCAAATATTAATATAGATATAGCAGCTTTACTTTGTTATATCTTCTTCCATTTTTAATTTTTAGTGTTACTTAACCCTTTGTTTCAGAATATTTATTCCCATATTGCTGAATTTTTAATATTTTCTTCTATCTATTCTCAAAATATGTCTTTAGTGAAATTGAAACAGAGCAGGGAGCCTTCTTGGGGACCTGCCAGCACCCACCCCCCCCAAGCATGAAAATAAAGGAAAACCTTGAGTCCTTTCAGGGGAAGTTCTGGGCACCTGGGTAGCCTTGAAAGCCAATGGGCAACCGGATGAGAACAATGGCCCTCCAAGCAAGCCAGAATCATAAGGTGTTTGGTTCCTTATGGAAACTAAAAGATGGCATCTTAACATATCTTCTTGAGTTGTTTTTCAGAACTCTCCCCCTCATGGAAAATGCAGATAAGGGGGAACTGAGAAATTAAACTCTGACCTCCATTCTTTGTTCTAAATTTCTCCCTGAAGAGCCTACCATACCCATCTTAACATTCCTTTCTACTAATCTAAGAATCTCTGAATTCACCTATTCCCCTCACCCCCACTTCAGGATATCCCACCTTTTGGGGTCAGGCCAATGTAGAACCTCCATGTGTTGAGTTATAATTTTGCCTGCATGAAATATACCCCTGCCTTTAAAAACCCTAGCTTGTAAGCCATCAGGGAGTTCAGGTCTTAAGCATTAGCTGCCCATATTCCTTGCTTGGCGCCATGCAGTAAAGATGCCTCTTTCTCCAACCGCAGCTCTCAGCTTCAGTGTCTAGCTTTACTGCAGACACTGGACCTCAGTTTGGTCCTCAGTTTGGTTTGGTAACAAGTTCAGTACATTTTCATTTATCGTGATTACTGATGTGATGTTTGGTTTCATTTTCAACTGTTTTTTGGCTCCCCATCCTTCATTTGCTCTGTTTTTTGTTTGTTTGTTTGTTTGTTTTTGATATATCAAGAGTTCATAAGCTTTTACAAAGGAAGTTAGAAATTCTATTTTTGCCTTTTTAATAGTTAACCTTTATTGTTTCAAAACATTGCTATGTAACTAACAAAGCCAAGGTTAATCACTGTGATAGCCTATGCTATGAACAATACAAGAATCTTAGAATATCTTAACTCCAAACCCTTCCTATTATACAAATTATTTTTGTCCAGCACTGTGATTACATATTTTTCTTAAAACTCCCCAAATTCATAATTATAAATAGCATTGTTTTATGCAGTCTCTTTTTTTAGGCTTAAGCACATTTGAATGCTTTGTTTGAACACAAATCTTTCTTGAACCTCATTGCGTTCCTCTGAATTCAATTTCCTTCTTCCTGCAGTTTATCTTTTAGAAGTGCTTCAGTGAGAATTCATTAGTGGTAAAGGCACTTAGATTTTGTTCGTTTGAAAATGTCTGCATTTCACCATTATTCTTGTCAGTAATTTAGGCAGGTATACAAGCATTGGTTAGCAGTCATTCTCTCTTAGCACTCTGAAAGATAGTTTATTGTCCTCTGTCTTCCTTTGTTGCTGTTGAAAAGTCAGCCCTGGGTTTAATCAATAGTCTATTTTCCTTGCCTGTTTTTAAGATTTTATATTTACCTGTGTTTTGCAATTATATTCTGTGTCTATGTCTGGTCTTTTTTTTTTTTTTGTTAAATCAACTTTATTGAGATATAATTTATTAATACATGCAATAAAATGTACTCATTTAAAGTACATGTTGATAAATTTTGAAAAATTTATAAACCCATGAAACCACCATCACAATTACGACATATAACATTTTCATAACCCAAAACGTTCATTTGATGCCCCTTCTAAGGCATTCCCCACCCCAAACTTGGCTCCTCCTTTCTATCACCATAGATTCGAATTTTTCTTTTCTAGAATTTCCTATAAATGAATTCTTACATTATGTACTATCTTCTGTCTGGCTTATTTTGCTCAGTGTAATGTTTTTGGGAATCATCTACGTTATTGCATGTATCAGAGTACATTTTCCTATAGGGGTTATAATTTTAGCTTTTACATTTATTGATACCCATTTTAGAGTTAATTTTTGTGCATAGTATAAGGTAAAAGTAGAAGTTCTCTTTTCCTTTTTTTAAAATGTAATTTGCTGCCAGTTGTCTAGCATCATTAGCTGGGGATAAAAAAACTATCCTGTGTCATTGAATTGCCTTAGAGTTAATTGACCGTATATGTGTAAGAATGTTTCTGAACTTTCTATTTTGTTCCAGTGATCTTTATGTCTAGCCCTATGCCAATCCCACACTGCCTTGTTTACTGCAGCTTTATACTACATCTTGAAATCAGGTGGTGTAAGTTCTTCTCTTTCTTTCTACTCCTCCTGCTCCTGCTTCTGCTCCTGCTCCTCTCCCTTCCTTTCCTGGCACAATAAGCTATTTAAAGTAAAATGGAATAAAACATTGGTATTAAACTGTTGGCAAATGCCTTAGGGTTTTCATATATGGCCGTGGTGTGTGTGTGTGTGTGTGTGTGTGTGTACAAAACCCTTCACTCTACTTTATACTCATGTAAATTTTTTAGGGATATTGATTGGTCCTTAAACTAATCAATAAAATTTCTAAGAAAATCAGTGTTGTTGTTTGCATTTCCTCCATTGATCTGTTCTATTAGAAAAGTGAAGTAACATTAAAAATTAAAAACAGATAAAAATATTACAAAGCTGTTATATCTACATTAATAGCTGAAAAAAAGATTATTTCAAGTAAAAATGTATTATTTGAAGGGTCACCACATGATATGTTATCCAAAGAATATGCTTGAGAGTGAGAGAGGACATAACTAATAGTTTCTTCAAACTTGGATAATTTTTCCTTCAATTAACTCTGAAAATTTGGGGAGCATCTGATTTTATACACACACACACACACACACAAACACACACACACACACACACACACACACATATATTAGCCCACTACCTACCTGCCCCTTACATTTTGCATACCACTAGATTGTTCATTTTTTTAAATGGTAGACTGATTTTTAAATTTTAAAAAAATCTATTACATCTTTGCAGATAAATGAAAAGCTGTTAGAAAGTCAGAAAAATATTTGTCTAAATAGTCTTCATGTACGTTACATCTCTAACACTTGTGAAAATTATTTGTACATAAAATATGTAGAATTGAGATTAAAATTAGAGATAGGAGTCATTGATGCCTTGTCTTCCTAGACATTTTTTTCTTAATTCTGATCTGTCCTTGTTTCCCAATGCAATCACACAAACCCTTGCAATTCAGTTTCCTGCTGACTCTTTAAGCAAATCTTTTACTAATGAACCAGACCCGTGTTTTTGTGTCATTCTCCTGTGGTTTGTTCCACATCCTTTCCATGAATCCAAATCTTGCTCACTCTTTAAGGTCTAGGTTAAGTCTCTAAGAAGTATTTCTTAAGTGTTATAATTCACATCCATTTCTTCCTGCCTTTTATCATTGGGAAAGATATAATTTGATTTCCTGGTTTTTTACTTTTTCTTTTAATCAAGATGTAACTCTAAAGGCATTAGTATGGAAACCATTGTTTATTTTTAAAAATATTATCATTACCTTTTACATGTAGATAGGTTTACCAAATGAAAGAACTTGTTATTCAGCCTGCTGCGGTGGCTCACACCTGTAAACCTAGCACTCTGGGAGGCCGAGGCAGGAGGATCATTTGAGCCCAGGAGTTTGAGGTTGCTGTGAGCTAGGCTGATGCTACAGCATTCTAGCCTGAGCAACAGAGTAAGACTCTGTCTCCAAAAGAAAAGAAAAGAAAAGAAAAGAAAAGAAAAGAAAAGAAAAGAAAAGATTATGCCACTTGGACCTGAGCTCTTCCCTGGAGCATGTCTGGGATGGAACCAGGATCAGGATTTCTTGGCAGCTGAAGTAATCAGCTACTGATTCTTTTTTCCAGGGTCATGTAGCCATTGCGCTGATGAGGTGCTCACAGTTCTAGTTTCGGAAATGTTTGAGAATTTAAAAAGATTTACACTAGTTCCTCAGTATCTGTGGGGGACTGGTTCCAGGACCCCTTGCAGATACCCAAATCCAAGGATCCTCAAGTCTCTTAGATAAAATGCATAGAATTTTCATATAACCTACGCATATTTTTCCATATACTTTAAATCATCTCTAGATCACATGGAATACCTAATGCAATGCAAATGTTATGTAAATAGTTAATATACTTTATTGTTTGGGGAATAATAACAAGGAAAGAAGTCTGTACAATGTTCAGTACAGACAAAACCATCCTTTTTTAAATATATATATTTTTTTGATCTGCTGTTGGTTGAATTTATAGATGCAGAACGCACAAATATGGAGGGATGACTGTAATTGGCTCCAAAATAGGAAAAGAAACTATGAAAGAGAAACTAAGTAGTGATTCATTAAATGCTTATAAATTGTAAGATTATGCCAATTTTATTACTCTTCATAAAAATTTTATTTCATTTGCAAGTTAGATTTTCATCACTTGGCAAGAATTGCCAAGTATGTTTCATGCTGTGTGATAAATCAATGATTCTATAGTACTAATTGTAGTCAAATCATTTAAAAGGAAAAATTATTAATGTTTCAAAATCTAAAGAAAAATTTCTTTGTTATGATTTATGGGTGCAATGGATTCATTTTAATATGTTTGCTAAATTGAGGGGATTGGGTCTTCGGAGAAAGAGTGCCTGGGGCCCCAGAGAACCCAAAATGGCCATGCTGGGTTCAGTACTATTTAGTGCTTTTACTATGGAAAACATAATTATATGTACAAAAGAATAAAAAAAGAAATCATAACTATGAAATAACATTTTTCATAGTATAAAAGTAACATTTGTTCACTGTAGACTATTTCGACATAAACATTTACACTCCTATGCAGAAATATCTACCGCAAATATTATTTTTTAAATTTTTTTCTTCTATATTGCTAAAAACTTTTTAAAGTATTAGCTCACTATTCCCTAATAATATTTGAATACCAGTTTTGCTTTATATTATCTTTATAGCTTAATTTGAATGAATATTAAATGAGCCAATATTAGAGCTAGCATTATTAGACCTTGGCATTTTTGTATATTAAATTGCATGACCTGAAAATCACACCCCCCAGATGACAGAGACCAAGAGAGAGTGCTCCGCTTGGTAACATATCAGACTCTCAAGGACATAAAACAAGACAAGAGGGAACCTCAACCAGTACCCCTCCTTATGACAGGACACATAAAAAGAAAGACAGAGGAACAGGCTGTTTCTGGGAGGAAAGGGATCAAACAACATGAATATTTATATCACAAATATCAAAAAGTACAGCAAGTTGCACAATCTTTTTCTCCCATTAATCAAAACCCCACAGAAGAAATAAACAGTGATTTTTACTGTCTGCTCAGCCAGATTGCACAGGAGAGAGACCAGGAGCCTGACTGGTAAGAAATTCTGGCTAATCAAGTTCCTGGATTAAAGCCTTAACTGGCTTTCAGAGGAGGAGAGCTTTGATCCACTGATCACTGCGCCCAACTGTAGGAGTCAAGGGAGAGCTTTCCCCTTGGCCACCTGAAGTTCTGCTGAAAAATCAACTTGCAAAAGGCAGATTAATTGGAGAAAATGCACACAAATACCCACCCACCCCCAACAGGGGTCAGAAGCTTATGGCCATTTTTCTGCATATTTTAATGGGTACTAGGGTTCTTTTATGGGTTCATAGACAAAAGCCACCCAATTTTGTAAGATGTGACCCCAACGGGTTGCTTGGGGGAATCAAATTAGCATTTCCCATATGGCCAGAGACAAACTCACAATGCACACATAACAAAACCGGGTTCCCCAAGTCAGGTCTGCTGAGCATCTGCTAGCAATTCCTTCAGGGTTCCCCACACACAAATGAGACAAGACAAAAACAGAGACACAAGGTCTCACAAGTCAGAATTCTAAAACCAGATTTCAGAACTGAGACCCAAAGGGTCCAGGAGTACTTTCCCCCAACAGTGCCCTTTATTCTCCTTCCGAATGGGGAAAATCCCCTTAAGCAGAGCCCTAACCTGTAGGTTAGGGAGGGTCAACAGGACCTCTGAAGAGGTTACAGGACCTCCAAGGAAGCCAATAGGCCAGGAGAAGGGAAAGGAGGTGTCAGTTGCGTTTGGGAATACTCGCCAGCGATGCCTTCCAGATTCAGAAACTGTTTCTCCGTTGCAAGCAAGCTTGTGTGCTGAAGGTTGGTAATGCCTCGCCAGAAAGGGAAGCTCCAGAGATGGTCCCTGGCTGAAAGGAGCCTGCCAACCACTTGGACTCGCCTCTGGCCCAGCGAAGTGGCAAGGGGGCACCGAGACACGGGCAAATGCCCACAGAGGGCCTCCTGGCTGGATCGCCATTAAATTGTAACCATAATAGGTTCATTGCTTGGTGTGCACGGCAAGTCAATATGCTGGGAACACCAGGTTACAGCAGAGAAAGAGGCTTAATTTTAAGGCCACCACATGAGGAGATGGGAGAAATCTCAAATCCACCCCTCCAAGGGGTTTGGGGCTAGGGATTTTAAAGGGTTTGGAGTGGGCCGAAGTGTGGGGATTGTTGATTGGTTAAAGAGTGCAGAGTGAGGTGATAGGAAGGGGAGATGAAGACGCTGCATTCTCGTGCTGATGCAGTTCCTCTGGGGGGCGGGGGTCTTCAAACTGGTTGGCATCAGTTGTTCCACTGGAATTCAGGATCTGAAAAACATCTTAAGCAATTCTTACACAAAGGCCTTATGATTCTAACGCCAGAGATCCTGTTTATAGGAACAACAGGGATGCAGAAGGTCAGTATCCAGTGCTAGCTGACTTTCAGTTACAGGGAAATGGGTCAAAGTGCAGCCTGATTAAGGCTTAATTATCACTATATTTCCATCCAGAACCCAGCATGCAATTTTGTTAACCCTGTGAGGCCAGTGTCACCATCACCTCCTAGGTCTTTCACATGTCTAAGTATTTTTATGCACAGCCCAAGAAAGAGCTGCCTTTCACAGGGGAAGGTAAAACACCACTGATTCAACTTCATTCTTTATTTCTCTAATAGGAATGATAAAAGGATAAAAGCTAAAAAGGTAGCACAATCTTGGTATACATATATCCATGACTATAGTGCCAATTTATATTGCTCCTGATGACTAGAAGAAGCAAACACAAATCCTTCAACACAAGTCTCAAAAAATTCAGTACAAAGCCATTTACAATCAATCTCAAACGCAAATGAAATCAAGACATGAGAGCAAACAGAAACAAGAGATGGCAGAATTAGACCTTAAAACTTCAGACACTGAAATTATCAAAACATTGAAATGATCAAACTCAGACTGCAAAATAATGCTTAATGTGTTTGAAGAAGTAATAGAGAAGCCTGAATATTACTAACAGAAATGATAAATATCCTAATTAAAATTTTTTAAAAGTTTGGAATACAATATAGACTTAGTAAAGCTGAAGATAAAATTTTTGCATTAGAAGACAAATATGAAAATATTATTTAGAACTGCTTTCCTTTGTCCTGCCATTTCCTTACAAAGTTATTGTTCATGGTTGAAGATGCTGTATAAGCTGGAGTTCCAAGCTGCCGCTTTGAGTTACTCTTTTTTGAGATTTCTTCGGCATAATATGCACTGTGTGCATTAATAAACTTGTTTTACTCTTGTTAATCAGTCTTTTGTTACTAAGATGGATAGAGGTAAAGTTCTGCCTCCCCTGCAGTGGCCAGTGGCGGGGGAGCCAGCGACACTCTGCATTCATTTGGTCCCAGTGTCAGATCCACTGGAGCTCCCACAGCAGCAGGCATGGTGGGGGCAATGCGGGAGCTGGCACTGTCTGTGGGAAAGATCAGGACAACTGGCAGCGCTTGTAGATGAGGCAGCAGCCTCAGCAGGCATGGAGTTATCAAGAGCTCCCCAAGAGCCATCTGCTGAAGACCCTGAGGAAGGTGAGTCTGAGTCACTCTGAGGAACTACATTAATTATGTCCAAAACAATTGGATATTCATATGGGAAAATATGACATCTGATCCTACCTTTTTTTTTTTTTAAATCAATTCCAGGTGAAATAGAGATTCAAACACAAATGGCAAAATTTTACAAGACAATTTGGGATAATATACTTACCTCCGGAAGAGAAGGATCTCATAAACAGGTCTCCAAAAGTGCAAACCACAGAGCAAAGATTTTAAAATTTCATTGAGGGTAAGAATCTATTGTTCATCAAAAGACCTCATAAAGAGAGAGAAAGGACAAACTACAAATTTGGAGGAAATATTTGCTATACATATAACTGATAAAGATATTCAGGATATAACAAAAAGTTTTACAAATCAGTAGGAAAATGACAAGCAATGCAGTAGAAAAATGGGCAAATGATATGAACAGTATTTCAGAGACCACAAATGGCCTGTGAATGTATTTTAAAATGCTCAAACTTAATATCTAAAATCAATTAATGTAATATGCCACAAAATAAAAAAAGGACAAAAATCACATGATCATCTCAATAAACACAGAAAAGGCATTTGACAAAATTCAACTCCCTTCATGATGAAAATTGTCAATAAACTAGAAGTAGAAGGGAAATTCCTCAATCTAATTAAGAGCATCTATAATAAACTCATAGCTTCCATCATACTTAGTAGTAATAGATTGGATGTTTTCCCCTTAAGATCAGGAACAAGAAAAGGATGTCTGTTTTGCCACTTTTATTCAACATTGTACTGGATGTTCTAGCCAGGGCAATTAGGCAAGAAAATAAAATAAAACACATGCAGGTAGGAAAGGTAAGTAAAATATCTCTATTTGTACATGAAATAATTTTGCACTTATAAAATCCTAAGGATTTCACTAAAAAACTATTAGAATTTATAAACAAGTTCACATTGTTGGACACAATATTGATATACAAAAATCAATTTTACCTATATACCATAGCAGTAAACAGAATATGAAATTAGGAAAACAGTTTCATTTACCATAGCGTCAAAAAATACTTAAGAATAAATTGATAGGGCCGGGCACGGTGGCTCATGCCTGTAATCCTAGCACTCTGGGAGGCCGAGGCAGGCGGATTGTTTCAGCTCAGGAGTTCGAGACCAGCCTGAGCAAGAGCAAGACCCCGTCTCTACTAAAAATAGAAAGAAATTATATGGACAACTAAAAATATATATAGAAAAAATTAGCCGGGCATGGTGGCGCATGCCTGTAGTCCCAGGTACTTGGGAGGCTGAGGCAGAAGGATTGCTTGAGCCCAGGAGTTGGAGGTTGCTATGAGCTAGACTGACGCCACAGCACTCTAGCCTGGGCAACAGAGTGAGACTCTGTTGCAAAAAAAAAAAAAAAAGTAAAAACCATTGAATTGTACACTTTAAATGAGTAAATTGTAAGGTATATGTATTATACCTATACACATCAATGAAGTCATTATAAAATAATAAAAAATTTAAAAGTGCCCAGCGTCATTCAATTAAATGAATGCAAATTAAAACCACAAAGATATAGCATTTTACTGCAGACAGGTGGGGACAATTAAAATTCTGGAAAATACCAAGTGTTGGTATGATTTTAGGCAATGAGAACTGTCATCCACTTCTTAGGGAAGTACAAATTTGAAGCACCACTTTGAAAAACACTTTGCCAATAATAACTTTGCATACCCTGTGACCTAACAAATCCCCCCTTCTTTTTTTAAAAGAGATGGATGGGGTCTTGCTATGTTGCCCAGGCTGGTTCTGAACTCCTGGGCTCAAGTGATCCTCCTGCCTCAGCCTCCTAAATAACTGAGATTATAGGCACATCCCACCACATCCTGTATCAAACCCCCTTTCTTGCACTAAATACCAGGAGACATGTGTAATAATGTTTATAGCCACTCTTTTCATAACAGCAAAAGACTGAACACAACCCAAATGTCCATCAGCTGCGGAATGGATTCAACTGGACGGGGTAGGCACCTTATTGACTGCCCCATCAAAATCACTCACAATAGGGGAGAGGACATTTTGTAAATAAAAATTGGGTGCTATTAAGAAAGGGGAATGGCCAAAAACAACTGCCACCACCACAAAACAAATACCCTCTAAACATCAGTTTTTATTTGTTTTTACCCAGTTGGTTCAGAACCCACAGTCAGTATGGATATGATTACCTAACTCCCTTAAACTTCTAAAAAGCAATGTACCCTATTATTAGCCTGGCCATAGTCCCAGAGTCACGGAAAGAAAGTGAGGGTAGAGAAAATGGGGGCTTGGCAAACTGAATGTTTTCCAGGGTACAGCACAGTACTGTGGGGTGAAGGACACTCTGCCTTTTGCTGTGCATGAGGAAAAGTAACAGTAGGCAGAAGGCAGAAGGCAGATCAGTCTGGCTACATCCCCCTGCCCCAGAGAATCAAGAACAGGAAGTGAGGAAGCCACTGGACCCTCCATTATCCATATTAACCAGTCCTCCACTCTTCACCCTCTCACCCAGGGCCTGGGAGAAAACCAAACTGATTCTCCTTATTTTCATTCCTGTCCCCTTAGGCATACAAAGTAGAAACTGTCTATCTTCCCTCCTGCTGAGGAAAGCACTTTCTTCTTTCATCGCAAGTAGGTTCCCAGCTTCTCTCGGTACTAAATCATTTATTTTCTAAGTGTGACATTTACCCAGTTGCCCTTTCTATTAATAAACCCTCATTGCCACCCCGTCTTCCCAGGTGACACTGATGTCATTGATTTGTGCCCTCACTACAGCTTCTTCTTCTGGCCATAATACTTGAAATCTCTCAGAAGTCCCTCCTAAAGCTCTCTCTCCTTCCCCACCATCAACTGTAAACAAATCTCAGTGTCAGTTGAAGGATTTCATGTCCTGAATCTGCAAACCAGGATCATCTGGCAACACTGTTTACCTAACGTAGTGAAACCCACGAATCATGATTTTTGTCCAAGTGTTTTTTCCTTATACAAAGGCAGCAGGGAACTCTGCAGGCCACACAGAGAAGGAGTTTTAAGTGGGTCTGCAAGAATTTTTTTTTTAATGTAGTAAAGTAATGCTTGAACAATTCAAGTGGATTTTACTCTTTAAAACAAAGCTTAACCTTTTCACTAATAAATGTGATTGGTGTTAAATATATAATCCTTACTTATTCTCACATAATACCCTATAACGTAGCTGAAGAGTAAAAAAGCTCTTTCAATTTTCTACTACTTAAAGTTTCTTTGGTCACTATTTATGTCAATGGTTAACAGAGTTAACCTTTCATGGTACACACATCATTCTTTCTGGGGGATTCCTAAAAATTCAACTTTTACTGTGAAGAATATTTATTTATTTATTTAGTAAAATTTTAAAAAATTTTTTAATTTTTAAAAAATTTATTTTAGAGACGAGGTCTTGTTCTGTCACCTAGGCTGGAGTGCAGTGGCACGATCATAGCTCACCGCAACCTCCAACTCCTGGGCACAGGAGATGCTTCCTCTTCAGCCTCCCAAGTAGCCAGTATTATAACTGTGTGCCACCATGCCTGGCTAATTTTTTTTTTCATTTTTTGTAGAGACAGGGTCTCACTATGTTGTCCAGACTGGACTCCAACTCCTGACCTCAAGTGATCCTCCTACCTTGGCCTCCCAAAGTGCTGGGATTACAGGTGTGAGCCACTGTACCCGGCCTTATTTTATTTATTATATGTTACGTGCTTTCAAGAAGTATTTGAGATGGCTTAAAATAAAAAACATAAAAATATGCAATTACAACAGTAAAAGAAAAAATGCAAAAGAAACGAAACAAATATGCTAGTTTAGCAACATATACAGCTATGCTGAGCACTAATTTTAGCTCTAAGCTTCCTAGCAGCCAAAGTAAAAAGGGAAACAGAAACCATACCAACACTTCAAATTAGAAAAAGAGGTTTTGTTCTGTTTTACAACCAAATTCTAAAATGGGTTTATCAAAAAGGAAACATTCATTCGAGAAGCATTTATTTCTCACTTACAAACTGAGCATAAGAAAGATAATGAGAATACAATATTAAATATTTCAAAAATGGTCTCTTCCCTCATAGACCATAGTAGAGACTACTGGGAGAGACAGAGAATAAACAAGTAATCAAAACAAATATAAGTTTCAATTGAAGAAGTATACAGAGAACTATGAGAATAAC
This sequence comes from Varecia variegata, assembly GCA_028533085.1. Classification (NCBI taxonomy): domain Eukaryota; kingdom Metazoa; phylum Chordata; class Mammalia; order Primates; family Lemuridae; genus Varecia; species Varecia variegata. The sequence goes on along the minus strand of CM052441.1, from coordinate 63,942,602 downwards.
CAAGATTCAGGAAGGCCTCCCTAAGGAGCTGACATTCAAAAACCAAGAGATAAAAGATAGTTTCTGTACATAGATAAGATTTAGGAGAGAACAAAACCTTGGAAGCACTCTTACTGAAGATTTGATTTTGAGGGGCAGAAACCCCAAGTGTGCTTATCAGATGTCTTGCTTAATAATGTTGCAGAGAGGCAAATTGGAATATAGGCTCCAGATTTGTAATAAGTATGCCTAAGTATGAGGCCCTTGGGATAGAGCATCAAGGAAAGCATTTAATGTGGAAGTGGCTACAAGTAAGATGTACCTAAAGAAGCAGCAGAATCTGTTCCAGGAATCCTTTTTTTTTTTTGAGACAGAGTCTCACTTTGTTGCCCAGGCTAGAGTGAGTGCCGTGGCGTCAGCCTAGCTCACAGCAACCTCAAACTCCTGGGCT
>CM052441.1:63893279-63941672 GCA_028533085.1 Varecia variegata | reverse complement strand
CTCTGCTTAAAACAAATATGATGTTGAAAAAAACTGACAAGCAGAAAACAAGCCTAAGCGCTGTTGCTATGGAAACACTGTACCATCTGTGTTCTTGCCTACCCTACACCAAAGGGTTATATAATCTAATAACCAGTTAAATATTAAAATGGACTTTACAATAACCAGTTATTTTTATTGTTTTTAAAAGAGTGACTTTACATTAAAATGAAACACCGCACAATTGCTCTTTATGTTTACTATCTACCTCCAGAGATGCTCCCTAGAATGCAAGTACAGTTTCCCTGGAGGGCATCAAGAAATATCTGAAGAACTGCAGTGGCCCTAATTTTCAATCCTTGAGAGGCTAATTGTTTTTATTTAATTTATAATTAGGCAATGTCATAGCACTTGATATACTTATATGCTTCCATTTGCAATTGATTTACAATTAAACCAAAGATCGGCTAAAACACAAGAACTGTCCTCTACAAGGACTCTCCATTGACCAAAAATTAATTCAATTTTTTCCCAAAGGTAGGAGTTTGTAAAGAATATACTCTCCCTAGCACAGAGACGATGATATTCTAAATCTAGATCATTCACTAGTAATAGAACTTTCTTGTGCAAGTTCATAGGAATTGTGCTAAGAATTGTGGTGTCACAACTGGCAGAAAAATCAGCCCTGAGCCATCCCACTTACCTGTGGCTCATAACATGGTATATTAGATAAATACAACTACGGCGAGCTAGAACTGGACCGGTGTTGGGTTTGCCAGAGTTTCATCCCCAGACCACTTCTTAATCCCTCTAGAAAAAGTACTGTTACGGTTCCCTGAATGCCAATCATTCCCAAATCAGTATTTCCAGCCCTCAGCTCTTCCCTGTAGATATCCTGCAGGGCCCAAAATCCACACTTCCAAACATTCATTCAACTTTTCCACATCCTAGTCCATGTTCTGCTTTCCCTGTCCCAGTTGATATCCAGTCTAGAAAAATCCAAAGCTACCTTCAACTTTCTCACCTCCAAACACTTAGCCATGTAGCTTTCTCACCTTAGCCTGGGTTTTCCTCATTGTCAACTGAGTACCTTTCTTCTCAAGTCTGTGGTAAAGGCTAAGTGAGAAAGTTTGCGGACAGTGCTCAGAACAGTGCCCGGCACTAGGAGACACTCAGGGAGTGTGGTGGTTTCCTGATCATCCTTCACTGGAAGACTGTGTGGGCTCCTCATCCATCTTCCTGAGGGCAGTACCTCCCCATTGTTCCCTTCAGGGCCCCGGTTGCACACGGTATGCAAGCTTTTGTCTGTAGCAATTTTCCTGTCCTTGCCTCAGCATTGTGTGTTGAGTGAGTGAGGAGCAGGTGTTCAGAAGGCACACCTGAGCAACTGCACACAGGAGCACAAGGAGCTTCGCCCCCTACGTTTGCAGCTGATCGACAGGACTAGACCTTGGACTTTGAGCAGATGCCATAACAGGATGCATCACGTAAGTGGTGATTAGCATAGTTAGCATGTGGGAGGAATGTGAAGTATTTTAGGTAGGAGGTGGAATGTAGTAGATGGTTTCCAAAAATGGCTGCATCAATATCTCCCAGCCCACAAGCCTTTCTCAATGTGACCTTCCCACTTCTCTCTTTAAGAGTTGGCGTGTACTTTCTCTCCCCTAGAATCTGGGCTGGCTTCTCTACTTGCTTTGACCAATAAAATGTGGCAGAAGTGACCCAGGTCTTACAGCTTTTCTTTAAAGGTTTTAAAGCTCCGTTGTTTTCACACTCTTGAAATGCTCCCTCTAAGAATGCTGCCTTGAGACTACCATGCTGTAAGAAAGCTCGAGCCGGCTACGTGGGGTGATCTTACGCTGTAAGATCAATGTGCCGTGACCGTGACCGACAGCTCCCGCTGAGCCCCGCCTCCAGCCAGTCTGCCTCAGGGGTGCAGCCACGCGAGTGATGTCAGAAGAGATGAACAGAGAATCACCCAGGCAACCCACACAGTTGTGAGAAATAATAAATTATTGAACTATTAATCATATAGGTTCATAATCTGCTTCCAATCTTCCATTATAGTTTCCTACTTTCTCCCCTTGAAGTGGCATCAGGACCTATTTAGACAAATATTAAGAAGATCATAACTTTCTTCACAGAGTATTATCCAAAAGCATCTTGAGTTTTTAAAGTGTGGTAAATCTATAATATTCATGGTAATTTTTAAAACATGGGGAATTAATTCAATGAATACCTAGATTAAATTTTTAAGTGACAATATGAAATCTGTAGCATAGGGATCCAAGCAGTTGAACAAGCACTTTTATTATCAATTGACTGCTGGTGCAGTATTCAACACGTGAGAGTCAAAATGTGAGTTTTGCAAAGAAAACTTTGAACATGTGTCATTGCTCTAGCCCAGTTTGATTAAACACATTCAAAAGAGAAATTATTCCTGCTGAGCACATCAGGAAACAAAAACAAGAGACTGGAGGCATTATGGCAGAGTTAGTCACCAGGAAGCAAATTTCATCTGGAAATTAAATGTTGGTGGAAAAGATTTCTTGGTGGAAAATCTTACTTTGGCCTTACTGATTTCTTCCTGGACATTTGATTGTCAATTATATTTTAACCCCCAGTGAAAAGAATGCAGAGGCTCCTGATTTAAAATAATAATATAATGAAATTTTGTAGTACTGTTAGATTGGCGTCTTAGTTCATTTTGCATTGCTATAAAGGAATACCTGAGTCTGAGTAGTTTATAAAGAAAGAGTTTTATTAGTATTTGGCTCGCAGCTCTGCAGGCTATAAAAGAAGTATGGCACCAGCATCTGCTGCTGATGAGGCCCTCAGGAGGCCTCCACTCCTGGAAGAAGGTGAAGGGGGGAGGGCGTTAGGGGGTGGGGTCTGGGGGTGGGGGAGGGGAGCAGGAGATGCCAGGCTCTTTTCAACTGTCAGATCTCAAGGGAACTAATAAACAGTGCAAGAACGCACTCACTACTGCAATGACAGCACCAAGCTGGTCAGGAGGGATTTGCCACCCCGACCCAAACACCTTCCACAAGGCCCCACCTCCAGCATTGGAGATCAATTCTCAACATGAGATTTGGAGGGGATAAATATCCACACTATGTCAATTGGTCTTCCAAAGATGGTCCTGCAGGATACCAAAGGGTAGGGGAGGCCTTTCCAGAGGTGGGAGATGGTCAGGTAGAGCGGCCGTCGGAGGAAGCGCTCACAAACCACCTGGTGTCCTGTTAATCACAGGTGGGGATTGCAAAGCATCCTTTCTGCTGAATGAAAGGACAAGTCCGCCCTGCTTAGATCTCTGTGTACTTCGGAGTCTTGGGGCAATCCCTTACATGACATTTTTAGGTTCTGGGTGGTGGGGCATGCATTTTGTGTTTTCCTAACTCTTAGTTATATACACACCTATAGCTACCTTCTTTTGTATTCTCCCATCTCTGAAAACATGTTTTCTTCATGTTGGGAGTTAGATATCCTTCCTAGAAGAATTTGGATCTTTTGATTTTGCTTACACTACATTTATCCTACGTTTATGCTGAGCATTGCTGGGTAGTGACAACTGGGACTGACACGGGTACCTTACAGAAAAACAGTCTGGTCCTTGGTGCCTGGCTGACTGGCTGGCAGACCCTTTGCTTTTTGGTTAAAATGTCACAGGTTCCTGTATCAAGGAAATTTGATCTTTGGCTTTTTAGAAATCAGAAACCCACATTCCTCTTTCCTTTTACTCAATACTATATTTTTCGTCATGTAAGCAAAGGGCAATTTTCTTTTTCTATGACTTTATATAAATTAAAAACTTCTGTCATTTATTTACACATTAAAATCTTGATGGAAAGTTCTGCTAATAATATACATTGTATGAGTAATGCTATTACCTACAAATGCATTCTTTTTCTTTAAGAAAACTATTTTGGTTTTAGACTCATTTTCAGAATTAAACTTTGGCTCCAGTTTTGATGTAGACATAAACATCTTTTTCCTGGTTGTTTAAAAGGAAAACAGACATGGCTTCTTTATTAGAATAGAAACAAATACTCCTCTGAATACATTTTTGGAATTCTTCAGACTTTTAAAGGACTTCACTGCTGACTTTACTACCCCATCCTTCTTTCCCCTCAGCAATAGTTTTTTAAGAATGTAAATAACCTGTTTCACAACATACCCTTTCACCCACAGGCCATGGTTGCTTCTAGACTCATTGTGATCTCAGTGGCTACAGTTTGGTTCAGCTGGTCTTACAGTTTTCTGTAATTTGGAGATTCCTATCTTCTGCTGATTCCCTGTAGCTTCAAAACTACAGCCTTGGCCGGGCGCAGTGGCTCACGCCTGTAATCCTAGCACTCTGGGAGGCCAAGGCGGGTGGATCGCTGGAGGTCAGGAGTTCAAGACCAGCCTGAGCAAAAGCGAGACCCCGTCTCTACTAAAAATAGAAAGAAATTATCTGGCCAACTAAAATATATATAGAAAAAATTAGCCGGGCATGGTGGTGCATGCCTGTAGTCCCAGCTACCTGGGAGGCTGAGGCGGTAGGATCTCTTGAGCCCAGGAGTTTGAGGTTGCTGTGAGCTAGGCTGACGCCACGGCACTCACTCTAACCCGGGCAAAGCAAGACTCTGTCTCAAAAAAACCAAAACAAAACAAAACAAAAAACTATAGCCTTGCAACAGAGCATGAATGAATAAGAACACCAGCAGTCTGATGGACAGACCCAGGCATGGAAAGCACAGCATTGGACAATTAGGCTCAAAATGCACAACTGGGCAAACCACACACGCTGAGCTCCCACTGTACCAGGCAGGAGGCAGAATTCCAGGCTCTTGTTATTTCTTTTTCTCCTATCTTTATTATTCCCATCTCCCTTCCTCCTTTAAACCCACAGTACTATCGAGTCCTTACCCCACAGATCTATGGCCTTGCTAGATGTTCCAGCCTTTCTTCAATTCTTGCCTTCTATAGTGCCCATCCTAACCCTATGGGGACAGCTGCACCCACTACAGATGCATTGCACCTTGGGCGTTTCTTCAAACGCGAAGAGCGGAAGTGGCAGGGGAGGCCTCCCTGCCTTCTAGGAGGACAGTACTCAGCAGCACCTGGACTAACATCTACCAGGATCATCCCCTTCCTTACCTCTGGCTCTTTTAGTCTCTAGATCACTATCTGACTGTTCATGTAGGAGAGTTTTTTCCACAGTCTACGTTCAGCATTAGCTTATTATTGACAGAAAACATTTACCCCCTCTGTTGCCCAAAGGACTTGGCACACGGTAACTGTTCCAAGAAATTCTGACTTAATAGGATCCAGAGTTTCCTACAAAAAGATTACATCTCAAACTGAGGGCAGCAACATGGGGCGTTATGACAACGGTGTTATAGAGATTCCTGGAATGTCTCAGCAGTTATTATTCAGAGGAAAACATCTGACACAGAAAATGTTTTGTGCATGTGTGTGTGTGTGTGTGTGTGTCAGAATTCAACCCGGGATGCTGGTTTCCCATCCTAGCTGTAGATCAGAGCCACCTGGAATACTCGTGGGAACTACAGATGTCCCACCCTGCTCCATTCCCCTCACGACCAATTTGATTCATTAGATATAGGATGCAGTTGGCAACTCTGCATTTAAGTTGCCCAGGTGATGATCTCATGCCTAGCAGGAGCACGATGGGCACACTGCCCCAGAGGGTGCTGAAAGGCAGAGCCGTGTATTCAGAATGTGGTGAGACTAATTCTTTCACATGTTGCAAGATTGCTGGGGAGGTCAAGGGTGTAGCGCTCCGTGGTCTTACCACTCTGCTTCCTATCAGAACTGGAACCAAGAGGGGTGAAGATTCAAGTTGATCATTTACACTTAACATACATTGACCGTTGGAGCTAGAGGTGCTTCCTCATTGGTAAGCGGCACAATTTTCCCTTGTGTGATAAGCTCCTTTTCTATTCATGACATTAGACATTGGGATATATATTTGAGGCCGATATGCTGATAGTCAAAGAAATTAGGTAGCATAGGCTACAAAATGAAAGTTTTTTAATAGGAACATGCATGTAAAGGGAAGGAAGATCATACCATTTGAAAAATCTCTGTTTGCCTACTAAAGATATTGCTTAAATACATCCAGCCAAGTTTGACTAGAAAAGGAGGAATGACCATACCCAATACTGGCTTTGATCCAAAAATGTGCCCTGCCTTTCCAAACTCAAGGTCTCGACCTGCACCAGCCCTGCCCTCTCCCCCATTAACAGGGGGCTGTCCTAATTAGAGGAGTGTCTTTCTTTCATTCCTCAGCTCCACAGCTTGGTTAAGTCAACAGAATCATCTGAGTTGGCACAATCCTTTTTCTATGCAATTATTAATAGTTCATTCATATACAGTTGATCCAATAGCCATATTGATCCAAGCAGCCACATAGCTATATTCCCATTAGCTGTCAGATTCCAAAAGACTGAATCAGTCATGTCACAGCCTAGTTGCCTTTATTATAAAGACAGTCATATTTTCCACTAATGCAGCAAATACGCTTGTGGACACAGAGTTAGAAGAGGCTGGCTAAAAGTGTATCCATTTATCTGACTAAAGAAGGTAGGCCATTCAAGTCTCATTTTTCATGTATTCCAGCAAATAGAATTATTATTGCATTTCTGCACATGGAAGGCATATTTCCAATGTCAAATTAGAAAATTTTAGCAATGTCATTATTCAACCTGTTATAGTTTTAGAGATATGCTACCTGAGATAATGCCTGCTTTTCCACACACTGACTTTACATTTGCTTCCTTAAAGACTGTAAGACATTTTGTTGACATTCTTATCTGAAGTAAAGAAAGGCACAATATGACTGTGCTTTTTGATAGTCATGAAAGATTCCAAAGAGGCAAATTGGGAGAATGAAATAGAAACCAGGCTCAAGGTTGCCACTAATTAGTTATATAACCTTGCATAGTCAAATCATTGAACTCACTTTTCTTAATCAGACATTTTTTCATTTAACATATATTTCTTGAATTATGTGCAAATGTTTAGAGCCAAAAGAGTCTCACAGATGAAGTGCTTCAGGAGTTCATGCTTTCGGCTTGGAAGGACAGAGAAGTTCTCATGCCCTTGAAGCCAATGAGGAAGCTTTGCCCTGTGCCTGCCTTATGCACGATGAGGCCTGCTCTTATCTTCATCAACGCTCACAGCAGTTCATAAGTCACGGACATGATGAGTATGGCCCCTTCTTACGGAAACAGATGCTTCTCATTATTCTTATTAACTACATTAAAATAAATCACTGTAGAGTTCAGAGAGGATGGACTCAAAAGGCTTGGACTTAATTTCATGCAAGACAAGTCACTCCAAAAGTAACTCGGAATGGTATTTCTGACATTTACATTTAGGATCAAGTTATACCTGATGCTCTGGCTCTGGCCTCTCCTCTCTGGCTTTAGGGCAGGTTGAACATTTTTCTCACTAATTGTGGTCAGTCCCATGGCTTAGATCTCATGTCCTATCTGCACAGACCTGTTCTTGTCCTGCCTTCTGCACCAGGTCTGACAGAAAGAGTCCTGGGCTGGGAGATAGGAGACAGAGCCATTCGTGGCACATAGTAGGCACTCAAGTCAAAGTTCAGTAATTGAATTGAGCCTGTATTCTAGTCTTGGATTTAAAACTAACTAGATGATGTGTCCTTTGGGCAAGTGGGATAATATTCTAAACCTAAGTTTCCCTACTTGTAAAAGTAGGAGAGTTAGACTAGGTCACTTTGACTGACCCTTTTGGCTCTAAAATTCTATGATTTTAATATTTTATATCTTAGCTTTACCCTCAACTTGGATCCATAGTCTAATCTTTCTAATATCCCCTGAACTGCTCCAAAAAAGGGTACTAGGTAATCTCTCTGAGTGTTTTTGTTCTCGTTATAAAGCTGGACAACAATACCTAAGGCTGTTTTGTGGCTTAAATGAAATAAGGCTGTGAAGTGCTTAGAAACATTCCTGACACATAGAAGGCACCCAAAAAATGACAGTTGTTGCTATTTTCATTATTAAATAACAGCTTTTCCTCTACTCTTTTAGCTAATGGAGCTTTGCTAAATCAATTGGCCTTAAATTAACTACGGTATATCACTTAAGTCTCTAGTTTGAACCTATTTAGTCATGGACTCCAGGGTTGGGCAAATCTAGATTCCAATAAGAGATCAGCCACTTACCAGCTGTGTAACCTTGGGTGGGTCACTTAACCACTCAGAACTTCGGTAAAGTAGAGAGCATTCTGACTCTCTCGTGGGTTTTCTGGGAGAATTAATTGTATGTAAAGAACTTGGCATAAGAATGGCTCAATAAATGCCAGCTATAATGGCAAGTTCAAGGTGTTAGGCAAGGCTAAGCCTTTCACCATCCATGGGAGAGAACAAGCATGTGTAGTATATTAAGTCCTATTCTCCCAACTGCAGCCTATAGTGATTTCTTCCAGCATCCCCCATGATGGTTTTATTTCTCTCATCCCACAATCTGGGAACTTCCAGATTATTAACAGGGATCTGATAATAAGTGAGTGAGAAAATGTAACTGGGTTACATAGATAAGGATACTTACTGCACCCAACTCCCTGTTACAGGGATGCTAAAATATAAGTCTGGAACATATGCAATCCAAACCAGTGAGTAATACAAAAATCATTTTGATTTGACTTTGAAATGAAGCTTAAGATGTTTTGGCAACAAATTTCCTCTTTAAATTCTGCCTAGGATAAAATCAATTCCCATTTTCTGAGCTCACATCAACTGAAAGCAGGAAGAGGCAGCTCAAAAAATCTACTTGGTTTCCGAGAAGCTCACTTTGCTCAATGTTTAATATTTGCTACAAAAATCTTTCAGCAATTCATAAAATGCATAGAGCCAGAATTTATCTACTTATTAAATGAGAAGTGTGTAGAGAATATTTATTTTATGAATTCAGCAGGCTCTGGCTGTCCCACTCACATGCATCTGTGTCTTTCCTGGCCACATATGGATCTGGGAGCAGCCCCCGGGGACACTGGACTGCTGACCCTGCCCTCAATGGCTTGTAGAATGAGGCTTTGCCCAGGGGGCTCAGGCTCCCCCCTGTGGAAAGCCAATCTTGCTGGGACTTTTCTTACCTGAGAGCCAGTGTGATTAACCCCTGCTGGGCTGATTAACCCCAAAGACAAGGAACACTTTGTTTAGAACACAGCTAATAAACTACTCAACCAGGCTGTCCTTTTCAGAATCAAAATTGAAAAGAATCTGCAGCTCAAAAGAAGAGAAGTTTTGAAGGGCATCTCTCTTCACTCTTTTTCTAGCATCAAAACCTTCATCAAAACCCAACTGTTAAAAGTGACTGATGCAGGCCTTTGTGCCTAAAATACCTGAAATAGGTAAGTCATGACCAAGCGAAGGAAAGAGCTGCATTTATTTGAGTGAAACAGGTTCACTTTTGAATATTATGTTAGAATTTACAGTATATTATATTATAGTCCACAGTTTCTGGGGACATTTTGGGGCAATAATGCAGAGAGGTCATACTCTTTCTCTATACCTGTGTGTGTTCTAGAGATAAGGCTTTTGTGTAAACTTTACAAACGATGTTTGCACGAATTTTGGAACCCCTACCTGTCAGATAATCCTACCTTGGTTACTCCTGAAAAGCAGATTTTTTTTTTGATCTGATTCTTTTCATGACATTACTATAGGTTCCCTGAAGGAGGGTGAGTTTGGGGCCTTAAGTGAAATGCAGCCCGGGCCACGCAGACTTGAGCTTCTGGCCCCAGTCCAAGAGCCTTGGCCATGGAGCAGTGAGAGAGGAGAAGCCCCCTCTGCCCTCCTAGGTGCGGAGAAGGCCCTCTGTGCATAATGTTGTGGCTGGATGATAGCCTGAACCAGCAGGTTATGTTTTTCCTCCATAAACATTCTCTGTTCCCTCCCTCTGCCCACTTCTCCCCCTTCTCCCTTCGTTGCCTCAGGGGAGGCACAGGGCAGGACGGACAGCAGAAGAGTCTATAGGCCCTTCTGGGTTTTGTTTTCCAAAGACCAAACCCATGGAAGAGGACCCGGTTTGAGGGAGAGGCAGAGGCCTGGGGGACACGGGAGGGTGAGCCGGCCTCCCTCTGGATTACAAAAGAGATTTCCCCAGGTCTCTGCTCAGGGGGAGAGGGTGCACTGAGGGCCCTTGCTGGGATCTGTACAGGCCTGGGGGCCCTGCTCTGAGGACATGCCACACCTCACACTATAGCTGCTGAGTGCTCCTGAAGAGGACACCCTCAAGCCCTGAGTACCCAGCTTGGTGACGGACATGTGGCAGATGCAGAATCATTAGACTGCCCTTGGTGTGGGGCCAGCACAATATCATGGACTGAGTGTTGGACATGTGGCAGATGCAGAATCATTAGACGGCCCTTGGTGTGGGGCCAGCACAATGTCATGGACTGAGTGTTTTGTGTCTTCCCAAAATTCATATGTTGAAGCCCTAACCCCTAACTGATAGTATTAGGGGGTGGGGCCTTTGGGAGGTAATTAGGTTTAGATTAGGTAGGTCATGAAGGTGGGACCTTTATGATGGGATGAGTGCCCTTATAAGAAGAGGAGACAATGTGAGAGCTCACTGTCCACACGCATGCAGGCAGTGAGAAGAGGTCATGGGTACCCACGGCAGGAAGGCAGCCTTCTGCAGCCCAGGAAGCAGGTTCTCACCTGAGCCAAATCTGCCAGCACCTCAGTCTTGGACGTCCTACCCTCCAGAACTGTGAGAAAGAAATGTCTGCTGTTTAAGCCAACCAATCTATGGCATTTTGTTACAGCAGCCCAAGCTGACTGGGTCACACAGGGAATGTGCCAAAGACCACTACTTGGAGAACTTTTCATCATTTTCGGCCCTCTGTGGGCCACCCTCCCAGATTCTGATGCAACCCTAGAAAGGAGGAAAGACTCCAATACTGATGGAAATGCATATGTATTTAGGCACAGGCTTAAAGTAAAGATTAAGTTGATGAACAGAATATAAAAGAAAACCATATATTTTGCATAAATGCATTTGTGGATGGAGAGTCATGTCAGCAGGAATAGGTGACTTTCTGTTTTCAAAACATCCTGAATTTAAGTTTTGAGGATCCCATGATTTTCACTGATCAGAAGCAATAATAAATGATGTAAAGACAGGACTTTTCTTTATCTTTTGTATTACCTCAATAATGTCACATTCGTCTGGAGCCAGTCCTCATGGCACCAGAAGAATTGCTTTTCTGCTTTTTGTTCTGCCTTTTAAAAGACATATGATCGGGCCGGGCACAGTGGCTCACGCCTGTAAGTAAGCCTAGCACTCTGGGAGGCCGAGGTGGGCGGATTGTTTGAGCTCAGGAGTTCGAGACCAGCCTGAATAAGAGCGAGACCCTGTCTCTACTAAAACTAGAAAGAGATTATATGGACAGCTAAAAATATATATATAGAAAAATTAGCCAGGCATGGTGGCGCATGCCTGTAGTCTCAGCTGCTCCGAGGTTGAGGCAGGAGGATCGCTTAAGCCCAGGAGTCTGAGGTTGCTGTGAGCTAGGCTGATGCCACAGCACTCACTCTAGCCTGGGCAACAGAGTGAGACTCTGTCTCAAAAAAAAAAAAAAAAAAAGACATAGGATGCCGGGCACGGTGGCTCATACCTGTAATCCTAGCAGTCTGGGAGGCTGAGGCAGGAGCATTGCTTGAGCTCAGGAGTTTGAGACCAGCCTGAGCAAGAGCGAGACCCCATCTCTACTAAAAATAGAAAATTTAGCCGGGCATGGTAGTACATGCCTGTAGCCCCAGCTACTTGGGAGGCTGAGGCAAGAGGATCACTTGAGCCCAGGAGTTTGAGGTTGCAGTGAGCTATGATGACACCACTGTACTTTACCCAGGGCGACAGAGTAAGACTCTGTCTCAAAAACATAATTTTTAAAAAGATCATATGATATGTAGTTTATTTAACCTCTCTAACAGTTCTTCATCTGCAATATGGAAAAGGCACTTAGCAAATTGAAAAGAGCCACACACAAAATAAGGTAATGACATTTTGTCTCCATGGCTGTGCCACCCGTGACGTACATTCTTTACCCATGCCTAGGCAGTGCTGGGTGAACAGTGGTTACTCAGCAAATAACTGATGAGGATGATGATGATGATGATGAAATTGCATATTGATAACAATGGGCACAAACATCTGTCAGTGTTTTATGGTCCGTGAGGCAGTTTCAAATATTTAATGTGATTTGATCCTTTCAGGAACTCTGTGAAGTGGGAATTGTTATGCCCCTTTCACAGAAGAAGAAACCTAGAGAGCTAAAGTGAGAGGTCACCATGGTGAAGGTATCTAGCGTGTCACATGGCAGAAACTCCATCAAAGTTTGATCTCTTCCTAGGGTGACACAGAGCTGGCATTAGTCCCTCATCTTCACACTTCAATTCCTGACTCTTTCCTTGATGACAAAGTGGCCTCTTTTAATGAGAAATTGAAAATGTAAATTTTTCTCTCGTTTTTCTTTTCTTTTTTTCTTTTTTCTTTTTTGAGACAGGGTCTCGCTCTATTGCCGAGGCTAGAGTGCAGTGGTGTCATCATAGTTCACTGAAACCTCAAACCCCTGGGCTCAAGTGATCTTCCTGCCTCAGCTTCCCAAGTAGCTGGGACTGCTGGTACACACCACCACGCCCAGCTGATTTTTCTATTTTTTTGTAGAGATGGGGTCTTGCTCTTGCTTAGGCTGCTCATTTTTCTTCATAATAAATATCATGTAATGTTTCTGGATTTTCTCACTGAGAGAACTCTAACTCTCTCACTGAGGCTGTTAAAAAAAATTCTAAAATAAAGAATAATTGTATTCTATGTCCCCAGAGGCTTCCTTCTCAGTCCCATTTCTTGTTCGTTGTCCAGTCTTCACACTTCCTTGTTCTCTTGTGCTGGGTCACCTTCTGGTATTGCCCTGAGGGACAGGGTGGAGCAGTTTTTCTAAGAGGGGATGGTGGAGCCACATCATTCCACTGCAAGGCTCTGCCGTTCATTAACTGCATAAACTTGGCAAATCCCCAACCTCAGACTTCGCACTTGAAACTATCTTACTCTGATATTTGATATTACTTACTTTATGGTGTTATTGATTGTTGTTTTTTTTTTTGAGACAGAGTCTCACTCTGTTGCCCAGGCTAGAGTGAGTGCCGTGGCGTCAGCCTAGCTCACAGCAACCTCAAACTCCTGGGCTCAAGGGATCCTCCTGCCTCAGTCTTCTGAGTAGCTGGGACTACAGGCATGTACCACCATGCCCGGCTAATTTTTTCTATATATTTTTAGTTGTCCAGCTAGTTTCTTTCTATTTTTAGTAGAGACGGGGTCTCGCTCTTGCTCAGGCTGGTCTCGAACTCCTGAGCTCAAATAATCCGCCCACCGCGGCCTCCCAGAGTGCTAGGATTATAGGCGTGAGCCACCGCGCCCGGTCTATGGTGTTATTGTGATTAAATAAGAGTTCACGTGAAGAACGGCGCATAGTGCCTGGATGTTAGAAAGTGCACAGTGAATGTTCGGCGCCGCTGTGGTCACTCAGGAAAGCCACCTTATCATCTCAACCTGACTAAAATGGGTCAGACTTAAATTGAGGAATACAGACTTCCTGGGGTAAGTGACACTTGAGCCAAGTACTGAAGAGAGGATAGATAGCAGCTGGCTAGATGAAATTTGGGGAAAGCCATAAAAAATAGAGAGAACAGCAAATTCCAAGGCAAGGAGGAAATAGGGTGTAGGAGAGGTAGGCAGGGAATGGGGAGTGAAGGGTAGTGAGGTCAGTAGGGCCAACACATGGAGCACTCTATGTGCTGACACACACACATGCTCACACATACTAACACTCCACAAGCTGTGGGAGCCAAGGAAGAATTTCAAATAGGCGTTAACTAACCAAGCTTACGTTTTCAACTATTTGGTAGCCAAAGCACCAAGTATGTAAAGGGCATAGAGAGCAGGGGGAGGCCATCTCTCCTTTGGTGAATGCCACATCTTCTCTTCTCCTTTGTAACATCTTCCAGCCCTTGTTTATATACCCATCTGATGCAGGGATCTTGTTGCTGGACGTCCTATCTTCCCATACATCCCTGCACTTTCTGATACAAACTGAGTGATTTGAAAACCCATGTGGATGATCCCTCTAACGTCAGACTTCATAGGTCTGTGCTCTCTTGCCTCTGATGACCTCCATTCTAACTTCATCACCAGAAATAAGGCCATGCCTAAGACCACTAGTCCCCAGTGTTTTTGGCACCAGGGACTGGTTTTATGGAAGACAATTTTTCCACGGAGAGGAGGAGGATGGTTTCATGATGATTCAAGCATATTACAATTATTGTGCACTTTATTTCTATTATTATTACATTGTAATATACAATGAAATATACAAATCTCTCTGCTAATGATAACTGTATTTGCAGCCACTCCGCAGCGCAAGCATCACCACCTCACCTCCACCTCAGATCATCAGGCATTAGATTGTCATAAGGAGCACGCAACCTAGATCCCTCACATGCACAGTTTACAGTAGGGTTCATGCTCCTATGAGAATCTAATGCTGCTGCTGATCTGACAGGAGGCGGAGCTTATGTGGTGATACATGCAATGGGGAGTGGCTGCAAATACAGATGAAGCTTTGCTCGCTTGCCCACTGCTCACCTCCTGCTGTGCAACCCAGTTCCTAACAGGCCATGGACCGGTACTGGTCCATGGCCCAGGGGTTGGGGACCTCAGCCCTAGACCACACCAGCACTGAAACTGTTCTCAGGTTTTTTTGTTTTGTTTTGTTTTGTTTTTGAGACAGAGTCTCACTCTTTTGCCTGGGCTAGAGTGCTGTGGCGTTAGCCTAGCTCACAGCAACCTCAAACTCCTGGGCTCAAGCGATCCTCCTACCTCAGCCTCCTGGGTAGCTGGGACTACAGGCATGTGCCACCATGCCCGGCCAATTTTTTCTATTTTTAGTTGTTTGGCTAATTTCTTTCTATTTATAGTAGAGACGGGGTCTCGCTCTTGCTCAGGCTGGTCTCGAACTCCTGAGCTCAAGCAATCCTCCCACCTCGGCCTTCCAGAGTGCTAGGATTACAGGCGCCAGGGCTGTTCTCAGGTTTTATCCTGTGAAATTGCTCATATTCATTTCACTTCTCCACCCCTTCCCACTTCCAGTAAGCATTTATTGGCTCAGGAAAATCCCAGTCATGGGATAGACAGACTAGTAAAGAATTATAATCCAGAGTGATGTATGCTATGCTGATGCTGGTGACACTAATAGAAATACTAATAATTAACATCTGTTTGGTGTGTTCTACAATGAGGCACTCTTCTTAGTGCTTTATGGTTATGAGCTCAGTCCTCTTAATAGGTGAAGTTTATTCATCTTCTAGGTGTCGGGGCCAGATTCACACCCAGATAATCTGGCTCCAGAAGCCGTGCTGGTAACCACCACCGCATACCGTCAATGGTAAAGAGAGAACGTGTTGCTGTGGGAATCCCTTAGAAAACACCAATGGAGGAGATCCCGGAGGAGGTGACCCTTGACATGAGTCTTAAAAGGTAGTTTAGGTTTAGCCAGTTGGAGATGGTGGGCTGAAAGGAGGTGATCCTGGTAGAAAGAGTAAAGGGTTGGAGGTGAAAGATGATAGCATTATGGGTGAAGCCAGTGGGTTAGCCCAGCTGGAATGTAGAACGCACACGTGGGAATGGCAAGAGATTAGGCAGGCAAGGTATGAATTTGATTTGTTTTTGTCACCTGGCACATACTGTTTGGGCTGGAAAGTATTGTTAACTGGAATATTACTTAAAATGTTATGGCCCTCTTAAAATCTTTCTTTATCCCTGAACACCAGAGGTTTTCTTTCTTTTCTTTTCTCTTTCTCTCTCTCTCTCTTTTTCTTTCTTTCTTTCTTTCTTTCTTTCTTTCTTTCTTTCTTTCTTTCTCTTTCTCTCTTTCTCTTTCTTTCTCTTTTCTTTCCTTCTTCCTTTCCTCCTTCCTTCCTTTTGGAACCCATATAGCATTTTGTTTGTTATCATTCTTAACAGCATCCACATTGAGCCTCACACTGTCACCACCTCTGTATTTATCCTATCCTCTGTCATATTTTAAGCATCCCCCTCTGAATCTAGAGAAGAGCTTTCATATAGTGGACACTCATCTATTTACTTACCCAATTAGTTCCAGGCAGAATTCAGGGGAGATTACAAGTATATGCTTGGGCAAATTGTGTAGAAAAGCCTCTGATTCAAACTGAGGCAAACCTTGAGTCATATCTGTTGGTGGAAATGAAGTATTCGTTCTGTGGGTCATGGAGGTCAGTGGCCACAGGAGAGGTAAATGGTAGTTTTAGGAAGGACTGCATACAACCCAGGACAGACGGCAGCCAGGTACATGGAGAAGAGGAGGGCCGTAAGTCACTTTCTGATTTGGTGGGACTCTGGGAACAGAAACAGAAAGAACCCAGGAAGTGACCCCAGGTGGCCTGGGAATTTATTCCCTGGAAAGAGGTTCTGCTTCAGATAAGCACTTCTGAGTTCTCTCTCAGGGCTCAGCCCAGATGTTGCTCATACAAGGGACTGACACAGGCACGAGGCAGAGGCAGCCAAAGGACATGTTGTTAACATCTGCAGTGGGCAATGCCCTCAACATGGGTGCTCATACATGCTTGGATTGGTTGGGAGCCGTCCCACTGCTGGCATAGGGGGCTGGTGTCAAATGTAGCTTGATTTTCAGCCCATCAGCAAGTGGGGCTGGACTTTGCTATAAGTTTACTTCTTCACTGTAGTTCCAGGTTGAGGTGGTCTGAAAAAAGATCAGAGTCCAGCTGGAACATTATCACCACAGTGACCTCTGGGAAGACTCTAGAATGACTCTACAGCCTGGTGCTCCCTACTCGTTAGTACATGTGTGGGCTTTGGAGTGGGACCCAGACACAAATGTGGCTCTGCACCTTACTCGATAAATCACTTACTTGGTAAATCTCTCTAAGTCTTGGTGTTCTCATTTATAAAAGAGTTGCTGTGAGGATTGTGATAATACTATAAAGTGGCTAGTGTAGTACCTGATACATATTAAACCCTCCACAAATTATTGTTATTATTTTTTACTTTAAGAGTCCTTGCCTCTTCCTAGGTATAAACTGTATCACACAATAAACTGTACCCACCTCAAGGTCAAATGACTTCCGGTTTTATATTTTTTTCTAACATTTTGTATTTTCTTGTAATCTGCTTTTAAACCACCCCTGATTTCTTCAGGGTCTTATTTTGCAATAACGTGGGCTGAAGCCACCTTCTTCTGCCGTGTTTGGGAGTCGGTGAGGCCCTGAACAGCTGTTAATGACGTTTCCTCAGCAGAATGACACAGCAGGGCTTGCATCAGATGGCAGGGCACGAACACCCACAAGGATAAACAGGAGCCCATTTGCATTATGATACTGCACACAGCTTTTCTCAGGAACACCCAAACGAGATGGATGCTGAAAAGGGCAACTGTAGGAAGAGCCGGAGAAGCAGAAAAATAAAGGGAGGGCGGTGAGCATCTGCAGGCAGGAGTAATGAGAATTAACAATAGTTCACTGTTTATATCCAAGTTGAATATCCTGTCCAGATTAAAATTTCCTTGTCTCTAGAAGGTCTGTTTTATAGCTTCTGGCTTTTGAACCAAGAGCCAATCAAGTTTTGCCCATTGTATTTGCTTAAGCAAGTTAAACAAGAACAGTCTCTCAAGCTTTGGTTTGTCTTGTTTCATGACATTGACTTTTAAAAGAGTCCAGGCCAAAGTTTGATAGATTAATCCATGTTCTGGATTTGTCTGATGGTTTTCTCGTGATGTTAGTTAACTCCCCCACCACTTCCAATTTTTCCTGTAAACTAAAAGTCAAATCAAAAAGGCTGGACTAGAATTAGGTTAAACATTTTGGCAAGGATACTTCATAGGTGATTTATACTTCATATGACATCAATCAGGTGGCACATAATGCCAGGCCCCAAATAGTGACATTAAATACAATCGCTTGGCTAAAGTGATGACTCATACTTCCTTCTGTTATGAAGGTATAGAATTCCCTTGAAAACAGCCAGCAGTCTGTACATAATCTATTCCACAGCAGCCTTGTAGTTAATGGTGTTAGCACCCATTAATAACTGTTTAATTTTATAGATTATTTAATTTATAATTGCCACATGGTGATTTTCTAAATTATCACTTCTTTATGTATTTGCAGGCATACCTCTGTAAAAAAGAGCTTCTCCTTACATACTGAAGATGAATTATAGTTCCTTTTAAAAAGGCAGGGTAAGTGCTTAATTCTTTCTCTTTGCTGATTTTCAGAGTAAAGAGTTGCTGCTATAGTCACTTTAAAGGGTGGCAAATTAGTGTTTTCTGTCTTTCTTTTTTTGAACAGTCCTATGGACTATTTGGATTTTTTTTCTTTTTTGAGAAAGGGTCTCACTCTGTCACCCAGGCTAGGGGGCAGTGGTGTCATCACAGCTCACTGCAACCTCAAACTCCTGGGCTAAACCAATCCTCCTGTCAGCCTCCTGAGTAGCTGGCACTACAAGCATGCACCACCACACCCGGCTAATTTTTCTATTTTGTGTAGAGACGGGGTCTTGCTCTTGCTCAGGCTGGTGGACTTTTATTTATTCAATTTTTATAACCCGTTGTAGTCATTGATCTTTTTGGTGTTCACATTGTCCCACATTTGGCCAGAGGGAGCTCCTTTAAGCTGGCTAGCTCCTGTGTCCTTTTGAGATGTCCCCATAATTTTTTGAGCACTACTCTTATTTTTTGCACAAGAAAATGGCCAGGCTCACTTTGTACTTTTGCTGCCCTAACTGAGAATCAGCCATTTCTCCAAGAAACCCTAGGACCTTTTATTGGAGAATAGTATGTATTTCATAAACCAAGATCTATGCATTTGATGACCTCATTGCCACTGGAGAGTCATTGCATCTAGCTCTTATAGTGACCAAAGCTAAGAAATATATTTATTTAAATCATGAGTTCACAGTGACACTTCCAATTCAAATTTAATATTACAGAATTTTTCTTAACTTTTTTGATTCATATCTGTACCTCTTGTCTTTTACATAGAAAATTTAAGAACCTAATAACATTAACTTACTTATTTTTTTGCCATAGTCTACAATATACACAAAGTAGATTTAAAATTGAAATACTAGAAAATTACTTGGTGAATTTTAGGCTTTTTACTTTTTGGCATTTCTTTTTACATTCTTAGAATATATTCCATTAAAGATAAACAGTGAGAATACTGTGTTCCTAAGTCACTTGAAAGAATTATACTCTATGTATATTATGTCACTCTTGTGACATACAGTTAGGATAACTTGTTTCAGTTTGATTTCAAATTTAGTTCACTTTTATTTTTCTTTGCAATTAAATTTTATTTTTGAACAGATAAAATATGTTTGAGCCATTATGTGGCTCAAATTCAAAACTACACCAAAAAGGCCGGGTGCGGTGGCTCACGCCTGTAATCCTAGCACTCTGGGAGGCCAAGGCGGGTGGATCGCTCAAGGTCAGGAGTTCGAGACCAGCCTGAGCAAGAGCGAGACCCCGTCTCTATGTCTCTACTAAAAATAGAAAGAAATGATATGGACAGCTAAAATATATATATAGAAAAAAATTAGCCGGGCATGGTGGCACATGCCTGTAGTCCCAGCTACTCGGGAGGCTGAGGCAGAAGGATCACTTGAGCCCAGGAGTTTGAGGTTGCTGTGAGCTAGGCTGACGCCACGGCACTGACTCTGGCCCGGGTAACAGAGCGAGACTCTGTCTCAAAAAAAAAAAAAACTACACCAAAAATATAGTCAGAAAAATGGGCTATATTCACTCAGATCGCCTCCAACCTGCTTCTCTTCCTCCCCACTGCCTGACTCCTATAGGTAACCAGTTATTTTATCTCTTTTAGTTCCATACTTTATGTTATCTGTGTGTATAATTTCCCTCCGTTCTCACACAAAAGATAGCAAACCATCTTCCCTGCTCTGTGTCTTGTGTTTTCTCCCTAACAATATTAACAATATATCCTGGAGAATCCATGTAAGTACATACACATCTTCCTCGTTCTTTTTGGTTACTGCAAACTTTACTCAGCAGTCCCATGCTGTTGTTGTTTAGCATGTGTTATCTTACTTGTGGCCCTTTTTGCCTTGTTTAGACCCTCATGGTCTCTGTAGGCATTTCAGGCTTGGACCCCTGCTAAGGCTTTGCAGGTGGGCAGAGGCAGGGAACACTGCATACATTTTGACTCCTAGAGGCTTCGTCATGTCAAGGCCACTTGCCCTTGGGAGAGATGAGGGTAAAGAGGAACTGCACTGCTGCTGTCTCCCATTTCCAGCCCCAAACACCCTGGGCTCTTTCTTGATTAGGTGGAAAGCTGGGAGGGATGAATGAGGGGAGGGTATGGCTTTAATGTAACTTGGTTTTAATGTCAACATCTATTCCCTTCCCCTTCTCTCGGAGGCACAAGTGGGAGTCGTTCCCCTTTTGTGCTAATTTAAAGTCAATTTAAGAAAAAGAAAAACAAACACAGGATTTTACTCACATTCAGAAGCCATACCATTCGGTACTAATGGAAAGTGAAGGAAGATTTTATTGCACAATGAAGCTGGAACATCTATTTTCAAATACAAATGTTTAATATTCCTCAGAATAGCTTTCTCTTTATGCTGACTTTTCCCCCTGCTCATCTCCAAAGCTCACAGTGTTTTTTCTAGTTTTCTTTTTCTGCCATGTTCCATTCATCACTCTCATAGGTGAGAGTGAACAAATGTTCTTTCTTGCTGGGTAATTCTTTTGCAAATACACTTTCAAATCTCATTTCTTAGGTGGTTTGCCCTACATGCTAAAAAAATGGTGAATAAACTAATTTGGGTAAATGTAAAGATTTTTTTTTTTTACTTTCTCTAAATTGATTTCCTTTTGACCTTTAAGAGAGTGATATGGCAAAAAGAAAATAATGCAATAAGATGTGTTTATCAGACAATTGATACATGTTACATGTATGATTATTGCCTGGCTTGTGAATTACTTATTTTTTAGCACATGCAGAATAAATTAACTACACTCTAAGTATATCACCTATTAGTTCTTGGAGGATAACTGTTTCATAGGAATCTGAAGAGTCTTGTGTGAAGGTCAGCATCCTTTTCAGCTTTGAAGTCAGGAGCAAGGTGAAGCAATGATAATTTCTTGGCCTGAAAGCAAGGGGAAGGGGGACATGTATGGGAAAAGAAAATGGAAGAGTAGATGTGAGAAAAAGTGGAGAAGAGGAAGAGAAGACAATGAGAGAAAGAGGGAGGAGTAGGGGATAGTGTAGAGAAAAATAGAAAAGGTCTAAATTATGTCATAGACATGGGTCTGGTGGAAAGAACTCTCTACTGAGAGCTGGAAGCCATGTTTTCCAGTTCTGTCTTCTGCACATGTTGCTCTCCAGGGAATCTGAAGAATTTAGTTGTAAATTAAGCACTTGGGGAAATATAGTGCCTCTTTTTAAGAGTAGCTAATATTTATAAATGCTTACCATGTATTGGGCACTTAGTCAAGCACTTGGCATGGATTATGTCATTTAATTCTCACCTCAAGCCTAGGAATTAAGTTTTATCATTATCTCCACTTTATTGATGTAGAAACTGAAGCAAAGATGATGCTGTGATCTAAATGGAAACCTAATTCCCAATGTGATGGTATTAGGAAGTGGGGCCTTTTAGGAGGTGATTAGGTCATGAGGGCACAGTTCTAATGAATAAGATTAGTGCCCTTATAAAAGAAACCCTGGGGTGCTAGCTAGCCCCTTCCACCCTGTGAGGACATAGCAAGAAGGTAACACCCATGAACCAGGAAATGGGGCCTCACCAGACACTGAATTTGCTGGTACCTTGACCTTGGACTTTCCAGCCTCTAGAACTGTGAGAAATAAATTTCTACTGTTTATAAGCTACCCAGTTTATAGCATTTTGCTATAGCAGCCCAAATAGACTAAGACAGATGCTAAGTAATTTACTCAAGGTCACATTGAGCAAATGACTATTTGTTGCCACGTATTCTTCATTGTCTTCCTTGCTAACAGAAATCCAATAGTTTGGGATGGTAATATGCCCACCCCTCCCTGCAGACCCAGGGGATGAATGATATCAGACCTAAACCCGTCTTGGCTCTCCAACTCTCCTTCCTGATGTACATTTTCCCAGCCTTCCTTGCAGGTGGCATGTGACCCAGTTCTGACCAATGAGGTATAAGTCTGCTGAGGGCTCTGGGAAAGCCTTTCCTTCCTGATAAGGCAAAAGCATGTTTTCTGCTTCTCTCTTCTTTCTTCCTACTTGGGATGATGGTATGAAGATGCCATACTTGAGGCTATAGCCATCAGCTTGCAGCCATGAGGCAGTAAACCCAAGGAAGAATGTCATTATGCTGAAGATGGTAGAATGGAAAGTGAAAAGTGTCCTGGGCTTTGAGGACATTGTTGACCTAGATTCACCTCCCAGCACACATACTTGTTATGTGATTGGAAATGTGTCAGGTTTCGCCAAACTTGCAGCTGTGTGTATACCAACTGATATGGGAACAGAGTGGGTTTGGGAAACAGGAAGCCTGTCTTCATTTTAGTCTGATAGGTTGCTACTCAGTACTGCAGAATCTGTTTCCTCCAGCACCTCCCATTCCCAACCTTGACTCCACATACACAGTTGTTACTCTTAACTGAGGAACAAAGGCAAAATGTAGCAAAGTGTAGGAAAATAGATACTGGTGAGATTTTAATTGCCTAAACTACAACTTATTTTACTTTACTATCTAAAACTGGAATGATAATTATACATATTGCAAGTAAATTTTAGATCACAGTACAAAGATCCTTTCAAAGGAGCCATATTCCATGTCTCTGCATTGGTCTCACACAACCACTCACTTACTGACCTTTGTGCTTCTACCTAGGACTTCAGTTTTTCCTAAAACTCTTTCACCCCACCTCTAACACACAGTCTCTGTTTTATAAATCTTCATATTTCCAGCATCTAGTACAGTGCTTAGTGTATAGTAACAACTTAATAAATGCTTCTGGTATGGAATTAAAATTGTATTAATATAATACCCCCTCTATTGAATAGCTATCTAAGTCATAGGCGTTTTAGGAATTACAAGGACATATTAACATTTTTTTTTGGTCTTGAGAGATGATATCTTAATAATTATCAAAAATTTAAAGACATGTAAATTTCTGAAGAGAAGAAGTTTGATAAGTTACTGATGGAGAGCAGGTGTTCAACAAATAAGCTGAACTGAGCAGAATGGTCTTTTAAAAAGCTCTATGTTCTGGGAAAATATAAACTGTGGTTAAAATAAAATAAGGCATTTCACTACATTGTTCTTGGGGCAGAAGAATTAAACGAACTTTTCAAATATGTCCGATTTACAACCAGGGAGTAATTAACATGGGAAGGACTAAATTCCATTATTGAGAAACTGGGCACCATGGGTGGCTCACGCCTATAATCCTAGCACTTTGGGAGGCCAAGGCAGGAAAATCACTTGAGGCCAGGAGTTTGAGGCTAGCCTGAGCAACATAGCAAGACCGCATCTCCACAAAAAATAGAAAAATTAGCTGGGCATGGCGGCACGTGCCTGTAGTCCCAGCTACTTGGGAGGCTGAGGCAGGAGGATCACTTGAGCCCAGGCATTTGAGGTTGCAGTGAGCTGTGATGGCACCAGTGCACTGTACCCTGGGCAATAGAGTGAGACCCTGTCTCAAAAATAAATAAATAAAATAAAAATAACAATAAATTCCATTATTGAATACTTCATTTTGTCCTAGACTTAGTGATATCTGGGTCAGATAAGGGCTTCTGAGTATGGTAAGTTGAATTCATAGGGAAGTCTGGCTTCCTGCCATCAGTGTTAAATGGAATTCTACTTAACACAAAAATGCTTCCCCCCACCCAAAGACACCATTTAAACCCAAAGGGTCTCATCGAAGTGTAGACAAGAATGATATCTACAATTCAAGTTGCCTTTGAATGAACTGGATAGAGATGAATGCAAAGAACTAAGGAAAAGAAGTGGTAACCTAATGTTAAGATGCTCTGTGGTTTTTCTCAGTCCTTTGATTTTACTTTTAGAAAAAAAATTGAGGAATTTAAATGTAAAGACCTCATTGTTCTTTTCAAAATATTTATCCTTTAAGGTATTAAAAAGCACTAAAAAAAAAAAATGATAATTTCCATTCAGTAGGTCCTTCAAAATCACAGGAAAAAATAATTAAAATAATTGCTACAATAATAACACTTTGTTTGTTTAACCCAACTTTTCCGTTTTCTCTTAATTGTATCTATATATAAACATTTCTCATACTTCTTCTGTTGTAATTATTCTAAATGGCCTTTATGCCTGCATAATGAGAAATTATAATGAATTCTGAAGCTCATTAGCAATGTATTTATGAGGAATCAAAATAGTTTCTGAATTCAACAATAGCCTAATTGTAAATTTTATGTTTATTGTGATATGGTAATCATTTACAAAGTAGTGAACTAATAACCAAAATGTAGAGTATAACTCATATAGTCTATAACTCGTATTGCCTAGAACTATCTAAGCAATAATCAACTTTGAATATTTATTTTGTTATAGTGATGTCATCTCCTGTCCTGGAATGCAATCTTGGAAAAAAACTCCATACATGTATAATATACATTGCAAAAAAAAAAATGGTTGGCTAGAAGAGTCCTATAAGATTAAAAAACAAAACAAAAATACAAAACAAAAACAATATCTGGTCTTTTCATTTAAGCACTTAGTGCACTTGGAATGACATGTTCAATTTTTATCTTCCCCAATTAGGCCATCATTTTCATGAAGGTAGGAATTGTGTTTGATTTACAGCTCAATCCCCAGCATCTACTATAGCATCTGGCACATACTGAATGAATATGGCTGCAAGACATGAACTGCACACAAGGGATTTAGTTCTTCCGGCGGTTCTATCAGCAGACCTCAAAGCCTCTTTGTTATAGTTCCAAGATGGTGGCTTGTGCTGGTCACCTTCCTTTCATCTCATACCTTTTTCACGGTTTGCTGGGTTTTACAGTGGGAATAAGGCATTGGGGAAATGAAAGTGTTTTTTCCTGTCAGAGAGGATAGAGAACCCTGTTGGTTGGGTTGAATGTGAACTGACTCAAGAATATGTCCTGAATGTTGGTTTTAAGTCTAATTCCTGACTTCATGATTTGTCTCCATGCCCTAAACATAAGTGCTGAAAGTTTCATCTAATTCGGGGATTGGTTAGTATAGTTCTTGTTAATTAAGATTTTATTTGATCAACAATAGACAGAATCAGCCTGATGCAGCAATAAAGCAGTGGATAAATTCTCTTCTTATTAAATTAAGCTGCATTATTTGGCTTTATTGATGTTTCATTTCACTAATATTCCTTTTATCTTAATTATGGCCTCTAAACTTCATTAACATCAAAAAGATTTTGCTAAGTACTTTAACTGAACATGGCAATGTACAAAGAGGCTCATACAAACAAGATCCTTGGTATTCAGAAAGTTAAAAGCACAGACATGAAACAAATATTTATAGGCTTTATATGCTTTATGCAAATGCAGACCATTCCCTGATTTATTTTGCACAATCAATAATAGCTAATATCTATTGAGTCCTAACTTACTGAGTCCTAACCAGGAATTGTATAAAAAAGCACTTTATATATATCATTTCCATTAAGCACCTCCAAAATGAGGAAAGTGAGGGAGGTGAGATATTGGCAAGTTAAGCAAGCTGCCTAAGGTCACACAGCTGTGATCCAGGTCTGGTTCCAAGGCCCATTCCTTAACCTCTCTGGCCGACCCCTGCCATTTGTCTCATAATTTCCCCTGCCACGAATCCATCACCCATTAACAGCCAAAGGTGCTGACTCTGCTTTTGGAGAAGTAACCACTTGGAGCAGGACAGGGATTGTGACAGGCATGGTGTGGTGACTGTGCAGTCCCTTAGAAAGTTAAATCCTTAGGGAGCTAGATAGCATTGGTTTAAGAGCTATTAAGAACAGGGCAGCTCTAAGGGAAATGAATTATCAATCAGATTCCATTCCATTCTAAAAATAAAATCTGGACAGTTGAGACTTCAAACTGTTTAAAAGAACCCTGTATTTAATCTGTAGATAAAGCTTAATAAAAGATATTTATGTTTCCTGAGTCCCCTTATAGCTTCCGCCCTTGCTCTCTTCTCCTACCATCACCCCTCAATTTTCAAATAGGAGAGACTGAGGCTGTGTGGTTGCCTGTACACTTCATTGGCTATCAGTTCTCAAGCCGCTCAATTTGGCTTCTGCCTCCTCCTCACTACTGGAAGTGCTCTCGCAAAGGTCAGCAATGATAAGAAGCCAGCACCGTAATAACCGCTAGTGCTTCTTGTGGATTTATTGGGTGCCAAACCCTAGGCTCAGTGCCTTACGCTGGAGAGAGAAACCTGGAGAACCATAGGGCTGTATCTGTGGATAGTTTTGGTTTAGTGGGGTCAGTTTTTAAAAATCAAGCCAACATTGAAAAATCAGAATGTTTCAGACAAAAATCTGAATGAGATGTGCTGTCCAGCTTGCTCCAGTCCTCACAGTGCTTACCTCTTGCACAAAGTGAATTTAAGGAGGGACCTTCCTCACCTTCCTCATTCTGGCACCTGCTTGACCGCCCAAGGAGCGATTTACTACCCAAGCTTTACGTGGGTATTCTGTGCAGGATGTTATAGTTGCTAGGAAAAGAGGCTCATTTAAACTCGCTCAAGAAAGGGGGGTTATGAAACAACAATTCCAGTGCAGGAACCATGGCAGACTTGGATTCATAACAACTGAGACTAGAAGCCAGCCTTCTTATTAGTGTCTCTGCTTCTCACTACGTAGTGACTCCATGCTCCTCTTGCCACTGGCAAGACTGGCTTCCTCTTCTTAGTCATCATTTTGATCCCTTCATTGCCTCAACTTGATCAAAGAGTCTCATCCCAACCCCACACCAGCCCCACAGCATCCTCCTTTACTACCAACTGCCTTAGCCTTTAAATTTCCCAACCATAAACCAGGCACTGTGGCGCGCACCTGTAGTCCCAGCTACTCAGGAGTCTGAGGTGGGAGGATGGCTTGCGCCCATAAGTTTGAAGCTGCATTGAGCTATGATTGTGCCACTACACTCCAGCTTGGGTGACAGAGCATGACTCTGTCTCTAAAATAAATATTAATAAATAAATAAAATATCCAACTATAAATTCCTGAAAAAAGAATTTGATGGACCAGCATGTATTTTCAAGCTGGGTCATATATGTCATAAATTACTTTATAATGCAATAGGTCATGCTGGGGGAAGTACACAGATGTGGTCCAAACATCTGTGACCAGGTGGACTAGAAGTTTCCTTTTGAAGGGCTGTGGGTTGACAGGCACTAAAAGGCATAACTTAGATAACATCCTAAGCATAATTAACCCTTATTGCAATCTTGAGTGAGAGCAATCATTTATACCCATTTTATAGAAAAGAAAATTGAGTCTTAGAAAGACGATGAAATGTGCCCAAGGTATTAAGAGGTAGAGCTGGAATGTGAACTCAGGCTGCCTAACTGACAAACTCAGAGCCTCCATTTTCATTATAATCTTTCATGACTTCTAGGCTAACATTCTTAGTTAATCTCTACTTTTTGAAACTTAACACTCTTCTTTTGGGTTCTGTGATACTATGCTCTTTCAGTTTTATACTATTCCGATTGTTCCTCCACTCTTTTTAATTCCTTGCTCTTCCAGTTCTTAAATGTAGACTCTCATGTCTCTTTCCATACTTTCTTCTTAGGCAAAATCATAGGCTTCTACAGATTTGGATACAGTTAGACATCATAATTTCTTAACCTGGTGTGCTTGGACTTCCCCTCACTCCTAGCCTAAAGGGATCCGTGGATAGAATGTAGGGGGTTCATGAATTTGAATGAGAAAAGAAATCTCATCTTTATATTTTCATTAAACTCTAACTAAAATTTACCAATTTCTTCAATTATGAATATAGGGAACAAACCACTGTAATAACAGCAACACTGGTGACTTTGTTACCGATAGAAACTGCAGGTATTTTCATATTTTCCAGTTGTTGCAAATATGTCAAAATTTTATTTTTTCTCATTACTACTGCAAAGTCATGGTGGCTATTTGACCCATCACTAGATCTTGATATTTAATACATTAATAAAGAAGCATATATATTACTATATCAAAAATTTAATATTTTGATACCTGTTTTGCAATATAGTTTCCTTCATAATCCTGTAATTTTTTATTTTCTAT
Source organism: Varecia variegata (assembly GCA_028533085.1). Lineage (NCBI taxonomy): Eukaryota > Metazoa > Chordata > Mammalia > Primates > Lemuridae > Varecia > Varecia variegata. Next base: position 63,913,342 of record CM052441.1, on the reverse strand, counting down.
ATTTAGAAACTTTATTTTTTTGAGAAAGGGCCCATAGACTTCACCAGACTGCTAAAGGGTCCTTGGTACCCTTCCCTACAACAAAAAAAGTTTAAGAACGCCCACTTTTTTTTTTTGAGACAGAGTCTCACTCTGTTGCCCCAGATAGGGTGCCGTGGAGTCAGCCTAGCCCACAGCAACCTCAAACTCCTGACCTCAAGCAATCCTCCTGCCTCAGCCTCCCAGAGTGCTAGCTAGGATCACAGGCATGACCCACTACGCCTGGCCAGAGAACCCCTGCTTTAAAACACTGTGGCCATTGGGCCGGGTGGCCGGTGGCTCACGCCTGTAATCCTAGCACTCTGGGAGGCCGAGGCAAGAGGATCACTTGAGTTCAGGAGTTCGAGACCAGCCTGAGCAAGAGCGAGACCCCCGTCTCTACTAAAAATAGAAAGAAATGATCTGGACAGCTAAAAATATATATAGAAAAAAATTAGCCGGGCATGGTGGCACATGTCTGTAGTCCCAGCTACTCAGGAGGCTGAGGCAGGAGGATTGCTTGAGCCCAGGAGTTTGAGGTTGCTGTGAGCTAGGCTGATGCCACGGCACTCTAGCCCAGGCAAGAGAGCGAGACTCTGTCTCGAATAAAAGAAAACAAAACAAAAAAAACACTGTGGCCAGACGGTCTCTCATGACTTGTAAAGAGGATCAAGTCCTAGGCAACACAGGGGCAACTTCCCTCAAGCCTAATGACCTGCTCAGTTTTCTGAGTCCTGCTTTGAAGTTTCAGCTGCCAGCTCTATCCTTAGACTTTACTTGTCAGATCTGCATCTAATCTTCTTTGTGGTCTGATACCCTGGTGTTGATCTTGGATCTCTACCTTATAGCCCAGATTGCTTTCTGCTCTTGGTCACTCTTCCACTTTGTTTACTAGCTCTGGGTCTCAATTCCACACTGGGCTTGCTTGGTTCCTGGAGTGTTAACACACTTTGGCCTGCATACAAGCTCTGGAGATGAAACTTTTCATCTAGGGTGGACAAAAATAGAGCTAACATCTGCTTGAAGTATAGTTCTGATCTTTGTTTCTCAGAATACTTATAAAGTACAAACTTCTCAGTGCACTTTTGGTTGCACAAAACAAACCCCGTTTGAAGTGGCTTAAGCAAGATGAGAAATTTATAGATACAGGGATATTACACAGCCGTCCAGAACAGGGATACAGGAACAGGTTGAACCACAGACAGCGACTGACAAACTTTTTCTGTAAAGGGCAAGATGTAAATGTATTACGCTTTGTCACTCCATAGACAATACAAAATGTAGTATGTTCCAATAAAACTTTATTTATAAAACAGCCGGCTAGCCAGGTTTGACGCACAGGTCATAGTTTGAGGACCCCTAGATTAAAACATTGTCAGGACTCTTTCTGAAATTTATAGCTGTTACTCTCCAACTCTACTACATGTCTGTTGTTCTCTTCCGACTTACTCTCAATTACTTCTTCAGCTTCTCTGGTTCTCATGTTGGAATGTGGCTTGTGAAAGCTCTGAGCTTCTAAGGTACAAATTCAAGCTCTCTTGCTTTCCCAGTCCCAATTCCAAATCGTTAGGGTGGGGATGTTGCCTTACCTTGCTCACCCCTAGACCCATCAGCTGTGGCCATGGGGCTATGTCTTGCTGTATGAACAGGGCTTTGGGGACCCTTACAACCTTTAGGATGAGAGCAGAGGAACAGATCCCAGAACAATGCAAGGAGCTGGGCAACCCAGTGCAACCTTGTTGCATTCATTCAAACCTACTTTTTTTTTTTTTTTTTAGCATTGTCCTCTATTGGTTCTCTCATATCACTTTCTGAAGCAAAACCAACTCTTTGTTATTTTCCTCACACACTCTGAATATTCTCATTCTGCATCTTCCCTATCTGCCAGAAGAAATTCTAGTCATCTTTAAAGTCCCTTCTATAAAAAAACACCTTTTCCTTCTTTTTCCTTTCTATCCTCACAACACTCCATTGGCACACTGTGTCTTGTTCTGTTGCTATTTTTGTACCTGTCTTTTTCTTTCACAGACAATAGGTGCTCTGCAGACTGAGGAAATGACTTACTCAACTTTTTATCCACTCTGGTACCTTTCACAGAGTAACCTCTGAGTTCCAATTTGTTGAGTTTAACTATATTTTCATAGCTGAATAACTCTAAACTGAAGAAAATGTTGACTTTAATAAAGGCTTGCACTTACACAGGAAATATGGTATCTACTTTTAAGAAAATTATTTTATTCCACATTTATGGTAGCAAAATTACATTGGCAGAGAGATATTAACTGCAGCAAAACTTATATTTAAAATTCTTAAACACTAAGAAGAAATAAAGTCCCACCAGAATTGTATGTTGTTATTGTACTAAATTAAAAAAAGATTCCTACTACAGAAATGAACTCTTTAAGATAAACAATAGGAAAGGTTATAAACTTGAAATATTCACAATTGCTCTAAAAAAATACTCCAAAGCTATTATTTGTGCAAGCAATTTATCAAAGAGCCAGAGACCTTATCATCTAATTTCTTTCTTTTTTAGAACTATTAATTAACATTGTTCCCAGACCTCTGCTAAACTCCCCTGCTGAAAGTAAGAAAGTAAATACAGTACTGCAGGGAAAACTGGTTCATTTCCACGAACTGTGAGAAGCTTGAGCTTTTGTCAAACTGAAAATACTTGCTAAAGAACTATTCCTAGTGTATTAGCAACTACATAAAAGCTTTTTACTTAACAGCATCCTCCTGGGATACTGCGCTGGAATGTGCAGCAGTTCTGAAAAAGGCACAGATTTGGCAGAACTGTAAATATTAGGTGCACGCAGGCGAAGCCATTGTGTAGGGGGGCGGGTGGGGTCCTGATTTCCAATGTTGATAGCAGCATCTAATTTCGTTTGGTATTTATTTTTTCTACTACAATTACAGTTTTGCTAAGAAAAATAAAATATCGAGTGTGCTCTCATCTGGATTTCTAATTTTCAGCATCCACAGAAAAAAGAAAACCTCTCATTTACTCCAAAGAATCACCTTTCTGAAATCTCCAGAGCCGCTGGAAAAACAGAGGCGAGCCCAACCCCCGCCCCGCCACCTGCTGAGAACCCGGCCCGCCCATCCAGCCAGCCTCAGGTCACTGGGCTGGCCCTGCGCGCAGGCAGCCCTGAAATGAGTCGCCGCGGCACAATCGTGATTGTTGGCAATTCTGGGTGGGGATGCTCCAAACCAGCAAACCACAATACACAACCCCAGCTTGGACTTTGAACCAAGCCCTTTTCCCCAGTTTGCTTTTTGCTCGGCACGCCGGAATCCTCGCCGCCCCAACTCCCAGCTTCTCCCCAGCCTCCGGCTCCCCTCCCGCCACCCTTGCGCCTCCCAGATCAAAGCGCTTTTGGGAGGGGGCTGGAAGGCGCCCAGTCCACCCTCCACCTTAGGGAGAGACGGAAACTACAACTCCCATCACGCCCCGCAGCCGGCTCCCTCCTCCTCCCCCTCCTTCCCCTTCAGCCTGCGGCCGGGCGGCGCTGAGCTTTTATCTGCGGACCCGGCGGGAGGGAGCCACATCCCGGCGGTGTTCCCCGACGGCAGCGCCGTGCGCGGCAGCGGCAGCTCTAAGCCGGGTTCACCTTTGCGTCCGCGCCAGCCCGGAGCCTGGGGCAAAGGGTCCGTTCCGGGCGCAGCGAGAGGATGGTCATCCGCGTCTTCATCGCCTCTTCCTCGGGCTTCGTGGCGGTGAGCGCGGCGGGGGCCGGCCACGGGTCGGGGTCGCGGGGCGCCGGGTGCCGGGCGCGGGTCCTGCGGGAGGCGCACGGTGCTGGCCCCTGTGCGTCTGGGCGCGCAGCGCGTCCGCCGCAGGAGCCCGCGCCCGGCAGGTGATCCATCACACTTGGACAACAATGGAAAGGGCGGGGAGGAAAGGTGGGTGTGGGACCCCAGGCTCACTCACATGCCCACCCTGCGCGGCCTGAGAGCGAGACAGCGCGGCGGAAAATGGAGTCCGAGGGAAGCCCCCAGCTCCTGTTGTGTGGCTGGGGAGACTGGGGAGCGGGTGGTATAAGAGCTTCGGGGGTCCCCCTCCTTCAGTTTAGTTCTTCCTGATTTGGGACCTTCAGCCTGGTTATGTTTTTGTTCGGGAGTTTTTCGGCTGCTTTGGTTTGCTCAACTAGTTCCTGAATGAAACAAGTTTAAGGGAATTGCTCTCCACCCTCCCTTCCCCACCACCAAGTACATTTCTTTAGTTTTATACCTGCGCAAAGAGAACGGTAAACCAGGCGTGTCCTGTTGTGCCAGGGTTGCTAGTTTTTTGTCACTTTTCTTGCTGGGGGGCCATAAATATTTTTACATCTTTATGTAAATATGTGTGTATTCGCATTTTCTTTCCACCTGTAATGCTGTGGTATATTTCGTCTTGGGGAGCTATACATTGTAGTCTCTTTATTTTTAGCTGGTATGTTTGGTGAATGTTCTTGAAATTTTTTAGGAAGTTTTTTTTTTTAAAGAAGAAGAGAAGTTAAATAGCCAGAGATGTCAGACTTGATGGAAAAATTCAGTAGTGTATTTGACAGCCCATTCAGTAAGACATGTAGCACATGTGTTTTACATGATTGTTGAAGCTTGGTTTTCTTAGCTAAGAGTTAAAGTATAGATTTAAGTTTCCTTGGTGAGATATATAATCAAATACATCAAAAAGTGTACTGTAGATTGCTTAAAGTTTGGACTGGCCAATTGCCTGCCCAGTAGTTTAAACAGATTGTCCCAAAATTGGTTTCTTAAGTGGGTGGGGTTGGAGAATGGAATAAAATATTGCCTGAAAATTCTTTTAAACCACTACAGCTTTTTATTTCAAAAGAAACCAACACTATAATACAAAGACCCCTGCCCCCCATTTATGCTAGGAGCAATAGATGGGAAACTCCAACTTATCTTTATGTATAGACATGTTCTGGTCCTCAGACTTCTGACAGTTTCTGGTGTTTCCAGTTATTTGGGTTGCTTAGTCATCCCTGCCTTTTATAGATTTCCCCATTGAAGCTGCACTTCATGTGTTTGGAAACCAGTATTGTTTTATGGATAGATTTATTCAAATGCTCTCTCCTTACTGAGAATGCTACAAAGCGCTTGGTTTCATCACCAACTTGCAGGCTTCAATAATTGTTCCAATAGCATTTTATTGATTGCACAAGAAATGCTTTACAGTATTAAGCCTAGGCCATGTTTGGCAAGTCAAAGACAAAGTGAGAGTAATTACTTGGCTATTCCTGTCAGAACTATCAAAATAGTTCTGGAACCCCACATTTCTGTTTTCTTAGTTCCATTAACAAACATTTATTGTCTGTCTGCTATGTGGCTTTTTGCTTTTAAGATTTGTTGTGTGTTTTGCACATACAGCTAAAATTAAGAGAGTGAGTTTTCGTGTGGGTCCTGACTAGCACTGTCAGCTTGGATAAGGTGCTCCTTCTCTGCCTGAGTTTCTTTTCCGTAAATGAAGGATTTTGATAACTCAGAATTGCACTGTAGTTTTACAAATGTTTTGAATTCATCATTTGAGTAAATGTGGATGAATCCTCATAACAGCTTCTTTTACTTGGATGATATACCTATTAGTCTCAGAGTAAATTTATTCTTTTCCTTGGGCATTTTACTGTGATGGCTTAGGTCCCTTCCACGCCCTACCTGGAAGCATGTGTTCTGACGAAGTTTCATTTGAGCTGGAAGACATACTCAGTTACCACACACTTACGGTCCATAAACACTAATTATCTATTTTAATGGTCTGCTGTTTTAAGACCCAGTCTTTTCAGGTCTTAGAAAATGCTTGTTCATTGAATCTTCCCAATTACATCGTATATCAGAACACAGTTATTCACTGACTCCTTCTAATTGTGGTATTATCTCCTATGTCAGTACACAGTTCTTCTGTAATATTGATACTTTTGGTGATGTTAAGCTTATGTTCATATGCAAGAATAATGATTTCTAAAAATTAATGAAAATGTTTAGGTCAATTCTTGGGCTGAGGAAGCTAATGGGGCTTATAGCATTAAGCTATATTAAGCTTTGATGCCATAGCCATAATGTTTTTCCTCCAGCAGTGTTGGGTCGACTATAGGCAGTGTTTTATTTGGTACCCACCCGTGACCAGATAGTGCATGGGAGAACAAATAATTTGATTCCCAAGTCAGTCTGGTTTTAGCTGAAGTTTATTAAACCACAAGGAGGGAATGTGACTAGAATTAGACTTAGCTAAGTAAGTCCCATGGAATTCAAAAAAGATGCTCTGCTTCAATCACAATAGATTTAAACAAAGTCTATTTGGAGAAAATCAAGCTTTCTTATTCTAATTTCCCTAAACTCTCAGCTTCAGCAATTGAAATAACTAGCACCAAGGGGTGATTCCCCTATTAATTCTACCAAACTACAGGTGAAGCTTGCTTTTACTAGGAAACAAAAGTGATGCCATACTATTATACAATGAGTACCTGAAAATCAGATTTCTTATGCAACTGACAGTGTTGCTGTCATTCATGTTATAGTGTAGGAACATTTTATTTCAGTTCTAAGAAAACAGTATATTCATAGAAAAGTCATTTTAAAATTTAATTTTTTTGGATGTATACCTGAAAGGGGTGGTCTTGGTAACTTTGTCCAGTAAATATATTCATATGATTTTTGAATTTAAAAACATTGAAGTCAGTCAATTATTTCATTCATTTATTCATTCAACAGTTATTTTTGAAGGGTCTGTGCTGCTTGCCCAGCTCTGTCCTTGGTCTTATGGGGAACCAAAGAATAGAGGGTGTGGTCTCCGTCCTCAAGGAATTCGCAGACCAGGTGAGGAGATAAGATAGGAAAGGTAAAACTGGCAGTAATAAAGTACAGCCTGAGGACACAAGCCTCTTTCAGGAACATTCTTACCAGAGACAGAAATAATATAGGAGGCTGCGGGATGTATTGCAGGATGTCAGATAAGGAGGAAATGTGCCAGAAATCATAAAATATGCATGTAGGAGCCTTAGGCAGATGGCAGGGAGAGGAGTTGAGTTAGATTTGGAGACGGGGAGAGAGTTCATGAGCCCATCTTGCTCAGGCTGGGAAGGAAGGAGTGAGCTCTGGAGGGGAGAGGGTACATTCCTAAGTCCCTGAAAGAAGCCCATGACAAGCTCCATAGTGCTCCACATCTCTGAGATGTTTTTAGTTCCTGCAGCTTGTCTGCTACCTGGAGCATTTTGTCCCTCAGAGAACATGGTGCTGTCTGGCAGTGGGAGACCCTTGGTATATGATTTCTGAAGAACCTTTACTTTCCTACCTGCCTTGAATAAAATTTCTCAAAAAGCAAATACAATCTTTTACTCATTAAAGTCCCTGGGCTCAGTTAGAGTTGGAGGGAAACCTAAAGAGGTTTCTGGTGAAATCCAACCACCAAATTTTATGGAAAAGGAAACTTGAGGATAGGGGTTAAGTGGCTTGCCCTGAGATCATTTATATCCAGTCAGTGCAGAGCTAAGATTTATTATAACAGGAAGCCAGGTTCCTGAATGCTTTCATTCATGCATTGATTGATTCACATGTTCATCAAACAATCATTGGAAACTTACTACCCAGGCTCTGTATGAGGAGATGTTAGGTGCTAGGTGTATGTGATGGCCAGGAGAACAGGTTCTTCCCTCATGGCACAAATCATTGCTGTCTCTGCTCACCTCAGAGACTTGCTGTGCAAACCATTTAATCAAGGAGAATGAAGGAGCAATGCTGGCGTGGGGCAATGTTTCCTGAGGGTAGGCTGAAATGAGCTAGACAGCAGTATTACATGGATATTGGAGAGCCATGTCATTGGGAGCAAAAGATATAAAGATACTGAAAGCAAAGTTGGAAAACAGTGCTTTATTCGGGGCTGTAACAGTATTTTCAAGAGAGGTTGGGTAGGGAACACATAGAAACTATGCTCAAGAGTTGTGAGTTGTCTTGCTCTTTGCAACTGTAAAATGTATACCTGCTACTTTGCATGATTTATAATTATTTTAAACATGCAATTACCGGGTAAGCTATTGCATCCTACATGAATGTGTTCAGTAAAGCTTCACGGTATAAGGAAGCCTCAGAAAAGAATTCCAAGGCAGTTAAAGTCAGGATGTGATCATGTAGAATGGACTGGTTATTAATTTCTAAGTTATTCTAATGTTAAAAGGAGCTAGTGAGGGTATGCCTGGGCTCTTTAGGATCTTTAACTCTTTAGATCCTCACTGTCACATGCAAGGTAGTTATTTATTCCCATTTTACAGAAGAAGAGGCTGAAGTGAACTGACTTGATTGCGTTCATACTCAGTAGGTGGTGGGACCTTGAGTCAAACCCTGGTGAGCAGGTGGCTCCAGAGCTTCTAGAGCAGAAGTTCTCCCTTGTGGTCTCTGTTGCACACTGGGGGAATGAGAATATCAGGGATACTTGACATCCTGCAATGTGGGACATCTGGGCACAGAGAACTGCCCCATTCAAAATGTCGGTGGTATCTCGGGGAGACACAGTGCTGAAGGACTTTGGCAGAGGAGGGTGTGGGGCGAGGTTAGGGAAGAGGTGGGAGCATACGAGTGATCAGGAGAAGCAGGAATAAGTTGGGGGCTCAAGGACAGGATGTGGTTGTAATGGAAGGTCAGGCTAAGAAGGCATGTGTATTAGTTTCCTAGGGCTACTGTTAACAAAATCCAAGAATGAGGTCTTACCTAACAGAAATGTGTCTCACCTTTCTGGAAACTAGAAGTCTACGATGAAGGTGTTGGCTAGGTTGCTTCCTTTTGAGGGCTGTGAGGGAGAATCTGTTCCATGTCTCTCGCTTGGCTGGTGGTTCGCTGGCGATCTTTGGCATTCCCTGGCTTGCAGAGATAATCACCCTGGTATCTGCCTTCACATTCAGATGGCATTCTTCCTATGTGTGTCTCTGTGTCCAAATCTTCCTGTTCGTTAAGGACACAGTTACAGTCACACTGAAACAGAGCCCACCCTAATGACTTTCTCTTAAACTTTATTATCTATTAATGCAAATATCCTATTTCCAAATAAGGCTCCATTAATAGATACTGAGATTTAAGACTTCAGTATCTTTGTGGGGAGACATTTAAACCCATAATAGCATGCAACAGGAAGGTTGAAATAAAAAGGCTAATTTCTGACATTTTTCTCTTTTAATTGCGAAGACTATGGGCAAATTTCTTGACTCTTAAAGTCAGCAGCTGGATATTGAATTATGTGGAATTGTAGCCTATGTATGAGGTCTTTTGCTAGAAAGGGGGATTTATCAGTATCTCAAGTGAAGACCTGACCTCAGTTTTTCTAGTATATTTTAATATTTCTTAAATTTGATATGTATTTTTCTATTTTACAATAACATTTAAACTTGTAAATGTAATCAAGGGCATGGACTCTTTTAGGAAATTAGGAGCTTTTTATCCATTTGCTTTGGACATTTTAAGCATTTCAATCTATTTGAGGAAACTATTTTTTTAGCCAAGATAAAATAATTTATTTGAAAAATAAAATTTATTCCACTTATAATTATAGAAGAAATTAAATAGATATATAATAACAAATAAATAGATACAGATGCAAATAGATTATCAAGAACTATGTCTTTACAGGCAGAGTGATTGGTATTGATGTATTGAGAATCTGTGAGATTCTCACTGGTCCAGTTATTCAAAGAAGAACATATAACATTTTTTCGGCCGGGCGCGGTGGCTCACGCCTGTAATCCTAGCACTTGGGAGGCCGAGGCGGGTGGATCGCTTGAGGCCAGGAGTTTGAGACCAGCCTGAGCAAGAGCGAGACCCCGTTTCTACTAAAAATAGAAAGAAATGATCTGGACAGCTAAAAAAATATATAGAAAAAATTAGCCGGGCATGGTGGCTCATGCCTGTAGTCCCAGCTACTCGGGAGGCTGAGGCAGGAGGATTGCTTGAGCCCAGGAGTTTGAGGTTGCTGTGAGCTAGGAGGACGCCACAGCACTCACTCTAGCCCGGGCAACAGAGTGAGACTCTGTCTCAAAAAAAAAAAAAGAACATATAACATTTTAAAATTAGATGCTATTAGAAGTAAACATCGAGATGAGGTATTAATTCTGGAATGATATTCAAATATTGCAAATATACTTTTTCCTACTATAAGTAGCATACAAACAATAATTATTTATTTACTTTTATTTTTTTATTTTTTGTAGAGACAAGGTCTCCCTATTGCCCAGGCTGGTCTTGAACTCCTAGCCTCAAGCGATCCTCCCTCCTTGGCCTTTTGAAGTGCTAGAAACTTAGGTGCAAGGGTGCCACCTCCTATAAACTTAATTACTTTTAGGCCTTTGCAGCCCCTGGAACAATTTGGAAACAATTTGGTGGGTCCCCTGGATCTAGTTCCCTTTGTTACTGTTGACAGCTTATTCCTGAGGGATCTGACTCCTCCGGGCTGGCTCAGCATTTGGCAGAATCCTAAGGGGGGTTTCCTGGAGCTGCCCCCAGAGGTGGAAGAGCAGGGCGAGGTGTGTAGCAGGGTGTGTCTGCTTTGCTGTGGGACCTCTGTGGGCCCCCTGCCAGCGTTGCTTCAGGGCTCCCAAAGCAGACAGGGGTTGTTGGCTGTGACTGAGGGCAGAGGGTTCTAACTACTTCAGGATATGTTTTCCATTTCCTACTGGGTCATGGCCCAAATCTGGAAATGGCTTTTTGTCATCTTGGATCTAGTGGCTTTTTTGAGAGTAGAGGGCTGAGAGTAAGAGGCACCCAATTAGGTGACTTGCTTGACAGGTTAGTTTAGTGGTATTTGGTAAATGCAAATATGGTTAAAGTCAGCAGGTATTGCTGCATACCAATCTAATATCAAAAACAAAGCAAAACAAAAAACCCCAAAGCAACAACAACCAGCATACCTTTTGAGTTAGTTTGTTTTCCTTCTCTGGGTTGCACAGGAGTAGGAGTGTGGTCTTTTTCATTCGTGACATTCCTGTGTGAATTGAAGCTTGCTAATTCTTTGCTTGAATAACTATATTCATTGGTTGCAGTTCCTTTAAATGGAAATTGGCCACCTCCATAAGCCTGGACCCCCAGTTGATAGGAGTTTGGATTATACTGTTCTTTTATGATAAATAGACTGCTTACTAGCCAAAATAGATGTTTGGGTTGGGTATATGCTGATTTATTTGATTCTGGAGTCAGTTTATATTCAACCCATGCACCTACTTCTGTGGGATACCTGTTATTGGAGGGAAGTGTAGCATTATGAGTAAGGCAGGGGCTAAGTTCAAATCGTAGCTCTGCCACTGATGAAGGACATGACCTTAGGCAAGTAACCTCAGCCTCATCATTTGTAAAAGTGGGATAGGAATAGTACCTTATGTATAGAATTGCCATGAGCCTTGAATGAATGAATGAATGAATGAATGATTCTGCATTAGGCATTTAACAGAGTGCCAGGAACATAGTACTCAGTGCGTATTACTTAATTTTTTTTTTTTTTTTTGAGACAGAGTCTTGCTCTGTTTCCCGGGCTAGAGTGCCATGGTGTCAGCCTAGCTCACAGCAACCTCAAACTCCTGGGCTCAGGTGATCCTCCTGCCTCAGCCTCCTGAGTAGTTGGGACTACAGGCATGCGCCACCATGCCCGGCTAATTTTTTTTTATATATATTTTTAGTTGTCTGGCTAATTTCTTTCTATTTTTAGTAGAGACAGAGTCTCACTCTTGCTCAGGCTGGTCTCGAACTCCTGACCTTGAGCGATCCTCCTGCCTTGGCCTCCCAGAGTGCTAGGATTACAGGCGTGAGCCACCGCACCTGGCCCATATTACCTATTATTCCTATTGTATCATCATCGTCTTCAGCAGTAGTAGTAGTAACAGTAAAAAAAAACATGACCTTGAACCATGTAAGATCTTTAACCATCCAAAAATTATGTACAGTACATAGTACTTACTAAGCTGAGAATGCATGCTGGTATAATTTTATGAGAGTTTTTAGTAAATTTAAGTGTTAAAGGTTTTATACATCAACTTAATAAGAACATTGTAATTTGAGCAGGTCATTGTATACTACCTTAATTAGAGCTCTACTGTAATTTTTGGATATTTTATAGGTATAGAGCATGTTGTGCAGGAGTCATTCTGACCATATTTATTCACTGCTTACAAAGTGCTTACTACTATGCAAATGATGACTATTCTTTGCTACACATAGTACAGTTGGCCCTCTGTATCCATGGGTTCCACATCTCTGGGTTCAACCAACCATGGATCAAAAATATTCAAAAAGAAAAAGTGGGTGGTTGTGTCGGTATGTGTTCAGTTGTCATCATCCCCTAAATAATACAGTATAACAACTATGTACATAGCATTTACATTATATTAGGTATTATGAGTAATCTAGAGATGATTTAAATTATATGGGAGAATGTACATGATTATATGCAAATATTAAACCATTTTTTATCTAAGGGACTTGAGCATCTGAGGATTTTGGTATCCGAGGGGGGTCCTGGAACCAATCCCCCATGGATACTGAGTGATAACTGTACATGGTATTTTTTAGAGTTCTAGCTTGATTTAAGGATTGCCAAGACTTGGCAAATAGATTTCATTCCAAATGACAGTTCTGACTGATGGAAAGTGGCTGCCTGGAGAGCTGGGAAAGGGGTTTTGGAACCTTGTCTGAAATTGGCAGAAAACAGTATGATTGATTGTTGGTGCCTGCTGTGGCACCAGAGGAGAGAGAATCAGGGCTTATGCCATATATTTGCCATCCCTGTCTTAGACTTTGTGCATTTGGACTTTGTCTTTCAGATTCGTGTAACTGAATGTAGAATATTTTGAGTCTGTGAATAACAGGGAAGAAGAATATGAGACACCAAGTTGAATTGATGGACAATATCCTCTGCAAAGATCCTGCCTTGTCTCTCCCTGCAAATTTGGTGGTGGTGGTGGGTGGTGGTGGTGGCGGCAAAGAAGGTCCAGGATTTCTCTGTTTAATGAAGATGAGTGGCACTTCCCAGAATCCTGACTGTGAAACTGAACACTGTAAATTTTGAATGCTTGTGAAATATAGATTGGGTGCTTGCAGATTGGCAGAAGGGTGGGTGAATGATGGCAAAAGAGGTCAGGGGGCTTTGTGGAAAAATGTGGTGGAGACAGGAAAGGGAGAAAGACACCTGGAGTCGGTAGACTCACTGTGCTGAGCCTTGGAGCATTGAAAGGGCAGGTGAACAATGACTGTTTCTCTGTGTCCAACAATGTGGTAGGACTTTTCCTGTAGGTTATTTCATCCTTACAATCACGCTACAAACTATGATTTATTATATTTATTTTACAGATGAGAGTATTGAGGCACAGGGTGATTAAGTACCGTGCCTAGGATTATTCAGCTCATTGGTAGAACCTAGATTTGAAACCTTTTCTTCTGATTTTGTATCTGGTTTTTTCATTACCCTACATTGCCTGCCAGAAGAGCCCCTGACCAGAGACTAGTGAGAACCTGAGTTGTGCTAATGCAGAAAGCAGCCAGAATAACAGTGTATGAGCGTAAGCTAACGAAAAGGGATGGCTCAGGGTTCCTAAAGAGCAATTCCAAGGCCTCCACTCGGCTGTTGAGCTGGTAATTGTAGGCATAGGGTCCTGAGGGCATGTGAAAGCAATGGTTGTGCTGCAGAGACTGAAAAAAGCTAAAAAGAGTATGATTTGGAATGGAAAGCTAATATTTCATAATAGTAGCAATGAGTACCATTCACACTATATGCAGGAAGTACTGTGGGGGGGACTTGCATTTGTTGTTGTCATTCCTTAATGCAACTCTGTGTAGTAACCATTCATATCCTTCCTCAGTCCCACTCTCAGTGTAAGAAACCCAGACTTTACATAACGTGCCTTGCCATAGACCCCAAAAGGTCCAGGCAGCCAGATCTGTGTCATCCTCTTCCTATGTGCTGTGCCCCGGAGGAAGACATCAGAGGTTAAAGGAAATGAGAAAAGGCAGTGCTCTGAAGGGACTGTTTAATGTTTTGTTGGATGTCCTGAAACTTAATGTGTGATGTGCCTCAAATGTGATTCTCCTGCTGTGTGTGATGAAGTTGAGTAGAACTGACTTGATGTGTTGAACTGGCGGGAGCAGGGTGGGATGGGAGGGATCTAGGGTAACATGGGAGAAGAGGGCTTGGCTGGCTGGTGGCTGGCACCCAGAGATGGGGTTGGGACAGAGATACATAAATGTTGGGGCCCTTTGAGATCCACTGGGACAAATGTTGGTGGAGGAGGTGTGTGCCCTCATCCTTTCTGTCTTGGACCCTGGATTTCTGGGAGAAATGTTCTGTGTTGGCTGATTAGTCCCTGTTTTCTACTCTGCAAAAAAGTGTCCTTGTGGGTGGAAGGAGCTTACTGGTATATTGCAGCCTACCATGGGAATTCAGTGCAAGAGAGGGAGTAGAGTGGGAGGCCGGAGTTGGGGCTGTTTGGTGGTCCGAGGGGAGGAAGTTGAGAGCCTGGGGGAATGTAGACATCCTCCCTGTATAAAGGGAAAGATACAGTCAACTGGCTCTGGAAGGCCAGAGGGAAAACAGGAGACCCTTAGTCAGGAAGCTGCCTTTCACACCCTTCAGCTGTCCTGTTTGATTGTTCTAAGATCCTTGTGCTTTGTGTATCATCAGTCATCTCTAAGATCAGATTCTTCACATGTAATTTGCTGAGAGCCTCATAAGCTTGAGAGGTAGAAGAAATTTGTGTGTTATAAGTGAAGTGATGAGTGTAAAGAATGCAGAACTTTAGGTACAAAAAGTCTAGTTTAGGTTCGAACTATGGATCTCGTACCTTATTGGGCAAGGTGGCTTAGCAAGTCTTTTAACGTCTCTGAATCTCAGAATCTCCACTTGTAAAATTGTTGAAACTTAATGAAATAGCAGCCATTATTATTATTGAGTGTCATTTAAATTTAATACTCTGGTCTTTTGTGATTTTTCAACTTTAAATGAGCTATTAAGATCTGGTTAAGGAAGGCCTGGTGCACAGTGGCTCATGCCTGTAATCCTAGTAGTTGGGGAGACCGAGGCGGGAAGATTGTTTGAGCTCAGGAGTTCAAGACCAGCCTGAGCAACAGTGAGACCC
Organism: Varecia variegata; assembly: GCA_028533085.1. NCBI lineage: Eukaryota > Metazoa > Chordata > Mammalia > Primates > Lemuridae > Varecia > Varecia variegata. The sequence goes on along the minus strand of CM052441.1, from coordinate 63,898,226 downwards.
CTGTCTCTACAAAAATATAGAAAACTTAGCTGGGCTTGGTGGCATACACCTGTAGTCCCAGCCACTCCAGAGGTTGAGGTAGGAGGATCGCTTAAGTCCAGGAGTTTGAGGTTGTAGTTAGCTATGATGACACCATGGCACTGTAGCCCCGCTGACAGAGCAAGACGCTGTCTCCAAAAATAAAAATAAAAATCTATATAAGGAGAAAAATTGCTTCAATAATCAGATAATAGGTCCTGAGTTAGATGGAACATAGCCTTAGGAAGACCTAAAACTGTCAATGTTTATTAAGATTAGTGTCAGCTAGAAGTCACAGTCTGGTTGCAGGGTCTGAAATGTCCTCATTTTTGGGTTAACACAGTGCTTTAAAAATTTTTGAGCAAAGATTTTAGATATTAGGAGATATCTTTCTTACACACAAACATAACCTGGATTTCTCACTCTTGAGACATCTGATGATCTCATGGTCTTGGTGCCTTACTCTATTACAGCATCATGGCGTCGTGGGTCCACCAGAGCTGAGCAGTGGGGGCCCCTTCAGCAGGGCATGTGCTCTTGGGGTCTCCACAGCCCTCACCATTCCCACCGTTTTCCTAGCTCTGAGCTGTCTGTTGCTGAGCTTGTGCTATTCTCTTTCTTATAATAGAAAGTATTTCTTGGCATCTATGTCTATCAAAAGTGGGAAACCACAAGATTATATCGAGAGGGTTATATATGTTTCATGAAGAATTGCAGCCAGCAAAAGTTTTGTGCGCACGCCCGTGTGTGTGTGTGTGTGTGTGTGTGTGTGTGTGAAAGGAAGGAAATAATAGTCCTAATGGTTAGTAGGTGTTTGTTGGCTTCATTCCTTTATGTTATTAACTTCCCGACTCCTGTGAGCATTTGAATATTTGACTCTTTGTGGAGACTGACTACTATGAGGGTAAAACGTGCCCCCTCCATTTGCTGTGTGCTTGGTGCTAGCCTCCTAGTCACTCTGTAATCTCAAAACTGCTACTCTAAGGTCATTAACTCTAGGGCAGACCTGCCTTGAAAAGCTTAGGGATAGTTGGTCATACCCTAAGCCAGGGTTTCTCATCAATGGCACTGATGACATTTTGACCTGGACAGCTCTTTGTTGTGTGAGATTGTCCTGTGCACTGTAGACATAGAGCAGCACACCTGATCTATAACCACCGGGTGTTAGTAACACCCCCTGCCTCCTGGTTGTGACAACCAAAAATGGCTCCAGACATTCTCAAATGTCCCCTGGGGGGCAAAATTGTTCCTGGTTGAGAACCACTGCTCTAATCTATAGTAGCAGAGAGGAAATGCTCACATCACGAGAGGACTCAGATTGCTTTAAAACTGGAAAAACATCATAAAAAAAAACCTGGAAAAACGTGAAGAGATCATTTAATTTATCTTCTTCTGATAGGGTGTGAGCTTGTTAAATGACTAGTTGAAGTCTGCGCTGCTTTCAAGCTCATGATCTATTGTCCTGATGCTATTGTCTAGAGCAGTGTATTGTGGAGCTAGACTGCTGAACGGGAAGTTGGGAGACTTGGCCTCTAGTTCTGGTGATGCCATTTAACTAGCTTTGTGTCTGAATGAGAAACTTAGCTTCTCTGGGCTTCAGGTTTTTCATCATTTTGTTATTATTGTTTTCTAATTGAGGTATAGTTCACATACTATAAAATTCACTTTTAAAAATTATATGGTTCCAGTGGTTTCTAGGATGTTCATTATGTGTGCACCTAATTCCAGAACGTTTTATCACCCCAAAAAAGAAACCCCATTCTGTCTATTGGCAGTCACTCTCCATTCCCTCCTTCCTCTAGCCCCTGGCAACCCAGTAATCTGCTTTCTGTCTCTATGGATTTGCCTATTCTGGACATTTCATATAAGTGGAATCTCATAATATTAGACCTTTTATGTCTGTCTTCTTTCACTTGGCATAGTATTTTAAAAATTCATCCATGTTGTAGCATGGATCAGCACTTCATTTCTGTTTATGGTTGAATAATAATTCTGTTGTATGAATATACATTTTATTTATCCATTCATCAGTTGATGGGTATTTGGGTTGTTTCCAGTTTTTGGTTGTTACAAATAATGCTGCTCTGAACATTTGTGTGTAAGTTATTGTGTGAACATAAGTTTTCATTTCCCTTAGGTATATACCTAGGAGTAGAATTGGTGGTTCATGTGGTAACTCTGCATTTTATGTTTTTGAGGAACTGCCAAACTATTGTCTAAAGTGGCCATTCCATTTTACATTCCCACTAGTGATGTATGAAGGTTCCAATTTCTCTACGTCCTTGCCAACATTCGTTAGTGTCTGTCTTTTTGATTATAGCCATTTTAATGGGTATGTAGTGGTATCTCAGTGTGGTTTTGATTTGCATCTCCCTGATGATTGATAATGTCGATACCGCTTTTTAAGAATTGGTTTTGATTATTATTTTTTAAAGATCTCTTCTAACTCTGAGTTTTAAATTTTTTCTTCTATTCCACATACAGACCCATATGAATAACACAGAATTGAGTCTTTAGGGGATATATATTTTGGAAATTAATTGAGTTAATCAGTTCCCATATATTTATGAGTACCTTCTATTGCCCAGTGTTCATCCATGTTCAGGATGTAGAATGAGTATATGGCATGATCCTTCTCTCCAGACAACTCATTATCTGATTGAGGAGAAAAGATGAACACAGAAAACCAGAGGGCAACACAGGGTCTTGTGGAATGTAATCCTAAATTTACTTATCCTCTAGGTAAGTCATGAAGGCAGATATATTTATTTGGACAAGGGCAAGGAAAGTCATATTCAGAGCTAGAGAGAAAAGTAGCATCTTTTGAGTGGGGAAGGTGGCTGTTTTTAAGATTCTAGAAAATTTCACTTAAAAAGGCTCCAGTGGAAAATTAAAAGACTCCCCCCCGCCAAATATTTTGTATGAGCTTGTGAATTGGAACAGATGTTGCCCTCCCTGTTCTTTTTTGTCAGAGAAATGAATTTGATTTGTACCTCCCTGAACTGCCCTTTGTTTTAGACTTGATGACCAAGTTTTTCCATTTGTGAGTATTTCCTGTGGTGTGAGAGCAAGACAAATGTGTGCTCTATACTTAGTCCCACGGCCATGTTTTAATAGTGAGCTTGGTTCTAAGAGATAATTAACCGGGATAAGATGATTAATAATTCACCTTTGAATTTCTTTTCCATTAATGGAAAAGGAAAAAAAAGAACAACCCATCATCTTGTTAATGATAAAGTCTTGTGTGTTAGGTTCAGAAAGCCTAGAGAAACCTCACTGGTCCTTCAGAGCTTGCAGCTTCAAGGCCTGGCTTTTGGCTTGGCACTTTGGCGCCCTGTGGTGCATCCTGACCTACTTTTGCAGCATTTTCTCGTTCTATTTTTTTGAGAGAGAGATATATATATATCTATCTCAAAATGTATATATATATATATATACACACACACACCCCAGGCCTCTTTTTTCTTTTCCCTTCCTGTGCCTTTTCTCATGCTATTTTCTTCACCTTGATTGTGCTCACCCTGCATTGTGACTAGTTAGGTTCCCCTCATTTCTTCAAAGCCTGTGCCAGTGCCACTTCCTCATGAAGCATCCCCTCTCCCTCCCTTCCTCTTTCAGCCTCCACACTGGGAGGACTCTTCTTCCACACCCCTCCTTGGTGCAGCCTGTGGAACTGCTCTCTTCCAGCCTCCATACAGTCCACCCTATTTCTTTGAGTTGTAAGTTCTTCACGGTCAGGGACTGTTCTGTTTATCTTTTTATCCCAATTTCCTTTTAGAGAACTTGCTATGTAGTATTTTACTGAATGAATACAGAAGCAATGCTGTTTCTCTAGCATCCACATCAGAAACGTAAAGCCAATCAAGAGTTTATGATTGTGCCAAAGAGGAACAGGAGTGGAATGTGAAGATAAGACGTCTGGTTTGGAAAGCATAAAAGCTGTGAGGGACATGATTTATTTTACTGCTTCTTAAATAAGTGGCGTGAAGTATCTATGTTATTAAAGATAATTTTATTAGAGTATTAATTCTGTGTACATATCAGAATTCTAGAACCCCCCTGTGGAGTGAAGCTGGAGACCTGGGAGGAAGCAGAGACGCTACAGAGAGGCCCTTGGCTATTCATTCTACATTCTGCAGGGCAGGGGGCTGGCCTGCGGGACCACTTCACCCAAGAGGACTCTTAATGAAATAGGCGAAATCTTCTGATCCCAAGTGAGGGAGTCACAAGGGGAAGCTCTGAGAAGTGACAGCTGCCTTCTGAACTAAAGGATTCCAGAAGCATAGTTTTGGACTGTTTGGTACAGGGCGAGACAGCAGACTCTTACATGTAAACGGACTCTGAGAATGTCAAGGCACCACATTAAAGTGCAAAAGTGGATTATCTTGAAAATTCTTAGTCCAGAACAGATTAAATCAGATTTGACACATTTGCGTTTGATGTACTCTGCTTAACAATGTAGGAGTGTGTATGTGGTGCATTTTAGGAAGATCTCTAACCTAAAAATAGTTTTAAAATAAAATATAATAATAAATCTGTGTTTGAAAAGGCAGGCTTTCAATTTTGCAGAAAACTTCAATCTCCAATTCAGGAAAAAGTAGGCCATTTGCTCCTAACTCTGTCCCTCACATTGCAACTCCTTTTTTGCCTTCTATGATTCCTTTCTACCTTCTAATACCTATAGACTTTCTTTTCTCGCCATCCTAGGAACTGTTCTTTTTGTGTTTCTTCTTTTTATGTTTCTGATGCTGTGCTTTTGTTCTTTGGTTACACATCACTGTAGCTTTCAGGCCTCCCATGTATCTTCCCAGTAGAGGACCTGCCTTTTGGCTGCCCTGGCCCTATACACAGGCCTATGTTAATGCCAGTTTAATATTGTAGTTACTTGTTGTCATGCCCTGTCTCCCCTTCCCCCACCCCATTAGACTA
>CM052441.1:63815652-63892779 GCA_028533085.1 Varecia variegata | reverse complement strand
GTACCAGAACAAAATCAAAGCCAACCAGCCCAACTGAGGATCAGGCTGCTGCCCTTGGCATCATTGTTACCTTGTTCAGACCAACAGAGCCACCTGCACACAGGCCAAGCAGGGTCCTGCACAGACCTCAGTGTCACACTTGCAGCAGCCAGAACTCATTCGTCAGTCATGCAAAGGTTGTTAAAGGTTTGATAGTTAAAATCATACTATCTTCCCTGATGTCAGGTAGTTATTCCATGAAACCAACTGAAAGATACATTTTTTACATTAAAAAAGAACTCACTAAAATTTTTCATTTGAAAGAATTTTTGGAGATTAGAAAAATCTATCATCTAGTTTTTGTAGTGGTGACAATTTCGTAGATCTGTGGTCCCCAACACCCGGGCCTCGGACTGGTACCTGGCCTCCATGGCCTGTAAGGGACTGAACAGTGGGGCTCCACTGCCCCTCCCCCAATCCCTCCATCCCCTTCACCCCCCACCCCAGGGAAAAGTTGTCTTCTATGAAAATTAGGAACTGGGGTGCCACACAGCAGGAGGTGAGTGGTGGTCGAGGAAGCAAAGCTTCATCTATACAGCTGCTGGCATCACTGCCTGAGGTCCCCCCACCCCCACCCCCATCCATGGAAAAATTGTCTCCCATGAAACCTGTCTCTGGTGCCAAAAAGGTTGGGGACCACTGCTTTGGTGATAGCACTTTTTCAGTAAAAAAAAAAAAATACAGAAAAAAAACCCCAACTATTTCACACTTTCCTTAAAATCCATTTTGTAAGGTATTTACTGTGAACAAGACAGTTACTTGATAAGGTATCATCTTTACCTTGAAGGGGCAAATTAAGAAGGAAGAGGGTGTGTATGTGTGAAAGTCTGTGTGTTTTAATAACTGATAGGTAGCCTACTACTGATAACCATTTGTTATGAAAAAAGCATATTTGGAACAGTTATCTTTAGAACATGCCTAAGTTTCCAATGTTAGGATAATGTTTTAATACATTAGCATAAGTACTCAACAGAAGTTATGCATAAAATAACTATGAAATTTATAGAAACAGAAAATATTTGTAATACAGCTGCAACATCCTTCTCCAAAACATTTGTTATTATGGCAACTATATAAAGTATTTCTAAATGTTGAATCCCTGGAAGGTGATATGAAAAATAAAAACCTTTGGGTGATGAGATTATGGCTTTTTTAAATTAAAAAAAATTCAAATCGAAAAGATGATTTCACATTATAAACATGGAAAAAAGAAACCAATTCAAGTTGGTCAAGAAAACAGGACTAAAAATGTCGACTAGTTAAAAAGAAAAGAATGTTAAAAGTATTTATTCAAGCTCAATGTTTATTTGTTTAATACAAACATATGAGTGCCTAATAAGTAGCAGGGACTGTGCCAATGATACATAGATAGAAAACTATGGCCTTTTTCATCATTAAAACTGTATTGTTTTAATTTACAGCATATAATAATGGTTCTTTCAAAAATTGCCTTGTATCTTTTAATCGATCTTTCTGATACTCTGATTCTCTAAAACTCAAGCTTCAATCTCTTGCAAGACAGCCTCTTTAATTATCTTGGCTTGCTAACCTGGTGTTTGCTTTCTAGTAAGATAAACTGAAATAGAAACTGGAGACACAGTACTTTATGTGTAATCTCATGTTTAGTTAAATAGCACTAGAACATTGCCAGTTAGCAGATGGCTTCCCAGGGTTTACTCTACCCTCCTGCCCTACTCCCCAACAATGAAGCCTAGTGGCGAGGGTTTTGGTTAGGAATGTGTTCACCTGCAAGTAACAGAGAACCTGTCTAACTCGAGCTTAAATAAGTAGAAGTGTTTTGGCCTCTCCTGGTAAGTCTGGAGGCTGAACTTGTTCAGGGCCTGCACTGCTGAGATTCTCTTGGCTGTTTCTGATGCCTGTCCCCGTGAGGTGGAAAAGCTGCCTCACACTTCTAGTCTTCCCACCTGGGCTCCAAGCTGGAAGGAGGAAGGGCAAAGACAAAAGGCCTTAATCTGTCTGCTTCAGCAGGAAAGCCTAGCCCTGTCCAGAAGCTCCACCTGGCAGGCCTGGGCTCACACCGCACTGACTGGAACTGGATCATGTGGCTGCTCCAGCTGCAAGGGTGGCTGGGAGAACCCAGCTTTAGTTTTTCAGCCTTCACCTGGGAGGTAATGAATGGCTTTGCGGTGAGTAGGCTAGTGTCTGCCACAGTACTTTCTGCCATTTGCATCCTATTTATAGTAATATAATGCCCAGTGAGTCCAAGAGTGGGTTTTATTTAAAGAATTTGTTATGAAATTATGTATCTTTGAGGTACCCTACTCAATCTCTGGAAAGTTCGTGGGATCTTTGACAAGGGAAAGATCCTCAGTCCTTTCCTCCCTTTTTAGTAGAAAGGAGTTGTCTGTCGGCCCTCTACCTCCCTTAGTCCCATCTAGCCCCTCTGTACATTTTGTCAAGTTATAAAAAACTTAACCTTTTCTCTTTCCTCTGCTTGTCTTTAACTTTTTTTTCCATTGGAAATACATAAAAGACTCAAGTCAGCCTTATGTCTACCTCAAGTCAGAAAAAAGAAAGCTGTGTATTTGAAGTGTGAAAGTAGGTGAAGAAACTATCGAATTGAATACCTAAAGCCTTTGAAAGACCCAGAAGTTGCTTTATACCTTCTACAGAAGGCCACCTCCAGGGCAAAGAAAGAAAACTAATATGTTTGAGTGAATGAAACAATTGAACAAGTGCCTATTACTGCTTAGCTCTTACCTTAGTTTTCCAGTGAATCTATAGGAAAAGATATTGGGTTTGAAAACTGAAGCTGAGAGAGAAGCTAAGTAATTTCTCCAAGGCTAGCCAGCTGACGGGTCAGGATTAAAACCAGGACAATCTAACTCTAAAATACATACTCCCCCCACCCCTGTTCTCCTTATGGTCCTCTTCCTGTACCTTATTTGTCTTTAATTAAACTTGCTTTCCCGTAATTGTTCATGTTAAATCTCAGTATTAAAAAAACCTATGTTATTCAAATTGACTATGTCTATTTATTTATTAATACTAGTGAGTCCCAAGGTCCCAGGCTGCAGCATCAGCTGTGTGTATACCCTGGAATTCAAACATGACTAGACATGTCTGGAAGCTTATGGAAGGAATCTGTCAGGGGCTGCTTGATTATATAAGTTAACTGGCAGCCTCCTGGGAAAGAGCTAATCCTACAACAAGAGAGAGCAGAGTTGTGCAAGTTTACTTAGAGGTCAGTGCCACAGAGTAGGGGGCTAAGTCTGAGTCAAATGCAATGTAATTATTGAGCCTGTCTTCTGATCCAATCCCTGGGGACTCGTGTGTCCAGGAGATTGCCAGTGAAGCCTACAAGTGTGTTCACTGAGATTTCCATGGGTCGCTGGAATGTTCACGCCGAGTCAGCAGACTCTGCAGCACGGGCCAGCCTAGACAGCTTACTGCCCAGGCCCTGCTGGGGTGGGTCACCATGGCTTGGGTACAGGCATTGGGGTCCTCAACAGACGCAGGGATCAGGAGTTGAAAGGGTAAAGGCTTATCATGCAGTGGCCAAGAAGGCTGCTTCAAAGCACATCTGAGGGAGAAGCCTGCTTCAGAGTTCCTGGAGATACTTGGGGGGAAGTAGTTGAGGATAATAGAGTTCTGTGGTAGCAATTGGAAGCAGAATCAGGGGAATACCAACACATTTGCTCAATTCTCAATTGCCATCAATTTGCAAATGTATCAACAATTTAATAAAATTATTTGAACAAATAAAATACTACATTATGTATTTTTAAAATGAGCTGACAGTAGAATTTATTTAAACATCCAATCATGTACAACTTTCTTCTTCAATCATTGTCAAAGTTAGAAGCAAAGCCTTTTCTCACATCAGGGTCTGTAGAGTCTTCTGAATTATTTTGGCTATTTACGGTTATATGTAGCATCCCAGGCACACTGCTTTTTAAATTCATGCAGTTTTAGGATTGAGAAATGCTGGCATTTGATCCACATTCCTGGTGGGCTAAACTTGAGTTACATTTGTTCCTAAATTACTAACTCAGTTTGAATAGCTTTTTTTGAATATCACCTAAAAATCTTTGATGTTCAGTGTTGGAGTGATAATTCTTTACCCATTAAGTTAATATTTTTTGAGGACCTCCTGCATACTGGTCCTTATGCTTACAGAACTGCTATTGTGGAGAGAAAGGTGAGAACAAAAACAAGCAGACGTATAAATAAATAAAAGTTTAAGAAATTTCAGCAATACAACTTCCACCAGGGGGTTAGAGGGCTCTCTGAGGAGGTGATACTTAAGGTGAGCCCTAGAGGATGAGAGTCAGCCTTGCTGTGAGTGGAAGGAAAGCTTCCTGTTGCACAGACCCTTCTACAGGTGAAAATCTTATCTGTTCATTAACAGATGTTTAGCAAGACAGACTAAATCCCCTGTCCTTCGGGAATTTATATTCTAGCAGGAGGAGGTGGACAAATACATATAACATATAGTTTGTCAGATGCTAACTGCTATGGTGAAAAATAAAGCATTGAGAGTTGTGGAGTGGCTAGGTAAAAGTGTAAAATGGAGGCTGGGCCTCCCTGTAATACCAGCACTTTGGGAGGCAGAGGCAGGAGGATTGCTTAAGCCTGCCTGGGCAAAATAGCCCGACCTCGTCTATACAAAAAATAAAAGAAGAATTAGCTGGGTGTGGTGGTACGTGCTTACAGTCCCAGCTACTCGGGAGGCTGAGGCAAGAGGACTGCTTGAGTGCAGGAGTTAGAGGTTGCAGTGAGCTGTGATGATGCCACTGCACTCTAGCCTGGGCAAGAGAGCATGATTGTCTCAGGAAAAAAAAAAAAAAGTGTAAATTTGAGTGATCCCGGGGAGTGCTTACCAAGAAAGTGAAGTTTGAACCAGAGATGAAGGTCTGTGATCCAGCCCAAAGGTTGGCAAGCTTTTTCTGTAAAGGGCAGCTAGTCAATATTTCAGGCTTTAGGGCCCACACAGTCTCTGTTGCAGTTACTGAGGTCTGCCATTGCAGGGCTAAAGCAGCCATAGACAATATGTAAATGAATGAGTGTTGCTGTGTTCCCATATAGCTTTATTTATGTACACTGTATTTCATATAATTTTTACATGTCATGAAATACTATTCTTTTGATTTTCTTCTCCCAACCATTTAAAAATATAAAGGCCATTTTTGGCAGCAGGCCATACAAAAATAGTGAGCTAGATTTGGCCCATGGGTCATATTTTGCCTTACCCTCCCCGCTGCCAATCTAACACAAGAGATTTAGTGTTCCCTTTAATTGCTTTGTATGGTGTGTAATTGCATATGTTTGAATGGTAAAGTGAAATACAGCTTTCATCCTTTTGTAGATATCTTCCTCTCTTAGATCCAACACGTTGGTTGTTGTTTTATGAATATAATGACATTTCCTCTGTTTATCCAGTGACAAATATTCACTCACTCACTCATATTAAATATTAAAAGTCTTATGGCTTTTATTTCCAGGCTCTACTTGGCAGTAATATCTTTTATTTTCAATCCTTCATTATAAGACAATATTTCTGAATACATTTTAAAATAGCCATTAAGAATTTTATCAGGTAGCATTACATTTGGGTGTAAGCTGTAGAAAACTGGATAAAGAGTGACTTAACTTATTAAGGGTTTGTCTACGACAGAAAGGTGTCGAGTAGGCTGTGCAAGAAGAGACTGGGGTGGCAGCTGCAAAATGCCATTAAGGACCCAGGCTACTGTCTTTCTGCTTGACCATCCTTAGCGTATGGTGTTTGTTTTCACATTTGTGAAGCGGTTTCTGCTCCTCTAGGCACCCTGTCTGCATTTCTGCAAGGAAGAAAGGGGAAGGGAGAAGGGAAAAGGCACTTTGTCTTTTCATTCATTTAAGTGGAGCCCTCCCATGAGCCCTCGCTGGCCAGGCCTGTGTCTTGTGATCAGTTCTAGCCATAGAGACTTTTGAGTAAACAAGGGTTTGTAGCTGAGCACATTACTCTTCTAAATAAAATCAGGCTTCTCTACTAAGAAAGCACGGGAGATTGGTTACTGGGTAAATAACTACCATTGTTTGTTTCTAAGTGTGTTTAAATAAAAACAAACAGGTGAGTTACAGGTACCTTCCACCCATGGTTAAATAGACATAGATGAAGGCAGTGACTCTTGGCCATAATCTACTTTTCTTCCATTTACTTAGCAAATTCCTTTTGATAGTGATTGCAAGGTGCATTTCATTTCAGAAAAGTTGAGATGTGGGGAGAATAAAACTCATTGTGTGAAGGAAATGATTGTGGATGTTATTGTTATTTGAACTCTGGGATTATGCCCAGCACATGAAGTGCCCTTGACGGCTTCCTGTTGCCTCTCTGTTACCTGGGCCCCACCCAGCAGGCCTTGCTTCCTGAACTGCCTGTGCCCTGCCACCGAGCCTAGGATCCCACCGTTCCAGGCTACATTCACCTGCAAATCCCACAAACAGCCCATGGTGGTGTGACTCATCTTCCTTCCTGAAGCTAATGGCCCAGACATCCACTTGAAAACTTCCTTCTCTGAATTACTTTCTCCCACCTTGTTTATTTGGGTGATTTGCTATAGTATCACCTAATTGTCTGTGGTTTTAGCTATTTGGTCTTTTCATTTCTTCTTTGTAATCATCTGCCCTTTCTTCTAAGTGTAAGGAAACATGGAGGCCAAGGACGAACAAAATGGTTTGAGTTCTGCTTCATGTCACATTGGGAAAACTCGATTTATATAAAGCATCGCGTCTCTGGGGTGGGTACTGCTCCTGTCTCTTGTCTGTCTTTCTGTCTCTCTCTCTCTCAAAATATATTTCTTCTATTATATTTAATCTTCTGAATATTAGCACATTTATAATGTCAAAAAATTTTAAGTAAAATTCTTGTCTCACTTTGTCTCCTCACCCAGTTTCTATTCCCTCAGCCCCTGGATAACCACTTTTCTTGGTTTCTTGTGTGATCTTCAGGAGTTTTTAAAGAACAAATACAAATAAATACAAATGTGTTCCTATTTTTCTCCATTTTTTTCTAAAAAAGTGGGCCTAGTCTACATACAGTTCTGTTCCTTTTTTTGTTTGTTTTTTAATCTAATCTATCTTAGAATTTAGGAGATCTTTTCGTAACAGTGTCGATAGTACATACAGCGCTTCTCCTTTTTTCTTTTATGCTGCATAGTATTAAAATGGTATCTTTGAAACACACACCTGGCCATGTCCCCCCTGCTTCCCTCATTTAAAATAGAGATATTATCACTCACATTTTACTGATTAAATGTGATTAATTTACCAATTAATGTACATGATTAATTTTCATATACAATTTTCAAATATAGGCCATAAGGAGGGAGGGGTGCTGAGACATGAGCACTTTCAGATACTACTAATGGGAGTGTAAATTGGTGTGGCCTTGTTGAGCGGTTTAGCACGGGTCCATCAGGAGCCTGAAAAATGTCTCTTCCTTTGTTATCTGCGTTTCATTCACTGGGCTTTGGCCTAGAGTAGTGTGAGAGATACAGTTAAAGATGTTGCTATGGTCTAAATGTTTGTGTCCCCCCAGAATTCAGGGAAACAACAAAATCTATCTTCCAGGGTCTTAAGGGAAAATTAAGTAGGATAGATGATGCTTTTTTTTGCAAGGGAAAGTTTCAAAGTACTATAGCTAGATTTCTGAAATTGTTTATCCATAAGGCACAAAAAGTTAACTTTTTCCGAAATGAGAAACGGTTTAGTTCAAGAAATTGAAGGGCCGGGCTTGGTGGCTCACGCCTGTAATCCTAACACTCTGGGAGGCCGAGGCAGGAGGATCGCTCGAGGTCAGGAGTTCGAGACCAGCCTGAGCAAGAACGAGACCCCGTCTCTACTAAAAAGAGAAATAAATGATCTGGACAGCTAAAATATATATATAGAAAAAAATTAGCTGGGCATGGTGGCACATGCCTGTAGTCCCAGCTATTCGGGAGGCTGAGGCAGGAGGATTGCTTGAGCACAGGAGTTTGAGGTTGCTGTGAGCTAGGCTGACACCATGGACTCACTCTAGCCCGGGCAACAAAGTGAGACTCTGTCTCAAAAAAAAAAAAAAAAGAAGAAGAAATTGAGATAATGCCACTATCAATGTACATGTATAATCAGACAGTAGTTCTTTCATGTTATACTATTATGGAGCTTAAAGATATCCTATTTTGCTAGTTTTTTATTTCTGTCCATACTAACCACATCGTCTTGTTAGTCATTCATAGACTTTAATCCAGTGACCAGAATCTCTTTGCTTATAGCATATAACAAATTTCCCAACTCAGAGACACATGTCATTGAGGCTTTCTGGGGGGCGTTGGCAGGAGGGAATTGGTGGAGGTAATCAGTATGTGAGAGTTTGTTCTTTAGTCATCTCATTTTTTATGACTAGAGGTCTTACTGGCTGATTGACCTCTCAGAATGATTCTTTTCTCTGGTCATTATAAAAGTACTTCACCACTTAAGTTTGTTCTTTATGCAGATTTCCCGGAATCACTTAGAAAAGGCCAGCTGGCTTTCTCGTGCTTTACATGCTGTATTTAAGACAGTGGATACAGTAGTCCCTCCTTGTCTGCATGGTTGCTTTCAGTGCTTTCAGTTACTTGAGGTCATCCACGGGTCCGAAAATATTAGGTGGAAAATTCCAGAAATGAACATTTCATAAGTTTTAAATTGACCACCATTCTGAGCAGGGTGATGAAATCTTGCACCATTCCACTCTGTCCTGTCCAGAATGGAATCATCCCTTTGTCCAGCATTATCTATTCTGTACATGCCACCTGCCTGTTTGTCACTCAGTAGCCATCTTGGTTATCTGATTGAAAAAACAGTCTATTTAGGGTTCGGTCCTATCCGTGGTTTCAGGCATCCACGGGGGGTCTTGGAACATGTCCCTCATGGGTAAGGGAGGACTACTGTATTGTCATCTCATCTAAATTAGTTAATACCTACCCTTAAATTAGACGATAGTAACACTTTGAAAACCTGCAGATACGTTTCCAGCTCAAGAGCACACCTGACCCCTAGTGACTGAAGCAGGAAACGTGAAAGATGAGAGGAATGAAAAGAGTTAGGAAGCAGAGTTTAAAGTAAGATGGCACTCGCCATTTACTCTCACCTTAGGAGTGGAGAACGTTTTTCTCTTGTGAATTGATGAAAGGATGCTTTCATGATAGCGGCTACAGCTGTGGAATATCTGAAGAAGCTGTTGAGGGGAATAAAAATGTTGCTGCTGTCATGAATCAATGAAATGCCAACATCTCAGAGGGACTATACGTGGTCTTCAGGTGGTTTTTGGCAGAGGGAGTTTTCATGACTGTAAATGTCAACTTCTTGTGAGGGTGAGGGTTGGCCGGGGTGGGATGGGGAGTGACTATGGCTCACTGAGAACTAAGTGAATCTCTCACCCCATTGTCTATTCCTTCCAGGCAGTCTGTTGTGCCTCAGGGTTCTCAGGAATCCAGGTGAAGAAATCACTGTGTTAGGACCGGCTTAAGCTTAGTCCTCTGCTAATATCCAGTGCGTGGACAGTGCGGGACACCTTCATAATTCACCTCTTCTTTTTGTGTCAGTGACCTCTGACAATGAGAAATCAAGTCTAGTTCAATTTGGAAATATATACATATTGTTTCAGAAGAACATTTCTCCTGATTTGTTTGTCTTCTCTCTTTAGATAAAGAAGAAGCAGCAGGATGTGGTTAGATTTCTGGAAGCCAACAAGATAGAGTTTGAGGAGGTGGATATCACAATGTCAGAAGAACAGAGGCAATGGATGTACAAAAACGTCCCCCCAGAAAAAAAGCCTGCTCAGGGCAACCCTCTGCCACCTCAGATATTTAATGGCGACCGATACTGTGGAGTAAGTGGCTAGATTGTTATCACACTCTTTCTTTTTGTTGCTCAAAACGCATAGTCACTTCGAGTGCAGTTGGGTTTTCTCAGTGAAGACTGTGACCTCTTCACTCAGTGCCTATTCAGGACTACAAGTCTAACAGCGGGTGAAGTTGAGTAGGAATGAGTCCAAGATCATAGACTGTGTTTGTACATGTGAGTGGTTGTGTGATGTGAGAATGTGAGTGCATATATGTCTGTAGTCTTCCTGTCTCTGTCTTTGCTTTGGAACAGGGAGTAGGAAGGGAAGCTGTTTGTGAGTGTGTGTGTGTGTGTGTGTGTGCATGTGCGTGTACGTGCATGTGTTCATTGTGTCCTAAATTTTGAGGCATATTTTTTGATTAATACATTTTGGGGGGCAAAGTGGAAGGGGTAATTATTTTTGAATCTTTATCCCTCTATGATATAAATAACTGCTAATAGCTAATTATAAACCGGAGTTCCATTTTTTATGAAAATGAGCCAAGGGGTCATTGTGAACATCTGTGTACATCATATATGGGCATATAGTAGGTATATACAGGGGCTGTCCGGCAAGTATCCAGCCATTGTTAAATATAATGAGTGCAGTTGCATGGCTGGATGCTTGCTGGACAGCCCTCGTATGCACGTTCTATCTAAATATATATGTAGCTATAGGTACTATATGTAGCTATATGTTGTATGTAGCGTGTGAAAAGATGAAGTTACGTTTATGTACTTACCTATCTACCTTCATACTCTCATACTTCTTAAGAAAAAAAAATGAGAAACTTCTTTCTAATGAGTAAGTTAGTATTTGCTTTTTGCCATAGCTCTAAGTACCTAAGTCAGTGTTTGTTTTGGGAGCTGTACTACAATTCTTTAAGGATGGCTTAGAGAAGGAAAAGGAGCTAAATGCTGAGGTGCTTGAGATGAAATAAATAGTTGGGTTGCCATTAGGGTGCAGAAAGGGATAACAGACTGCTTTTGATGGCTTCAAAGAAAACAGTTCCCTTCTCCCATGTGCCTAAAGGAGAATGAGAAGTTGGAACATAAAGCCATGAGTAGATTATACACAGACTTCTCACCTGTAGCATCGTGAACATGGTACTAGACCTGACTTGCCAGTTTTAGCACTACCTTATGTTGGCTGTGACACCTTTGGAAAGTTATTTATCTCTCTTAGCCTTAGTTTTGTCATCTTTAAACAAGGGATAATAATATCTGTCATAGAGGATATCTGTGACTGTTTCTAAAGCATTTATACTATTATATAAAAATAAAGATTATTATTTTTGTGTGGTTTTTTTAATATCATGATCTCATATTTTACTAGGGGAAGTGTGGAGTAACCAAGTGTATCCTATTCATGGTTATAGAGGATAGAAAAATGTGCCTGGAGACCAAAATTGAAAATGTTTGTAAACTGTACAGTTCAAAATAAAGTGAAGCTGTAAGTCAAATAGTGTTGGAATGCTTAAAACAAAAATCTAGCAGTTTTCTGTCCCTCAGACTTTGAGGGTATGAAAATGCCTTTATTCTGGTCTTATAGTTGAGTGACAGTTTCTGGGTGTAGAATTGTAGGTTGGAAAGAATTTGGATGATAATTGCTTCATTATCCTCTGGTTTTCCAGTGCTGCAGTTGAGATGTCTAATGCCATTTGCCTTGATCTTTTATATGTTTTTGTCTTTGTTTCTTTGATGCGGATTTTTAAGATCTCTTACCCGTATGCGTATACTAAAACTTTTTTGGTGAATTACCATGGTACATGCTATTTCTTATTCATTGTGCTGAGTGCTCAGTGTGCCATTTAATCTAAGAAATTGTATGATTGATTGTGTCTTATATTATTTTTCTTAAAAATTTTCTCCCTACTTTTTTCCTTATTCTCTTTCTCTTGAGTGCCTGTTAATTTGGATATTGGATTTCTTACATTGATTTTCTAACATTTTCATCTTTTTTTTTTGTATTGTCCACCTCTTTGACTGTTTGTTCTTTCTGGGAGATTTTTAAAATTTACCTCTTAATCCTTTCATTGAATTTATGTCATCTTTTTTTTCCCCTTTCTTGCTCTCTGATATTTTCTTTTTAATAATGTTGTGTTTTTATGATATGAATGCAAGATCTTGACTCAATAAAGATATTAAACATGATTTCTTTGAAGTTTTCTTTTGTTACCAGTATTGTCCCTGTTTCCGCTGATTTTTTTTTGTTTTTCACTTTGTGTAAGTTGCCAGTGTCCTTTTCAGTTATTTGCAATAAAGAACCCAAACTGGCACAACCTGGTTTATTCTTGTTGATTCCCTGGAGTGGCCCACTGTGAGCAAGATTCTTTTCTGGGAATGTGGCTTATGGTATTCTAAAAGTAAACACCCCAACACTTGGGCTCTTCTGATGGGTTTTAGTGTCTAATTTGGATTTTAGAAAGCTCAGGTCCTCTTGTCCAAGGTTTTAAATCTTTGCTCTCTCTCTGTGGAACTGGCACATGTGGAATGTACCAGAAATGAAAACATATCCCTCTGCACAAAAGGAAGATATCTACTCCCCTCTCACTTCTTTTCTCCCTCTCTAATCAGCATATAGTTGATTTGGATTTCTTTATATATTTTTATTAAAGGCATTGTTATTGTGGTAAAAACAAAATTTACCATTTTAACCATTTTAAATGTATACAGTTAAGTAGTATTAAATATATTCACAGTGTTGTGAAACAGATCCCTAGAACTTTTTCATCTTGCATGACTGAAACTCTGTACCCTTTTGACAACTCCCCTTTGCCCCCTCCCTCAGCCCCTGCTAACCACCATTCTACTTTCTATATCTATAAATTTGACTACTTTAGATACCTTACATAAGTGGAATCCTATAATATTTGTCCTCTCATAGCTGGCTTCTTTCACTTAGCGTAATATCTTTAAGAGTCATGCATGTTATAACATGTCAAGAGCTCCTTCCTTCTTAAGGCTGCCCACTACTCCATTGTACGTATGTACCACATTTTGTTTATCTCTTCATCCACTGATGGATATTTGGATTACTTCCACCTCTTGCCTATTGTGAATAATGCTCTATGAACATGGGTGTGCAGATATCTTTTTGAGACTCTCTTTTTAGGTTTTTTTGATATAGATCTAGAAGTGGGATTGCTGGATCATATGTTAGTTCTATTTTTAATTTTTTAAGGAACAGCCAGTTTTTTGTAGCAGTTGCACCATTTTATAATCCTACCAACAGTGCACAAAAGTTCCAATTCCTATACATCCTCACCAACACTTGTTATTTTCTGTTATTTTTTCAAATAAGACGGCAAACTTTTGGTTTATATGCTTTCTCTTTTCTTAAAAGTAGCTTTAAATTTTTAAAATCACGTTATTAATCATAGTATATATACCATTTTGTGCCCTGCTTTATTCTCTAACAAAAATAGATTCCATATCAGTGTAAACTTATTTTTTACAGGTTGCATGCCATTCCATTGGTGGCTTATTATAATTAATCATTTCCATACTATGGGCTATTTAGTTTGTTTCCAGCTACTTGAAATAACAGTGCATTACTGGCAAGCTGTTCTGAAGAGTACATTAAATTGAATGCTCTTTTAGGAAGTGCATTCTCATTTTGGACTATTTCCACTCTTCTTCCTTACAGTCCTCTGTCAAACAACAAAAATATCCCAAGATATGAGGGATTATTGTTGGTGGCCCCAGAATCTGGGTTCAAGGTCAAGAAAAACTCACTTGACGAAATGAAAATCAATAAAAATTAAAACAAGATGATTATTATATGTGTTGCTGGTAAAACCAGAGTTGGGATTCTCAGTGCTGGGTGGTGCCCAAAGTCATGGAATGAAGACTGTCCATCTGCCCAGAATATCCATTTGACTTGAAGTGGTCACATTTTAGAAACACTGGATTAGCTGTTTCCTTAAGTCTTCCTCCTGACAATTAAGTGTATCCTCTGGCAGAATAGAGTAGAACATAATGATGGACAGACACTTTGACCTATGTTGTAGCCTATCTGCAGTAATTATGTGTTAATAGAACTCTGTTTAGAGTTAGTAAAAAAAAAAAAAAAAAGCTAACGTCCAAAATTTTTATCATTTGTCCATAGGAGATTGTGCTCTATTTCTAAAACATGGATGTTATTTAGGATTAATGGCTGTATCATCTATGTAATACTTAAAGCAAAGCCCTAAAAATCACTCCCACACCTGTTTTCTTCACCTCATACACCCAGTTGGTTAGCAAATCCTGCAATTTTTATGTCGTACATAATTCTATCCTATTTCACTCTCAAAACTCAATTAAAAACTGTGGTGTTATTACACTTTCTCTAATTATGACTCTGGTTATTATTTCCCCTCCCTCATGCCCAGCAAACATGTGCCTTATTACTGTTGTTATGATATTTATCTCATAGAACTTTTTTTGTCTTTGCCTTTAGTGAGTCTCTGAGTACCTTGTGCTCACTGTCGGCTCTGTGACCTATTTATCTTAGTATCTGTACCCATTGGAATGCTAGGAACATGGAACATACTTAACAAACGTGGTTATGTGAGGGAATGAATGCGCCTACACAGAGGCTTTCATCTGAGGTGGTAGCTAACTCATTCTGCTAGGTCTTGCCTTGTCAGGGTTCTGAGCATTTGCTGGTTTGAAGTCTGTTAGGACAAACTGTGCTGCATTCCCATTTTATTAATAAAGATCAAAGCCAAGTTTGTCATAAAGCAAGCTTATTGAACCTACTTCTAAACTTCTAAATCTATTTGGGAAACTACATCTATTAGAAGCTCACCTATGCTACAGGTAGAATTTTCTCAGGAAACTTTTTATCTGCATTTGAAAGTGTAGTATTCCAAGGCCTTCTGTCTAAAAGATCCATTACCCAATCAAGGAGCGTCTTATCCATCAAATGTTTTACTGTAAATGTTCTTACGTGGCATCATTCCAGACACCAGGGAGGAAAAGTCGAGTCGTGGAGGAGGGGTGATACAAGTTCCCCTTTGTCATTGATCGCTGATCAGTCTGTGCCCAGAAGCAGAGCAGTTTGATTAGATACTCTCTGCATAACCCTAGTTTTTATTCTTCTGTCTATAAATGTTTAATCTCCCATTTTCACCTTACCTAGATGTTTGCCTCAATATTCTACAGTGATGAATCCCTGGGATGTGACTTTAATAAAAATGATGACTTGTGCTTTGAATATTGAAAGCCTTCATCCAGACAGTTTGAGGCCACCCCAGTTGCATATTTAGCAAGTATATCTTAATTGATATCCAAACTGGCGGTTTTCTTTCTGCTAGCATTTATTTCTCTCTTTTTGAACCATATGCAGTTAAAGTTAATGAAAACAAAACTATTAAGACAATCAGGCCATGTTAATATCAATGTTAAGAAAACCAAGCCTGTTTAGAGGAGGGACAAAAGTGAAAAGTTTCCCACTGCCCTTATCTGTGACTTCCCCCGGTTTCCCAAGATGTGGCCTCTTCATGAGGTTGTGCTTTGTCATCTTCTAAGTTATCACCACTCAGTTTCATACATTAATATCTATACTCCTTGATATTAAAACTTGGACAGTTTTTACTTTGAAAATTGGAGAGAAAGTGGCATTCTTATAACTTCTCTCATTTCTCCCCCGTTTTGATATACAAATAAACATACACCCATGATATTGCTAAAGTTTATGTCACATTCTCTTCTGTAACTATAACTATTAATATTATATAAATATGTATTACATTTATATTGTTAAATAAATACTATTCCCTATAGGACTGTTTTGTATTGTGAGCAGCCATAGAGGAGGGTATATAATCCTATTTTACCAAATCCCCATGACTTAAAGGAGAGTGACACAAATGTCAATATTCAAGGAATTCTCTTAACAAATTTTAACCTTTCACTTATTCCACCTCATACCTGTGAGATTTGAAAATATGAGAGACACCTTTTCTTTCTTATATTTCTTTTATTTGCTTGGACTACCTCTCCCCCCCAAAAAAATTGTTAACATTATGTGCCTACCTGGTAAACTTTCTGAATGCTTTAATATTTTTAAAAGTCTTTATTTGACTTTCATTCTTAATGGATAATTTCATTGAATATAAAAGTCTAAGATTTAAAACCTCAGGAAACATTATTCCATTTTCTACGTTCATGGCATTGATTGGAAAACTTTATGTCTGCTAGATTAAATTCTTATAGGCAGATTGTTTTACTTCTCTCTGGAAGATTTTAGAGTTTTCTTAGAGTTCTGGAATTTCATCAATATGTGCTTTTTTTTTTTGGAGACAGAGTCTTGCTCTTTTGCCTGGGCTAGAGTGCTGTGGTGTCAGCCTAGCTCACAGCAACCTCAAACTCCTGGGCTTAAGCAATCCTTCTGCCTCAGCCTCCCAAGTAGCTGGGACTACAGGCATGCGCCACCATGCCCAGCTAATTTTTTCTATATATTTTTAGTTGTCCAGATAATTTCTTTCTATTCTTTTAGTAGAGACGGGGTCTCACTCTTGCTTAGGCTGTTCTTGAACTCCTGACCTCGAGCGATCCTCCCCCATCCTCCCGTCTCAGCCTCCCAGAGTGCTAGGATTATAGGCATGAGCCACCGCGCCTGGCCTAATATGTGCTCTTTTTTAAAAAAGATTCATTCCATTCAGCAATTGTTAGGATTGTTCAATCTGAAAACTAACTTTTTTTTTTGTACTTTGGAGAAGTTCCATTGTTTCTTTGCCTTTTTTACCTCCCTTCCATTTTCTCTTCATCTGCAGGATTTTTCCTTTCTTTTGGATGAAGTTTTATTGTTACGTTAAACTGTTGATACTCTTGACTTTTTAATAATTTCTATCTCTTCTTGGTCTTGATGCTCTACATTCTGAGAGGCATTCTTAACTTTTGTCTTCTAGATCACTAGCTTAGTTTTTGTCATCCTGTTGTTTAATCTATTTTCAAATTTTTATTTTGAAATCAAATTTAATTTCCAGGAGCTCTTTTGTTGTTGTTTTCTTATTACGCCTTTAAAAAGAGTGGCTTGTTCTTGTTCTGTGGCTGCAGCACCATCTTTAATCTCTCCAAGGACATTAGTTAAAACATTTTTTCAAGTTTCTTATGTTCTGTAAGTTATCTTTTGTTCTCTAGCATTAGTTCTGGTTGTTGGTTTTTGTCTTTCTCTCTTGGGAGCCGGCTGGGCTTCTCTCAGACTTGCACAGGCAAGTTTCCCTTTGAGTAGGAGGGCTCACCAAGCCTGTGCGAGGGGTGGGGGCAGCAGGGAAGCAGGCTGGAACCCCTCTGGTGGTAGTGAAGAGCTTTACTTGGTCAGCAAAGGACTTCGGCGTGTGTTCCTTCAGGACGAACTTCTTCCCACTTGTCCCTTCTGTGTCTGATGTGGGATCCAGGGTGACCACCAGGAGTTTTCAGCAGGCAGGCAGGCAGTGTCCTTTGGAGAGCACTTCTTGGGAGCTCTGGCTGCACTGGGGAAGGACTGACTGTCTGGGCCATTACAAATGCACTACTTTATTAAGACGGTGATTGCCCAGCTCCAGATTGCTGTGTTCATTGTCTCAGGCTTGCGGTTTCTGTGGGGGTTCCCTGAAAACGATTGTTCTTTTGTTTTGAGCTGTGGTTTCCCGTGCTCTGTTTTCTGTACCAGTCCAGTTGTATTTGTTTTATACATTCTGGGTATTTCTTAAAATATTATTGCTGGTTCCCTTTTCTAGATTTAGCACAAAAAATTTTTTCCCCTCCAGTTTTTTGGCACTTGGGTAAGAGTGGGGAGATGCATTTGCTTGCTCTGCTGTCTTAAACTCTGTGGTCAGAAATATTAAACATGAATTAGGAATTTGAGTTTCTCAGCTTTGGACTTACTCATATATTGGTATTTGGTGTAAAAATTGCTGAATGAAGCTATTTTAGAGAACTACATCTTACCTATCTTACCAGGATCAGAACTGTCAACTTTTTTTTTTCTTTCTACATCAAGATTTCATAAAATAGAATATAGAATTAAGGACCTTTATCCCCTAAATCAAGAAATTCTGCTCAGAGACTACTCTAAGGCTTGAAAGAAAATTTAAGAAGGAGACTCTGCCCATTTTAAGCAGCAGCAGCAGCAGCAGGAACTGCTATAGTCTTAAACAACAATAACAAAAAATTTTTAGTTTTCTTCTTTTGGGTAAACTAAATTGACTTTGGCTCATTTAGAACTGATTGCTGCCACTACTTCCTTGTTGACCACGTGTTCTTTTTGTTCCCTACAGCCTCCTGTTTGCTTATGTCTTGGGCATGAAGAAATAATATGAGTCTGTCACTTAATTGTCATTGACTTAGCCGTGGAAAGCAACACAGCTTTTCAGGAGTGGCTGCTGTGGGCTTTCTTAACCGTTCTCTTCAGGGACACTCAAAGGGCAAAGAACTTTAAGGTGTTTGTCTCAAATGCTTGTTTAGTCCGTAGTAGTCTAATCGGAGTGGACGGGTAATGTCCTTAAGTAAGCTTTGTGGAAGAATGAGACTGTCGTTAACTCTACCTGTTGCGGATTTTATCAAGAGCTTATATAAGTTTCTGACATTGGTTTTACTTGAACACAAACAGCAGTGTAGGTGATGGGAGACTTTTCTTTAAACAGCTGTTTAGCTTGCTTTATTTTTCTTAAAATTACAGCATTTAGATAAATGTTCCCTTAGTGAGTAAGAATGCTCGGTTATGCTACTATCAGAAGCGTGTCTTTTTGTAAGCAATTGAAAGTTTGTCTTTTTGTCCCTTTCTTCCTTTGTCTTAAATGTAATGAAAATGTACCAGCTTCTGAAACTGGGCAATTTTACCTTGAATATGATTTGTGTGTTTATATACTTATGCTAAGTAACTATTGACTGGTCATTATATTGTATAGTTACAGAAGGTTGATTGCAGACATCAGGACCTCGCAGTCAGGACCTCGACAATCTGCAGACATGTAATTTACAGACACTGCAGGAGAGTGCCTTTGACTATAAGGACTTCAGCAAGCCTATTTAGAAACTTTATGTGAATTCCTAAAATACAGTTCTTTTAATCTTTGTAGTAGGAATTCTAATATATTTTTAAAACCTGACAAGAAAAACAAATTTGATAAGAAAACAGAATGTTTTCTTCTTTTAGAGAATGCCTACAACCCATAAATAATATGAGAATTTATATCTTAGTAGGAAGTGGTTTTAAAATTTTCAGTACTAGATTAATCTTAAATTATTTTACAGCATACAATTTAACTTATTTTCTCTGAAAGGAGGTATTAACTATTAAGGTGGTTCTGTATTTTAAATTATCAATCACCTATTTTTTACCTAAACGTAGCAAAGTAGTTTCACTTCTTAAATACTATAGGATTTATCAGGCCACTTAAAAGCTTTTTAATGTTAGAAAGTAAATGTTTTATACATTTCTTTAAAACCAGTAAATAACAGAATAGAAATAAGATTTACTCTAAGTATGTTACTAGCACGATATTACTTAAAACATGGCCTGTGAGTCATTAATGAATACAATTCATCCATCCACATGACAGAAATTATTGGTAACCTGGTATGTATCAGGTACTAGTCTAACATTGACTTTTACAAATGATTTTCTTTAAATCATTCTTCTTTTAATTACCAAATTTTTTATTTGTTTCTTAGAAGGAGTTAATTACCTTAAATGACAATTTCTAAACTTTAGGGTAGATCTAATTCAGTCTTCATGTAAGACATTCCCCCCTGGCCATAGTGATATGGCATTGAGTTAAAGGTTCATAAAATAATACAATGCTTATAATTTTTATGACAGAAATATAGTTTAAGAGAAATTTTTCTTTCTATAAGAAATTCTGGCCGGACGCAGTGGCTCACGTCTGTAATCCTAGCACTCTGGGAGGCTGAGGCAGGAGGATCGTTCGAGGTCAGGAGTTCGAGACCAGCCTGAACAAGAGCGGGACCCTGTCTCTACTTAAAATAGAAAGAAATTAGCTGGACAGCTAAAAATATATATAGAAAAAAATTAGCCAGGCATGGTGGCACATGCCTGTAGTCCCAGCTACTTGGGAGGCTGAGGCAGAAGAATTGCCCAAAAGTTTGAGATTGCTGTGAGCTTGACGCCACGGCACTCTATTCAGGGCAACAGAGCGAGACTCTGTCTCAAAATAAATAAATAATTAATTAATTAAAAAAAAAAAAAAGAAATTCTGCCATTCTGAGATTTCTAAATATCTGACATTTCTAAATACCTTTGTTGGTAACTAAAACTTATGAGAATACTTTTAGTTGAATGTGAATAAATGGATTATTGATAGTGTTACCTATTTTCACTACATGTATTATTTTGTAGGTCTTGTTTTAGGTTGATGAAACTTGCATGTGAGAGTTTACCTTATTTCCCATTTTGTGATTTGGGGAATTGTGATCATTTTAAGATTAAAGTTTTTAATTATAAACACTGAAACCTGAAATATAAACATTAAGTCTCATTGCAACTTGCCTTTTGTTCTTTTACATGCACAATATTTTCATATTACCACTTCAATCTTTTGAAAGTAGAGATTTACAAAGATTGAGTGAGGCATTGTTTCTCATTTTTTATTTCTTACATTATTACCTTTTCATTCCTGCATTTCATACTGACATTGGAGGTTTTTAATCAAGTAGAGACAGAGGCCTTTTAGATGTAAGAACAGTGACAGCATTTTGATGACCAAGTTACTAACTCTCAGTGTTTTCTTTCCATTAATCTCTTCCCTTTCCTGTTCAGTTAAACAGGAGAGGGGCGATTACCAAATAGATATAGGAAGTAACAGGAATGCCTAGGTTGGACTTTACAGCTGGACATGGCTAACAGAGACCACTTACAAGCAATTCCACTGGATGCTCCTTTATTTTGTAGAATTCTGGAGTTCCAAGGGACTTTGGTGTAGTATATGATACAGAGAGGAAGAAAGTCAGAGAGGGCTAAATGAGTTGATAAAAGTCATAGATAACTCACATAGTAAGCAGATTGCTGGACATCACACCCACAGTTGACTGGGTGTGTACACCACTTAGTTTCCCAGAAACCAGACAGCGGTTGGTGCAGGTGGAAGGATAACACCTCTCTCCTCCCCAAACTTGATGAGTTAGTCAGAGCTGGACCATTTAGCCCCTTTTACACTGCATTAAGGATTTGGTCTGTGTCTTATGAGCAATAAGGAGTCTTGAAGCAAAGGATTTAAACAGAGGGTGATAGGATCAAATTTATATTTTTAAAAGATCAATATGTCCTCACTTGAGGAAATGATTGGGTGGAAATAGGTGCAATTAGATGAGTGTTGATAAGTTGGGGGTGTGGTTGCAGAAGTCTAGTATGGTTCAGGGCGATGGAGACAAATACAGAAAAATGAAGAGGCTTAAGGGATGTGTAAAATAGTGGTTGAGGGAAGAAAGGAGTACTGTGGTTTGGTTTCTAATTTGTAGGGCCCATTAAATGGTGGTGCCATTTTCTGAGAGGTCCGCATTGAGGGGTAGAAGATCATGAATTATGGTTTAGACATTTTATGTTTAGGAGTCTGTGAACAGCTAGTTGCATATGCGTATAGGGAACCAGAGCTCAGAGGAGAGGTGAGAACTAGAGATGTGAATTTAATTAGGGCCATGGCTATGAATGAGGTTCCTTAGGGAAAGAATTTAGAATAAGTAGAGACAGAATATGGCATAGAGAGAAACAAGTACACTAATTTTCATAGAGGTGGGTATCTAAAAGGATGGAATAAATCTAGCTATAGTGTAGCTGTCTTCTTCCTCTTACCACATTCAGTATAAGCAACAAATTATCAGGTAGAGAGTATGGTATGGACAGGATTATACAAAAAATATCGTATTTCCAGTTCATTCTAGTATATTCTACATCAAACTTTGACCTGTATTATTTGTGACATAGTTAGGATGATATTTTGTCTTATAAAAAGTAATAGATTTTTAAAAATAAATTCCATGGAATCTGGACATCCTAGGGCTGTTAGGAACCTCCAACTACCTAGTCGATATCTTCTTTACCTGGATGTCGCATACAGTTTCTCAAACTTAAACATGTTGAAAGTCAACTCCGACCTTCCCCTCACATCTCCTTTTTCTCTAGTCTTTTCCATCAAGCCAGAAAGCTCAGAGCCACTTTAATTCTTATTTCTCCCTAAAACCCCCCAACCACCACCAAATCCACACCCAGGTGTGGTCAGTTCTACCTCCAGAATGTACCTGCACTCTGTCCATTGCCATCGCTCTGGTCTGGGCGGCCTTCATCTCTCACACAGTTGCCAAGGTACTTTCCTCACTTTTCTCCCTGCTTCCCTTCTTGCCACCCTCTCTCCACACAGTTATTTAGGTATTTTCTTAAAGGCAACTAAATCATTTTGCTCCCTTGCTCAGAACGCTTATATGATTTCCTTTGGTACTTAAGGTAAAATTCAAAATCTTTTTCTTGGTTTACAAAGCCCAGCACATGCTGATCCTTGTCAAACCTACCAGCTTCACTCTTCACTAGTGCCGTTCCCTGCCCCGAATGCCCCCTTCCCAACCCTGTACTTGGCTTACTCTACTCATCCTTCAGATGTCAGTGTAAATGCCAAATTTCAAAGAGGACTTTGCTGAGCCTCTCTTTAGAGCTGATCCTAAATGACAGAAGGAGCAGCCAGTGCTAAGCCTGAGGCTAAGATGACTGAATTAAAATCACAGCTGCCTTCAAAAGCACGAGACTCAACTTGCCAAAGCTTTTGGACAAGAGGGTCTGTACACAGAGCCAAATCATTCAAACATCTTTAATCAAATGAGGCATGTTTTGCAAGAGGCAGATCTGTACTCCACAAGTTGTTGACTCATTTAGATTTCTAGACAGGTTTCTAAAGTATTTGTGATACCATTGGCTTGGCTTAACAATGGATTCATTAGGGCTCAGTGACTCCAGCACACAGGGTGCCCCACACCTGGTTTCCTCTTGGACAGGAGGCATCTGAGAGTACAAAAAGTGTGAATTTCAAGGTCAGTGAAACATGAGCCCAAATATCAGCTCTGTCACTTATTAGCTGTCAAACTTGGACAACATATTTCTTTGCTCAGAGCCAGTCTCCAACCTGGCGGGCTGTGGTGGAGATTAAATGACATAATGTTTGTAAGGCACCTAGTACAAAGTGAATGCCTAAAAAGGACCTTGATCATCCTTTGCTTATAATATTTATCCTTAGGATAAAGTTACCAAATTACCAAATTTTAAGACTGCTTTACGTCAATTTAGAAACTATGTAATATGATACATGCAAACTTTTGGAAAGAAACAGTTGATAAACATGTTGACCAGAATTCCTTTATAGCTTCTCTTGAAAGTAGAAAGAGAAAAATGATTCTGTGTCTGAGGCAAAGGTAAATGTTATAGAGAATATAGTTTCCTTTAGTTTTTATTTGATCTTTTTATTTTCTCTGAAGACAGTCTCAGAGAATGTGGAAAACTTCAGAAGCAGAATAGAAGCACCTGCATTGACACATGGAGACCTTTATGACTTTCTGTTTACCCAGTGATTGTTTTTAAAGCCCTAGATAACAAAATATGAAGAGTGGGATTGGGAGGCAGCCTTCCATGTTGAAGAGCTAGAGTAAAATCTTAGGTGGGAGCGATTCCACACAGGTAAATGTTAGTGTGGCACATGAGAGAAAAGGAGTGTGTTCCTATTTCATTTCTTTTGTCAAATGTTTTACTTTTTAATCCTGCACAGGTTTTGGATTACAAACTTGTTACGTTCATCATCATACTGAAAGAGATTTTTAGGCTCAAGCAGGAGCAGATTTAGGTAGCTCTTCTCTGGCGTGGGTGGAGAAATTCTTTACTTCCATAAAGAATTTGTCAAAAGCACCAAATGTAAAGATAATTGTTTGCTTTTGTTTATTGGTTTTATTTTCTCTTTCCCTTTTTTCTAGGATTATGACAGTTTTTTTGAATCCAAGGAAAGCAACACAGTCTTTTCATTCCTTGGCCTGAAACCACGGTTGACATCAAAGGTAGGTAAATCTTATCTTATTCTTGTTTTAGAATTCATCTTTTTTTAGTTGTTCTTAGAGATGGAGATTCAAGGTATTAGAGGAATGCATATATAGTCTCCTAAATTTTTAGTTTTTGCTTCCTCAAATGCATTAATTAGTGGTAAAACACACAAAGGAGCCTAGGGTTTTTTTTTTCCTTTCCAATTTTTAATTGTTGCTAGAAATTAGAATATTAGTTTATTTATAAATTTATACCCATTCTTCCAAGAAGAATTTAAGGTAGCAAAAAGTAGTAGGTGCTTTCTATTTTAAATTGAAAATTTACATTACATTTTTGAAATAGACTCAAAGCCATTTTAAACTTATTTTCATTGGAGAGGAGATGATCTACAATAACAAATGGTCAGCTTTGAAAAAGTGCTGCAATTCCTAAATATTTTTGAAGCCACTTTATTAAGTCATATATGTTTTTTGGAAAATGTAAAGGACTCAATATTTTCTCATGTTTAGACCTAGAAATGATGCATATTATCACAATTCTGTTAAGCACATGGATTCATAGTCAAAATAAGAAAAAACATTTCTTTATGAAGTAAGATAATGTTTTGATTGTTATTTCCCCTTTAAAAAAACGCAGTTTTTTTCTGATTATGGAATAGCCTAGGCTCATTCAGAAAAATTGGGAAAATGCAAAAAAGTATAAAGTAGAAAATAAAAATCATTACCCAGAGCTAACCACATTGACATTTTTGTGTATTTCCTTGCAGTCTTTATGTACATAGTAATTGAGGTTTTTACTATATTTCAAATTGAGACTGAATTCTAAAGTGTCTATTTTTAACACAATTGAAATGGAAAGTGCATTACTTAGAACTTTGATATCTATAAGTAATAGGTCTTTCCAGGCTAGCCAGGATTTGTACCATCTCTGGAACACCTGTGGGAGGAAGGCAGGGGCCATCAGTGACATAAATTATACACCAGCACTTGCAGTGCATACGCCATGTGAAACCTTGCTTTGTTTTTACATCAGTAAGTCCACAGATGGTTGTGGGTGGTTTTTGTGCACATGTTTTAAGCAGAGGCAAAACCCACACGTAAAGTATTTAAAGGTTCTTAAAACTATTTTTATAAAGATGGAACATTTGAATCCTTGTTAGGAAAATTAGAGTATTTTTATAACATGTTTCATCCAAAGATACTGAACTACCCAGGTTTATCTTCAAAGAACTGTAAAAAACTGGGATAAGGGTATTCTAATGAATGCATAAATCCAGCAGGCATCATTGTCTATGCAAAAACCTTTAAAAAAAAAATACCGTGTATTCCCATTTTCCCCAAAGATGTAGATTCCTTAGAGATCCTATGGGCTGACTTCTTTTATTCTTTAAAAAAAATTATTTTCTCAAAAATGTCTCAGGAAATCTATGATCTATAAAATACGCATTCTCACATGGCAGTGGTCGTAGTGGTAAAGTTGGTCTTGGTGCCGTTGAAGTTGGCTTGGTTTCAGTAGACCATCCCAGAGGCGGTGAGGGCCCTGGACACCCCCACCTGTTCAGCCCACCATATTCAAGCACCTGAATCAGCTGCACCTGGGCAGGAGCCCCTGGGACCAGAGCGGATGTCCACGGTGCAGGGTCTGTGCCGCTCTCTCTGATCAACCATAGAGGGCTTTACAGGTTAATAGCAACTCATACTTCAATGAGAGAAGTGAAAATATCTTTAAGAACAATTTAGCATTTTCCCTCTTCCTAGTCATTTATTTTTTACCTTGATAGTAATTCATCCCACAGTCTAAGGCTTTGACAGGGTGTTCACAGGTGTAATGTACTAACAGATGAAAGCCCGCCTTTCTCCTCTCCTTTCCTACTCTCTGCAGTATACACACATCACAGACAGTGCTAGAAAGCCGATTAGGAAACCTATAACGACACCATGAGCATTTATAATTGCTCTAACACCGCAGGAGAAGAACCTTCACAGGCCCGACAGGCACACAGGGGCAGTGTAGACTCGATTGGGCTGCTCTCAAAGGTGGACAGAGTGAAGGAAGGTCAGAGGGCATCAAATGGTAGCCTGCAGGCCACATTGGCTCTGCATATGTTGCTTGTCCTGAACAGAATTTAGAAAGAACATAAATGTTATTAATATTTAAAATATAGATCTTCTGCTTTTCCTGAGAAGTTGGAAGGTATGGAAACCCCTGGCAGTGAGAGGGGGGCTTGCAGGGGGCCTCACTTTCTCCTGTGGCTGGCTGCAGCCAGCTGTGGCTGGTCCATCATGGTACCTACCTAACCCTGAGAAAAGGAACCTTTCTCACTAATAGTTTTCAGGTGGAAAACCATCAAGTTTATTATTTTAATAGACCCCAAGTAAGGCCTGTAGTAGAAGATTTTGCTTTCAGATCCCCACTGTTCAGAGGTGCTATTCAAAATAGGTAACAACTGGGAAACTTTGGGCAGTGACTGGCCAGAGCTGGAGCAGGTCACAGAGGACCCCTGTTCCAGGTGTCAGACATTTATCTGTTGAATCCTGGGGTGGAGGGCCAGGTGGCACTTGGGATTTGGGCATTGACTCTTTGCTAACAGGTATGGCCATACGAGTGCTGTTCTTCACCTTGGGTCCCCACTAACCAAACACCTCCACAGACCCCCTGAGCAAGGTAACCCCCACCCACCCAGCCATGCACTGGTGGAGTAGTGCCTCTGAGAGGAGTGTCCGTAGGTTATTGTAAACATGAAGCTTCCACTTTTATATTTGGCAGGTCAGGTAGGTTTGACTTAAATCTGGGCTCTGCGGCTGAAACCCAGGATTTGTTTTGGTCAATCACATGGGGGTGATTTATTATGATTTCCAACATGTCTATTCCTAACATTAAAAAAACCCTGTCAAGGGTGAATTTTCTTGTGAGTGTAATGCAATAACTGGTGCCTATTTTTTTTTTTTTCTTAATAAATAGGCAGAACCTTAGAGAGGAAAAGTGGAAGATGATGGAGATGCATTTTGGAGCACCCCCTTGGTACTCAGCACACACCTGCTTACCTAATGCATCACTGTGACAAAAGCCACATGCATCATCAGTAACTTTGCTTGCCACGGAAAAGGTGTTTTTGGAAGATGTGGGTATAATGGGAATTGCATGATTGCTTTAAACCAAAATCAGGTGGTGGATTTTTCTTATTTTTCAGATTTGCCTGCAGTTGCCTCACTCACCAGGAAATATTATCACCTGTTACAGGTGTGCTTCCTTAATGACTGAAAGATAAGTGGGTAGCACCATCAGAGAGAAAATGTTGGATCTGCCCTAGGTTATAGTAGATGCCAGAATTGTATAAACCTGCTTCTCTTTAAGCTGCCTGGATTACATCCTTGAAATTAGCCTGCCAGGTTATTAGAGTCTTTGAATCAGAAGGAAAAAAAGCAATGCTGGTTGACAAAGGGCACTGAAGATTTTTGCTGTAGAATCACAAATGTCACTGTTCCAGTGCTTTTTAATAACACCTGTGAAAAAGTTAGATATTCTAGACTCATTTTTGTAGTGGAAACTCTTACCCCTATAAAGCCTCCAAGCTCCTACACATGTCTCCAAAAATCTCTGTTACAACATTGAGTGATCAGAACTAAGTTACAGGGATGAAAATAATTGCTATTTTGGAAAATATATGCTTCTTTATCTCTTGCAAGGGGAAAATTTCACCTAAATACATAAGACTCCTTGAAAGATCTATTTTAAGAGTGCCCCAATTAGATAATAAATTTATTGGAAAATTATCTGACTAGTATCTGAAGGCTTATTTAGCCATAGCAGTTTATTTATACATAAGTAGACATATATTTTTAGATGCAGCTCCCCTAACTATTAACAGCTGCTTATTCTATTTTGCGAAGGGATTATATTTTCTGAGAAAGGAAGATCTCAATTAGATATATTTTGTGAACCCTTGATGAGACATATTAAAGATACCAATATTACTGTATAATTTAATTTTTTCTTACATTACTTTTCATTTTTTCTCTACCTTTACTTGCTCATGTTTCTGGCCAAAGCAGTCTCAGATTTTCCAGAGTGGTACAGATACATGTTCTCATCCATATAGGAGTACAAGTGTGTTTTCAGAGCAATATATATGAGACAGAGGCTGTCTAGAGAGTAACTCAGAATTGTACTTGGCAGGTAAAATCTCTACTCCCATTGGAGTGGATGCTGATAAACACTGAAGATGTCTACTTCATTAGGGTTGAGGCTACTTTTCTGCATCCTTGTCCCTATAACAGGGACACTTCATATTTTAGGGTTTTTAGTTGCCAAACATGGGAACAGCCGTGAATAGGGTAAACTCTCAGAGTGCTGTTTAAAATATAATTCCCAGCATCCTGATTCTGGACCTTTCATTACAATTCTGAGCAGGAAATTTGTAAGAAATGGAAAGAGCAGAAAAATTAAAGCTCTGTCACATCTATCCCCACGCCCCCGCCCGGCCCCATTCCTGGCTAAATGTGGACTATAAAGAACTTGCCAAATGCTAAAGCTGAAGTCCCAGCCTGAAATTTGCAGTCCAGGACTACACAGAAGAAAAGTATGACAGATTTCTACTTGACTGGAACAGACGCGTGATCCACAATTTTCTCTCCAAGGAAAGCTGTTGTCTAATATGAATATTACTGGCTAGTTGGCATTAAATAAGATCCAGGTCAAATTCCATTTGATAAATCCCAGGGACTATTCAGGAATTCCTTTTTTTTTTTTTTGAACTGGATACTGTGTTTGAGTATGAGTATGTGAGTCTTCTGTTAAGACTTAGAATTTCTTAAGATACAGCAATTTTAAAAATTGTTATAATTACCCAACTTATTAAATACGTTTAGTCTGCTCTTGCCAGGGAGCACCAAGAACCAACTTGGTAAGGTTGAGGCTTTGCAAGTAAAATTCTGGGGTTATAAGGATCAATACCGTATTTGCTGGACAAAGAAAGCTATCCAGATTTGCTTGTCTTATAATTTTTGAATTAACCATAATATACCTAATATGGCTATATTCAACAGACTAGATGGATAGTAGTGCTAAATTACTGCTGCCGTTACATACCATCTCCCCATCCTGATTTTTTTTTTTTTTTTTTTTTTTTGATCAACAGAGAAATACAATAAACCAGCCTCGGGCAATACTGTACTTGTGAGTGAGCTAGCAGCACAGTGTGTGGCATTCGTACAGTACCCAGGCCCCACAGCGTGCCCAGGTATTGCCCTCTGGGACCACACAGTGTTCAGAGAATATCATGTCCTTGCTTGTACCCTTTTACCAGCTGCATTCCAAACATGTAATAATGATTTTCCTACTCCCTTTTTTAGCTAGCTGCCTTTAGAGTTTGATAATCACAGTCTTAAAAACCCAGGAAAGAAGTGGATGGGAATTGTAGGCATGAATTTAATATCAAGGGCATTTCAAGACAGAATTTTTATTTCTTATAGTGGGCTTGTTGGGACAAAGGAAATGTGCTGCTAAAAATCAAATTATGCCATTGTAAAATTAGATAAAATACAGAGTGCCATCCTGCTAGATGTATACAGACCAGAAGTAAATTGAGTTGGGAAAATACTTGTTTTTTCAAATTCGGGTGTTTTATTAAAATCAAAGAAGAGAAAAGGAAGGTTTTTTTTTTTTCCCCACAGACTCTAATATATTTTAGATTTGTTTCTCTTTTATAGATTTAATTCAGTACTCCCACAGAGATTTTTTATATTATATGAATTTAATAATGAACTAAACTTATTTTTGTCTTCTGTTATTGAAAGGTACCAAAGCCTCTTTCTATTTTGTTTTGTTTGTTTGATGTTATTATGGGGTTTTGCTTTCTCTGGAAATACTTTTCATTTACCAGCTTTTCTTACGTGTCAGGCTCCACGTTGATCTGTATAATTATTGTTTTTAGATTTCAATTTGTATGTGTCTCTAAAGGAATTGGTGAAATCTCAGATTTTATATTCAGCATTAAAGGGGAATAAATTCCAGAAAACACATACCCTGAAAGTGGAGTGTTTGTTCCCTACCATTTCTCACACTTTTAAAAATTTCAGTTCTGTGTTTGGCTGAATCCTTTCTGTTTAGTGGGGAGGCTGTGTTTCTCCTTCCATCCATGAACCCCATGTACTGAAGCTGCACATTCAGTTGTCAAAATACAAACAGATTGTGTGACCATTCAAGGAGCCAGGCACAGTCCTTCACAGTTAGGTTGGAAGGAGACAACAGAATCATCTCAGACGCTGATCAGGATTGAGGATGGAGTTAAATCACTCAGCCTCTGGCTGGGTTCAAATGGATGACTTTGAGGCCTCTTGAGTACACTGAAGCCACAGACTGGTGGATGTGTTCCCCTAATTGGGTACAGAAAGCAAGGACAGAGAGACCATGACCCTTATTACCAGGGCCCCTTTGGGGGCAGCCACCTCTGAAAGCAGAAGAGAACAACATTTCTGAAGTCAGTGTCGGAGGTTGATCTCATCACTGAACTATTTCAAACCTTGAACACCAGGAAAGAAGGAGGGTGGAGAAAGGGATCAAAGGGAACAGGCTGTAAGTTTGCAGAAATGTGAGAAACTGTGAAGCCAAATAAGCAAAATGATCACCGCCCACTTGTGACCTAAATTTCCAAAGTTTTCCTAGTTCTTCTAGAAATGCAGATCAAGTCAGTTTGTTCATCCTTTCCATCAGCATGGATTGAGCCCCTAGAATGTGATGGGTACTGTCTGAGCAGGACAATAATCTCCACCTTCATGGGTGAGGGAAACAGAAACAGAAGCAGCAGTTATAGGCAGTGGGAAATGACAGTCGAGGTAAGTTAATGGCACTCCAGGCTGTGGTTCATCATCTGAAACATTACACGTCATCTTTTCCTTTGTTACGTCCATTCCAATTTTTTAAAATTTCATATATGCAATGAAATATATATGCATACATACATATAATATCAATATATATGTTAAAGTATAAAGAGTAATAATAATAAAAACCCCTGTGTGCCTACCACCCACCTTGTTGCCTTTCCTTTGAGGCACAATGTGCTTTTTCCTGAACCTCTCTCTCCCTGTCTGTCTGATAGAGGAACCCCCTGTACTGAACTTTGTGTGGACCATAGTCTTCCTGTCCTTTATCGTTTTACCTTCATGTATGTATCCTTAAAGAATAATAAATGGAATTAAACTGGATGTATTCTGTCTCATCCTTTTTATGTTCATTGCAATGGGAGTTTTTTTCACTGCTAAATACTATTCCATTGTATGACAGTATCACAGTTTTTCTCTTTTCCAATTGCTGGTTATTGAACTGCATCTTTGATTGAAATAGAAAAAAAAAATGTAGCTGTGAAGATTCTTTTGTGTGACTTCTGTACATAAAAGAATGGATGTATACCTTGAATAGAATTACTGAGTTATACGGTAAAAACACATTGTAACTTTACTAGATAAGGCTAAATTGTTTCCAAAGTAATAGTACAACTTATGCTACCACCAGTATGCTAGAATTTTCAGGACTCTAGATCTTCACCAATGTTTGGCATTGTCAGAGTCCAATTTTTGCCCAGCTGGGGAGTGTAAAATGGTATCTCATTGTGGTTTCATTTTGCATATTTTGATTATTAGTAAGCTGAACATGTTTTATTATGGTAATTTCTCTTTCTTCTTAGAAACTTCTCTTCATGTCTTTTTACCTTTTTCCTATTGAGTTGTATTTTTAGTTATTAATTTTTAAAGTTTCTTTATACTTACCTTTTGTTGGTCAACATTTCTTTTTATTTTTTTTTGAGACAGGGTCTCACTCTATTGCCCAGGGTAGAGTGCAGTGGTGTCATTACAGCTCACTGCAAACTCAAGTGCCTGGACTAAAGTGATCCTCCTGCCCCAGCCTCCTGAGTAGCTGAAACTACAGGCATGCACCACCACGCCCAGCTAATTTTTCTATTGTTTGTAGAGACGAGGTCTCACTCTTGCTCAGGCTGGTCTCAAACTCCTAGCCTCAAGTGATCCTATGTCCTCACCTCCCAAAGTGCTAGGATTACAGGCATGAGCCACCACACCTGGCCAACACTTAATTTTTAAAGTGAAGAGAAACTAGATTTACAATAGAAAAATCTTCTGAAGCTGTTTCCAGAAGATGAAAAGTATATGATTCTTCATTCTATTTGGAGAAAATAAAATTAAGTGCATATATCATATATTTTTCTTGTGTGCTGATTTTCAGCTTGTCAGTGTATCGGCCAAGAGATACACTTTGGGAACTTCTCTGTGCTCTAGAAGGGGTCCTTCTTTGAAGGTATTTTAAGGCTCTCATCAGGTCCAGTTATTTGGTAAGAAATTAATGTCACTAATGATGTGATTTAGTTTTCTGCTACAGAATTTGATCAACAGGAAATCTTTATATAGACTGTATGTTTATATATGCACATTTCCTTAGTATGTGAACATATAATGGACTTATAGCAATAGCCAAAATGAAGTTATTATACTTAAAAGAACATTAAAAAATTATTTAAGTCATAGGAGATTGTATTGACTCTATACCTAAGTAAATAATCCTTAAGCTGAGTGATCTAGATCAGCATCATGCTGCATATAACGCAGTGTATTGTGGCGGCAGCATGTTTGGATGTGTGTAAACCAACTGGTAGGTAGAAGAACAAGAAACTAGAACGCAGACTTGTCTTCTGAGACCCCTGCTAACTCAGGGGACAGCATTTTTAATAGACTGAGGACCCTCGTATTTGAAAGCATATTAACTGAAAACTTAGTGTTGCTTATAATGAACAGAACAAAGATTTAGAACTTTTTAAAATAGCACTGCACACTTTTGTAATATACATCATTTTGGGCCTTATAATAATAAAATTCATTATAACCAAACTTTCCACTACGGAAGCTCTAGTGCAGGTATCTATCATCACTAATGTTACGGAAACAAAAGCTCTGTAGTATGGAACAGGACTATCCAGTATGGTACCAACAAACCATGTATAGCTATTGAGCTCTGGAAATGTGCCTACTTGAATTTGTGATGTGAGTGTAAATATATTCCAGATTTTGAAGACTTAGTGTGGAAAAGAAATCTCAATAATTTTTATATTGATTATATATTGAAATAATAATTTAGATATATTGGGTTAACTAAATATTAAAATTAATTTCATCTTTTTCCTTTTTATTAATGTGGCCACTAGAAAATTTAAAATTACATATATGGCTTCCATTATATTTCTTCTGGACAGTACTGTTCTATACAAACCTTTTTACCTGAATTTGTAATAGAGAAATACCCTTAAAAGGTTTTTTTGGGTTTTGGCAAAATATCACCTTCCTTCATTTATAATGCTGAAAGGAAATGTGAACATCTTAGGAACATAATTTTCTAATGGTGCTGCCTAGATAAATGCTTTCTTTTCTCATTCTGCCTTTTGTCCCTCTAGCTTGAAGCATTTTTTGCAGTGAAAGAAGAGGTTCTTTTTTTCCTGGAATAACAGAATAATGTTTGTGTGTTGTCATAATATGTGACATCTCTCTGTGTCCAGATTCCTGTTACCATGTCATCTTTTTAAAGTCAGTGTCTGCTGTTGAATTGGTCTGTATCTGTGAATTAATTCACAGTGGCATTTTTGTATTTTTCCCTTTTCTAATCTTTTTTTTAAATTAAAAATAATATTAAATTTAATCTTTTGGCTAATGTTTTCTATTTTTAATAGAGACAGGGTCTCACTCTTGCTCAGGCTGGTCTTGGAACTCCTGAGCTCAAGTGATCCTCCTGCCTCAGCCTCCCAGAATACTAGGATTACAGGCATGAGCCACCATACCGGGCCTATTTTTCCTTCTTTTAAAATAAATTTTATTGTGTATATTTAAGGTATGCAACATGTTGTTATAAAATACATATATATATTTAATAGTAAAGTGGTTACTATAATGGAACATACCCATCATCTCACAGAGTTGCCCATTTCCCCCTTCCCCTGACAAGAGCAGGTATAATCTACTCCTTTAGCAAATATGCTGAATACAATACACTATTGTTTTTTATTTCAAAATATGAAGGGAATACAAATGTTTTTGTTACATGGATAGCTTTTGTAATAAGTGTTCCCATCCCCCAAATAGAGTTCATTGTACTGGTTGGGTAGGTTTTTGCCCCTCCCTTCCTCTCCCAGCCTCCTGCTTGATTTCCGATGACTTTTACTTCCCCCTGTGCACATGTGTACCCATAGGTTAGTTCCAATTTATTAGAGAGTACATGTGAAATTTGTTTTTCCATCCTTGAGATGCTTCCCTTAGAATAATGGTCTCTAGTTCCATCCAAATTGCTGCAAAGGCATTAATTCATCCTTTTTATGGCTGAGTAGTAATCCATGGTATACATATGCCACATTTTGTTAATCTGTGATACCCTATTATTAACTATAATCTTCATGTTGTATCTTAGATCTTTTGACTTGTTCATTCTACATATTTGTTACTTTGTATCCTTTGACCTACATCTCTCCATTTCCTCTCCACTACCCTGACCACAGTAACTATTGTTTCATAGTGTTTTCTACATATTTGGCCTTTTTTGGGGGGGTGGGGTTCTACATATAAGTGAGACCATGTGATTTTTCTTTTCCCTGTGTCTGATCTGTATTCCTTAGCATAAAGTCTTCCAGGTCCGTTCGTTGTGGCAAATGGCAAGATCTCCTCCTTTCTTTAGGCTAGATAATACTGCATTGCATACACACACACACACACACACACACACACACATAGTTTCTTTATCAATAATAGGCAATATCTCTCTATGTGTCCAGTCTCTTATTACTATATCATCTTATAAAGTTGATCTCTCCTGTTGAGTTGGTCTGTATCTGTGAACTAAGTCATAGTTGCATTTTTGTATTTTTCTTTGTTTAAAAAAAGGAATTTAATGAACCATACAGATACCACCTATAATCTGCGAAACAGTGATGAATATTAATGGGATTTAGTCCTAGATTTGCTGAAATGTTAATTCTCTATCTGTAAAACTCATTTGAGCTGCTAAGAATATGTGGATAATCTGCCTTTAGAAAGTTTCCCTCTGGTCTCATTGCCAAAGATTAAAACAGAATGTGTGAATGTTAAGGGAAAATTTTTTACTTTCCCTACCCAGGGTTTTTAACCATTTTCTTTTTGGTCTTCTCTTAGCAAAATAATATTGGGAAAAAGTCTGTATTTTTGTCATTAAATAATTGACCTACATCTCTCCATTTCCTCTCCGCTGCCCTGACCACAGTAACCATACTGTTAACAGTAACTGTACTCGTTAATGGAGGAAACTTATCTGGTATTATTTTGTTTGAGATCCTTCCCTGAAATAAGAGAGTGATTGCATTATAGTCCTTTCAAGCCCAAGAGATGCCAACCTATGTTTCATGTAGCTTCTTCATGTATTGCTTTGCGTCTCATTATTTGCCACTCTAATGAATTGCCACACCTACGTAGGATTTAGCTTCCGGGGATGGGTAGAACAACTTGTCCCAGATAAACACAAACAAACATTGTTCATGCTGATTTGATTTAGTTTATCGATATTATCATTCCATTTGTGTAATTTCTCATTTTTTTCCCAATCTATCTCATGTCATGTACTTAATAAAATCATCAGGTTGAAATACAGATTCTAGGCTCTGCGACAGCCCATAGTTCGGCTCCAAGACTGACTCTGAGCTCCACAGCTAGGCTAAAAGACCAGCAATTTGGCATTGACTCTGTTAGCCTAGCCCAGACATACCCTTTCTTCTCTCTCTCTTCTGTCTTTAGTGGTAAACCACTCTTAAACAGTCTGCTCGTAACCAACTAGTATGGGTAACAGAAGTGATGACAACAGCACTGTTACTCCCCAGACTGGGAACTAGAATAAATGATTCCAGCTGCAGCCTCCCTTACTGTACTGCTTTACATGCTTAATAAATATTTATCATTATGCTGTATCCTAATCACAAACGAGGAACTGAATACGGACTGGTTTTCCATCCTAGTCATAAGGTGGCTGTGTGAACAGCATTTTAGCAGTTACAGATCTAGCGGGTGACGTGACAGCAGCATTCAGACTTGTGGACGGCAGGAAGCCCCTTTCCCATCATTGACTCACTGAGGGCACCAGGCTGCCTCCAAGTGAAATCCTTCCAGAGTGATGCAGTTCTGTAGGGGAACTTTACCAGAATCCCCAAACATGCGAACAGTTACATCTGCAGTAAGAATGGGCAGAGGTACTGCTGAAATCAGAAAGATGCAGTCAAAATGACAATTAATAAAGGAATTTGGGTCTGGTGGTGTCTACCTCAAGAGACAGCTGTCTCCCTGAAATGCTTCATTTCAGCAGAGCGTGGATTTTACGTGTTGGTGAAGATCTGTTTTCTACAATGTTTTTACCATCACTGAAAACTGCCTATTAGGCATCCTCATGAAAATGGCCCTTTATTGGGTAGTATTTTCAATGTGTTATCATTTACATTCTAATTTTTTGCTGATTGGAATAGCATCCTTTGCATGACTTACGGTGAAGAAAAGAATCATCAAATAAGCTGTCCAGTCAAAGCCTGAGAACTCTGTGCTGATAAGTCATATTTTTTCTTTGTACCTTGGCTTGTGTCTTTTACCTGGTGAACATCTGAGGAAGGAGAGAATAGCCTTTTCTTATTTCAGTAAGGGCATAATCACCAGCTTTGATGATAGCATTTATATTTATGTGATACTGTTGAAGAAAGCGTAGCACTCTTTGTAACTTACCTGTGAGCATAAATGTTTACTGTTTAGTTTCTCAGGAGCTGCTTTTTTGGTGTTTTTTTTTTTATTTTATTTTATACTATTTAATTTGGGTCAGCTTTGTACTAAGAAATTATTTGTACATCCTCTTTATTTATATATGTTTGTCATATAAAAGCTGACTCTATAGTCAAATGAAATACTTGATTTATTAGTAAGTGTTCAACAGTCTATTTGATAATTAAATATATGACCATGATCAGAAAAGTCTGGTTTTCCTTATTGTATCACTAGAACTTTGATTCCTTAGGTCTTCTTTTCTGCTGACAATTACCAGTTAGTAAGTTTCAAATGTGTTAGGACCAATCAATGAGATGTTAAACAGCACACAGTGATTTAAACAGGGGAAGTTAAATACAAAGAATTGCTAAACTCTGATAAAAGGGAGTGACTATCAGAGATGTAAGAAAACTGTATTTTACCCTATTATATTTGAGGGAGAATACCCAAGGAAGGACAAAGTTGGAAGGGAGGCTGGGCTTCAGACTTCCTTGGGGAAGTTACAGTTGCAGTCCACTGTGTGTCAA
Organism: Varecia variegata; assembly: GCA_028533085.1. Lineage (NCBI taxonomy): Eukaryota > Metazoa > Chordata > Mammalia > Primates > Lemuridae > Varecia > Varecia variegata. The sequence goes on along the minus strand of CM052441.1, from coordinate 63,855,550 downwards.
AGAATTTCGTAGGGCAAGCAGGAAACAACCCTCCGGGGTGCAGGCAGGGGCCAGATCAGCCTCAGCCAGTGCCAGGCATGTGTGCTTGCAGAGGGAGGGGGTGCCAGTGCAGACGGGAGGTCTGGAGCACATGGGATCCATGTCAGGGGGGCTGCAGGAGGTGATCACCAGGCCCCACCAGAGCTCCAGGTCCCTGAGGCACCATGTGTTCTGGGACCCTGAGCTGGGGCAGAACTACCCACACCGCTGGCCCACAGGACACTACAGGAGAGCCACCATCCTCGTACAGTATCCCTTCCATACTCCCCACTGAGAAGGCTGAAGGAGAACTGCTTAAAGGAATTCTGTCCATTATCACAGAACAGGTATTGAAGAGTGAATTTGGAGTTAAGACGCAATACATTGATCACTGGCACATGTCATAAAAGGATTCTGTAAAAGGATTCTCTTAGTGACTTCTCATCTGGAATTAGTCACGTTCATTAAGAGCAAAAGGATTATCAGCGTTTTGTGAAGTATAGGTAATTGAACTGAACATTTGTATTACAGGCAATACTGACGCCTTGCTGTCAAATATTCACACCTTCATGGGGGAAGTGAACAACTCAGTTATTAACCAAGCTGATGAGTGCTTTGTCACAGATACATATGTTACAGGAAGATGTAAAGACAGGAATATAACGTGGGCTTCTAGTCATTCTTATTTTGTGGTTCTGTACTCATCTCATAAAGCTGTTGAAATTTAATTTCAAGGAAAAAGCATGGTGATGCTGAAGTACATGATTAAAGCTTATAAAAAATGACTCCTGGGTGTGGTGCACCACCTGTAGTCCCAACTCCTCTGGAGGCTGAGGTGGTAGGATCACTTGAGCCCAGGAATTTGAGACCAGCCTGGACAACATAGCGAGACTGTGTTTCAAAAAAAAAAAAAAAAAGACTCCTCATGTAATCAGTTATTCACTAACCTATATTTAGAGCTTTGGTCTTAGTCTAGCCCTAGAATTTCTAAATACAAAGGACCCAATAGTTTTGTAAGGACATAGCTATTGGCTCTCTCTTTTATTTCTAATTTATTTCTGTGGCAAGTAGAAAATTGAAAAAATTATCTGTAACTTCTGACCTATTCATTTACCCTAGATTATACTTATAATGGAGGACAAAGCAGAAGGCGATTAGGAAATGACAGGCGCCAGATCCAATTAAATCCAGTGACTCTGTGCATCCCCCAGGTCTCAGTCCATGTGGCTCGTGATTAAGTGGGTGGACAGTAGGTAGATAGATGATCCTCCCAGATAGCCTTCCTTTATTAGCTTTAAGCAAGGCTGAAGTAAAAGAAAAATTAATTTTACTGAGAAAGTAATTGGCTTCAAAAGATGGGTTGTCCAGAACATGCCGTTCCTTCCTTACCAAGGCTTCTCTCGGCTTAGTGCTTTAACCCTTGGTAAGCGCCTGTTTTCTGTTGATTCTCTCAAGTCATGTTTACCAAGTGAGAGAACCAGTACCATTCGGGACTTTGTTGGGAGTATAAAAGTGCTTTCCAGTGTGGCTCTGTCATATTAGGAGCTTATCACGTAGTGTTGGCATCATTGCGATGTGGTCAAGCCCACCTGCAGAAAAGATTCTGTGTTGGTGAGGAGGCTGCTCTAGAGGCCTCTAGACCCTTTTAATTCTTAGGCTCTGTGCTGTGGACTTTATTAATACAAGTTATGTTTTACACTGGTGTCAGTTCCAGGAGTTAATTACCCTTGCCCCATATAGACCCAGGATTTGTCAGGCATTAATATATAGGCCAGGGACAGATGGGGGAGATTTGGGACTATTTATTATTTTACAAAAATATTAGTTAACTAAACCTTCTATCTTCTCTAATAGCCAAATAAATGGAAGACTTATTGCTAGCTTACAATAAAAGTGGACCAAAACCTGATACTACTTATTTTTATCTTATTGTGTAACTACCCACTTTTTTCAATTTGATCGATTTTCTTTTCTATTCATACAAGAATATTTTTTTAACCCTTAAGTAGCACAGTCATTTCACTCACTAATACAAGCTTTGGGTTGTTTCTCTGTTCAAGAAAAACTCTGGCTTTCCTGGGTTCCTTATTAATTTTAGCTCTAAAGTCAGAAATCAATAGGAATTGCTTTTAGAAGCCTGGCAGAAGTCTGACCGGTTAGCAGTTACTAGATATAGCCCTTAACATGAGCTAACTGCTGTTCTGTATTTTTCTTGGGTAGAGCAAGTGGGTGGATGATAAAAACAGCATGTTCTCTAGTCTTACAATAACCTTGATTATAGTCAAATATCTTTGCCTAACAATAACTTTGGTTATATTCAAAGCTGTCAGAAAACCACTACATAAATATTATATGTGAGATTTGGAAAGCTCTCATTTTACATATGTATGTGTATGCATGTGTCTGTATATACACGTATACATATATATCTTAGAGGACATTTGTCTCAACTTTTAGTTCTACTGAATCTCAGTTTATAAAAAAGAGAAAGAGCGGCAGGGAGTATTTTTAAACAAAATGTTCTTTCCAGTTATTCAATTTAAGTCTTGGCCTGGGCTATGAAATGTGACCTACAGCAACCATCAGAAGTAAAATGCAATAATTACAAAGTCAGTAACAGGAAGAATCATACGGAGAGAGTGGCAAGTAATATTCCAGATGTGGTCGCAGTACAGGGGATAAAGAACGACACACGAACAAATGAGGGCATTCTAGCATAAAGAGAAAAAACTAAGCTGATGGTTTTTGTAAAAGTTTGTTGCCTGTTTTAAAATCAAAACAGGCAGATCTTCTGAATTTGGCAATGTGGAGAAAAACTGTCAATGAAATCAGAAAAGGGGGTGCAGGAGGGCAGATTTGCATCCTTTCTAAACCGTTCTAAATTCTCCACCCAGCACTGTTATTTCAGATTCAAAAACACCATATATTTACAAGTTGCAAAACTTTAGAATGGGAAAGGACCAAATGTTAGTGACTAGTGAACTTTCAGAGTATTTCCAGAACTCTAAATGCATCTCCCCTTCGATGTTTGCTGCTTTCTACTTGCTTTGAAAAAACCAAATCAACTCACAATTGCTTCCAAAAATGCATGCAAATCTAGTGGAAGGGAAAATACTAAAAGGATGTGGTATAAGAAAAACAATTATTTGTGTGTCTGTGGAACTGGGTGCACCTTTTATGAATATGCTAATAGTCAAACGAAGTCAAGGATGTTCTAGGGCTAATGTGGAAAATAGAACAAAAGAATAAAATTAAAAAGTAACCAGGCACATCATTTACTCTCTTAGTCTGAATTTTGCACATAAAACTGAAGCTAGAATGGAACAGAGGAAAATGTTAATGTTCCATGACATATATATATATATATACACACATATATATATATTTGCTGGGTAATCTTGAAAAAATACCAAAGTGCTTTGCACATACGTACAGAGCCGGGCTCCCTTTGGTGACAGGACTAGTGTGGTGGCGACACCTAGAGGCCTGGCTGCTGAGTACACATTACGGGATGGGCTTTGTGTTGCATTTTAATGTCGACATGGCAAATGAAAAGACCTGCGGAGACAGCTGTGAAAATGAAATCTCCCCTTAAAAAAATAAGTCTTTTATGGCATATGATATTACATTAGATGAGAAGTGAAGGCCTGGTAAAGGGAAGCTTTGCACTATTTCAGAAAGTTACTTAAGTGGGTCAGGAAACCTGAGTTCAGGAAGGAGGTGGGCGTTCCTGTCCTCTTTTTGGGGTGGTGGGAGGTGGGGAGGCCTGGTGGAGGGCAGGAGCCCATGGCCAGAGACATTATGCGCCAGTTTACCTTCTTGCAGTGCTCATTCTTAAGGGGTTCTAGAGAATTTTAAAGTAAATCGTAGACGAAGTAAGATTCTTCATGGCATTAACCACAGGATCTTGCACTAGTCGGAGATCGAAAATACTTAATTAAGCCTGACTTTGTGTTTTGGTGGCCTGCCATAGTGCAGAGCACACTGCTGTGCTAGCTGGGCCAGCAGAACGCTGGGGACAGAACCCCTATGGGTATGCAAAGTACCTTGGTCCGGTCCTACAACCTTCCCCTGCAGCTTCCCTTGCGGCCCAGGGAGGAAGAAGAGATAGGCAAAACAGAGAAGAGTTTTAAGCAGAGCAAACAGCACATGCAAAAATATAGAAGTGTGTAAAATAGCTCAGCAGTTTCCATGATTAATAAGATGTTAGATTGTGTTGCTGAAAGTGGCAAGAGATAAGTCTGCTCCTTAATGGCTCAACTATGTAAAGAGAGATTGTTCTTCCTACGATAATATCTGTTCTGGGTTCAGAAAAAAGGAGGTCGATCTTCTCTCACATAAACATTGCTTCCCAGTGTTCATGGTGTAGGAAATTATGTTCAAACCTGGTCAAACAGCTAAATGTATTTTAATCTATCTTTTTATTAGCTACTTCTAGTGATAAAAAAAAGGAGCTGTAAAGCTAGAATGAAGATAAGCAATTGATGATCCAATGAAATTATTAAGACAATTTCTAGAGAAAGATGTATAATATATTTTTCATAAGGCTCTTAATATACTTCTGTTCTCTCAGCACTGGCCTCATGAAAATTTTAGTGAGATTTTCATTAAGAAAAAAAGATCACCATGGTAAAGACCCAAAGGTGAATTGTTAAGAAATGTGAAACAAATGTGATATTATTGAGTGATTTCACACTAAAGAGCTTGTAAAACATCTATTTCCCTGCTATTACGGAGATTTTATTTGATCTTTATCTTTTGAATATGGACTAATTCACAGCTGGTGTCTGTTTCACTGACCGACAAAAGATATCAGAATGTGGCTAGGAAACTGTGTGAGTCAATGAACTGAGCCTCCTGACCTGTTCAGATCCCTCGCCAGCAAATCTTGTGAGAAGATTTTGGTAAGGAAAGCATGAAGATTAACAAATAACTGAAAACTCACTTTGTGCCAGGCCTGCAGGAAACAGGGTAAGACAGAGTTTGCCCTCAGGGAGCCACAGACCACTGCAGGCTAAAGGTGGGGAACAGATATTGTAAGCAGTTCTGTTATTTTATGAGTTAGATGATACAATTGAAACACACCCAGAATGAAAGTGCTGCTAAAACACAGTGGAAGGACACTTAACCTAATTCTGTCTTGGAGAGTCTACCAGAAAGGTCTTATCAGAGGGTGTCATTCATTAAGTTCAATCATGAATGAATGAATGGATCAACCAGTTGCTCAATCAATAGAAGTTTCCTAGGTCTGGACACGGTGCCTCATGCCTATAATCCCAGCATTCTGGGAGGCCCAGGTGAGAGGATTGCTTGAGCCCAGGAGTTCAAGACCAGCCTAAGCAACATAGGGAAATCTCATCTCTATAAAAAAAATAGACAAATGAGCTGGCTGTGTTGACATGTGCCTGTAGTCCCAGGTACTTGGGACGCTGAGCCAGGAGGTTAGCTTGAACCCAGGAGTTCAAGGCTGCAGTGAGCCATTATCATGCCACTATATTCCAGTCTGGGTGACAGACTGAGATCTCATCTCTAAAATAAAAAAAAAGAAAAGAAAGAAGTTTCCTGGGGAAAGAGACTGGGAGGAGAGAGCATCAGGCAAAGGCAATAGCGTGTGCAAGGGACCAAGGTAGAATAAAAGTTTGGAATGACAGTGGTATCACAGATGTATTCTGGGCAAGAGGCTAGATTGTAATGGGCCTAGCATTTTATGCGATGAGATTTGGACATTAACCTATAAACCCTTACTACTCAAAGTGTGGCCCAAGGACCAGCGACATCACGTGGAGCTTGCTAGACTTGGCCCCAGTCAAAATCACATTTTAACAAGATCCCCAGGTGATTCAGAGTCTCATTAATGTTTGAGAAGCACTGCTGTAGATATTGAAAGGCATTGACAGATTTAAAGTAAGAGTGTCAAACAAATCATATTTGCATTTTCAGGAATGCAAATGAGAGGAGAAGATAGGGTGTGGGGAAGGTGATGTGGGGAATACAGAGACCAATTAAAAAGTTAATTTAGCAGTGATAAAGGCTTGAACTAGGTCATGGCTGTGGAGGTGTCTTATTAGCTGTTGGAGAGATGGAAGAGTAAAGGATGACACTCAAATTTTCTGGCCTGATTGATGGATGCAATTAACCAAAATGGGAAAATAATGAGGCTGTTTTGGGACATCCTGAGATTGTTTGAGGTGCAGGTTAAACAATCAGGTGAATAAGTTCACCATTGAACAGCACAGTGGCTGTGATAAGATAATTCGGAAAGCCCTGGAGAACAGAGAAGGAAGGATCACTTGAAGTAGGAAAACCAGGAGAGAGTATTGGAAGGAAAGTCCAAGGAGAGAAGAGTCTCAGAAAAAGGTCAGGTCAAACACTAGAACACGTCCTTTGGCTTTGACATTCTGGAAGCTTTGAGTGAACTCCTTAATTATATGCCAAAGCATTTGGAAAGAATTGCTAAAATGGAGCAATAGTGAATAGAAATGGAACAGGGCTGATGCTGCCTATAGAAAGTTACTAAAGAAAAAAATGTAAGTTGGGGCAAATGGCATTCTAGTAATAGGTGTGATTTTTAAGGACTCCCTTGGATGCAGGTAACCCACTTAAAAAGAAGGATGCTTCAGCAGAAATCTTTCAAAGTCTTACAACTGAAACATGGGCAGTCCAGAAACAAGAAGGTAAAAACTGAGAAAATGGAGATCAGAGATGCTTGAGGCTCTATGAAGATTTTTACGGAAGGGAAACAGAAGAAAGAAAGGGGTGACTCTCCTTTTTAAAACTGTGCTCAGTAAGAGCATCTCAAGTTTTGTGCTGTCTCGTTGAGAACAGGTACATGGAGTTAAACCTTCTTACTGTCTTATATACCTAATAGCTTCTCAGTTGGCCGTTCATGTTATACAGTGTGTTAGAAGCTCTATGCATTTCAATCCTAGGTGTAATTCTTTAGTGTATTAGAAACTGGGTGGGCTTCATCAAGTTCTTAATTAAGTATTGATTCATCATATTCTGTGGGCTACATTGAGATTTTTTTTATCACAATAATTTTTTTAGTATCTTCAAGAAAATGCATACTTCCAGGGAACTTCTACCCCGGAAGCCAGGCCCACAGGAGGGCCCCCAAATAGGAATGGCAAAATCTCACACACGCGTGGATGGCTAGCTAGCTGTGTCTAATTATACCTCCAGTCATTCTAAAATAACTCACTAAAACTTGAAGATATCTTTTTTTATTCCCATAATCTCTGTTTCTTGTCTTTTTTTAAAGTAATGAAAATGAGAGGCTAATTGCTATACTTGTAGGAGTCTTTATATACAATAATTTCCTCCTCTAAACAAAGCATAATAAATCTGCAAGATTTTTTAATTGCCTTCTAATTGGGTTAATTCAGTTGGCCCTACAGGGAGAACTCCCATACATGGTCTTTATTCATTTAACACTATTTGTCTTCTGTCATCGTTCCCAGTTTGCACACTTCCTTTCCATGTGTGTAGTGTGCATAATTGAATTTTCACCTGGTGCTGAATGCAGCTTCCAGCCTCTTTCCTTAAGCCCACCCCACTTTCCATGGCAGTCCTCGCTGGGCAGCCTCCCGTCCACTGTCAGCTTATATCACCAGCACCTGTTGCCAAGGGTAACTTTGGATATGAGGCAAGTGGGACCAACCCCTTTTTCTCAAATTCACGCAATGATAACAGAGAATACTGATTTGAGAACCGGAGTCAACACGCTAGGCAGGGCTGGATCTCGAGGCTCCAGGGACGTTGCCAGGGCTCTTGGCATCCAGCTCCCTTCTTGCATCTGAGTCTAGCATGAGTGTCTTACATGCTAAAGGAAAAACAGCTCCAGGTTCTTATGACCTTTAAAACTAAGGACCACATGTTGAATATCAGGGAAGATTTTAGCCAGCCTGGGTCCCATGTCCACTCTATACACAGCCTACAAGAACCACATGGAATAGGAAGGGGTTGTTCCCCAAAAGAAAAGTTGGGGGTTTATTGCCAGATGCCAGAAGCAATGCTGGTCAGATGAATATAACAGCTACCTTCCACATCCCAAATAATGAGTGAACCTAGCCATCTGGAGATTTTCTGAAAATGATCAGAAGATTAAAAAAAAAAAAAAAAAAGCAAAGCAAGAAGCAGTAACACCTTGTGAAAAGCAGAACTTCATTTAAGGCAGTCAGGGACACGACGATATAAAAGAAGACCGTAGCCTAACTGATCACAATATAATGACTGAAGTAATGTGAAGAGAGTAGTTGTCATGGAGAAAGGGGGACAGAGAACAGAAATCTGTCAGGAGCCACTGAAGGGACCCTCACAGGGTGAGGCCAACATCATTCAGCAAACACATTAAACACCCACCATGTTCTCAGCCACTGACACCCCGTGGAGCTGATCTGCCCAGATGAGCCGATCCATTTTACAGTCACGACAAAAAATAAATTGTTGTCTTAACCCATGAAATTTCAGGGTGGTGTGTTTCACTGCAATGCATAACTGGATCACCACACCAAGTGCCCTCTCCTCTCTCCCCTCTTCCCCGGCAGCAAGGCTCGCAGCTCTGCACCTCCCTGCGCTGGAGGACAGCAGAATGAAGGAGGAGACAATTCACCAATTGGGTGATCCTGATACTACCTGCTCCCAGGCAAGGTTAGTTCGGGCTGCAAGTACTAGACAAAGCCCAGTTACACTGGCTTAAACAACATGAAGGTTTATTTCTCTTGTCATGCAAAAGCCTACAGGTACTTTGTGAAGCAACTGCTCAGAGACAGCATCGCGTTCCAGGACTTACTCCACTTTGGCCAAGAATATGTCTTTTCCAACATGGTATTAATAATGATATAACTTTGTGTGTCCCCAAATTGGAATTCAATATTTCAAATTACTAAAATGGTGCTTGCTCTTTCAGAGTTGCCCACAATAATTCTGAATGTAGGTCTTTGATTTTAGCTTAGAACACCTTGCAGGAAGTCCTCGTGTTTAGTTATAGCATCCTGGTCTCGGTTTCAGGGTATCAAGCTTAAAGAGATCAACTAACCATAAGACGACTATGGTTGGATACATAACTAGCAGAAGTGAGTTTAGTCATGATTGTGAAGCTTCAGGGCCCCTCATTTGCAGCGTCCCCTTTCACAGCTATGAGAGAAGCCCTCGCAATGTGCTCACCTGATTGTATATTTGTGTAAAATTAACCATAAGACCAGCTGAGACTGTTGTCTCTTTCCCTTCTGATGACTCTGTCACTATTTCTCTCGTGTCAGTGTGTTGGGTTGGCTATAGGCGAAAATTTGACTAAGGAGAAGTTGAATTGGGGATACATTTAGTTGGAGAAGTATCTGTATGGGTTGCAGTCCCTTCTCCATGCAGGGAAGTCATTGCTAGGGGTGAGCTCCAGGAAGACTGCTGCCTCCAGTGCTGACTCACAGCATCATGGCATAGTGACACAGGGCCAGAGGTGGAATCATGCCACGAACATGTCCAACAGCAGCTGCCAGAGAAGCATATGGGCATAAAAGGAAAAATAAAGTTCGTAACCATCAGAGTCATAAGCTAGACTGTGGAAAATTCTTCTGATAATTGGTGTAAAGTTGTGAGCAGAGGACTCAGTTCTCATTAATGCCTTGTCAAAAGAAGTTCTCTGTGGTCAGGAATATAGGCAATAAGTGGCATATATAATTATAAAATCACTACACATTTTTTTCATTTTTATGGGACCTTTGCAAAATAAAATGTATTGGAGTTCCTATGTTTGGAGGTACAAACCTATAGCAAATCAGCCAGGATATCTGTATATGACATGATATATTGTATGCATCTCAACACAATGGACTAAGTCCTAGCAGTTCTCATACATGCTCTCCTGACATAGTCTGGTGGCTCCAAACTGTGAGTTTAAAGAATACTTAGATTTAGTCACTGCACGAAAGAACTTGAAATGCCCTAAAATCTTACAACACATGTATAAAAGAAATTTGATAGAAGTTTCCTAAAATTATACAGACCATTCCCATTGTTGTGAAGTCAGAAAAAACTTTTCTAAACTATCAATAATTTTTTAAAAGTTCAATCAACTATGCTAGAGGAAAGAATAAATTATTCCTATTTTTTCTGCAAATTGGATTAAAAAATGATTTTCATATGAAGAAGTGATCAAAAAATATACAACCAAAAATGTAGGAAAAGTATTACACAGATGTGTTAGACATTTAATTGTGACACATACATTAATTTTCTGGATTTGGGAATGTTGGTATTGGTCAATTTTTTAAAATCTATAATTCTATGTGATATCTTTTCTCATTTTTACAAATATTTACTTGATGCCTAATTTTGGATTCTTTATTTTGTATACGTTTCAGGCCCCATAAAATTTGAATCTACCCCTGAACACTAGAAGAAAATCTTGATCAGTTCAGCTAAATAAGAATAGCCTATTTTTCTCAAAAGAGTAACGCATTATGTTAAGACGTATAACTGTGATGCTAGCATTGAAAGATGGCGCTTTCTAGACCTGCAGACATATTTCTCCTAGAGCCATAGTACATGGGCTCCCAGGATGTGTGGCAAGTGTATAACCTGGGATGTCTGTCTACTAGAAGCGTTGTTTTGTTAATATGCTCCAGTCTCTGATAGGGGTAGTTCTAGTCTCTGTTGAATTCCACATTCTATCAGAGTGAGCGGAGACCCCCTAAGCCAGGTCCACAGTTGGCCATCTCAGTGGCCTACACCTGCCAGCCAAAGAGCCAGGCACCCTGCACTGGGTCTGTTGGGCACTTGTGCCATGCGGCCTGGTTTCTACCTCAGGACTCCTTATTTAGGCTGAAAACACCTGTTTCTTGAAAAGAAAGATGGAGCTTCTTTTTTTCTTTCTTTTTCTAGCCAAAAAGGGAGTGTTAAATAAATTGTTTAAATTTCGGCTGCAAGGATTTATTTACCCCATAAACTGTGAACTTTGCTATATCTACCTTCATTTTCCTGATTTCCTGCTTTAAAATAAACATTTACCTCAGCGCAATTCAATTTTAAGCAGAGAAGAGACATTTAATAGCCGAGAATAACAATTACCCAAAATAAGTTCCCTTCATTTGAATGTGTATTCCCTGGGCAGTATCCCAACTCCAAATAAGTTAGGTTTGTTAGCAAAAAAATGTTTTATGCATTGTCCTCTAATTAGGGTTCAGGAAGTGGTGCTCCCAGCAGATGCGTGAATGTATTTCTTTATTTTCATATTGCACCATTGTTGGATTTATGGCCTTGGAGAAAGTACCAGAATAACTATTCACCACTTATTAATATTCACTGCAGGAACTGACCTGAACTTCATGATTTTAAAAATAACCTTCTTAAGCACCTGGACATTTAAATGTGTTTTAATTTCATCTGAAAGGTGCACAAATGATTTTTTCCAAGTTAGCCATTTGTCTTTTCTCTTGAAGTTTTTTTTTTTTTTTCCTTTCCTTTTGGAAGATTTTCCTAGAATTTTTATAATCTGATTCTAATTGCCTAAAAAATTACATTGAAATATAATGGGAAGAATTTAATTTAGAAGTTTTTTTTAAAATGGACAATGGAAAAGCTTTTAGATTTATTTTCTCCAACAAACCAGTTACATTTCATTTTTAAATTTCACCATTTATCTTCCCTCTCTGTTGACAGAAATAAATCATGTGATATTAGATCACTGTACACCTTTATTCTTCATAGAATTTAGTTCATTTAGTAGTATAATCACCCTATTCTACAGAAATTAGTCTAGAATCATGTTTCAAGTTCAGTGCTGTCAATACCTGTTCATTCTAGTTACTCATGTGGTTGTGGATTGATTTTCAAAAGGTTTAAATGTTTTGGACATCTGCTTAAATAGAAAATTGGCCATGTCTTCTCACCATCCACACGAAATCTACTACATGAAGACAATGAATTCTGTTCACCAAGAGATAGTGGTTTAAATTTTTTGTTAAGTTTTTTTCATAACAAGTCTGTTTCCTCAAGCATGCAAGATCAATCTGATAATTGGTTATCTTCTATTTCTTACCTACAGGAGCCCTCTTAATCATGGAATATTTTTATAATTCTTTTTCTCTAAAGTTATTCTCATACAAGCAATAAGTGCACTTATGGTCAGTATTGACAAGTACCTCTGGGTAAGACTGGCCTCTGGGTCATTTATTCCAAGCCTGTCTGATTTACTCAAACTGGTAAATAAAATCAGTGATGATGTAGCAGCAAAAGTCTTTCTTTAATGAAACACCTTTGAGATTCAATGACTTCTAATAAAAACCATACCTAATGCCAAACCTGCTGGCAAAACTAACAAAATTATTCTTCTTTAATTTACTTTTTCAAAGTTTTGTTTTGCATGAGCCAAAATTTTTAGGGTCGGTCACCAACCCAAGTGGTAAAAATCTTGGTTCCCGAGGACAGTATAAAAACAGTAGCATCTGCCATTAACCATTTTTAAGCAAAATCTTTGACATAGTAGTTTTTAGGCTCCTTTTATCATCTTTATCATTCTTCAGAATGTCTCTCTCCCATTCAAGGTTAATGGCTTCCTTAATTTGTTTGGGCTGCCATAACAAAATATAATAAACTGGGTGGCTTATAAACAACAGACATTTATTTCTCACAGTTCTGGAGATGGGAGGTCTAAGATCAAGGTGCTGGCATATTCAGTGTCTGGTGAGGGCCTGTTTCCTGGCTCAAAGGTGGCACCCTATTGTTGTGTCTTCACATGGTGGAAGGGGCAAGACAGCCCTCTGGGGCCTCTTTTATAAAGGCAGCAATCCTATTCATGAGGGCTCCACCTTCATGTCCTAATTACAAAAGGCCCCACCTCCTAACACCTTCACCTTGAGAGTTAAGATTTCAATATACGAACTTTGGAAGGACACAAACGTTCAGACAGTGGTCTTAGCAAGAGCCACTTTCCTTTTTATTCTAATCCTTTGTCCAGTAGGGTAAGGGAGATCTGTGACTCCCTCATTGTTTAGGACCCTTTTTCTGGGAAGCAAGTAATCTGAGCCAGTGCTTCTACTCATTATCTTTTCAAAGAAGTTCATCAGGACCTTGTATAAATAAATCCATTGTCTGTACGGCCAGCAGTTGGTCACACCATGATGTGCCTGAATTCACAGCACTGGCTGCACAATTGCCATCTTTGTTCTGAGACCCTTGCTATATCTTATTCTTAGGAGCCCTGTATGATGTGTCTATCTGTTAGAACTATTTTTTTCCTATCTTACAAGGACTAAGGTGTATACTCTAATTCTTGCTGCTCATCTCTCTTCTACCCAATATCATCAGATTTTTCTGTTTCCTTTGTGCTTCCACAGCTCTTGCCTGTGCTGTTGCTTTGATGAATACCAATTTATTATCCCTCTTCTTTACCTTAACATGCCATGTTTCTCCATTGTCAATTGGACAAATCCTTCAACCTGGCTTGCAGAAAACTTCCCCAAACCCCATCCTGCAGTACCCCTCTCTGGATTCTCCCCGCCATACCCACCTGCCTCCGCCTGGCTGACCCCTCCTTTTCTGGAGCGTGACTTTTTCCTGCCCTATGCCAAGCTGGGGCTTCCCCTTTCCTTCATCTTAGTTGCCTTTCCCCACTCCCCTTGTTCCAGTCAGGCTTCAAGCCCCCATCCAAGTCCTTCTTTCCTTCTTTAGGAAGCTTTTCTTGACTACTTTTGCTGATTTTTAGTTTATTCTTTTCTATAACTTGTTTCCAGAATTTTTCATTTGCCACTTGATTATCACTGATAATCCGGTATGTTTCCTTATCTCCCAAGGACATTATATATTTTGGAGAATAGGGACCACAATTTAGGCTTTCCATCCTCTGTCCCATTGACTTTAGCACAAGGCTTTCCCATGGGAGGCACCAAGTAGGCACCTGTTGAGCAAATGACCTGCAGCATCTGGTGGTGACTATTCTATATCAAAGATGGACATTTGTCTGCTGCCCCACAGACAGCCCGTCCTTTGCCCCAGGCTGGAGGGTGGGGCAGCATGTGAGCAGCAGTTGCTGATTCAGTCGAATGCTTGGCATATTTGAAATGTGCTTACTCTGGGAGGTCACCTCACCCTGGCTGCAGCTCAATGACATTCTTGTTAGGCATTTTGGAACACTTTGTCTACTAACTCCTCTGTAAAGTATTGTTCATTATTTTATCTGTCTCCAATATGTATTCAACTTCTTAATCATACTTATTTATCAGTAGGAATTATACTTTATACTTGTATAGCAAAGTGCTTTTATATATATTTTTGCATTTGAAATAATCCTATGAGGGACAGAGAACATGTGATGTCCAACCGATCCTCAGAAAGGTTAGATGATTAAGTGCCTTAGTTCACATTTTCTGTTTATCTGTCCAATTTCATGCTATCATCAATAAAAAATTCAGCAGTTTACATTTGATGTAGAAGTTTTCAGTTTATTTTTTTATACCTGCTAAGGTATAAAAAAGTCATTCTCTGCTCCTTCCATCATCTCTCATCTTCTAAACCTTTCTGTTTTGTTCTGGTTTCTTATGAGGCAGCTGTACCTTAGTTTAACCCATTCGTAGCCTCAGTGTTTTGTGATACGGGTTGAGTAGCCCTAATCCAAAAATTCAGAATGCTCCAAAATATGAAATTTTTTGAGTGCCGACATCGTGCTCAAAGGAAATGCTCACTGGAACATTTTGGATTTCAAATTTTCAAATTAGGGCTGCTTAATATAATGCAAATATTCCAAATTCGGAAAAAATTCAAAATCCAAAACACTTCTGGTCCCAAGCATTTCAGATAAAGGATACTCACACTATATCTACCCAAGTCCCTTTTCTCATTATTGATGATACAGTATAGGGGTTGACGAACTTTTTCTATAAAGGGCAGAGTATAAATATTTTAAGCTTTGCAGGCCATGTGGTCTCTGTCATAACCACTCAACTCTGCTATTGTAGCACAAAATCAGCAATAGACTACACATAAACAAAAGAGGTGACCGTGCTCTAACAAAACTTTTATGAACATTGAAATTTGAGTTACATATACATTTCATGTGTCATTAAACATTCCTTTGATTTGGTTTTTTTTACAGTTATTTAAAAGTGTAAAAACCATTCTTAGCATATAGGCTTTGCAAATACAGGTGGTGGACCAGATTTGGCCTGCAGATTGTACTTTGCCAACCCCTGAAACTGTATATACCTGTATAGCCTAGATATCAGCCAGGGTATTTAATGAGAGATGCAGCTGGCTTGAGCCCAATTTCACGGACTGTGGAATTTCAAAGCTGGGCTTAAGATTCCTGTCTGTTTTTGGTGGACATGTGTTCTTACGACCTCACCCTCCTGGCTCCTCTTCCATTTGTGAGGCCTCTTTCCTACACCTTGCTGACCCTTCTATAAAAGACAGAAAGAAGTCCCTACTCATACAAGTCTTCTTGAACAAAACCAACTTTACCGAAGATTTGAGAGGAGGAATTTGTCCCAGAAATCCAAGCAATATCTGATGGAATTTTCATATTACACTTCTTAAAATGTCATCCTATCACTTCACCTCTGTTTTCTTTTTTTTTCCAAATAAAGATTATGTCTTCTTTAAAAGGACTGGCTCAACTTTTTACAAAAGCAGTATCTTTTCTCCCTTTTCTAATGTTGGGAAGTCATTTGTTCATTCATTCAGCATGTATTTACTGAATGCTAATACAGTGCTGTCCAAAGAGACTTTCTGCAGTGACGGAACTGTTCTCTATCTGTGCTGTCCAATACAGTAGCCACCAGCCACATGTAATCCATGAGCACTTGAAATGTGAATACGGGTCGAGTATCCCTTATCTGAAATGCTTGGACCAGAAGTGTTTTCCAGATTTTGGAGTATTTGCATTATACATATTTACTGGATACTTCAGCATCCCTAATTCAAAAATTCAAAATTCAAAATGCTCCAATAAGCATTTCTTTGAGCATGATGTTGGTGCTCAAAGTTTCAGATATTGGAGCATTTCAGACTTCAGATTTTTTGTATCAGGGATACTCAACCTGTAGTGAGACAAAGGAACTAAATTTTGAACTCTATTTAATTTTAATCAATTTAAATCTAAGTAGCCACATGTGGCTAGCACTACCACATTGGGCAGCATAGATCAATATGTGCAGGCCACTTATATGGCTCCGTGAATACTCGATTCCTAAAACTTAAGACCATGTTGGGACTGGTTCTTCACTTCCACTGAGCAGGATTTAATTAAAATTCCACAGTTTATCTTGGCTGTCTTATAAGCAATAACTTTCACTCTTCACTCCTGTCATGTAGCTGAAGACAGTCCCTGGCTTTTAAGGTTCTCTCTTATTTTTCACTTTAGTTGTACGCAAATGTAAAGGTTCTTTTCCCCCAAGAACACATTCCTCACGCAAAGCACGTCTTCAGCCACGTGTCCAAATGCTTTACGGATCCCGGTTCTTCTTCACCAAGTACATAGACACGACAGCTGTTCTTTGTTCTTAATGCCTCTCCATTTAGGCTAAATATTTTATCTTAATTAATATGTTAACATGAGGATGTTCCATATGGAAACTATCCTATGGAAATATTGATAATTTGTACACAAGAGGATTGATCTAGCTGGATTATTAATGGAAAGGCTGTGAAATAATGCTATGGCATTTCTCAGAAATGTCAATGGATACTTACTCACTGTAGATAAATACAGTCCCTTAGGCTATGAAGCCAAACTTTTGGAATTGTCACAAGAATATAGCTAACCTGCGTATTATAGCAAAGCTGGAATCATTGTTGCCAGGCCACTTGGTACATCCTTTCAGAGGGTGTGATATTCAAATACATGTGGATCTTGGGGACACCTGGATCTACAGCCCCACAGGCTAGATTAGTGTTGGAATTCACTACAAAATTATGGGTCAAAATCAAGATGGTGTCTAAAAGGGCCAGGATATTCAGGAGACCAATTAGCTTTAGGCTTCCCTAGTTGCTTGAGTCACTTAGCAAGTGGTATGGATGTAGGGTTTTTAGATTCTTGAAGAGATGAGATAGTGATAAGTACTTTCCAGATTAAAAGATAGATTGGATATAAAACATCTAGTCTGGGCCTTGTCATATAATAACCACTTAAATATTAGGTCTCTTTTTCCTCCTTTGTTCCCTGGCTTTTGGGACTTTGGTCCCTGAGGAGGTACCACATATAAAGGAGTCCTCTCCCAGGGATGCTATGACCAAACACCTACCTCCATGGAATAGAGGTGCCCCGGAGGAATTGTGGGGCAGGGCAGACGGGAGAGCTAACTCGACACAAGCTGTTCCAAGCAGCATCGCAAGCATAGCAAATGCAATTGCTCTCTATTGTAAGGATTGTAAATCCAGAACACAAAAAATTCTTAGAGTATGTTCCAGAAAACATGAGCTCAAATTACAAACCACTAAATGCAAGAGGAAATAAACCACCATAACCAAGAGTTAGCAGAAACAACAAACTACAGAATTATACGATGGATATTGGAAACATTTGATACCTGAATATAAAATAAGCATGTTTAATGTACTTACAGAAATATTTAAAATATGAACAGGACCAAGAGACTTACAAAATGACCAGGCAAGTTAAAAAAAACTTATAGAAATAAAAATAATATGTAATGATCGAAATGAGAAACTCCATGGATAAGTTAAATAGCAGTCAGACCTAGCTAGAAGGAGATTTGTAAACTGTAAATTAGCTCTGAAGAAATTACTCAGAAAAAATGACAGAGATAAGCACGATAAAAAATATAAGAGAAAGCTCTGTAGTAAGGAGATCTAACTATGAATATATTCATTCCAGACTTTCAGAAGAAGATAATAGAATGGAGGAAAAGCAATGTCCAAGAGGTACTAAAAATATTCCAAAATAATAGAAAGTCTCAAATTCTCAGGTTCAGGAAACCCAAACAAATCCCAAACCAGATAAATAAAAGGGACATGGAAAAGTTTATAAAAGAATCAAGGAAAAAAAGGACAAATTATACTAAAATTAGACTAACATGTAACTTCTTAACAAAAATCAATGAAAGCTAGAAAATAATGAAATAATATATTCAAAGTGCTGAGAGAAAAATAATATCAACTTAGAATTGTAAACTATCTTTTCAGATGGAGCAAAATAAGTAAATTTCAAATAAAAGCCAAGAATGTGTATTACAAGTTCTCTGTATACTCTAAGAATAACATGCAATATCTGAGTTAAAGGGCAATTTACAGATTGTCCTCAGTAAAAATATATTACTTTATTATAATCAAAACCAAACTGCCACTCATGTGTGTAACACTGTGAGTAAATAATGACTTAGGGTAGTAAGACAAATGGTATTTTTTCATTTTAAATTTTATGACTAGTGCCTAGCACAGAACCTGGTACAGGATAGATGGCCAACAAATATTTGTTGACTGACTGAATATTTAACATCATTTACCGTTTTTGTTTGTTTGTCTTATTTTGTTTGTTTTAAGAGACAGAATCTCACTTTGTTGCTCAGGCTGGAGTGCAGTGGCATAGTCAGAGCTCACTGGAGCCTCCAACTCCTGGACACAAGCAATTCTCCTGCCTCAGCCTCCTGAGTAGCCAGCACTACAGACGCGTGCCACCACGCCTGGCTTATTTTCCTATTTTTTTGTAGAAATGGGGTCTTGCTATTGCTCAGGCTGATCTCGAACTCCTGGCGTCAAGCAGTCCTCCTGTCTCGGCCTCCTAGAGTGCTAGGATTACAGGCATGAGCCACTGTGCCTGGCCAGCATGTCATCTTCTAAAGCTGCCCAATATATCAGGGTTCTGTTGTTTATCTACTAAAGGCTAAATTGGCTTATCTCAGGTTGGAGAACTAATAAGAGCCATTATAAATAAATCTAATGTCACTTTACACTGAAAGATAGTTGCTGGCAATGCAGTAGAGAAGAGGGATTTCAAATCCCATCTCACAGGTAACAGATCATGTTCAATTCCAAGAGGATCAATGAATATCCGTGGCAGTGTAGTGCTGGGGGTACTGCTTTGCTGGAAGAACAAACATTTTAAACTACATTTTGGCATAAGCTCAAATAAGACTTTGAAGAGCAATGGATAGCTAGCATGGGGAAAAAACACTGCTTGGAGATCTGCAGAATTAGGTACTAGCTCTACCTCTCTAGGGCTCCAAGCCGATCACTTTGACAATCAGTCTAATTTATATCGGTGAACCAGGGGTCTTGAACTAGGTGGGCTCAAAAGGGTTTCACACTGTTGTCATTCAATAGTATTTTATTAGAAGAATGATTTTGGTAATAGTTCTACAGTTTCCATCAACAAAAGAGCTACAGCAGTATCTTTAGCTGTGTCTTCAGAAATATCCTCGCTGGGGCACCTTGAATCTCACTGTGGTCTGAGTCCAACATCAATGGCCCATGGAAATGTTTTTATTTTAATTTATTTTACTTTTAATTAGAAAAAAGAACATAAAATAACAAATATAATAATAAATGCAGCCAGATTATATCTGTCTTTATACCAACTCAATCATAAAATATAATTGTTATTATTTTTTTTTATGGAGGAAAAAGCCCATGAGTCATAATGCAGCCCTATATGTTATAGGCCCTAATGTCCAGGAATTTATAAAACAGATTAGCTAAAACCTAGGAGACACTAACTCTAAGGGTCTCTGCATTCTAGGTCCAGAAGTTGGTACTCAGAGGTTACGCTTAACAAACAAAGTTACATTTCGAGAATTAAATTATTATAGTAAAATGAACATAATGAATGAGACCAATAATTTTATTAAAAAATGACTTTAAAATACAGGCTGCCTCTCAGGAAGAACAAAATTGAGATATCTATGATAGTAATTATAACTATTACTGTGCATTTATGATGCACCAGGTGCTATAGTAAGTGGGTTATGTGCACTATCTCATTTAATCCTCACAATAACCTTATGAGCAAGTATTATTGTTATGAACTTCATTCATAGAGGAGGAAACTAAGGCTTATGAAGATTAAGTTAGCTTGCTGAATGTCACAGATTTGTTAAGTGGCAGAAAGAGGATTTAAACATAGAGTTTGATTTGAGAAAATGCAATAACATCCCCAACAAAAGCCCCTTGCCCTGTGAAAACACGCTAATGCCTCCACGGTATTTGCGGAGCTCAGCGAAGATGGAGTAAGTCAGCATGGAGCAGAGGGCAGAAGAGCAGAGGCAGGGGGCACTCCAACTGGCTTAAGCCTAAACATGACAGGCAAAACTCTACGGCTAACAGAAGAAATGTGATTTATTTCATGACCAAGTATTAGACAAAAACCTCTTAAGCAAGACAAAAACCAGCGGAATTCTGTAACTGCAAATCAGCATGATTCCCAGGTTAAGTAATCGTCAATGGGCCTTTCATGAGGAATTCCTGAAAAAAATTTAAAGTTAATGCTAGACTGGCAAAGTTGTGGATATTTGGGGAAGATTTTGCATTTCTAAAATCTAAGTTTTCCATGGTTGCTGAACAAGAGAAGGAAAAATTTTGAAATTAGTTATGAGGAATACAAAGAAGTGACCATTGCAACAGACTGAGGGGAATCACAGAAGAGAGAGATCAATAGGTGATGAGATATGAGGACTGAAGTGGAGAAGGAAAAGAAAAAACAAGAAAACTTTCTTTAGCCATGCTGCCAAGGGTTCTAAAGGTTTCTAAAGTGAGATGACATTGGAAGTTATAAATACTACAGTGCATAGTGTTTGTAGTTTTTAGTAAATAACTATGCACAAGCTAATTTAGAGTAATTTGTTTACAGTTCTTATACCATATGGTTTTCATTAAGTTATTCTCTTCATTAAGTTATGAATGTAACTTAATGAGTATTTTATTGTGATCTTTATTAAGGGTTGAATTAATGAGATTCTCCAGTATTAGCATCTATATCAGATTGACCTCATTGGTGTATTAACCATGCCTTTTATTCTGTTGCTTTGACAGCTTGGGCCTTGCTGACCCTGGAGGGACTGTCCTTCCCAGGGCTGACTAATTTCTAGAGATAAACAGCTCACCTGGAGAGAGTGTGCCGTTCATATGCAAATCAAATAAGCCAGAGCCTAAACCTCCCCCCACCCCTTTACTGGGCTCTCACACTCTGGACCACTATCCACCTGCCCTAATCTCCCCAAGGTCAGGTACCAGACAACAGGGGACAGTCCCTGTGCCCCAGAATCCACTGAAATTACTCAAACTAGTCAATTCCAGACACATTCACCCTGCCTCGCAAGTTCCTTCCCACAGAAACAAGAGCAAAGGCTCTTTTTTTTTTTTTTTTTTTTTGAGACAGAGTCTCACTTTGTTGCCCGGGCTAGAGTGCTGTGGCGTCAGCCTAGCTCACAGCAACCTCAAACTCCTGGGCTTAAGCGATCCTACTGCCTCAGCATCCCCAGTAGCTGGGACTACAGGCACGCGCCACCATGCCCAGCTAATTTTTTTTCTATATATATTTTTAGCTGTCCAGATCATTTCTTTCTATTTTTAGTAGAGATGGGGTCTCGCTCTTGCTCAGGCTGGTCTCGAACTCCTGAGCTCAAACGATCCTCCCACCTCGGCCTCCCAAGTGCTAGGATTACAGGTGTGAGCCACCGCGCCCGGCCTGAGCAAAGGCTCTTGTCCACATTTTCCCCTAGCTCCCTCTGCCTCCTGACCAAGCCAGGTCCCTCTCCATGTGGCCCCCCACGGTGCTGCACGCCTCCTTCTTTTCGAATCTCTGAATCTCACAAACTGCCTTTTCAATGGCAGATAGCTTCTGATCTTCCTGCCTTGCCATAGCTAGATAATAGCCTACACTTCAAAAAATTGGCAGTTATCTTTAAGAAGACCAGGTTAGAAGCTCTCTTCAGTGCATTACTCAGCGTGGGCTGCCATACAAAATATGATAGACTGGGTGGCTTCAACAACAGAATTTATTTTCTCACAGTTCTAGAGGCTGGAAGTCCAAGGTAAAGGTGTAGCATGGTCGGGCTCTCTTCCTGACTTACCGATGGCTGCCTTCTCATTGTGTCACAGAGAGAGAGAGAGAGAGCTCTCTGCTGTCTCCTTTTATAAGGGGACTAGTCCCATCCTGGGCAGCCCACCCACATCACCTCATCTAAACCTAATTTTCTCCCAAAGGCCCCCTCTCCGAATACCCCGTCCAGGGGTTAGGGCTTCAGCCTGTGAGTTTTGAGGGCACAAAGTCATTTAGTCCATAGTGCCACCTTAGCTGGGTTTATTCTTATCTGGGTGTGTGATGCACATTACAAAAGAACTTGAGAGTGTTTTTTTCATGCTGATCATAGAAGAAAATGATATGACCCAACAACAAATGTTAATATTTTGCCCACTCAGTAAGGAATTTTTGTGGTTGGGTAAAAATAGTGAAATATAATTGTATCCCCGCCAAGGGAGAAAGCAAGGGAGAAGGGAGCTATGCTGTGGCAAGACCACTTTCATGTGAGTCAGCGAGGGAAAGCTTAAAAATGCACCATGGAGAAGTGACCGTGTGAATTGAAGAAATTGAAGTCAAGATTACCAGTTGACAAAAAATAAGGGTAAAAATATTTTAAGAAGAAGAATGTGAATTACTCTCATGGACCAGTTGGAGATTTAGAGAGTGGAAGAGAAAATAAAATTCTACTTTAGGTGTGATATATGTTTGATTTTAGATGTCTTAGGAGACAACAAGCCCCAAGACACCACTCTTCCTCCCTCTGCATAGTTCATTCTTGTCCAGACCCCAACCCCAAGAGTCCAGAGAGCAGTTTACTTGCTTCTCCTTTGCAAGCCAGGAGAAATCTGGAGAAGGAGCAAAGCCTGCCACCATGAAATGGGACATTTATAAGACATCACAGCGGGGATGAGCCTTCATCACTTCTGTAGGAAGTGGAACTACTTCAGTTTCTTCACCTACAAAATTGGGATAATAATAGCACTCACCTCTGAAGATTGCTATCAGCTGAGATACATGAATATAAAGCACCAGGCACATAGCCTGGTTCATCACGGCTGCTCGATAAGGTTAGCTATTGCTACTATTCACACAACATTTTACAGATGAGGGAACTGAGGTTTAGGAGAGACCATGTAACTATCCCTAGGATTATATAGTTGAAATATGGCAGGGCTGGGCTCAAACCCTGATCTGACCCCCAAATCTGTGTACTCAATACCATGCCACTTTCTCTGGTGCAACAGAGAGCATTCCCGTTTGCATAACTGCACTGAGACCTGTACGATTTCACCTTCACACTCCTACCTTCCTTTGTTCCAATTCCATGCGTGCCAAGCAAGCTTTTATGCCTTCCCAGGAACCAGACGTCAGAGGGGGTGCTCTGGTGGCAGTGTATGACTAGTCATTAGAAAGGAATATTCCTGACTATTAATCCCAAGATTCATGAATTGATATTGTGGCTAATACATAACAGCTTTTTGCTTTGCTTTTTGTTTTTTTATCTCTCAAGGCTGATAATTCTGGGAGCACTGGCAAAATTCAGTTCCTGACTCTAGAAAGCTGATGCACAGACTCTATCTGTGGTGACCATAACAGGGAATCACCACACTCTGCATCGCTCTCTGGCCTGGTCAGTCTCTTTACCTCACTCCTTTGACCTGTCTCAGGTACCATGGAATTCTTCTGACAAGGTCTCAATTTATTTTGCTATCTGTGTCATCCAATGACTTTAATGTGGTAAGTGCTAATATTCTTGACATTAAAATAATTTGCTATCCCAACAGTTGTTCTTTTTTCACTCCAGTGAAAAGTTTCAAATATTGTCATTATTCTTGATTTTTCACAATCTAAAATTTTTCAATATTATTCATAGGAAACCAAGGATTCATTTCTGAGTAGGGGGAAGTAGACTTCAGGGAGGACCTGTACAGAAATCCTCCAATTCTTGGGGAGGAAATACTGGTATTGAGTTAGATGATGTGATTTATTTGTTTTCTTCCAAGTTTGTGAGAATATTGGGAATTACTATCTCTAATTGGTGGCATCACGGTGACTGATTTTTCTTATGCACTTAAGTTCAGGCCTCAGCTGGGTAATGTTGGTAAAAGGAATACAGCAGGCCTCACTCAGGCAGAGCCACTCTCTTGGATCTTCCCAACACCTGGGACAAGCCTTGGTCTTCCCCTGGGGCTCAGAAAAGCATGAGTGTTTGGATAAAGCGAGGCTCCGTGCTTTCCTTCAGAGGAGATTTTATTTCTTTTAAATAAAAGGCGGTGAGGAGGAATTTTTTGCCACTTGATCCCAGCATTGTGCCTGGTAATGGTAGGCATTATATAAACATTTGTGGGATAAACAAAATACCTCTGTAGGCAAATGAAGGAAAAAAATGCCCACCCAATCTGTTATAAAAAATAACATGCATTTGTGCCTCAATCTAAATGAATTTAGAAATCCAATCTTTTTTGCAGATAAATGGAGAAGTTATTTTCACTTTATAAAGTCAATTCTCTACTGGAAGATTCCAGTGAACATTGAAATAATACAAAACATATATACATAAGCACAACTTTTGATGCATCTTCTTCCCAGTGCTCTATCTTATGTTCCAGCCACATGACATGGCTTCTTGTTCCTAAATCTACCATCTCGGTTCATGCCTCTGTGCCTTTGCACAGGCTAATCCCTCTGCCTGGAAAGCCCTTCCACACACTCCGCCTGTTGAAACTCTACTCAGATTTCCAGGCCCTTTCCAAGTACCACCACTCACACGGTACTTCTATTAAACAGAATTGATCTTTCCCTGGTGTCTTCTTGCAGCTTTTGTTTGTGTTCATGGTGAACACATTTCCTACTTCCTAATTATAAGCACCACAAGTGAAAAGACCATGGCTAGACTCTTTGCACTTCCCAGTGCTCCATGTCTAATACCTTGTCTTTACAGAGAATATTCTCACATTTTCTCCCTAAGTACCACTTACAGCACAGGAGGACAGGCCTTCAGAATGCTTTAGGATGGAATTTGTTTGAAGATATGCTTTCTCTTAAAAATTCATGTGAATTTTATGTGCAACTCTATCATATATTAGTAATTTTAATATAAAAATGTTTAAATTGACTTCTCTAAAAAATTTAGACTCCAGAAACTGCCCACTGTTTATGCTTTAGCTAGTTAGACTTTCTACAACATGACCCTGGGGATACACGTTTCTCAGTTGAAAAGAGTGTGAATAGAAGCTTTAAAAGGTTCATTGAGTTGAATTAAACAAGTGTAATGTAATGTAAAGGGAGATATTTGTTCGAAATGCCAAACCACTGAGAAAATATAGTCGAGACAGAGGCAGCTGAACACTAAGAAGCCTAGAATTATCAGAGAATTATTTAAAATAGCACCAGGCCCCCAAAATGCATTGTGCTTACATTTGCTGGTGTTTGCTCTCTACTTCCTTCGGTTCTCGCGTCCAACTTGAGAGGTGATTGTGTTCACACGCTTGCAGCCAGCCGCTCTGAAAGCACACAGTTGCCGAGTCCCACAGCAGGAAACGTGTCCCCAGTTTCCAGTTTGGCAGATATTTTAGCCCCATGTTCATTCTCATGATTGTGTTAGAAAAAAAGCTGAAAGACTTGATAAGTAACTGACACCTGGCATTAATATCTAGCTGCTGAGGAAGTATAATTCGGTTTTAATGGACATGCCTGATGGAGATTTCTAAAATGGCCGGGGAGAATAATAGATGAATAAAAAGCCTTTGGAAATAAGTAAATTGCTGCATTTGAACATGTAAATAAATAAAACACCCCTAACTCTGGCCGTCTACTAAAATAGACACTAACCCTAAGGAACTTGAAGAAATCATTTCCTAAACAACATTCCTAAACCTAAAAGATGCTAAATGCCTCCCAAAGTAAATATTTTCATGATAACCTGATAATAATGGAATGTAGTATATCATAGACTTCTCTGGACTCTGTGTGGAGAAATATGTTCATGCAAGACCCAGACATTTCGCATTATAACCTCTAACTACAATACAATTGGAAATGGCAAAGTGCATTTTAACCAAACAAGGCTACCTAAGCACAAATGTGAATTCTTCCCTTTGCATCTTTTACATATCCTAGCAGGAGCTTTATTAATATCTGCTGAATGACAAAGGGACAGTAGACCAATACAAACAACCAACCACATGATGGAATTTTCTATTTCCGTAGTAGTACCTTCCTCAATAGCTCTTAAATTCCTTGTATAATGTAGCATGGTGTGCTTGGCCAGGTGTGAAAGAGTGCTTTTATAATTTTCTCTTCTTGAATATTTGCTTATATTATCCTTCCTTGCCTGCTTACAAAACCAACAAAGACAGGATTTTCCCTACTCTGGCTTTGACAATGCCATGGAATGCCTGGCATACATTGCCCCTTTCTTAACACTTATCAAACCGCACTGTTCCTTGCATCGGGACTCTCTGAAACAGCCATTCTGTCATTTATGGTTTGGCTGTCTTTCTAGCGCTGCCGACTATTTTCTGTTGCACTTGGCTGAAATTGTATATATGCAGTAAAATCACTGAACTGAGGAAGAGCTGCCTGCTTGCTGCTCCCGCAAGGCAAACAGCATCCGGAAGGGCAACTCATCATGGATCCGATAACATTTCAGTCACACTGTGATGGTGCACGCAGGTTTAATCAACTTCGCCACAGACATAATTCACAGTGGATCCCTTTTGTTTCACTCCTCATCAGAATGAATACACACAGGAAGCTCATTTAGCCCCCACCATTCCTCATCGGCTGCCGCGATAAACATTGATTTTATTTTCCCCGGGCCAGAAATGGTGAAATCAATATCTAACATGGCAAGTTATATTTGCTCATACCTTTTCATTCAGATTCCCTGACAAATTTTAAACATTTTACATTGCATTTATTTTAAGGATTAAGTTTGTGAGCTTATAGATTTAAATGTCAGTAAAGGTAGAAGTTAATTGCACATGAAACTGACTGCATTAAATTTTAAAGTGAGAGGAGTTATTATTAAACCCAGGGAGGTATTGAATTATTTTATTGTTATGATCTATGAACTCATTCATTGATTAATTTGTTCATCATTCATTTGACATATATTAATGTAGCACTTAGCATTTTTCAGAGAGCTTGAAAGTAAAAGATTAGGTATTGTCTTAATCCATTTGTGCTGCTATAACAAAATACCCGAGGCCGGGTAATCTATAAACAAAAGAAACTTATTTTCTCATGGTTCTGGAAGCTGGGAAGTCCAAGATGAATGCAATGGCACTCAGGGACAGATGCTGTGTTCTCACGGGGTGGAAGAGCAGAAGAGCAAAAAGGCCTAAGCTGGCTGCCTTCAGCTCTTTCCTAAGATGCTAATCCATTTGTGAGGTGGAGCCCCATGATATGACCACTTCCCCAAAGTGATTACACCTCTGAATACCTCTTAATACCACCACAATGGGGACTAAATTTCAACATAAATTTTGGAGAGGACACATTCAAACTGTAGTAGGTATTAACAAATAAAAGTGCTTTCAAATTGTAAAACTTCATAAAAATATTCTATCAGAAGTTACTCTTTTTTTGTTTCATTTGATCCATTCATTCACAAAATGTTAAGCAATAACTGTGTATGGCCCAAGGTTTGTGCTAAGCACTGTGGATTGATAGACAAATAAAAATAGCCCTCACTCTCTAGAAGCTCATAGTTTAGTGGGAAAGAAACAGACACAGAAAAAGAAAAGAATTGGTAAAGAAGGCATAGATGAGGTCATCTCATCCATAACCTCATAGGTTGTCTCCTGCTCCTTGGTCTCTATAGAGGGACAGAGGAGGCAGAAACCAGAGAGAAGAGAAACATCAGCTCTAAAGTGGCTTGTGGTATTTAGGACTGTTGAAAAATTATAGTGCCTGGATCAGGAATAATAAGAAAAGTGACCAGAAACATGTGAGGAGGCGCGAAGATGGGAAAGGCTGTCTGTGCCGGGCTGCGGTGCCTGGGCTCAGGCCTTCAGTCATGGGAAAGCACTGGTGATATTTATGTTAAGCAATTGCATGTCAGCTGGAAACCTTTCGCTCTGCACCATGTTTTATAGTGTTACTTAATACAATTTATTTTACGGTAAAGTTAATCATACTCATGACAAGCCAGTGGTGCTACGATAGACCTCACTGATTTCCAAAGGTCTTACTCGTTCGGCTCTTAAACCTTACTATGTACATTACTAGCTCTTTGAAAATGTCATAGCGCTGTTTAAGACTCAGAAGACACGCGTCCGATTGCCATTCACTAGCTTTGTAACTTAGCACAGGTTAATTGATTTCTCTGAGATCTGGTCTCTTTATCTATCAAATGAGGGTAGCAATACTGTACTTCTAAACTATCTCACAGGACTCTGGTAAGAGTCAGGTTAAATAATGGACACGGATCATTTTTAAGACAGTGAGCATGATACATGAGGAAGATATTATTATCTTTATTGTTTAAGAAACTGAGGTTGACCTGAATTTCTTGGCAATTAGTTATTGGAAACAATCTTCTTCCCTGGAACAGCAGATACGGAATAGGTAATTTACAAACATGTAGTAGAAATTTCCTTTTCTAAACATCAATTCTTTGATAATTGATGAAAATGTCTCTGGGTGAAT
Source organism: Varecia variegata (assembly GCA_028533085.1). NCBI lineage: Eukaryota > Metazoa > Chordata > Mammalia > Primates > Lemuridae > Varecia > Varecia variegata. The sequence continues at coordinate 63,826,914 of CM052441.1, read as the reverse complement.
TGGATGAAAATAAGTTGAAAAATAGACGGTTGGAATAGACTCTGGTTGGAATAGTGCCCCCACAGCTGTGCAGTGTGTTACCTGCACAACCATACATAGTACCTTTGCCAAGATAGGAGTTTGATGAGCATAAGGAGGGAACAGTGGAAAAGCAGAGATTTTGAAGAGATTTGAGCTTAGAAGTTTCCATAGTTGAAGGACATGATTCACTGGCCCAAAAGCACACTCAGAGCATGATAAATACACATTCCCAGCTCTACTGCTAATTGGCTGTTGACACTGATTAAGATATTTCAACTCTAGGTGCTGTTGTTTCCCTAGAACATGGAAATATTAACAATACTTACCTCTTAGGGTTATTGTGAAGCATATTTGTGCTTAGCATACTGGCACACAGTAGGCGCTCAAAAAATGTTAGCTATTATTACAAAGAAATGACAACTAGATTGACAACATATTTGTCACTGGCAACAATGGATGCCAATGGATAATACGCAAATATCTGTAAAGTGGTAAAGGGACAATAACTATCAATCCAGAATTGTATTAAGCCAACACAAATTATTATTCAAGGTTAAGATAAAAAAGATATTTTCAGACTAAAACCAAAAATGTTACAACCCACCAATCCTCACTAAAAAATTATTAAAAGATGTACTATGTAAAAATAAGTGAATTCAAAAGGCCAGAGTTACAAGAAACAAAATTTATCATAAAAAAAGATAAAAACAAATCTTAATTAGCTATTGCTATACAGCTCCCTCTATTTTTTGTGTTGAAAAAACTTAAAAGTTAAAATTAGAAATAAGAGAAGGATTGTTCAATGACCAGTTAAAGCATGCTAAGCTCTGTGTCCTACACAGGAAGAAGGTTGAAATACTGAAAAACTTCAAACATTGTTAGAAAAATGTGTAGTTAAAAATTTATATTTTAAAATCAAGGGTAATTTGCAATGCTTAAAGTATAATATATAGCTTCTAATTTGGCAGGGAAAAAATTAGAGGGGAAAAATTAAAGAAAAGAAAAATAAAAGGGAATAGAAAATACAAAATAAGATGGCAGAAACAAGACATTATTATTTGCAATAGCATAAGTCAGTAAACAATATAACAATTACCAAGAGGAGATTGGATAAATAAATGTCTGTAAAATTGTTCCATGGTAAACTATAGCACAGGTTATGTGAATGAACTGGAGTAGCAGGTGTCAATAAGCTAAAGTTTAAGGAAGAAGCAAGTGACAAGGTATCCACCTCGAACTCCTGAGCTCAAATGATCCTCCCGCCTCGGCCTCCCAGAGTGTTAGGATTACAGGTGTGAGCCACCACGCCCGGCCCCTGATTCTTTTTATAATATGAAAGCTTAGATGTTTTTGCAGTTTTCCATGTGCTTATTTGACATTCTTGTTTGTTTTTCAGATTTTTTCTTTTTACTTTCAAATTCCTTTTTTTAAATTTTCAATTTTTATGGATAAATAATGGTTGTACATATTTATGGAGTACATGTGATATTTTGATACAAGCATACAATGTGTAATGATCAAATCAGGATAATTGGGACATCCATCACCTCAAACATTTATCATTTCTTTTTTTTTTTTTTTTTTTTTGAGACAGGGTCTTGCTCTGTCACCCAGGCTAGAAAGCAGTGGTATCATCATAGCTCACTGCAACCACAAACTCTCAAACTTCTGGGCTCAAGAGATTCTCATGCTTCAGCCTCCCCAGTAGCTGGGAGTACAGGCACGTGCCATCACACCCAGCTAATTTTTTTCTATTTTTTGTAGAGACGGGATCGTGCTATTGCTCAGGCTGGTCTCAAACTCCTGGCCTCAAGCGATCCTCCTGTCTTGGACTGCCAAAGTGCTAGGATTACAGGCATGAGCCACCGTACCTGGCCCCTTATCATTTCTTTGTGTTGGGAACATTCCAAATCTTCTCTTGTAGCTATTTTGAAATATACAACAAATTCTTGTTAACTCTAGTCACTCTACTGTGCTATTAAACACTAGAAACTTATTCCTTCTATCTAACTGTATTTTTGTCCCCATTAACCATCCCCTCTTTTTCCCCCTTCCTTCCCACTATCCTTCTCAGCCTTTGGCAACTGCCATTCTATTTCCTACCTCCAGGAGATAAACTTTTTTAGCTTCCACACACGAGTAAGAATATGTGATATTTGTCTTTCTGTGCCAGACTCATTTCACTTAATAATGTCTTCCAGTTCCATTCATGTTGCTGCCAATGACAGGATTTTATTCTTTTTTTGTGGCTGAATAATATTCCACTGTGCATATATGCCACATTTCCTTTATTCATGCATCCATCGATGGACACTTAGGTTGATTCCATATCTTGGCTATTGTGAATAGCAGTAAGCATGGAAGGTCAGATATCTCTTTGATATACTGAATTCCTATCCTTTGGATGTATACCCAGCAGTGGGATTGCTGGATCATGGTAGTTCCAGTTTTAGTTTTTTGAAGAAGCTCCATACTGTTTTCCATAATGGCTATACAAATTTACATTCCCACCAACAGTGTATGAGGGTTCCCCTTTCTTCATATCCTCACCAGCATTTATTATTTTCTCTTTTTGATAATAGACATTTTAATTGAGGTGAGATGATATCTTTTTTTATTATTGCTATGATTAAACTACTTTTTTTTAGATTTTTTATTTTATTTTATATTTTATTTCAGCATATTACGTGGGTAAAAATGTTTAGGTTACATATATTGCCTTTGCCCCACCTGAATCAGAGCTTCAAGTATGTTCATCACCCAGACGGTGAGCATCGCACCCATTAGGGGTGAATATACCCATCCCCTCCTCCCCACTCCCCCTGCCCAACACCTGATGTCTTATTGTGGTTTTGATTTGCATTTCCCTGATCATTAGTGATGTTGAGCATTTTCATACACTTTTTGGCTGTTTGTTTTCTTTTGAGAAATGTCTATTCAGATTTTTTGCCCATTTTTAAATCAAATAATTTGTCTTTTTGCTATTGAGTTGTTCGAGCTCCTTATATATTCTGGTTATTAATCCCTTGTCAGGTGGATAGTTTGCAAATATTTTTTCCCATTCCTTAAGTTGTGTCTTCACTTTGTTGGTTGTTTCCTTTGCTGTGCAGAAGCTTTTTAGCTTGATGTGATCCCATTTGTCTGTTTTTGCTTTGGTTGCCTATGTTTTTGAGGTCTCACTCAAAATCTTTGCCTAAAGCAATGTGCTGAAGCATTTCCCCAATGTTTTCATGTAGTAGTTTCACAGTTTCAAGTCTTGCATTCAAGTCTTTAATCCATTTTGATTTGATTTTTTATATGGCGAGAGGTAGGAGTCTAGTTTTATTCCTCTGCATGTGGATATCCAGTGTTCCCAGCACCATTTATTGAAGAGACTGTCCTTTCCCCAATGTATTATATGTCCTTGGTGCCTCAAATTCTTTTTAGTCAAAAAGATCAGCTCTGCTCTGCACATTGAAAAGTTTGGACGGGCGTGGTGGCTCACGCCTGTAATCGTAGCACTCTGGGAGGCCGAGGTGGGCGGATCGTGTGAGCTCAGGAGTTCGAGACCAGTCTGAACAAGAGCGAGACCCCGTCTCTACTTAAAAATAGAAAGAAATTATCTGGCCAACCAAAAAAAACATATATATAGAAAAAATTAGCCGGGCATGATGGCACATGCCTATAGTCCCAGCTGCTCGGGAGGCTGAGGCAGGAGGATCACTTAAGCCCAGGAGTTTGAGGTTGCTGTGAGCTAGGCTGATGCCACGGCACTCACTCTAGCCCGGGCAACAGAGCGAGACTCTGTCTCAAAAAAAAAAAAAAGAAAAATTTCATTTTCCCTTCTCCCAGAGCTCTTTATCAAGGGAGAAAAATGGCTACATTTAGCTAATAATAACTACCTTTATATTCCAGGGAATGCTGTTTCTTTCTAATTATCTTAATCTGTCAACTCCTCAAAGCCTCACTATAAAGCCAGTACTGAGATGCCAACTCAATCATAAACTCAGAAACAGCCTTAGCTTAATTGCAAATTATACATTTTCAAATTACAGACTAATTTGGACAGCAACTGACTGTCCAAAAATATTGGATTAATTACTCAGTGATTGTTGTTTTTCTTAAAAACAGGGATCACACTGATTGCCTACCTCTTTAGTATGCTCAGTGGTGTAACTGATTAGTGATTCTCTAACTCTGTACTTGGGTTTCACATTTGGCACAGTTTATTTTCAATTATTCTCTTAAAAATTCATAGAATGTCACAACTAGAAAAAGACAGGGTTTTAGAGACCTCGTGTCCAATGAGCCCTTTTAACAAATGAGGAAATTAAATTCAAGAAATTCAGTAAACTATCAAAGGTCACACAATCAGTAAATGGTAGCATCAGGACTAAAGTTCATCTCTCTTGATTTACACTTGTAACTGGTGGGAATTTGCAGGATAAACCATTGTGTATTTTTAAGTTTTAGGAATGTGGGTAACAGGAAAGCAGGGTGTGCAGAAAAAAAGCAGAAAGCAGCTTTTCTGCTTTTTCTTCTTCTGGTGTGTTCTTTCATATCTTTCATGTCAGAAGAAAACCAATACAGTTGGAAAATCAGGTAAATATTGAACATTTGGTAGTTTTATGTGATCAGATTTCCTGAAATATCCAAAATCCATACAGTGCAAGATCTTTGTTTTTAATAATCTAGCACTTTCTCCTTGAACCATCTCACTATATTCTACTCTCCCAGTCAAATACAAAAAAAGAAATAAATATTTCTAAGGTTATAGGAGGAACGATTAAGTGCCGGGTTGAAAGCCCAATAGGGTATAAGAGCCGACATAATGGGACATCATAAGCAGCAAAAGAGGACATAAAAATAGGAGTTGCCAAATGAGGAAAGGGAAAAAATGATTAAAGAATACCTTAGCAATTTCTAATGTAATATAAGAAGTTTAAGGACTAGCCTTAAAAGTCAGCAATGTGAACTCCCAGTGTTGGCCAAGATTGAATAAGCCCACAAGTCTGTTTCTCACTGATGATAATTAAAATCTGGATAAAATATAAAAAATAATTACTTGAGGACTCTGAAAAGTAAACAATAGCAGGCAAGTTGGGGAGGGGGTAAAAGCTGAAGCACAACCCAACAGCACAATGATGAGTTTCCTGTATTTCTTTCCTTTGTTTCTCTCCCAGCTTGACCTAAGGGTGAGCCAAGTCTGGGATCTGCACCGTGGGTGTGGATAGCAAAGACCACAAAAGAAACTGCCTCTTTCTAGCCAGAGGACTGGGAAAAGGATTCGGATGAAGAGTATGGGAGATCTCTCTTTGCAATGGACCAAAAGTTTGTGTCCCAATAAAATTAATATGTTAAAGTCCTAACCCCTGAGGTGATGGTATTAGGAAGTGAGGTCTTTGGGGACTGATTAGGTCCTGGGGTGGAGCCCTCATGATTAGGATTAGTGCCCTGATAAAAGAGGCTGGGAGAACTGCCTTGCCCCTTTTACCACGTGAGCACGTAGTGCGGAGTCTACAGTCTACAGCCTAGAAGGCGGCCCTCACCAAACCTGACCACGTTGGCACTCTGCTCCTGGACTTCTGGCCTTAAGAGCTGTGGAAAAAACATTTCTATAAGCCACCCACTCTATGGAAATTTGTTATAGGGACCTGAATAGACTAAGATATCCTTTCCCTCCTTTTTTCCTCTGCCTTGAGGCCAGCCTGAATGATGAAGGCAGCCCTGGTCCGAGCATCTAAAAGCCCAGAGAAACTTGTCTCTCCAGTCACAGGAATCAGGAAAAGGAATCCCTGTGGTCTCTCTCTCTCTTCCTGTCATTGACTCACTCCAAGGTCAACCCCAGTTATACAGAATTGTATGACAGCCGAGGGAGCTAAAACTGAGAGAAGGGGACCCCCCATTCTCTGTATTGACAAGTCCGAAGCTTAGTCCCAAGCTGTGCTTGTGCAAAACAGACCCAAAGAAGCTTAGCAAAAGATTTGAGGACAAAACTATGATCTACTCTTACTGTACAAGGCCCAGACGGACCCCTGAGTTGTTCATGTATGGGGGCTTTGAAAACTGAACATGGGAACTACCACCCACGAATGGTAAAGCAGAGCTTGCTAATATTACCTGATTTCAAGATTTACTATAAAGCAACAGAAATCAAGACTATGTGATATTGGCAAATGTAGATCCATGGAACAGAATAGACAGCCCAGAAATAAATCCACTGATATATGGTCAATTGATTTTTAACAATGATGCCAAAACAATTCACCAGAGAAAGAATAGTCTTTTCAGCCAGAACAACTGAACAGCAATATGCAAAAAAAAAAAAAATAGACCTAGATATTATACACCTTATATAAGAATCAACTAGAAAGGGATTATAAGCCTAAGTGTAAAATATGAAACTCTAAATCTTTCAAAAGAAAACATAGGAGAAAATCTTTGTGACCTTGAGTTGGAGAAAGAGATCTTAAATATGGCTCCAAAAGTATTACTATAAAAGAAAAAATTGATTAACCTAACCCCATCAAAATTCAAAACCTTTTGCCCTGCAAAAGAATGAAATTATTTTTTATTCTCTTTGCAATGGGCAAATGTTTGTGTCCCCACCTCATCAAAATTCATATGTTGAAATCCCACCCCTATGGTTTTAGAAAGTGGAGTCTTTTGGAAATACCTTTAAGAGAATGAAAAGACAAGCCACAGACAGACTGAGAGGAAATATTTAAAATCACATATGACAAAGAATTTTTATCCAGAGTATATAAAGAAATCTTAACACTCAACAAAAGCAAATAACCCAATAAAAAATGGGCAAAAGATTTGAATCAACACTTCACCAAAGAAGACAGATGAATAGTCACCTGAAAACATACTCAACATCATTATTCATTAGGAAAATTCAAATAAAAAACATGAGATACTATGACACTCCTATTAGAATAGCAAAAAAATCATAAAACTAACAATATCAAGTGCTATCAAGGATAAGAAGCAAGTGAAATTATCATATATTGCTGATAGACATGCAAAATGCTACAGCCACTGTGGAAAATAGTCAGTTTCTTTATAAAACTAAACATGCAACAGCCATACAGCCCAGTAATCCCACTCCTAGGTATTTTACCCGAGAGAAAGGAGACTTAGGTTCATACAAAAACCTGTACACAAATGTTGACAGCAGTTTGTCTTAGTTTTGTTTGTGCTGCTATAGCAAAATACCTGAGACTGGGTAATTAATAAAGAACAGAAATTTATTTCTCACAGTTCTGGGAACTGGGAAGTCCAAGATTAAGGCTCTAGCGTGTTTAGTGTCTGGTGAGGGGCTGGTCTTTCTGCTTCCAGGATGGAAGCAGAACCTACTGCTGCAACCTCCAGAAGGGGTGAATGCTGCACACTCACGTGGCAGAAGAGCAGAAGAGCAGAAGGGCCGAGTCCCCTTAATCCCATTCATGAGGGAGGAGCCCTCATGATATAATCAACTCCTAAAGGCCCCACCTCTTAATACTATTATATTGGTGATTACGTTTCAACATATGAATTTTGGGGGACACATTCAGACCATAGCACAGTTTTATTCATAATTGCCAAAAATGGAAACAACTCAAATGTCTTGCACCTGTTGAATGGGTAAATACACTGTGATACCTCCTTATAAAGAAATATTACTCAGCGATCAAAAGGAACAGACTATTAAAACAGGCAACAAGATGGATGAACCTCAAACGTATTATTCTAAGTCAGAGGTCAGAAAACTCTTTGGGGCCAGGCGCGGTGGCTCACGCCTGTAATCCTAGCACTTGGGAGGCCGAGGCGGGCGGATCGTTTGAGCTCAGGAGTTCGAGACCAGCCTGAGCAAGAGCGAGACCCCGTCTCTACTAAAAATAGAAAGAAATTATCTGGCCAACTAAAATATATATAGAAAAAAATTAGCCGGGCATGGTGGCGCATGCCTGTAGTCCCAGCTACTCAGGAGGCTGAGGCAGGATTGCTTGAGCCCAGGAGTGTGAGGTTGCTGTGAGCTAGGAGGACTCCACGGCACTCACTCTAGCCCGGGCAACAGAGTGAGACTCTGTTTCAAAAAAAAAAAAAAAGAAAACTCTTTGGTTTGAGGGCCAAATCCAGCCACACCCGTTTATTTATGTATTGTCTGTGGCTGCCTTCATGTGCTGAATAGCTACAACAGAGACCATATGGCCCACAAAGCTGAAAATATGTACTACCTGGCCCTTTACGGAAAAAGTTTGCCAATCCCTTTGCTACGTGAAGGGAGCCAGATACAAAAAAGGCTATGCTCTCTCTGGTTCCATTTATATGACATTTTGGAAAAGGCAAAATGATTGGGATGCAGATCACTGCTTCCCAGGGTCTGGGTTTGGGTGCAAGGATTGACTGTAAAGAGGTAGCACTAGGGCATTTTTGAGTGTGATGGAACTGTTCTGCATTTCGATTATGGTAGTTCTTACATGTCAAAACTAAGAGAACTGATATAACTGCACGTAAGAAAAAAGTGAGCCTTCCTGTATGCAAACAAAAAATTAAATTTAAAAAATAAGTGCTGTAGAAATGGCACACGTATTAGTCCGAACACTCTGGCTGCAAGTTGCAGAAACTGAAATTATTTTCATGCAAGAAAAAAAAAAAAGAGATGATTCATTGCTCAGGTAGCCGGAAGTGACATTGTGGTAGATGACAAAACTAAAAGAAGGGCTTCAGGAACCAGGGCTGAGAGGGGAGACCTGGAGATCGCAGAGGCTGGGATTCTTTCTCTCCACCTGCCCTCAAGTCATGTGCTCAGTCACTTTCTCCTACTGACCTCCTGGCAGGGAACCCAGCAGTTCCCCAGCAGTCCCAATTTCATAGCCAGCTGGAAAGAGAGAACTTTTTTCCCTCGGAGTGTTCATTTATCAACTCCAGGGAAGGACTGTGATTGGCCCTGCTTGGTCACAGACTCACACCTAGATCAATCACTGTTGCCAGGAGAAACAAAGTGCTAGGATGAGCTAACCCCACTTCTGTGGCCAAAGGACCAGGGGCTATTTTGAGAAGAAGGGGATTTGAAAGTGTGTTGGGGAGACAAAACCCAGTAGCAGGCTCAGTCGACTTCATTAGCCAATAAATTAATAAAATTAACACAACCAGTATTTTGCTCCTGGTTCACATCTATTTAATATTTATAGTTTCCCAATTAATTCCTTATACTGGGCAAAGAGTGATTTGAAAGGTAGGTTTAAGGAATTCAAAAAAAGTTTTGTAGCACTCAGGCCAAGTGGTTTATGACTTGTAGAACAGGGGAACCGCTCTTAAGTGTGAAAATATTTATTTCAGGCATTTCGGGTTTTAAGAAAAGATAAGAAGGAAATGGCCTAATGCTGTGGATATAGCCCAAATTATAAGACCTTATCGTGTAGGTCAGGACCATACTGTATCCCCTTTATGATTAAGCTTTTTTCCTTCGCAGTATCAATCTTTAAACATTTTGGGATTGTTTGTTTAAAAATCAAATCTAGATAGCCTCTTGTTCAAAGAGAAAAGATACATAATTTTCAAGATTTTATGAGGAATCCATTAATCATGATTGAATTTGGCTTATTAATTTTTCCTGCCTCTGTGTCAGTGAACTAGAGCCAATATTCTCTTTAAATGGAGAGCAGATATAAAAAAAACCTTAATTTTCTCTTTTCATGCCATGTATGTTATTAAAAAAATCATTAAAGTATAAACCTCCTTCCAAATCAAAAGGCACCTAAGTTTCATTATCTTGTTTTTCTCTTTCCCTTTCTGCAATGCTATTACGAGGGCTCCACCTGATGGGTTAGCTTACCCATGGAAAATCAAATACGCACTCCTCTCAAGCCCTAAATTACCAACCAGTAACAGGAGGAAAAGAGGAAAATAAAAGCTGGCTTCTATTTGCCCAGCCTTCTGGTTCATCAACCAGGGAACACAGCATGGGCTGCTCATTTGCAAGGCTGCATTGATGACTTCTCCCCAGGAGGGAACCACAAAGAGAATCACTCACCCTCAAACTCCCATACTTCTGGCCTGGGGAAGCGAAAACAGATGAAGAAATTGGAATATGACTTGCCTGAGAGCAACTTTGAACAATTTTAGAGAGGATTTATGTCATGTAGTTTCAAGTTTTAAAATCTAATTTAATAAATATACATCTTTGCAAAATAACACTGTGCATTTCGGCACCATTTCTATCTATTTCAACTGGAAATGGAAGCCAAGTTTTCCATTACTGGCAAATCCTGTTGGTATTGCGGCAGCTGGAACGAAGAAGTTAATTCATTCTGTTTTTTTCTCCTGTGCATTAAAGTTATAATATCACATATTTTAAGATTCTCTACCATTCCATATTTAAACTACAAGTTGCAGTGATAGAGAGTTCTTAAAGCTGAGAATTGAAAAAAAAAGTTGTTATTAGGGAAAGTTTCAAAATTATTCCGTTAAACCAAAATCACTGCTTCCTATGAAGCAGTGACAATCTGGTACAATAGAAGAAGTGATTTGAGAACTGATTTGCTGGTTGTTCCAAACTGTGCGGTGGTGTGAGGGACTGATCGAAATCTTTCCTGTTTTCTGGAACTGGAGACAAAGACCAATTCTGATAACAAAATGTACTACGCACCCCCATGTTCTGCTACAAAAAATTATTAGAGGGGCGTCTGAGGGTTTGTTGATTTGTCTCACTGTTACCAAACCTCCATGTCAATCCCAGCCTCCCCAGTTGAAATACCATGGCCCAGAGGGATGAATCAGGGAGAGGAGGGAGGAAGGAAGACTGGGAAGGAAGGCTGAGGAAGTGGGAGCTCAGGCACTGACACACCCAGAGGCTCAGCTAGGGAATTCCACTGTTTTCTTCATATCCCTTTCCTCTACATGACAGAGTTATTTCAGCAAATGAGTATATTAATACATTTTAAATCTTAGTTAAGTCTGCTTATTCCCCTTCCAAATTGAAATTTTCTATTGTATTATATATGAATAGATTTTTAACGTTCCTGAGTTTCTTAATAATTAGATCTTTTATCCTTCTGATTTTGTGGACAAAGAACATTTGTAAATTACTGTCATATAATGTGTAATGTATGGTGTTGTATGACTTTTGTCCTAGTAGAAAAAACCAAAGAAGCATTGGTATTACCCGGTCATTCTTTAGTACTAGACCTAGAATATGAGCAGATAGAAGAATGTTGACATAAACAAATTCTTATAAAACATATTCCAGGCTGGGCACGGTGGCTCACACCTGTA
>CM052441.1:63750588-63815152 GCA_028533085.1 Varecia variegata | reverse complement strand
CTTCCTGGTGGCCCCATTCACTCCCATGGCTTCAGCCCCCACCCACATGTTCTCGACTCCTCATTTATGTCTGTAGCCCAGACAGAGGTCCCTCATGAGCTCTCCACCTGAAAATATAATCACTGTCCCTAACTGCGCTTCTTTTGGTTGGCTCCCAGGAACCCAGAACTCAGTAAGTCCCAAAGCAAATTCACAGACTTTCCCCCCAAACCTGCTGCCCCCTCCTCTATTCTCTAACTCAGTGGTTGACACCATCATCCTCCATTGCTCGAGCCAAACACCTTCTCCACCTCTCCCTCCTAAGAGACTTGCTTGGTCCTGTCAATTCCCATCCTTAACTTTTCTCTTATTTATTTACTTCTCTCTACCCCTCCGCCCTTCTCAGGCCTTCAACACTGCTCCCCTGGGCTAAAATGGTAGGCTAACTACTTGCATTGGCTCTCAGCTCCCTTTCCCTGGCCATGCACCACAATACACATACCTGAGTTTCATTTCTAAAGCAATCTTTGCTCAAGTATCTTCCCTGTTTAAAATCCTTTTGTCCTATTGCCTAAAAGGCAAACTGCTTAGCATGGCAAACAAAGCCTTCCAGATCTCACCTCTGCCCACCTCACAGCTAGCCTGATTTCCCTATCCCTCTTTCCTCATTGTGATGCCCTGAACTCTAGTCATGTTGACCCAGTTGCAGTTCACCTAAGGTGCCACCCTCCTCACTCTCCAGCCACCACGCTGTGCTTCTGCGGCTCCCTTTGCCTGGAAGCCCTTCCCCGCCTACCCCAGCCATCTGCTTGGTAAACACCTATCCATCTCTTTTTTCAAAAGACTATCAGTGTTTTTTCTTTACATAAAATAGCAGATTTTTATTACAAAAAAGAAAATCAGAAAACACAGAGTAGCATAATAAAAAAATAAAGATCACCTAAAAAACCTACCGCCACCTAGAACTAAGCCTAGACTTGGGACGGGTGAACGGGTGAACGTATTTCCCCATCCTGGTTCCTCAGCAAAGCCATGGTAGTGGGTGGCCAACGGTCTAGAGGGGCAGGAAGCAGAAGGGTGGCAGTAAGGCTGAGGGGAGGGGGGAGCCTGGTGGCAATTAATGGGCACAGAGTTTCAGTTTGGGAAGATGAAAAAATTCTGGAGAGGGACGGTGGTGATGGTTGCATAAAAATGTGAATGTACTTAATGCCACTGAACTGTACGCTTAAAAATTGTTAAAATGGTGAATTTTATGTTATGCATATTTTACCATAATTTAAAAAAAACAGGAAGAAGAAGACAAGACAGTGATTTAAAAGGTAGCAGGTTCAATAACATTTTTTTCTTTTTTTTTTAAGGGGATTGGCTTATGTTCATGGCGGGTAGGATGGAAGGAACTGGTAGAAAGGAGAAACTGAAGATTCCTGAGAGGAGGGACTATGAATATATTTCATTTTTCACTAAGATGACAGGTATAAAAATGTCACATCTCCTTTAATATTCAAAATAGCTGAAGTCTCCATTTTGTTATTACGATAATGTCTTTCTACCTTCCCAGGTTCTCCCCATCCATCTTCTACCGCGCCCGTTCCCCCGCCCCCGTGATCACACTAGGCATCCGGGAGGTTACTCAAGGCCAGGGTCACCCGACCCTGAGTACACGCGTGCACACCTAGGAAGGAAAGAGCGCAGGACATCCCGGGCTCCGCGGCTGTAGTTGCTGTTGTGGCCACAAGGTGGCACCGATCCTTTGGCGGCCGCGGCTGCTCCCGACCTTGGGCAGCGGCGGGGAGGTGGGACTGGAAGGAGACGCGCACTCCGGTGAGGTTGCCGGTGAGGCTCCACCTGCAGCCCTGCTCTTGTGCCGCGGGCATCAGAGGAAGAAGAGAGGTTTGGAGATCTGGGTCCGGACTCTTCCCCTGGAGCCTCGCCTCGGCTCACTCCATTCGGAGGCCTCTCTCTTTCCCAGTGTCCTGCCCTAGCCTGACAGCTCCCTCTCTCCTTAGGCCTGAGCTCCTTGCACTCGGCAATCCAGCTACCTAAACCAGTCTTCGCGCCCTCCCCCGGCACACTTTCAGAATCACTGTGGCTGGAGCCAGAGGGGCCCCAGCTCAGGTGCACACACTCTGAGCCGCCTTAGCTCCGCCCGTTCTTCTCCAGACCCCAGAGTGCAGGAAATACTCTCCCTCTTTCTTCTTCTCGCAGAAGGAATGGTGCTTCCTTCAAGGTGCAGACCCCCTCAGTTTACTAGAAAATTGACTGAGCCCACTCCCTCCTAACAAACTGGGAGGGTAGATGATCAGAAGCACAGACGGAAGGGTCAGACTTTGAAAGGAAGAAGGATAGGTTCCTCTTCTGAGATAGAGAAGGAGGCTGGACACGTAGAAATAAAAATGCTTTTGGAGAGAAGGGAATTTGGGAGGCCTGTGGCCAATTTTCCTCCTTATTTTTATTATGAAGTAGATACAGATGTCATATCTAAAAATGAGAAAGAGAATATTAAGGGTGAAGCACATTTGCAGTGGGAAAGAGAATTACAGAGGGAGAGGCCAGTCGGCTGAGCCTTGTGCAAAGGTTAGTGTGATCTTGGAAACCAATCTTTGGCTCATCTATGTATTTAAGAGATATTTATTGAGCATCTACTGTGTGCTGACAGTTTCAAGGGGTGAGAATACATCAGGGAACAAAACAGAAAAAAAATTCCCTGCCTTTGGAAAATATTCAAATATTTACCAAATACTAGAAGGGGAAAGGGACTGAGAGGAGGAAGCATAATGAATGAGTGAGTGAAATGGAATGCTAGAAGGTGACACAGTGTATGGAAATAGACACATTGGGATAAGGGATATTAGATATTATGAGAAAATTGTGACTTAAATTTTTAAGTAAAGTGTTCAGGGAAGCCCTCATTGACCTCAAGGACTTGAAGAAAGTAATGGAGTTGGCCAAATTGCTACAGGAAGACAAGCAATCTGGCAGAGAGAACAGCTGGTAGGATGGCTATGAGGCAAGAGAATGTTTTTTTTTTCTTGAGACAGAGTCTTGCTCTGTTGCCTGGGCTAGAGTGCCGTGGCGTCAAGCTCACAGCAACCTCAAACTCCTGGGCTCAAGCGATCCTCCTGCCTCAGCGTCCTGAGTAGCTGGGACTACAGGCATGAGCCACCATGCCCGGCTAGTTTTTTCTATATATATTTTTAGTTGTCCATATAATTTCTTTCTAGTTTTAGTAGAGACAGGGTCTCACTCTTGCTCAGGCTGGGTCTCGAACTCCTGAGCTCAAACAATCCGCCCGCCTCGGCCTCCCAGAGTGCTAGGATTACAGGTGTGAGCCACTGCGCCCGGCTGTAAGAGAATGTTAATGTTGTTCCCAGAGTCTATGGGACGCTGGAGCAGGAATGGAGAAAACATGAGATGATTTGGGTGAGAGTGGAAGAGCAGGTGTGGCAGAGGGGTAATGGGGGAAGAAAGTGAAGGAAGTGCTGATGGTGTGGTTCAAGGGAGTATCCATCCTGTGGTCCAGGTATACCAGGAGCGTGGAAGGAACTGGGAGTTTCTGACAAAGAGGCAAGGAGGCTTGGTAGGAGTTGTTGGAGTGGGAGGATAATGTGGATAAACACTGGGTGTCTTGGTTAGAATTTACGATGTCCATGGTAGTCTAGTTCAAAGTGATGACAAAGGCAAGGGAGTGGACTTGGGAGCGAATTATTGAAAATAGCCTTATTGTGAGCTGATGCTTGGTGCGAACCTAAGTAAACCGCAGCCACAACTGTGCCCTTCTGAAAGGAGGTTCAGACCGTATGGAGTAGTACAGGAAAGGGCTAGGCTGCACTCACTGAAATTTCATGCATTACTAACAAATGCACAATATAATTCGACGTTCTTCCTAAAGCAGTTAGGAATGTATGTATGTCTGCTAGCAAATGTTACAGGGCAAACCGGTTGTGCCCACACAATAGGAACCTTAAATTCCTCACCAATACACTCATTTCTCTTACAAAAGGTGGATTATTTTGTAATCCTTCTAAAAGGATGAGGCATGTCTGTATTCATGTAAGTCTTAGCAAGAGGGAATCTGTGGTGTTAAGGTTGAAGCCACAGAAGTATAGTAGAAAGAACTAGGACAACATGGTTTGTGAACGAGCAACCACCATTTCTCTTCTGCCGACTCATGATTTTAGGAAGAGAGTATTGCTGGCAAGGTGGAGGATGGAAATCTCAACCAAGAACTGTGCATAGTGAGACTTCAGTCTAGTTTCCTTATCTGAGAGTAGCTTTCTGACTGCAAGTTCCCTTATGTTTCTCCACTATGATGTCTCCACTATAATGCTCTGCTATCTTGTGAAAAAGAACTAATTATTGGAAGGTAATGATGCAGAAATATATACTTCTTGGGACTTGGTGGAAGGGAAATGAAGAACAGTAATGAGGCATTCATTTTTTGCAACTTCAACAAATAAATATTAAGTATCTACTAGTAATATGGAGTCATGTTCCAGATGTTGGCGATGCATCAGTGAACGAAGAAAGTCCTGCTGTTTAAGACTTACATTGAGGAGGACAGAAAATACATAAAGGTGCTATGTTGTAGGGGTTGAGTTTGAGGGATTTGAGGGTTGATCAAGGAAAAAGATGTGACCACAAGAGGCAATAATAACATGCAACAAACTTTATTGGGTGGCGCTTGGATGGGATGGCATGAAAGGGGAAGTCCCTCATAGCATGAGACCATCCAGAGGTTTAGGGCAAGGGGGACATCAGGGGATAGGGGCATCAGAACGGGGGTCTAAGTGATGTTACTCAGCAGTAGGGCAGGGAGTCTGTGTCAGAGAGCCTAGAAGAGCCACAGCAGCTCAGGGGCTTATAACCATCAGGTCCTATCTTATCAACGAGAGACAGCTGTTGGGTGAGGTTTCAGCAGGTTTGTAATGTAGGCAGGCTTCAAATGGCTGAAAATCTGCTTATTTGTGCTATTTTTAAAATAACTAGATGTGTAAAATTTGAGTTTGTTGCCAGCAGGCTTTTGAGCTGACAATCTCAGCCTGCAGAGAGGAAACAAACAACCTAGGGGCCAATGCATGGAAGCCATCCTTGGTTCATTAATATATCACAGGTGCTAAGGAGGAAAACAAGGGAAGGAAATAAAGCAGGAGGGGGGAACATTTTAGATACATTGTCAGAAAAGGCCTTTGTCATAAGGGGACATCTGAGCAGAGACATGCATGAAGTAAGGCATTGAGTGCACCATGTGATACCTGGGAGAAGTTTCTGGTGGTTTTGTTTTGCTCTGAGGAGCAACTATAAAGCCAATGAGACTAGCGGGAAATAAGCAAGGTAGGTGGTGGTGGGATGAGGCCGTGTTAGGCAGGGCCATGCAGGCGGCACACCTTCTGAGTGAGGTGGGAAGCCAACAGGAAGAGGGGAGACACAGTCACACTTACATCTTTCAGGTACTCAGGTATTCCACAGAGAACACGTGTCACCAGGAATGGCAGTGGCCTGGGCCAGAGTGAATAGTGGCAAAGGTGGTGAGAAGTCAAACTCTGCAAGCATTTCAGAAATAGAGCTCACGGAACATGCTGATGAATTCCATGTGAAGTGTAGAAAAAGAGAAAAGGAGGCGAGGAGGACCAGCATGTCTGGTCTATGAAGTCGCCTTCACTGCGTACATTTCAGTGGGAAGCAGGGTGGTGTCTGAAGTATGTGTGTTACACATTCAGGCCTCGGAGGAGAGGCTCATGGAGGCAGAACAGTGTGAACAGAATCACAGGCTGTGGAGCAGGTGGGGGTGGGGGATGCTGGCTCCACCACTTCCTGTGTGACCTTGGGCACCTTTCGTGACTATTCCCACATCTGTAAAATGGAGGTAATAATAGCACTATTTTGTTGAGATGTTGTGAAGATGGACAGATTCATCACGAACACAAAGTGCTTCGTGCAGTGCCTGGCACAAGCTAAGTGCCCAGTAGATGCACCTGTAGTTACTGTTACTGGGGTTCAAGAAGGAGCCTCGAAGATAGGAATGCTTATCATCAGGGGACAGAGGAAGGGACAATTTTTGTTTGTAAGTACCCCTGAGAAAACATTCTGCCTTAGCAGGACCTGTCACATCATTTGCAGGACCCGGTGCAAAAAGAAAACGCTGAGCCTCTGTTAAAAAATTAAATTTCAAGATGGTGACCAGAGAGCATTAAACCAAGCACAGGGCCATTCAGTGCCGAGGGCCAGCTGCACACCCGTGAAGTCAGCCCTGTTTATCAGAGAGTGCCTCGACTCTGTATTCCTCAGAGCCGAAGGCCTCTAGGTGCCTGTGGAAGGCCTAGGAGCCGAAGGCCTCTAGGGCCAGAGGGTGGTCAGGGGTACAAATCAATCATGCACAAGTATCACAGCCTACCCCACCATCCTGCCCGCTCTCAAAGGCCTTCCTCTCTGGCTCCTGTGACCTCTTGAAAAAATGCCTTACTTATTTCTATGCTCTCAAATAAAATTAGGGCCTTACAATTATATATGCTAAGCTGCTAGATTAAAATAAGTAAATGGGCTGGGCACGGTGGCTCACGCCTGTAATCCTAGCACTCTGGGAGGCCAAAGCGGGTGGATCGCTCAAGGTCAGGAGTTCGAGACCAGCCTGAGCAAGAGCCGAGACCCCGTCTCTACTAAAAATAGAAAGAAATTATCTGGCCAACTAAAATATATATAGAAAAAATTAGCCGGGAATGGTGGTGCATGCTTGTAGTCCCAGCTACTCGGGAGGCTGAGGCAGTAGGATCGCTTAAGCCCAGGAGTTTGAGGTTGCTGTGAGCTAGGCTGACGCCACGGCACTCACTGTAGCCTGGGCAACAAAGCGAGACTCTGTCTCAAAAAAAAAAAACAAACAAAAAAAAACATAAAATAAGTAAATGAAAGTGTCATTCCCTTGAGAAGATAATCCTGAAGTGTACATTCAGGATGCACGCAGTCCCTGCCATTTTGATAGGACCGTATACATCTGCAAATGCTTCCATAAGCAGTGGTTCTGGGAGATAAATGATCTTTTAGAGGACACAGACATTCAAAATGTTTACATGGTTTTCTCAAAGTCATTGCATTAGTGACATTATTAGAATTGGACACCTGGTCCTCTCAATTTCTGGTCTTGCATTTTTAAATCAATTTGCAGGGTTAATAGAATCTAGAAATGATGTCAGTCTCTCTAGTAGGGTTCATGTGGAAGACAATTTAAAAGTTATCTTTCTTTTAGATGAAAAGGAGCTGAAAGTTGACTTTTGTTTTCTTTCGAATGTGAAATACAATTCCATAATATTAAGCATTTGGTATATCTTTATGTATGTGTAGTGTCTTGTTTGAAACGGGGGTGCCTTGAGATATTAGGCTAGGTCTTTCTCTGTCTGTCTGTCTGTCTGTCTCTCTCTCTTTCTTTCGGAATACCTAGCATATGCTCTGCACGTAAATGTATTCAGCAAGTCATTTTGGGTATAGAGCCATGGTTCTTAACTAGGGATGGTTTTGCTTCCAGGGGACATTTAGCAATGTCTGGAGATACTTTTGGTCATCACAACTGGGGAGAAGGAATGCTAATAGTATCTGGTAGGTAGAAGCCCAGGATGCTGCTATACATCCTACAATGTTCATGACTGCCCTTCACAACAAAAAATTATATGGTTCCAAATGTCAATAGTGCTGTGGTTGAGAAATCCTACTGTAGAGGAAGAGGAGGAAAAGAACATGGAATCAATGATCAAGATTCCGTTTCCCTGATTAAGAACAGAACAAAAAATCTCCAGCATCTGTTCAGTATCTGTTCCAGGACATGGTTCAAATTAGAAGGGCCGTAATGGGCCCTCTGCAAGGGGACAATTGCAGATAGGATCAAAGATGGCAGCAGTGCCACAACTGATGGCCACTCATTGCATACGTGGTGGAGGAGTGACTACAGGGTACTGTCCTTTTTGCTCTTCTCTGTAGGACTGGGTAATTATTTACCTTGAAGAAGTGAACTGAAGTCCTTTCAAGTCAAGTCACTTTGCAAGTTGGCATCTTCTCTAAGCAGGGCAAGATAAGGAGCCCCCTTCTGGAGCCATTCTGTGCAGGAGAGGGAGTGCTCCTGCAGCTGAGGTCCTGGGGTATCTCGTCCCCGCCATTGGGGAAACACTGGAAAAAGAAAATGAGCTGTTGCAATTTCAAATTCAGAAAAGGGTCATGAAAAGTGTACAGGCTTCACATGCGTTTTGGATTTTAGGATGTTTATTTCCTCCTGCCTGCTCTGTGTAAGACTGGACACACTCCCATCCAGGCAATCCTCTGGTTTGGGTTCCAGTAAGTTCTGAATGAAGAGATCTCATATGTGTGTGAATCACCATGAGAAGCATCACAGCAGATTCAATTTTCCTACAAAAAGGAGAAACATAAACATGAATTATTAACAATAGTACCATGATTGAAGTAATACAAATTTCTGGGCATACAAACAGTAACTAACCTTTCACCATGCTCAACCACTATTCATTAGTGTTTACAATTAACACTCTTATTTGTGCTCAAAGGAAAAAGGAAAATCAAAGGGACAAGAAAAAAAGAAAGGAATAAAAAATAAAAGAAGAAAAACCTATGATGACATGGATTCATGTGAAAACAACACTAGATGATTTCTCTGAGCAGATGGTTCCCTAATGGCTAGTTTTATTAATTTCTTCTAACTATATATTCCTATGTAAATATTTTATGATGAATTAAATATTTAAATTAAGATAAAGATGAAATTAAGATTAAATTACTGGAAGCAAAATGGCTACATCAACTAATCAGCTCTGTTTAAATTTTGATATATATTTTTAGACTGCCATCTGTTGGTGGTGTCCCGGTTGAAAACCCTATCTGCTGATAACATGAGAAACTACCTGTTTCTCTGCCTGTGACAATACTGGTTTTTGTCAAACTTTAAAATCTTTTCCAACCTGATTGGTACAAATAATAGCTTATATTGTTTTCATTTGCACACCTTTATTATCTCCTGATATAGATACTGGCTGTTGGCATTTCTTTTTTTTTATGAATTATCTACTAATGTCCTTTGCCTACTTTTTCCTGTGTTATCTTCTCTGATTTGAAAGAGCTCTTTGTATATTAAAGATTGCGTTTTTTTCTTTTATGTAGGCTCTATGTATTTTTTCTAAGATTGTAGACTTTTCAATGGTATTTGAGATGTGCATAGAAGTTATATACTGTGTATGAAATTGTTCCCATTCCTTTTGCTTTCCTATATATTATCAATCACCTGTTAGAAAATATAATGGAAAATTGGCTGCTTTCTCACTTCTTTGTTCATTCATACATTTGAGAAGTAAATATCAATGCTTTCTATGAGTAAAGGACAAAGGTGCTGGGAATGCAATGATGAACAAAACCAACTATCCCCTCACACCATTGAGCTTAAAATCCATCAATAAAACAACTGTCACCACCATCATAATAATAACTTAAAAAACGAAAAATTATCAGAAATAAACGTAAAATGAAATGTGCATGCTCTTTATAAAGAAAATCCTAGTATTTAGCTGTAGTATATAAAAACAGACTGAATAAGTGGAGATAATACTATGTTCCTAAATATGAAGTTACCCTCATCAAGATGTTAATTCTAACTTGGGGGCCATGATAAAATGATTAAAAATTGATCTATAAGAATATATGGAAATATATAAGAAAAGCTGCACAGAAAAGAGTAAAAATGGATTTGCCTTATAAAATATGAAAACAAATTATAATTTCTCAGTACTTAAAATAGTTGGGAATAGAATTATTAAATAAATGGTATTAGGTCAACTAATTAATTATCATGGGAAAAAGCTAAAATAGAACATTACATTTTATGCCAAATTAAATTCTTGAAAGATTTAAGGTTTTTTAATGGATATTAAAATTATAAAAGTACTGGAAGGTTAATATAGAAGAATATTAATGAATTTTTTTTTTTTGAGACAAGATCTCACTGTGTTGCCCAGACTGTAGTGCAGTGGCCTCATAATAGCTCACTACAACTTCAAACTCCTGGGCTCAAGCCAGCCTCCTGCTTCAGCCTCCTGAGTAGCTGGGACTACAGGTGCACACCACCATGCTCATTTTTCTATTTTTTTGTAGAAATGAGGTCTTGCTCTTGCTCAGGCTGGTTTCCAACTCCTGGCCTCAAGCAATTCTCCTGCCTCAGCCTCCCAAAGTGCTAGGATTACAGGAATGATCCACCATGTGTAGCCCAGAATATTAAGTAATTTTAAGAAGCAAGAAAGTTTTAAAAATACAATATCAAAGACAGAAATAACAAAATATACTGTGCAAAAATTTGACCACATAAATATGTAGAAGATTTTTGCAACAAAAATATCAAATAAAAATAGAAATATGGAAAACCAGTGTGTGCATATGTGTGTGTGCGCATGTGCAAAGGGGGCAGAATGGGAATTGGCAATAACTCTAATATATAAAGCACTCTTTGTAAGTGTAAGAAAAAGGACAAACCCTTCTTAGGAAAATGGACAAAGGATACAAATGGGTAATTCAATAAAAAAGAAATACACATAAACCATACAGATACCTATTTTAAATGGTAAGCTTTGGTAATAATAAAAGAAGTGCAAATGGTTTTACAAAGATTAAAAAGCACAGTGTTGGTGAACACGTGGGAATGTGTGCTCATATGTCTACCACTAAAGAGATTCTAAATTAGGATAGTCTTTTGGAGAGATATATAATATTTAGGATAGTCCTTTAAGGGGATATGTTTGTTGCAGGTTAAAGCAATATTATCTCGTAAGTTCTGTGGGTCAGGAATCTGGGTGCAGCTTAGTTGGGTCCTCAGTGTTAGGATCTCTTGTAAGGCTGTAGTCAAGGGATTGGTTAGAGCCCCAGGCATCTCAAAGCTCAGTGAGGGGAGGATCCATTTCCCAACTCACTTCCATGGCTGGCGGCTGGTCCTCTCAGGCTACTGGCTAGAGAATCAGTCTAGCCCACACTCCAGCCCACACATTTGGGGGCATAAATACCAGAAGTGAGGATCATTGGGGTTCATTTCAGAGTCTGCTCACCCCAGGGAATAATTCAGCAATAGATATCAAAAGCATTTTAAAAATGTACATTTCTTTGACACATTAGTTCGAATTTTCTGAGTTATCCTAAGCAAAGAATTGAACAGAAGCACAGATAGGAATGCAAGAATTTTTTTTATGGGATGGCATATAATAGAATAAGATGAGAACAACCAAATATTAATAGTCTTATTTTAATAAATGAGGTTATAGCTACACAACAGAATGATATACAGCAATTAAAAGTTATATGGATACATACATAGTATTAGAGAATGTTATTGAAATATTGATTTTAAAAATTAAATTAAAAATAGTCTTTAAAATATATACATTTTATACAGGAGTAAATATATACATCGGAAAAAAATATGGAATGACAGACTCAAAAATATTAACAATGACTGTTTCTTTGAAGTAATAGGAATATAGGTGTTTTAAGTTTTTCTTTTTTCTGCTTACTCCATGTGATCTACATTTTCTACAATGGACATGTAATAGCAAATGGACTGTATAGCAAAAATGAGCCAATACTTGTCATGAAAGGTAAAAAAAAAAAAAAGAAAAGAAAAGAAAAGAAAAGAAACCCAGACTTACTTTCTTTCTTTTTTTTTTTTTTGAGACCGAGTCTCACTCTGTTGACCGGGCTAGAGTGAGTGCCGTGGCGTCAGCCTAGCTCACAGCAACCTCAAACTCCTGGGCTCAAGCAACCCTCCTGGCTCAGCCTCCCGAGTAGCTGGGACTACAGGCATGCGCCACCATGCCCAGCTAATTTTTTCTATATATTTTTAGTTGTCCAGCTAATTTATTTCTTTTTTTAGTAGAGACGGGGTCTCACTCTTGCTCAGGCTGGTCTCGAACTCTTGGACTCAAGCGATCTTCCCACCTCGGCCTCCCAGAGTGCTAGGATTACAGGTGTGAGCCACCGTGCCCCACCCAAACTTACTTTCTAATAGTCATGCTGCATATTTGCATAGCTCGTGCTTTCAGCAGCACTGGAGAGTCCCCCCCGGCCCCACTGGCAGCCCCCAATGTCCTGCGGTCTTGCCCGGCTGCCTGACCACAGCAGGCTCCTTCAAGAACCAGACCCAGACCATTCTCCCGTCTTCAGGGAATGTTCCTCCTGAGCCTGGTCCACACAGGCTCAGTCACAGGAAGGGCTACACCAAGACTGCATCCTAGGGGAGGGAGGTTGTCATCGTTTCCCAGGTATAAATGGAGAGCACCATTAAGCACATCACTAACCAGCACAAAAGGCCAAAGTCCGAGACAAGGAACAGCGGGCTCTCCAGAGCCTTCCTCGGTCTCCTTGGATTGTTACGCGATGTTGACACTCTCTTGTTCTGCCAAGGTGACGCTGCGAGTGAGATATAGCACTCACTTTTCATTTTCACCACACCTTTGAAATTTTAAACGTTATTTTTGTGTTTGGAACACAAAGCTCTTATTTTCTATTAACAAATGAGAATTAAAATAAATTATATTAAGCTGTGCTGTCAAGGTCCTTTCTGTGAGATCATTTCCACTGAAACATTTAATTGGGCATGGTTTATGCTTCGATAACAATCAATATATTCATTCCCCGGTGAACTGAGAATCAAATCCCTCTGTTTGAAGGAATCATTTATATGTAGTTTGTAGGTTCATTAAACAAAACCCATAGCTGCACACTATTACCAAAATACTTCACTGAATGAACTGTGATTCCTTTATTGGCTGACGCAGTAATTAAATTCATGGGCTATAAAGTAATACAGAAAACAGTTTCATTCTTTTTTGAATGAAATTCATTCTTTTCTGTTTTAGAAATTAAAGCTGGAAAATGTCTATATTTAAGGCAAAGTGCTTTCAAAACTAATCCCAGGGAGGAAGAGAATTCTTAATGTGGCAGGTTGTTGGAAATGTGAAGTTATTCCCTGCCAGGCCTTTCTTAAGCCCCAGTTGCCAACCCTTTTATCTGATTCTGAAACTGCCTCAGACATAATTGGGTTCCTTAAGACCTGTTTCTCTCACTGGACATGATGGTGAACAAAGAGTACTGAACTGGGAAGATACTTAATTTTAATGAGAGAGACACTGGGGAAGTGTGAGTGGCTTCCTCTGTTTACTTTGATCTAAAATAATGAATGTTCATGCAGCAAATAGAGCAGAAAGATTAGAAGCATCTAGTCTTAAACAGAGGTGACACTTTTATACAATCTAATGAAATTTCTTTTTACAAACCATGTTCACATCTTGGTTTGCCGGATCATAACAGAACATCCTGGAGCTCTGTACTTTCAAATCTGAGTTTGCACAAACTAAGTTGTACAAAATACACCATTAAAGGTACGTGAAGGGTGTGCCCATTTATTTCTATCTCTTCAAGCCATGGATATAGAATTTTCTCCTTTTGGTCTTTAGGAACTTTTTTCCTTTTAGTTTCTTAAAATTTTTATATGAAGAATATTCTACCTGCATTTTCTTCTGACATGAGAGAGGATTGTGAGCTTCTCTAAGGTGAAGACGATACCATAGAATCCCAGCATCTCTCACCGTGCTGGTGCCTATGGGCTCGGTAAATCTTTGTTAAAATGAATGAATAAATAAATCACTCATAAGCCCGCCCTGAAATGTAGCCACTGTTTACATTTTGCTTCCTATAGTTCCAGTCTTTTATTCTATAAGCGAGAATATTTGTACTACTTGGGAGAGGCCACACAACAGTAACAAATAAACCCTGTCCACTATGGGCAAGGTGGCTGTCCAGGTAGCGGGCAGAGTGGCTGTCTAGGCGGTTTTCCTCCAAGCAGTGACTCAGGGACCACGATGCTTCCATCCTGACGTCCTGTCTCTTCAACACATGGCTTCCCTGGTTGCTGCCAGTGGGGAAGTGACAGATGGCGGAGGAAGACAGACTTTTTTTAACTGACTTGGCCTAAAAATAACACACTTCATCCCACTGTGTTCTCGATGGCTTTACTGGCCACCCAGCCTCTGCCTACCTGTCCGTGAGGCTGGAAATGGAGGGAGTCAGCGCTGAACGTTCTGAGAGTGAATATGCCCTGCAATGTACCTTCCATACAGAACTCTGTCATGTGGCCCGGCAGTAATGATTTTAACCAATTCTTTATTGTTGGACATTATGGTACTTTTTAATTTTTACATATTATAAATAATATTGTGGTTTCCAGGGGAAAAACCCGCAACAACTTACGCACATTTCTGGTTATTTCAGTATAATTCACTAGAAATATGTTACTTTTCCAAAAGAGGCTTGTTGACTTTTAGAGCCATGATTCTCAATCAGGGGCGATTTTGCCCCCCCTGGGGACATTTGGCAATGTGTGGAAACATTTTTGGTTGTCCCTCCTGGTGAGAATATACATATTTTATACCTTCTCATTGTAGTAATCCTTAACATTTGCATGGCACTTTACAGTTTACAAAGGGGCTTTCATATATTTTATTTTATTGTTCTCCTTGCCAAGGCCTGGAAGAGGGACCAGAGAGGGCAGTCTTTGGTTAGCACACCAAGAATCAGAAAGGTTAAGGGATTTCCTTCTGATCCCATAAGTGCTGAGATCTAAATCCAGTTTTCTGACTCCTAGTTCGGTGTTTATCCCATAATGCCCAGCGGCTTCCCTCGGGCCAGTGAGACTCTTAGGTACTCCCTGTGTGCTCTGGTGAGGTGAGAATAGCCTTGTTTAGTGAGAGACCCTCAGCCCCTAGGTACAGCTGGAGGGTTTGGAAGTGGACCAAAGCAAAGGAAAAATCAGTAGAGAGAGAAGAAGAAAGCCTATTGTATTCTAAAATATTCCCTGGAGTTAGCAACCTCCTTAGAAATTGGGTTCAGAGAGTGTTTCGCAATTCCAGAAGACAGTATTTCCTTAAAAGCCAAGGAGAAAGAAGAAAGGAAGGGGCAGAGGTCTGTTTGAAATGTGCACCCTCGTGTAAAAGCTAACAGACAACTATCTGGTCAGAGTTTTCCAGATTGTTGGCATACCCTGCTGATTTTAAGTGGAAGTAGCTGAACCTTGGGGGTGTGGGTGGGAGTGGAGCAAAGAGAAAAGCTGGGCAGGTGACCCATGCCCAGCAACTGAACTGGCAACTGCAACTTATTTTTCTGGTCCCTGGTCCATTGGTGGTGCCTGAGATTCGTTTACTTCCTGAAACCGTATTTCATTGAACAAAAGCCTCTTACAACATTGTGATTGGAAAGTCTCAAGTAATCCTTTATGTCCTTTGCAGTCTTGTACAACATGTTAGTAGAATTTCTCTGAAGTTGTTAATAGTAAAACTAAAAAGCCCAATCATCTAACTGACCTAGAACCTCATTTTCTTCTTCAACTAAGTGAAATCCAGCCAAATGGTGTCTTTTATGAATGACTGATCATAGTTTTAATCTCATGGAGGAAGTTATATTTCAGATATTTACTTTGGGGTGGGGTCAAAGGATTAGACTTATTTTATTGTATTTTAAAAATTGTTTTCTTTAATTATTAAAATTTAAAGGCATAGTAACATTTTAGGAAAATTTTGGTATACATGTTTACCTTTACCTTTTCTTTATGGTAAGAAATCTTGATTTTGTATACAAAACTGTAATATATTCTTTTATAAATTCTTTTTATAATAAACATAAGTAAAACAGAGTCAATCGGAAGAACAATATTTAATACTAATAGTGTGGATGGCACACAGATATGGTGAAAATTCATGAAACTGGAGTGTGAATGAATAGTGTCTGAGAAGCACTGATTCAGCCACCCCAAGCCTATTTCTAGAGTCATTGTTCCAAATGTCCTTTATAGCAAAAGGGTCCAGTCCAGAATCGCACGTTGCATTTAGTTTTCTCTTTAGTTTTGCTTATTCTGGTATAGTACTTCAGGCTTTCCTTGACTTTCATGACCTTGATGCTTTTGAAGGTTACAGCTCAGTTCAGTCGGGGTTAGTCTGAGGTTTCCTCATGATTAGATTCAGGTGTGAATCTTTACAGACATCACAAAAACTACACTGCAGTCTTCTCTTTGCATCCTTTACATGGTGGATGCTTTCAATTTGTCCTATTAGTGATGATAACTTGCTTAATTAGGGGATGTTGGACAGGCTTCTACACTTAAAGTGACTCTTTTGTGCCTTATAATTAATAAGAATTTTGTGGGAAAGTATTTTGAAACTATATATATATAGTTTCATATATATATATATATATATCCCATTTCTCTTATTTCTCTCTCTATATATATTTGAAACTATACATATATAGTTTCATATATATATATATATCCCATTTCTCTTCAAACTTTTGATTCATTTTTTGTTTATTCATTCATTTATATCATTATGAACCTATGGGTTCTTAGTTTATTTAATAGGTTGCAATCCATTAGTATCATTACTTTCTTGATGCTCAAATTATCCCAGCTTTAATCAATGGGAGCCCATGTAAGTTGGCTATGTATTTTGTATACATCCCTGTCATCCCTTGAGCACTTCCTTGTTTTCTTGCACAAAAAGATGTTCATGCTCAGCTTTTACTTTCCCTGCCCCAGCCCTGGTATCAGCCATTTATCATAGGATCTTTGGTTCCTTTTAGTGCAGAAAGGTATTTAGAAACCACTATCTGGGGACTCGGTGTGCTCATTGCTATTGAGGTGTTGCTGTTCCCAGGTCTTGTTGGAGGACAGAGCTAGTGACTCTATGTCACACACTCACATGCACACACACTACACATGTATACTTTACAGCCTACTTATTGCTGTAACTATCTCTACATACTAAAAGCCATGAGTTCACATCAATATCCCCAGCTCCAATCTAACACCACAAGGTCCATTCTGGTCTTCTCCCCTTCCATGTCTGTAACTCCATTATCCAATAGTGACAATCTTGTCTCACGTTATCCTCAATAAATGTACTAATTTGATCAAACTTCTTGCATGCTACCAATCACCATACCCTGTTGCTACCCTCTTCCCACCCCCTATTTGTGAACACCCTCCTCATCTCATTAGGGCTCTGCATCCTGCACTGGAACTCCACGGGTTTTGATGCCTTATTCTGAGCTACTCCAAACCCACAGACACCTTCCTCACTCTACTTGGGCTCTGACACTCTGTGCCAAGCTGGCCCACACTATGAAGATGTCCTCCTCATGCTACATGGGCTATGGTGCCCTGTAGTGGACAGCTGCTACCATCACCCACTCACCTATACTCCCTTCTCACCTCACGCTCTGACACCCTGTGCCTGGTCACCCTCCTGTGAGGACCCGCTCCTTTCCTTGCTCATGTTGCCCCAGCTCCCTCACCCCCTATGCTGAGGCCTACTTTGCTCAGCCCCACTTAATGCTATGTAAATTTTTAATTTTGAAGGTTTTTGGCAAATTGCCATCCAGAGAGATTCTACCAACTTACATCCTACTACCAATTTAGAAGCACTTATCTCCCTGACCCTCTCTGTAATGAAGTGTATCATACTCTTAGATCTATGCTCATTTAAGTTAAAGATGTACATATCTAATTGTAGCTACAAAATAATTGGAATGTATATTCTCATTAAAGCCCCAAATTATGAATTCCTGAGTACTCTTAATCTTTAATTAGTAAATATCAGACTTTATAAAACAATGAGATTTCCTCAGTTATGTAATAGCATATTTTCCCCTGTTTAATAACTCAGTTGAGTTCCAGAAACACATTGTTGGTCCCAGATTTAATTGAAAGGAATCAAAAATTTTAATTTCTAATGGGATAAGAAAAACAACACATGAACAGTCTGTTTTGACTAGAACAGTTGTCAAATCAATAATTAATTGTTTGTACTTATGTCACTTTGCTTGGAAAAAAAAAGATTAAATTTAGGAGGAAAAAAGCCCCATCTCATGATAGTAATGGAAGGCCTAGGTCATTTGATCTTGTGTCCTAAGTTTTTAGAGAAAGTCTCAATGCCGCAGAGTGCCCTGGATCTCAAAACAGTCCCCAGCCCACATTGCATGATAACAGGTAGTGGTATCTATAGAGCATTAACAGTTCATTAGAAGGAGCATTGTTCACACTGAAGCCCTTGGTACACTAATGGAAGCTCTCCTCCATTTATACTTTCCCAGTAAGTGGTACTAAACATCTACTTAGATTTCCCTGTAGATTGCCACTGGCTGGATCAGACCATTCTGATGCAATTAGCAGGCCACTATTTTTTTCTTTCAGAGTGTGGTGGAGTTAGGAATGTTAATTTTAACAACTTCTAGAGCTGAACTGTGATAGATCCCAAGGAATTATGACATTTATATTTACAGTTAACAGATCATAAGAGAAAAAACCTTAATGATAGCTTAAGTTTTGCATAATTTCCTAGATTTCACCAATTAACCAGGGCTTTTACAAAAATCTACTTGATTACCATCAAATTGATATTAACTGATCAACACTTAAGTGCATATATAGTAATAACGTTCATCAGGTGTTGGGCAGATGAGGAGGGCACCAGGGGATGGGTGTATTCACACCTAATGGGTGCGGTGAGCACCATCTGAGGATGGACACACTTGAAGCTCTGACTTGGGTGGGGCAAGGGCAATATACATACCATAAACATTTGTACTCTCATAATAGGCTCAAATTAAAAAAAAAAAAAAGATCCCTTCCCAGGAAAACAAAAACAAAACAAAATCTACTTGGCCAACTCTATGGAAAGAGTGCATTCAAAAGGTTAAAGTAATTTTACCAGCAACAAAGATGAGACCAGGAACCATTGTCACAGCAACACCTCAGTGATCCAGCAATGTTGAGTAGCACAAGGTTTTCTGGATGAGTAAATTTTCAGGATAGCATAGCTTTCAGGGTAACTGTGATGCTTTCACTTTATATATTTTTGTTAAAATTTTCCCTACAGGTTATTATTCAAGGAATTCTAGAGCTAGAAAATAGTTTACAGATTATCCAGTTTAAAGTTTTCAGTTTTCAAATGAGGAAATAAAGTTATTAAGGCTAAGATATATCCCCAAGGTCCCACAGTGTCCTCTCTGGAGCAAACTGGGGCAGGCTGGTCAGTACCAGCCATCAGCAAGCTGTGGCTTCAACCACCACGATGAATAAGGGCTGCAGGGTCACTGAGGTTAAATGAGAGAGGGGCCACCAGGGTCGCGGTCAAGACTCAAGGGAGTGTGGTGAAGATGGAGTGGAGGTAGAATAGGAAGACAGCAGCATTCACTGGGAGAATTTCTGTCCATCCTTCAAGTCTGTGTCTAAATAACACCTCTCTGTGAGCTATTTCCTGGCAAATTCTTCCTGTCTATGAAGAATAAATCCTCTCACAGCTGCATTGCCTTAGCTCTTTAATCAAGGTCTACCGTAGCGAGTATCACTTCGTGTTTTGTGTATGTGTGGCCTAAAGGAAGAAGAGACGTTGAATTAAATATTTGTGTCCTCAGCAACCCAGCATGATCTGACAGATGGTGGGTGCTCAAGATATATTAGTTGAGCAGCTCAATAAATTTATGAGGGAGTGATAAATGATGAAAAATGAACACAAACGATGTCTTGACCTCGGGTCACCATTACAGGTAACAGTGATCGGCTGAGGCTGAAAACGGCTTCAGGATGGCCTCTTCCCCCCTGGCCCAGGCAGC
The DNA here is from genome assembly GCA_028533085.1 of Varecia variegata. Lineage (NCBI taxonomy): Eukaryota > Metazoa > Chordata > Mammalia > Primates > Lemuridae > Varecia > Varecia variegata. Next base: position 63,795,487 of record CM052441.1, on the reverse strand, counting down.
TCAGCCTTTCCAGTTGCTCTTGGTTCTATCTCATTTCTTACAATTAGCTCAAACTCCCATAAAACTAAGCATATTAAATCATGAATACTATGGACAAGCAGCAATTGGATTTATTGATTCCTGAAAAAATATTAGTGATTTCTTTATTTTTTCAACCAATATTTATTGAGGGCCTACCATGTGTCTGATGCTGTTATAGATTCTGTGACTTAGACACAGTTCATGCCCTTGTGGATCTTACATTCTAGTGGGCACCAGACAACAGACAGAGGCTAACATAATAATAACATAATAAGCTGTCAGACTTTGATGAGAATGATGGAGACAAATAAAGTAAGATTAGGGGCTTGAAAAGCGGGATGCGACTAATATTTTAGAGACGCTAGCTGGGGAGGAGTGTCTCCCAGGGGAGGTGACTTTTGAGCAGAGATATAGTTTGTCTGTTGTGCCTTAGCCCTGAAGCTCCTAAGATTCCAGGCTGATTTGGTCTAGAAGTCGTCTCCTGGACTCCCCCAGATTGTCTTTCCCACAGTCATGTTACTTGACCTAGACCATTTCTAATGTAGTAGTGATGGTCTAGCTTGCCAGGGCCTGAAAGCTATCTCTTTTCCTAAATGTCATCCATTGGGTATGGCAGGACCCTCCATCCATTGTAGTTTGCCAGATACTTGTAAGAGCCCATCACATACTATTAATATATAGAAACTGGCCAGCCCTTGGAAATGCAGGCAAAGAGGAGTAAAGACATGCGGCAGCCTTCAGTGAACTCACATATTAGTGGGGATGGTAAACACATAAAAATGTTGCAAAAAAGTGTGATAGGTGCCTTGAGAGCTATAGGACCAGGGGGAGAAAAACCAGAGCAGCTCCTGAGCCTGGGATCTTGGAAAGACACTTTGAAGAGGTGATGCCTGATAAGGTTCAGGACATACTACTCCACATATGGCCCCTGGGCATATTGAATAATTTAACCTGAAGGAATTTGCAGAAGCAGGAAGATCTCTCTGACCTCCCCCTGCCCTTTTCCTCTAAAGCAGGTTGTAAGACCCTCAGGTGAGAGGTGCCCTCCCTATACCTGGAGGAAAGGAACATCCTTGTCTCAGAAAACCAAGGTGCACAGTGAGGAATCCGAACAAACAGGCCTTGCTAAGTTTCCTCCAGTTTTCTGCATGTACCTAGCCTCTTTGTCCCATCATGTTTCTATAGGACTGTCCACTCTTCATCAAACCTACTATAAAAAAAGCTCACGTTTGACTGTCTCTTCAGGTCTTCATTTCCTTTTGAAGACTCTCATGTTGCATAAAACTTATATTAAATAAATTTGTATGCTCTCTTGCTAATCTGTCTTTTGTTACAGGTGCCCTGGCCATGAACTTAAGAGGTTAAAAGCAAAAGATATTTTTCTTCTCCTATGTGCCTGAGCCAAGTTGTAAAAGAGTGTGGTATTTTCAAGCCTGACATTGGCATAAGCCAAGAGAGATAACAGCATGGGCAAAACTATATGCATGGACCAGAAGTTCTGTTTGGCCTTCGAGTCTTCTGATTTGGCTCATTCACAGGCTGTGAGGTGGACAGAGGAAGCACAGCAAGAGATGTGGCTCTGGGAATGAACATAGTTTAATCTTGAAAAACTCTACACAGCTAAGTTGAGGGGCAGCAATATAATTGAGGGTTAGCGATATAGGGTGAGGCCTTCTCAGGAAGGGCCATCAAAGTCATTGTGGAGAGTTTGTCATATATGCAAACATTATGTACATGTTTATGTATACAACCGTACATACTCAGGGTGGCAGGGAGCCACTGAAATTGTTAGGGAAACTGACCAGGTAAGGGTATGCTGTATGAAATGGGGACAAGGCAAAACCAATGGCTGGAAGACCGGTTAGTTGACTGTTGCAGTGATCTTGGAGTGGTTGATGAGGGTCTGCACCAGGATTATGTTAAGAGGATAAAGCAAAAATTATCATCATTGTTATACAAGAGTGTCAGTGCCAGGGTTGTCATGACAGGACTGGGAGCTTGATTGGATCTGATGAACGTAAGTGAACAACACTCCTTCAAAAGCCTTTGTCTTCTTTTTCTCCTCTTCCTCATCGTCTCAGCTCTGAAAAGAAAAATATGTCCCAGCTAATGAGTTTCAGTTTACATGACATTAGTTGGAATTTTTATTAACCAGCAAATAACAGCTTCCCATTCTACCCTATCCATTAGGCAATGCGTTTTAAATTGAAAGAGAGGTATTTCAGAGGCCAGTTTCACATCACTGCCTTAATTTCTTCTTTGTCAATGTGTATAGATTTCCAATGCTGTAGAAACGGACGACTGCTGGGCAAAGGAACACAGAAACGCCAGTGATTCCCTTCAGGCTTTTGGATGAATGTTTTGCAGGTACACATAATAAACTAATTTTCTACACCCCCGCAGTTGATGCAAATGGGAATTTAGGAGTCTAAGTACTGCTGCCCAGTGCTCTGTCTTCTGCCTCCCCGGCTCCACTTGTCTTTGTGTACTCCTGGAAGGCAACTATGGCTAAGATGAGGCTTACTGTACATATCAGAACAAAAAAAATTTCAATTTAACACACTCTGGAATTATTTCAGAAGAGGAGACTCTTGAATGAATTTAGACTTGTCTCTGAGTTTTAAGCACCAATCAAATAATTTGATAAGGTAAATTAAGGAAGCCAGCAAATGTAATTCACCCGTTTCATCATCTACATTTTCAGATTAAGTGTGCAAAAGCACTTAGAGGAGATGTTAGAGCTCCTTCCCGAGGGAAGTCATGTGATCTCTACCTCTCACAAATGCTCCTTTTTATATCAAAGGGCCATTTGTTAGCTCTTAACAGCAAATAGCGCACTCTATCCTCCAAATGGCCACCTGCACGAGCCCATCGTTTAATAAAGACTAAAAAGCTCTATCAACCAGTGATAATGCAAAGGTCTTTGTGAGGCTGATGGAATTGGATTGTTTCAGAAAACCATCAAAGGAGTATCAATTTCTTAAATGGATTACATTGGGTTGAGGGTTGTATTACAGCCTCCTCCTATTTTGGAAAAGATCTAAATCATTTTAATATCTCCTATATTAAAGTTTCTTAAATAGACCATTGAAAGAAAATGAAATACTTGCTAACTGCTATGTACCAACCATCAGCCAAAATTCTTCATCCACCTCTCCACTGCCCAAGACCTGCTCTAGGGAAGCCTAACTCCCTCTCAGATGTCAGTGGCAGGTGCGAGGATAGGGTATTTGAAAGTCACCTGAGATCTGACGAGGGATCTACTCTCCAGTTTCACTGCTCATCCTTTGGAAGTTTTCTTTCAGGCTGAAGGAAATGTGTTTGAGGTGCAGACCCCAAGTAGCCTGTGCTGGGGCTGCCAGTGGGATGGGGCACTCGCCTGGGCAGGAAGGATGAAGCGGGAACAGGGGCCTTCGTCACACCCTACACCAGTGGACCTCAGATTTTGTTGCGTATCAGGATCACCTGGACAGTGATCACCACCAGCCTTTCCGAGTGGGTCTGAGGAAGAGCCTAAGAATTTTCATTTCTGACAAATTTCCAAGTGATGCTGATGCCACTGGCCTGAGCCCACACTTTGAGGACCACAGCATCCTTCTGAGTCTGTGGCCTGCTGGGTATAGTACCCTGGTTTTTGTTTCTCCATTTCCATCTCATTTATTCTTAATTACTCCTTGCAGACTGCTGCTTTTGTCTCCACCCCTGCCCTCAAAAGTCATTGCCATCTCTGGGCCTTGACTTCTCCTTGACCCTATCAGAGCGCCCATCCTCCTCTTTTCTGTCTCTTACCTTCCTTCTGTTCTCTACAGCTCGTGCCAAATCCCACTCTCTCCACAAAGATTGTTCTAAACAGTGCAAGCCCTCATTCCTCTCTTATTTTCCTTAATTCTTCTGGATTTTGTGGTCTGTAGTAAGTCTTAATTGTTCTCAGACTGATCCACGGGGTTTCTCTCCTCAAGCAGATGGTAAGCTCTTGCAGGCAGGGCTTATTCACAGACAAGGTAGTAATGACATTTAATGTGCTGAGTGTTTATTTACCATGTGCAAAGCTTTGCACTAATCATTTTACATGTACTAACCCCCGAGTTATTACTATCATTCCCCTTTTACAAGAGAGGAAAACTGAAGAGCAGAGGGGGTGCATAATGTGCTTAAAGTCACACAGGAGCACTTGGTGGGGCCAGTATGCCAGCCCTGGCCACGAGTTCTCTTTAACGACTACTCAGTTTGTTGCACAAGGGTGCCCTGGGCACCTCACTCAGAGCATTCAACATAGCACCTGGTACATCGTGGCAAGAGCACTCTGTAAACGGCAGCCAGGCTCCCAGAAGGCAGGTTTGGGTCCCGAGTGGTTACTGAAGAAGCTCAGCAGACACACAGCCTCCCTTTTCTTGTGATCATTTTCCTTTGATCAATGCGTTTTGCATTATCCTGAGTATACAGAGACGATGCTCCTAGAATAGGTGTGTACAGTTGCTTTACAAATAGCTCGATTGTCTTTGCACTGTGCTATTCATCGTCTTTTATTTTCTTATTTTCCTGGGTGATGGCCCATATTTGCACGGGTGGGAGACAGTTATGAGAGCATCCCATGTTCGCTGAACAACCTTTATGCTGTCAGATTTGCCACTCATTTGGGGCCTTAATTAAAAACCCTGCACTTAATACCACTGCAGAGCACGCAGTATATATCAATTGCCAGATGTGAAGATAGAAAATAAACTATAACATAAAATTCATGTTTATGGCCATTCTCATAGCAATATCTTTAAAAGCTAAACCAATAATGTCAATACAAAGCATTGATAATCACTATAAAATATTTACTTTGCAAACTTTATAACAGTTAATTGTATTGCTATTCTTTTGCTCAAAAGCAAATCTCTCTCTTTTTTTTTTTTGGCATATCTCTTAATTCCCCCCAAATGAACATGTTTATAAGTATGCTGAAAGCCTAAAGTATTATTTGGATAGGGTGGCCTCTTTTAACATATGAAGCCCTAACATTTATACTTGCAAAGAATGACGCACATGATTTATCACACATCAAATTTTGAATATACCATGCAGTCATGCTTGTCATTATACTAATTTTTCCTTACAGGAAGTCTACTTACCTAACTCAGACTTTTTCCCCTTAAGTACTGAGGTATATGCTTTGATGTACTCTTGCTTCTTTCTATTTAAAAGGAGAAAATAGTGTCACAGGCAGAAAGCACTTAACTCAAAACCCTGATGAACCCATTTCAATCTGCATCACCTTGCAGCGAACACCAGCATGCTAATGTAAACAGGTGAACTTTGAGGACAATGAGCGCAGCTAGCTGCGTGTACAGTGGGTGCTGCAGGATGCCTGAGTCACTCTGTGTGAGCTAAATCAGGAGGAAAGCATGTCTCAGGGACCATAGGTGCAAAGACAGGCCCAAGCCTCAAACCCCAGGAAGTAGCTTGCCCCTAGCCCTAGGAGAAGGCAGTAGAGAAGTCACACTGGTGGCAACAAACAGAACTGAGCAGAACGTGCTGATGTGAGAAAAGTCTTGCTCAAAGATGCAGTGAGGCACGTGCTGTAAATGCCAGGCCACGATAGGCCAAGTCCTAGCGTTGGGGTGGCCGGGCTGTTGCTCAGTCAAGCTTGTTGCCTGCAGAGCTATATTGTTGGCCTCATTTGCTAAGCAGACTGTGATTAGCAGCCTCTAAGCCAACTGCCTTCCACATACACACATGGGTGGTCCTTTTTCAATGACCTACGCTGGGGTGTGAGAGGGCTAAGCACAATAATGAATAATTGACCCCAAACTTTATATTCCTCTACTTTGGCACTTTCCCTGTCTTCTCCACACCCAATTATCTTACCAGACCTTTCAGCAAATCTTAACCTTGAGTATGTACCCAAATGCACTTCTCTGGGGCTCTGACTTCCAGTGCTTTTTTGTGTTGGTGTGTTTGCTGCAGGAATTGCAAGAACCTGGAAGTTCCTAGAACTCTTGCACTGAAGAGATTTGCAGGTTTCTCTCTGGAGGTCCTTGGTAGGTTGGGTCCATAACTGGGTCTCTCTTCTTAACCAAAGCATCCAGCCTCCCCTGGAAACATGATAGTCTTTGATTTATAACACAAAGGCTTTAGTCTTGCTGCATGTAGTTTCCGGTCAATTAGCTGTTCTTTATCCCTTCACCCCAGGTCCATTTCAGAAAACCAGGTTAGCTCTAAATGTGGTGATCATTAGGAGCAAACTGTGTAGGTGTGGATGCGTGTGCAGATTTAGAAACATTTCCACTTTCCTCCAAAGCTATTTCTTCCGTCTTAAATCAAGAGGAGGAAAATTGCTAATTTCTTGGTTGAAATCATTTCTGTCATTTTACGATGTACTTGAGACTGCGGCAAGCAAATGTGTAGGTTTTTACTGAACTCTATCAGCTTTTAGAGCTGGAGATTTCAGAAAGCCGCTCCAGATCTCAGGCTTCTAAAGAAACTGCCAGTGAGATCAAAGCTGCTATATCTGGCTCAAGCATCATATCCCAGGCGCCTGAGTGAGTTTTGAGCAAGAAATAATTTAATAGAAAAAAAAAATGCCTCCACTTCTACATAGCAGACACTCGCCAATTAAATGAATGACAAATGCTTTTTGCCAGAGTGATCTTGTTCTTGGTATAATTTAAAGACGTTTATTTATCAAATACTCTTTGCTTTTGTTTTGATTTTATTTTCCATTAATATATGGGGGGTGGTTCTGGGTGGTCTGTTGATAAATTGTCCTCATTGTGGTATATCTCTCCCCCACCCCCTTCTTCTCTGTGCCTCAGAGGAAAAGCAGGAACCAGGTTAGGTTTGGCCAGTGAGAGGAGCCCCCATGAGATGTCTGAGGCAGTAAAGGAGAAGCCATTTTTCTTTGGTGCCAGCTATAGACAGTTACCCAGATCCTGGCTTCTCCAAGTCCTCCTGAGAAACACCCACCATGGGCAACTTGATCACATCGCCATCTCCAACTTCCCTTGAGATCTCTGTACTTCCACATGCTCTGAAAGCAACCTTCTGACTTTTATTTACCCAGCCCTTCTAATGGTTATGTGAGCCTCAATTCCTCTGTCAAATCTCCCTCTCTTTAATCAAAAAACCTAGGATGGTTTCTGTTTTCTGATCAAACCCTGACTGATACAGGGGCAAAGGATTCATTTTTCTCATGGCTCCCTTTCCTTATCACACAAAAAAGGTAGAGATATGAGTCAGTGAGAAAGTACTTACCAAACACGCACAACTATCATTGCAGAGTGATAGGTATGAGGACACACATCAAAGATAAAGTTCCCACCTTCAGATAGCTCCAAATAAAAGAGAGATATAATAATGACCATGCATACATAAAATGTATATGTAAACACAATAACTAACTAAAAATAATTTTCGGAGGAAGGAAAATCATGAAGAGGTCTTCTCTCTTTCCAAATTCTTCTTCCAGGCAAATGCTCAGTGGATGGGCTTCCTGGACATACACTGTGGTCCACGACTGCTCTTATATGACATCCTACAGGGCAGCATCTTCATTGTAGGCCTGGGGTACAGGAGGAGGGAAGCCTGTGAACAACAAAAAAATAAAAATAAAAAAAGATGTGTTTAATTTTCTGTTGCTTCCTGCACAGTCACAGGGTGGATCTGGGAAGAAATCAAGGGTGAAAATAATGGTCATGAATTGTTCCATTAAAGGGGGTATCTGTCAATTAGAAAGATTTAGGCTTTAAGAGACAGAAAACATTGACTTGAACTGGCTGAAAGTACATGGAATGGAATGGAATGTATGCACAATCAGAGGCCGGTGATGCCACCCACCCAGCCTTTCCCATCCTCTGCTCTCCTGTCCTCAGTCTCAGTTCTATTTTCAGGCTATTCTCCTGAAGCAAGATGGCTGCAACATTCCCAAGTGACACACCCAGAAAGGAAACAACATTGGGTACCAAAAGGAAGCATGGTTTCTGGTGTTTGTATCTTCAGAAACAGAGAAAACTTTCTCCTAAATCCTTCCAGCATTCAACCCCCCTGACGTGTCCCATTGGCTAGAAGTGGGTCACCAGCCCATCCCTAAACCTATCATTGGAAAGAGAATGGGGTATAGCATTGGCTTAGTTCAGCCAGGATTTAACCCTGCAGCTGGGATAGGTCCCCTGCTTTGTGCCATGTTGCAGTGCGTTGGGCGCCTGATACTGGGGCTTTGGCAATAGGAAATAAGGAGAGGATGTATATTGGTTTCTCTGGAAACTGATCAAAAAGGTAGTTACTTCTTGTAACAGGAAGCCAGGAGGGACCCTAGGCTTGCCAGAGTCCATGTTGTTCATGAAAATCACAGACCTTTGGGGATTTTCTGTAGGACTCACACTTTATTTTGTATACCACACTCAACTGTGCTTGGATTCAATTGTACTCTAGGTAAATTTGCATTCAGGTATTTCTGGATTTTAATGAGAGGAATTCTTCTTTACCACGACAAAAACAGGTTCAGAAGAGAAGCTCAACATTGCACTGAGGTCACAGAACTACAATTCCATGATTGTGCTTAGAGTGAGTTGAGCCCCATGGGTGGGAAATTTGAGGTTTCAGGACTGAGGGACAATCTGAAAATATTCCCACCATCTATAATATGCATGCAGAGACCTTTCCATAGAATGAGACAATGCTGGGCCCAGCAGACCCGGAAATGATCTGGTCTGGTGTTTTCTAGATGCTATTAAGTTTTCTGCAAGAAACCCCAGTGGTTCCATAGTTAACTATGTTGGGGAAATTCTGGCTTAAACAAGGTAAAACAAGCATATCTACTTCAGGACCTCTCAGAGCTTTTGATATGGTGCCACAAATTTGGCTTTCCAAAAGGGGACATTATATTTAGTGTTTCTCAAACATATTTGACCACAGAGTACAAAATGGAATATGGTGAGACTGATGTGCAGAAACCACTTTGGAGAAGGCTGCCCTGGCCCTTTCATTTTACGGCTAAATAAACTGAGGACCTGTTAGTTGAAGGGGCTTGCCTGAGGCTACCCCATTAGCCAGGATCCCTCAAAAAATAGATGGAATCATCAAGAGTTTAAAATTAAAAAAAAAACAAACGAACATAAAGCAATGACCTTAATGTGGGCTGGATTAGGGAAGCCAACAAAGTCTGGTGAGATACCCAGGGAATCACAGCAGCAAGAAGCCATTGCTACCCCAAACCTAAAGAGGAAAGAGGCCAGGGACAATGGCTCACATCTGTATTCCCAGCACTTTGAGAAGCCAAAGTGGGAGGATTGCTTGACGCCAGGAGTTTGAGACCAACCTGGAGAACATAATGAGACCCCATCTCTATAAAAAGTAAAAAAAAACTAATCTAGTGTGGTGGTGCATGCCTGTAGTCCCAGCTACTCGGGAGGCTGAGGCAGGAGGATCACTTGAGCCTAGGAGTTTGAGGCTGCAGTGAGCTATGATTGCTGCACTGCACTCCTGCCTGGGTGACAGAACAAGATGCTGTCTCTAAAAACAAGCAAACAAACAAACAAACAGAAATGAGAAAGAGAAGGAACCTCCAAGCTGAGAGCTGGAGCCACAGAAGAGGGGCTGCTTGTCAGAACTATAATGTGATAGGCAAAAGGGGGATAAATACTTGACCTCAACTTCACTTCCCTTCTGTTCTCCCATGTGCCACTGCTGCAGCCCACTGGCCAGACCCACTGTTCGACAGCGGGCATGGAGCCTGATGATGCCGTCTGCACAGGGCAGCCTCCCTGGCACAGAGCTGAGCAGAGGAGGTGACGATGCATCTGTGGGACAGTCACATAGCTAGTATTTTGCTTGTTTTCATTTTTAAAAAATATTTACCTCATAAATTCATAAACTTATTTGAGTTGGCTTAATAAAATTTAATGCAACATGAAACAGAAAAAAAGGTACAAGCTGAAAATACAAAGCAATGGTTCTCAAAGTATGTTCTGGGGTTTTCTAGGGATGCTCAAGACCCTTTCAGATCTGCAAGGTCAATTTATAATAATACTATGATGTAATCCAGTGTTTTATTTTCACTCTTTCACAAGCAAACCGTGGGTTTTCCAGAGACTTTGTGATGAGTGATAATGTCGCTGTTCTGATGGCTAATGGAATGTGTACCTATGTATGTGTATCTTGAATGGCAAAGGGATATACATGAGGTTATTTAGTCCCGAATATATGTCATTGAATTTGTTAGACTGTATTTTAGTAGTTTCCTAAGCTCTCTTCCTGCAAACTGTTGAGAAAAAAAGATGATTGGATTTTTAAAGGATATTCTATAGATGAGGTGGAGTATTGAAGGAATTTTCTAGAAACAAACTAGTCTGTAACTTGGGGGTGATAAAGAATTCCCCTCTGTAAAGATGGACGAGGCCACTTTTATGCCCATGATGCAGAAACAATACCTATAGAATTAATCAGGGGACGCTAACTCATCAAGAACACGAAGGTCATCATTTTGGGAAGAGGGGGGACACTTTTGAGAGGCTCCCCATGCTCTGTACATTTTGCTGGCAAACATGTAGATTGAAGATGAGGATGAAGACAATGAAGATGAAGAAAATGATAATCCTCTAAAAGGGTCAAAATCCTAAATCTTAATAGCTGTCTTTGCTAATACCTTGTTCCCGACCAGGGCCATTTGATATGAGATTCAGGATTGGCCTCCAAATGCAGGGGGGAGAATGAAGTGCAGGAGGGGGCACTGCTGGGTTAGGGACACCTTCGAGGAAGGCAGAGGGCCTCAGAGGCAGACTCCACCTAATGTAAATGTCTCCCAGGGTGGTTGCTATTTTTGTTCCAAATAGTTTGCTTATGGCAAAAGTGGATGTTTTCCTAACAATCCTCAGGAAATAAGAAACACAGAAGTCTGTCTTCAATTTCCATTATACCCTGCAATTTAAATCAGTCTGGATGCATTTGTTTTTAGTTTCTTTTGGGAGGCAAGGAGCAGTGTTGTTTAGATATAATCAAGCAAATCAATATACAAATACTTACCATATATTAACAGGGCCGTTTGTTAACAAACGCAGTTGTGAGATAAAACTAAGCTCTGGTAAAAATTTTAAAACCTGTAATAAATTCAATTATTATCAACAGTCATTATTTAGAATCTAAATTTGTAGATATATTACCTTGATAGCTTGAAAGGAATTTATATTAATTGTGTGGCTATTTTTTTTTTTTTTTTTTTTTTGAGACAGAGTCTCACTCTGTTGCCTGGGCTAGAGTGCCGTGGCGTCAGCCTAGCTCACAGCAACCTCAAACTCCTGGGCTCAAGCAATCCTCCTGCCTCAGCCTCCCGAGTAGCTGGGACTACAGGCATGTGCCACCATGCCCAGCTAATTTTTCTATGTATATATTTTTAGCTGTCTGGTTAATTTCTTTCTATTTTTTAGTAGAGACGTGGTCTCACTCTTGCTCAGGCTGGTCTCGAACTCCTGACCTCGAGTGATCCACCTGCCTCGGCCTCCCAGAGTGCTAGGATTACAGGCGTGAGCCACCATGCCCGGCCATGTGGCTATTTTTAATGCTAACCAAATATATAAAATTTAATGTTATAAGTGGGAATATGGTGCAATTTAAAAAAGGAATAAATCAAAATTGTTTTTTCTAATTCTTTTATAAAGAGTTGAAGATAATCTGCTAATATGTTCCTGTGAGTCCCACATGATTGTTTCATTTGCCTCCTTGCTAATCAAAAAATTTTAAAAGCTACTCTAAGATTGATTATCTTAATGATTTTTGCTCTTCCTCTATTTAAATGTGTTTTTTTCAAAAAAGCAGCTGTGGAGCTAAAGGTAGGTGAGTCAGTTCTATCAAGGATACTAGGCTGCTACAGTAATTAAACTATTGTACTGCCACACCTCGAGCTATAATTTAAAAGGATGAAAGCTTAATTTTTCCATCAACAAAGTCAATTTCATCCAAGCTGTTGTTCAGTATACCACATGCATTTAAAAATTACATGTTTAAACTAATCAGGAGCAAATGTAATTTAAACCTTTTATCACAGTAACATAGATGGATTGTAAATTTATAGAGCATTTTCACTATAGAAAAATAAGTCTATTCAAAACATACCCAGAAGTCATCAGGCAAACAGAGCAGTATAGATGTAAAATACCCACTATGTGAGCTTATGGTACAAAGGTCTCTAATAAATTAGAGTAAATAGTAGCTGAACTGTCCTCACCGCGGTTTATCTGTTCACCCTAGCAAGGAAAGAAAGTTAGCATTAATTGGTACGCGATAGGCTCTCTCAAAGGAACAGGCACTTAGAGCAATTAAGTCAGATGCAGAAAAACAGCTCCGTACTGAAAAGCTGACAGCAGGACTCCTGCACAATATACGTAATGAGTGGCTGAGGACTTTAATGGATGGAGGCTTGGAGACTAATGGACAATTAATGTAAAACAGATGACTTCCCTTGGAGATGACAGTCTTTTGAAAGGCGCTTCACCTGCTGCTCAAACAAATGCGGCTAAAGTGAAATGAAGAGAGGAACGTGGTCTCATTGAACTGGATTAGAGCTAGTATTTGTGTCCCTGCTTTCTCCTTGAATATTTTCAAAAACTAGGTCAGGAATTTAACAGTTCCCCACAGCTGGCAGTGCAAGCCCCCTCCCTTGTCCTCCTGCCATCGGGGGTGGCCTCAGAGCGCTGACTGTGTCCCCTGAGCCCTTTTCTGAGGAACTGCCCGGGGGGCTCACCTCGTTTTGCAGGGAGAAAGAAGACAGGAAAGATTATAGTGTTACAGCCTAGCTTTTAAAATGACATCAAACCATCCCAGCACAGAAATTGCTGTAAATACATATTGGAGGATCTCACAGAAATTGAAGAACATGGTTTCTTCTCAAGCTCAGCCATGTTAATTGTGCTAACCTAAGATAGCTGGAGTTCTTCAAATTTGAGCTTTATAACCACAGACAGGCTTCTCCTGATAAGTGGTCAGGAACCAAAAGCATCTACTTAAATCAATTGTTTGGAAAGAGAAATCCATTTCCTATAGACACAATGCTACAATGGCATTTAAGTTTCCATGTGATCCTCCCAAAGTCTGTTTAACCCAGACTGAGGCTTAATACACATCAGCCTGAGCCCTGGGTCTCAGGGACAGGAAGAAGCCAGGTGCCATAATGGGAGAGAAAAATGGAAGAGGGAAAAGACGGTGGATGTTTCCCCCTTCTTTCTTAGTGGGAAGAAGGCTTGAACTGAGCTACAATTTTGAGATACAAACCAATCCTTGACAATATTCTATCTTCTAATATCCCTGTGCTCAACCCTTAGGAAATCAAAGCCTTTATGACATTTAAGTCACTGGGCATTTCACCCCCATCCCCACCCCTCCTCACTCCAAACGTACCTATCTTAGTAATTCCCTACTCGTTCTCCTCTAATTTTTCTTCCATTTGCTCAGGACAGTATTATCTCAGCTAGAAATTAGAGGAAAGCAGCCTGCACGGGCTAATCAACACCTTTGGGTGATGGCCTGAACACTCTCAGAAGTCTTTGCATATTGGGGAAAAAAAAAAAAGCTGCTTCTAAACTCACCCTCATTGACAGAATTTCTGCGAGAAAAAGTCAAGGGCAAATTTCAGGGATCTAGTTCAGAAGAATGGACATATGCAGGAGAAACGTAGAGGGTATTGGTTATACCAGTGAAACGTAGAAACCACATGAAAGTGGATAGGAAAATGTCTAAAGTGTAGTTTGTGGATACGGTGTCATGTTGTGCAGGAAGTGTATGTGCACATTAGAAAATGAGAAAAAGCAATGCTTTCCTCACAGTCTGACTGGATCTCACCCCCAGGTACCAGCCAGCCCCGCACGATTGGGCAGGGCAAGATCTGCACAGAAGCCCAGCCCCTCCCTCCCACGTGAGCACAGGGCTGTGGTAGGGGCAGAACTTGATTTGAGATCACAAATGTTAATACATGTGGATTGTGTGTTATGAGCCAGAAATCTGTGTAGTGGGTGTGGCATTTACTCAAAGTCGAATGGGTAGGATAGATCTAATTATTTTCTTCAAATTAAATCGGGCTGCCATCCCCCTATGCCATTGAATTGGCAAGAAATTTAATCTTAGTTATTTATGTCCTCTCCTCCTCCTTGGGTTTACATAAAAATCTGGAAGGCTTATTTGGTGCCCAGAACAAAGCGAGTCTCTCAGTGGGTCAGGGGCGCTGTGCATCTTCACTGTGCAAGGCTCCAGCTGGGGCAGCTGGCTGGGCTGTGCTGGGCCAACACTTCCCTCCAAGCCCCATTCTCACCTGAACCCGGCCTAGCCGGTGGCACTGGTACCTGAGGGCACTAATCCTCTAGCTTCTGCATGTCCAATTTCAAAAGCTTCCGTGTCCCTGAACAAACGCATCCACTGAGCCCCTCCCCACACACATACACACCTCCAGCACAACCCACTCATTGAGCTCGAGTTTCTGGCTTCTGAAAAGGAAAGATTTCCAGGTTGCTGAGAAGAGCAGTTACCTTAGCGCAGTAATTCTCAGCATGTGGGTTCTGGCCTGCAGTGTTACTATTAAAGGGAGACTTACAGTTGGAAATGCCAATTCTTGAACTCTACCCCCGACTTGCTAAATCAGAAACTCTGGGAGTGCAGCCCAGTATGCTGCATCTTAAGCTCTCCGGTGCTTTAAAGGAACTTGGGCTTTCTGCTCTGACCTCACAACAAACCACCCAGAGGCAAAGGACCTTCTAGTCCTGGCTTCCTCCTTTAAACAGGGGAGGGAAAATGGAAAGATAAAAACAAAACAGCTCTCATTCTTTTAGATTTCTCTACAGTGGCAACAAGAAAGAAAAAAACAGACTCAAATATATACCTTAGTTAATTATCTCTCGCCTTTTACAATGCACTGTGTACAGAACAGTGTGGATTTATAAAGGATGAAGAAAACCTGAACTCATCTGATCCACACCTCACCAACAAATCCTCACCCCTACCTTCCAGGTTTAAGAATTCAGGACGCTTTATCCTGGAAAAGGAGCATGCTGAGAAATAAAGGTCAAGTATTCAGACTGGGCTGTTCCACATCTCCATGGAATGAAGAAATGTGTGAACACTTCCGGAATTTCAATTGGATCTCCTTTTACAAGGATTTTTCTACTAATCAAGATGGAATCGGCATATAACTTCCTTTCACTAAAGAATTCCATATTAAGAAAATATAATACCCCCCAAATATATTATGCCAGATAAGTGCTCATTTTTATCACATCATCTTATTTCAACTTTGTTATAAAGGTTTGATTCATGCAAAAGTGGAAAGTCATCGTTTTCGTTCTTGAACCCAATTACATGTCACCGCTTCCTGATTCATCTTCCTGCTGCTGCCGACACTTCTAACACATTCCCACCTGAAATATTCTAAGCTGCTTCTTCTCTTGCAAGTGATTTTAAGAACCTGGCATTAAAACATAATTACATGACGGAAAAATACTTTTGAAGCCTGCTCAGTGTGACTTTTTTTAATAGTGAGTTTTCCAAATTGCGTGCCTCAGAGGATGATTTTCTGAGCTGTGTATAACTCGAGAGCATCTCTGTGGGCCCATTAGTCACCTTACAAAATTACATGAACTCTCTCAGACTCCCCAGGGTAGCTACAACTTAGCAATAAATGAATAGATTATGCTTCATACAGTCATATTTTTAAACAGTATATATTAACAATCAAGACCGTTGAGCAGTTTGGCTTTTGAGATTATAGTCACAGTTACTACTATAAAAATGTAAGATTCTCTTTTTATAGAAGCAACAAGGAATTTAAAGTCAAATGGAGAACCAGCCTCTAAGTTTTACTTGAGGAAATCCAGGCCATAGATCAATTCAGACCTTGATCAAGGTCACACAGCCTGGTTTCAGTGCAGCAGGAATTGGATCACAGTCCCTCACGCTTTCCTCCAACTGCCAATTGTCAGTTTCAGCCAATTCTTAATTTTCCATTGGCCCAAAAGCCAGTCCATTACTTTCTGTTACACGACTGCCACCTAGTGGTAACAGTGGTTATTGCTGCTTATTAAACGACTGGACTCATAAAAGGTCAGAAAGGAAATATTAATAGAATAAGAATTAAATCCTCTTTAAAATTGATTAAGAGCCTACTGTTCTGTTAGGTTTTTTATTCATGTTATCTTATTTAATACACACAACACTATGAGCTAGGTATTTTTACCCAAGAAGAAACAAGGCTTAGAGAAATGAAAAAACTTGCCCAATTCACAGAGCCTTGCTCCCAGGTGTGGTAGCTGGATCACATTCGTCCTGCCTGGGGCTGAGTCCCTTTCCTGTAACTTTGACCTACATATGGCTGGATTCTCCTAGATCTTAGCAGTCATCTCTGATCTGTGATATTCCTCTGGCTGCAGCGATTGGTTTAAGGAGAGCTAATATTATAAGACCCACTGACGTTTTTGTTAGGGTAAGTGAGGAAGAGGCGGTGCTATTTTCCACTCACACACCTAGTGGTAAAAACAGTGTGTGCCTGGAAGCTGTCCAAGCTCTGCAAAGTGGAGCTGAGAATCAAGTCACCACAGAGCAGGAAAAGCTAAGGGGTGGAGAGAAACGGAACCAGATGACACCCCCAGTGCCCCCAATTCCAGCTGTATTTGAAGCCTGCTGTACCCCTGGGCATTTCAGTGCTGAGCCAATAAATTTCCCCTTTAAGGATTAAGCCAGTTTGAGCTGAGGTGTCAGTATCTTGTGCTGAAAAGTCCTGACTATTACCACGGGTTTGCCCTTTCTCGGTTGCTTCCCTTTTGTTATTATTTTCAACTGTCAACAAATCAATATTTGCATCATGCCTATGCTTACGAGGTCTGTCTTCCAAAACTTATCCTTCTATTCTTGCAGCACTTAGCTAAAAACATCATTCGAAAACATTTAGATATAATTAAAAAATGACGTTTCTACATAAATTAAAAAACACAAAATATCTTGAAAATCTTTGATTTCTGATCCTAAATATCAGCAACAAGGAAGTTTACAATCTAAAGCAATTATTCCTTCATTAAGGCAAGAATTGAATGGAGCTGTGGGGCTTTCGAGAGAGTCTGGCCATCTGTCCAGGATTCATTATTGTTGGAGGAGTAAGGTAGGTTTTGTCAAATGAGACATATTCCCGTGAGAGTTTCATGCATTTATTCAAGGAAAGGTCAAGACATATGAATACCTTAGGAAAGGTAGCCCTACAAATCAACATTAAAAAATGTTTGTTATTTATTTTTTGATGATGGGAGAAATTAATTTCTTTTCTTAAAATTATTCTTCCGTTTCTTAATATTCTGAATAAGAATTTATCACATGCAATTTTCTAAACCAAATAACTTCTTGGGAAGTGAATTATTTATAATTGCAATGATACAATAAATAACATGATGCCAGAAGACAGTACCATACTTATAATTTGTTTTTCTCGATGCTACTGACTGCCAACTTCTGGAGACTGTTAGTTGTTTTGAGAGTTGGTTTGTTAGTGACCTGGCTGATGGCGGCCCCAAGGAACATTCAAATAAATGCCTGTCACAAAACTATCCAACAAAGACATTTTGGCTCAGTAAAGGAAATGTTTGTTTTTTGCTTGTTACTATTTGAGGCTACTATGTCAGTGGGAGAAAGACATTTTGCAAGTAATGTAGTGAGTCAGAATAGACACTGGAGTTAAGTGTTCCTATTTTTTACTGATTTATTTCAGCAATGTTTTAAAACTATTTTAAAGATTATTGTCCAAGGCAGCTCTAGCTTGCTGGCTTCTCCCTTCCCCTCGCCACCCCAGATTTTCAAGCTGTTCTCCAAGAAGCTTCAGGAGCAGCTAGAAGAGAGGGCAAGTGGGGGGTCTGTCTACTGACACAACTGCTCATCCCCACCCTTTGCTCTTCCCATTCAACTAGAGCAGCTTTGCTCTGACCTTGTCTGGAACTCCTGGCCTCAAGCAATCCTCCTGCCTTGGCCTCCCAAAGTGCTAGGATTACAGGAAAAAGCCACCATGCCTGACAATTCTTGTTTATAATTGAATAATATTCCATGGTGTGTGTGTGTGTGTGTGTGTGTGTATAACCTTATTTTCCTTAGCAATTCATCCACTGATGGACATTGAGATTGATTCCATATCTTTGCTATTGTGACTAGTGCTATAATAAACATACACGTGCAAATATCTTTTTGATATAATGATTTCTTTTCCTTTGGGTAGACACCCAGTAATGGGATTTCTTTTTCTTTCTTCTTTGTGTAATTGTTTTATAAGACCTGTGAGTTTTACATTTTTGTACGTTTTTATGATGGCAAATATTGGCCTTTTGTTTCCATGTTTTGAACTCCTTTGAGTATTTCTTATAGGGCCAATCTAGGGGTGATGAATTCCCTCAGCATTTACTTGTATGAGAAATATTTTATTTCTCCTTCCTTTAGGGAGCTTATTCTGGTAGGATATAAAATTCGTGGCTGGCACTTTTTTTTTTGCTTAAGCACCTTGAAAATAGGATCCCAATTTCTTCTGGCTTGCAAGATTTCTGCCAATAAATGGGGTCTAATGGGGTTTCCTTTATAGGTGACTAGACACTTTTCTCTTGCTGATTTTAGGATTTTTTTTCCTTCATATTGACTTTAGACAGTCTATTCCTTCCTTAGAAATATTAGTAGAGGATTGTTAGATCATAGTACAAACATAGATTATTATATAACTATTCACAGTCATGTTTTATAAAAATATTTCATATGGGAAGATGTTGACTCCACAATGAATCTACAAAATTGTATGCATAGTATGATCACAATGTTTTTAAAAATTATATATAAATGCTGTAAATGTAATAAGACAATCCTACAGTATTTGAAGTTGTAAACTTCAGCTATGACATTAAAGGTAATTTTTATTTTCTCTGCACTGTTCTGAATTTTCTACATTTTCTATCAGTATACTATATAATAAAAACTATTATTAATTATGATTTCTATAATTTAACATGGTTTTTATTGTTCAAGCCTATAAAGTATTCACACTTGTTCTTATATTAAATAAAAAAGCTACATTTTTGTTATCATTTGACGTCTCAAATAATTAATGTCTCTTTAAGCTTTTCAAACTCTGAATGAAGTGCAACAAGTCACAGTCAAGTCTGCATTCCCCCAGTAATGGACAGCAACATGAACTACCCTATGCAGATAACACAAAAACTCTTTTTGATTTGGAAGAGAGACACCATTTTCATGCAGAAAAGACATCTTTCCAATACTGATCATCAAAATGAGCCTGTCTTCTCAGTGTACCTTGCCTCTGGCAGGCAGAGGGAGGCAGCTGCCAGGCTGCCAAGTGACAGGAGAATGCTGGGAATCACTTAAGAAGTAGATAACCCTCTTAGCATATATCATAAATCATGATATAAATGGAAAGGAATAAAAGAAAAAGTAGATGATATAGAGAAAATAGACTCACATGGCATGAAGACAAATACATGCACTCCTTTACACAATACCCCAGTACCCAGAGCATACCTAACTGCAAATGGTCTTCACCAGTTGTATGAATGATGTAAATAGGCTGAAAAATGTTATTTTTATGAGAAAATAGTACATATTTTGGCATATGTTTGCAATTCAGTTCAGCCTCATATAGAGCATTAAAAAAATTCCTAGCGTATACTAAACACTCAATTTTGCATTCATTATAAATCCATTAATTTGTGAACATTAGTATTAATCCTTTAAGCCATATAATTTAAGATCCTCCAGGTTCCTTTCAAGTTTTTAAAAAAATAAGTATGGGCCATCTTTCTCTCACTCTTTGCTTATAAAACGCTCATCTAAAGCTTGTAAACCTATCAGTTGTTGGCCATTGATTTTTATTTCTCTACTACCATTTGTTCATATATATTCTCTGTTTTTATTGTTCTCTTTGATGGTCTCTATGTGTTGCATTTGTTTTTTCCTTGAAGGCTGTTTCGCCCAATTCTGTCTCAGCAGGCCCCTTCTGTTCTGAGGGGTTGCAGGAGATAAGAGACTGGGTATTTAGATAGCCTTTGAGCACAGATACTACATACACCTGATACCATCTTGAAGTAAGATCATAAGGCCAGAGAATTCAAAAGTAATCACACAGCTTCAGGCTGTGACCAGAGACACTGCTCTTTCTTTTTTCCACAGTCCCAGGCTTTATCTACAATCCAAGATCAAGGGTAAAAGAGTAGGTAGCATTGGACTTGGTCAATTATATCGTCTCACACTCATTTTCCAAACTCTTGGGAAAAGGTGATCCTCTTACAGAGCCCTCTCCATGACTGTCGCCATCGAAAGAAACCTCCCAACTGGAAGTGTCTGTGCTGACCCTGTGGGATCTGCTGGCTGAGTGATCAGCCAGTGTCATGATCTCCATGGTGCTGGAGGGAGGAGAGGAAAACAAGCATTCACTAAGAGCCCCACTTCTCCCTGTGCCCAGCCGATGGCTACTAAACAGTCTGGAACTAAGGTAAGTGATTTTCCTGGGGAAACTGTGAGCAGTAGTGCTTGGCCAAAATCTCAACCAGGCAGAAGACAACTAACTGCTCAGTAAGATGATGTTCACACACTAGGTTTTCAGCTTTGTGTGGGAAAATGTTTATAAACTTTTATAAATGTCTACATTGACCGAAGTTTCTCCTAAATTAAAGACTGACCTCTAAAGTTTTTTTCTTTTCTATTCATTTTCTTTTTAAACTTCCTGGTGTTTTATTTCTACTTTGACATTTAATTATGAGCTTTTAGAATTACCCTAAAAAGAAAATATCTCTGCTCAGACTTTAAATACTAGCACAATAATACCACTTACTTCACTAAGTCTAGGACATTTTAACCTCACACAAACCTGGCAAAGAACCAACAGATTTGCTATGTGTGTTCTCTATTGAGATGATAAACAATGCCTTTTCATATGTGAAGAGTCATCAATCATATCGGGCCTAGAAAGAGTGAAAAAAGAAAAACATTCCTGAAGTAATGGTCAAAATGATTGCTCAAGGAAAAATATATATTAAAAAATATATAGGATTACTGGAGAGTTTTGCTGAACTCTACAAGCTTGGGAACTGTCAAACCATTTTTACTTCTGTGTAAGACGTTCAGGGAACAAATTAGACATTTGTTGAGAAGCTGCAAGACAGTTTAATTAACTTTCTTTTATAGGACAAAAGGCTACCATTTAATGCAAAATCCTCAGGAGGCTATTCTGAATTGACTGATTCAGGCAGTAATATTTTGAATTCCATTTGAGCTTATTGATTCCTTCATCTGAGAAATAAACAATCAAGAAGAAACATGAAGCAGCTGTAGAGGCAGCAACCCAGGTCTTCCAGGCTTTACTCTAAATCACAACAAGGGATATGGTAAATTGCTTCCATTCATATATGCTTCTAGGCTGTTCCTTATGTGAAAGATTACTTATCTTCTAACTTCTTTTTCTGTCTTTCATTAAACTAAGAAGGATGCCTAATGGCTAGCAATAAAGAAAATTATACTAAACAATTGAAAAAAAATCTTTCCTAGCAGACTAGCTAAAGAAAAATATATTGAGTTTTATAATCAGCATGAGTTGAGAATGATGTTCTTATTATCTGTGAGATGGTTTTTTGGGCTGTGCAGTCCCGGAATGCTAGCACTTGCTGGAAACCCACAGCTGCAGGGAAGACAGCTATGATTAATGATCCATCAGCACCCCAGGTATATGAGACATAAAGTTCACTTGCATTTCCATTTACAAAACAAAATATATCTAGCAATAAACAATGCCTTCAACCTTGATCTTTTTCTAAACTAATCCTATTCATTAATCAAACTAAACCATTATTCTAAACCCCAAAAGTTGAATATGCTGCAAAATGTTGCCAGATACTGTAAGGAAGAGTTGATTTGTGACTATGCTGGTGAGAAGGGTGGTCTTTTGTTTCCTTTATTTCTCCAAAAGTTTGCTGCTTAAAATGTATCTAAAATTCATAATTTAAAAGCCTCAATTTCTTAAGCTAGTGATACTTGATTGTCATTCAAATAGCTGCTGATATGCAAAGGACCACACTACAGCGAAATTGTAGAGCAAAGCTAATGTTTCCATTTGTGCACACATGAAGACAGACCAAGGGTTGGGAGTCCACCTAAAAATAGAATAACCTAGCATAGGACATGTGGGAAACCTCACTCTGGCTGAAGCCAAAAGGACTCTTGGAAATCTTCAATCACATTTTTTTGCCTGAGCCATACATCGCAGTGTGTTGCCATCATGTTACATATATTTACTCTCTCCTAAAGATAAATTTCATTCCTTTACCCTAGGAACTGTTCCTTTGCAGTATAAGAAATTCATAATAATCAAATTGTAATTATTCAATTATTTTAAGATCCATTTTGACTTTGGCAGCATGTATAAACAATCTTAAAATTTTTTTTAATCTCTTGGGCAGTAATTCCACGTCTAGTAATCTATCCTAAGAAAATAACCAAACATAAGATTAGATACATTAATGTATGAGTCTGTATGTATGTCTCAAGATGTTTGCCACAACATTATATATAATCGAAAAAAATAAAATACAATGATAAAGAAATTTTTAAAATTTTCAAATCATTTTTAAAATAAAATTCAAAACAACCATATGTTAAAATATTAAACCCTCACTAAAAATAATATTTTGGAAGCTATTAGAAAAAGTTTTGTTTTCATTTTAACTATAAAAATCCAGATGATAAAACTGTATGTTACAAAATTAATTATGTGAAATTTAATATATTTGTGAAAAATTTTCAAATAGCATATATTTTTTATAAATCAAAGGAAATGCACCAAAGTGTTATATATTTGGTTATTTCTTGGGTATTTGGATTCTGAATGATTTTTAAAATTTTTTTTTATTCACTACTTTTTAAATTTTTTTTTTATATTAATGATCAGAAAAAAGATATTCAATAAATAGTAAGTACAATTATAGAATGTGCATGCTTTCTACATAGACAATGTTTTATGTGGTCTACCATTTACAAGTCTTTATGAAGGTTTTTCATTCTATTTATTTTACTAAGAAGAAAACCAAACTGTTTTCTCGGTTTTAATTTTCCTAGTATAGTTTTAAGTTTCTCATGTGGGAGGGAGTTTAAGGGTAACATATCACCATGCTGGATCTGAACAGGCCATCAAAGAAACATATCATTAGAGTTAAACTTACAAAACTAAGTTATAATAAAAATTCATTACATCTCAGCAAACTAGGAATAGAGAGAAACTTGATAAAAAAATCTACAAAAAAACTAACAACATATTTAATGATGCGAAACTAGAAGATTTCCAATAAGACCAGGAACAAGGCAAGTATGTCCCCTCTCACCACTCCTTTTCAACATCATACTGAATGCCCTAGCTAAAGCAATAAAATAAGAAAAGGAAATTAATAGTGCACAGACTGGGAAGAAAGAAATAAAGCTGTCTTTGTTCATAGATGACATCATTGTCTGTGTAGAAAATCTGAGAGAATCAACAAAAAAACTCCTGGAATTAATAATTGTAGCAAGTTTGTAGATACAAGATTAATATACAAAAGTTTATTGTTTTCCTGTGTACTGTCAATGAACAAGTGAAATTTGAAATTAAAAACACAATACCATTTATATTAATGCCCCCCAAAATGAAATAGTTAGGTATAAATCTAATAAAATATGTACAAGATTTATATGAGGAAAACTACAAAGCTCTGATGAAAGAATTCAAAGAACTAAACAAATGGAGAGATATTCCATGTTCATGGACAGAAAGACTCAACTTTATTAAGATGTTTGTTCTTCCCAACTTGACCTATAGATTCAACATAATCCCAATCAAATCCCAGCAAGTTATTTTTTGGATATTAACAAACTGTTTTTAGAGTTTATATGGAGAGGCAAAAGATCTAGATTAGCCAACACGGTATTGAAGGAGAAAATCAAAGTGGGAGGACTGGTACTATTCAATGTCAAGATTTACTATAAAGCGTAAAGAAGTGTGGTGTTGGCAGAAGAATAGACAAATATATCAATGGAACAGAATAGAGAACCCAGAAGGAGACCCACGAAAATGTAGTTAACTGATTTTTGGCAAAGGAGCAACGGCAATACAATGAAGAGGAGATAGTCTTTTCAACAAATGGTGCTGGAACAACTGAATATCCACATGCAAAAAATTGCATGGGACCTCACACCCTTCACAAAAAATTAACTCAAAATGAATCATAGACCTAAATGTAAAATACAAAGTATACAACTCCTAGAAAATAATGTAGGAAAAAAATCTAGATGACTTTGGATTTGGTAATGACTTTCAATATAACATCAAAGGCACAATCCACGAAGGAAAGAATTGCTAAGTTGAACTTCATTTAAGTTACAAACTTCTGCTCTGGGCCGGGCACAGCGGCTCACGCCTGTAATCCTAGCACTCTGGGAGGCCGAGGCGGGAGGATCACTCAAGGTCAGGAGTTCGAGACCAGCCTGAGCAAGAGCGAGACCCCCATCTCTACTAAAAAAATAGAAAGAAATTATCTGGACAACTAAAAATATATATAGAAAAAATTAACCAGGCATGGTGGTGAATGCCTGTAGTCCCAGCTACTCGGGAATCTGAGGCAGAAGGATTGCTTAAGCCCAGGAGTTTGAGGTTGTTGTGAGCCAGGCTGATGCCACGGCACTCTAGCCTGGGCAACAGAGCGAGACTCTGTCTCAAAAACAAAACAAAACAAAACAAAACTTCTGCTCTGAAAAAGACACTGTCAAAAGAATAAGAAGACAAGCCACACATTGGGAGAAATTATTTGCAAAAGATAAATCTTATTAAAAAAATCTATTATGCAGAGTATACAAAGAAATTTTAAAACTCGGGAATAAGAAAATGAACAAACAATCTAATTGAAAAATGGGCTGAAGACCTTAACAGACACCTCACCAAAGAAGATATGCAGATGATAAATAAACCTGAAGAAAAATGCTTCCCATCCTGTGTCATCAGGGAAATGCAAATTAAAACAACAATGAAATACTACTATATACCTAATAGAATAGCCAAAATCTAGAATACTAACACCAAATGCTGACAAGAATGTGATGAGAATGCAGAATGGAATAGTCACTACAGAGGTCAGTCTGTCAGTTTCTTACAAAACTAAACAATACTCTTAGCATATGATCCAACAATCACACTCTGACATTTACTCAAAGGAGCTGAAAACTTATGTCCACACAAAAACCTGAACAGGGATATTTACAGCAACTTTATTCATAAATGCCCAAACTTGGAAGCAACCACGATGTCCTTCAGTAGGTGAATGGATAAACTGTGGTATATCCAGACAATGGAATATTATTCAGTGATAAAGAGAAATGAGCTATTAAGCCATGAAAAGACATAAAAAATCTTAAATGCATATTACTAAGTGAGAGAAGCCAATATGAAAAGGCTACATACTGTATGGTTCCAACTATATGAAAAAGAAAAACTATGGAGACAGTAAAAAGATCAGTGATGGCTAAAGGTTGAGGGGAGGGAGGAATGAGTAGGCAGAGCACAGAGGATTCTTAGGGCAGTGAAACCATTCTGTATGGTAATATAATGGTGGGTATGTGTTATAAATTTGTCCAAACCCATAGAGGGTACAACACCAAGAGTGAACCCTAATAAAAATATTATGGACTTTGGTGGGTGATAATGATGTATTAATGTAGGTTTATCAATTGTAACAAATGTGCCACTCTGGTGAGGGATGTTGATAATGGTGGAAGCTATGCATATGCAGGGGAGAGGAGGCATATGGAAAATCTGTATCTTCCATTCAATTTTGCTGTGAATATAAAATTGCTCTAAAAATTAAAGTCTATTTTTTTAAGAAAAACTATTGCAAAATAACAAAGTAATTAATAACTTCTCATCCTGAGAGGCAGCTTTGAATCTGATGAAATGAAGGGAAGAAATGCATGTTACATATTCATGTTTTTAAAGAGTTCACACCATCCTTGTCTCTCATTAGTGCTATGTCATCACACAACCGATGGCAAATGTTTTCTGATGACAGGGTACTATTGCCCAGAACGTATTTCACTAGTTAAAGAAACTTACAGATTATTTCCATTTGGAAAAAAAAAATTTAACTACTCACAAGATTTTTCCATACTGAACGTGTACAGACTTTACTTTTCTTGTCATTCCCTAAACAATATAACGTAACAAGTATTCACATAGCATGCACATTGTGTTAGGTAATGTAAGTAATCTAGAGATGATTTAAAGTATACAGGAGGATGTGCATAGGTTATATGTAAATACTATATCATTTTATATTAGAGACTTGAGCAACTATGGATTTGGGTATCCACAGGGGTCCTGGAGTGAAGTCCCCGTGGATTCTGAGGGATGACTGTGCTACAAGGAAGCACAACCTCCTTATACAATGCATAGTCTTCATAACTTTAAAGAATTCCCAATATGGTCATGCAGCCTGAGCACTCATCTTATGTAAACTGTGTCTATCTTATTGAAAATAGTTTACAATTAATGCAACTTTTAGCATTGGTCTAGGCTAGTCAGGATCTCAAAGTAATCTAACCATTAAAATTTTTTTCTTTCACAACATCTGTTTGCAACTCATCTGTTTGTTTATTTGACATTCTGTTTAGTTCTCCATACATATTATTATATTAGGATCACAATTTTGAAAAAAAACTATTATTCTTTTAACAACGTTGAATAACATTATCGCCTTTTGTAACCGGACACAATGAAAGAAAACATGGTACCTATTCAACAAAATGGAGCTGTTGTTGACCATCTGGAATGTTCTGTTGAACTTAAAATTTCTTTCTTCTTGCTTTCCTTTTCCTTCATTCTTTCTGTTTTCCTTTTGAAAATGTCCTAATTCTCATAAAAACATATTTATCTCTTCAGTTATCATTTTTATTATCTTTTTTTTGTTTTGGCTATTTTGACCCTTTTCCATACTGTCATGATTTTTGTCGATGAGATATTTCAGTTACCTTGTGATATAGTTAGAGAATTTTGATATTTTGAAGCTGCTACAAGTCTTCTATCTCCCAGAATAAGTTTTTTGGTAGGATATTTTTTCCATTTTATTTAGATTTCAACATATTCAATGATTTAAGAAAAATGTACAAAATTAATCTGAAGTTAAGGTATGCAAAAGTGTAATTCAAATGTGTTTTTAAAAATTGCTCCTAGGGCCGGGTACGGTGGCTCACGCCTGTAATCCTAGCACTCTGAGAGGCCGAGGAGGGAGGATTGTCTGAGCTCAGGAGTTCGAAACCAGCCTGAGCAAGAGTGAGACCCCGTCTCTACTAAAAATAGAAAGAAATTATATGGACAACTAAAAATATATAGAAAAAATTAGCCGGGCACGGTGGCGCATGCCTGTAGTCCCAGCTACTCGGGAGGCTGAGGCAGGAGGATTGCTTGAGCCCAGGAGTTTGAGGTTGCTGTGAGCTAGGCTGATGTCACAGCACTCTAGCCTGGGCAACAGAGCAAGACTCTGTCTCAAAAAAAAAAAAAAAAAATTGCTCCTATATTGTATAAGGCTATGTAAATTAGTAATCAGATTACTCCTATAGTACATACATCAAGTTGTTGATGGATAAATGTAGGAATTTTTATCACAAGAACCCTCTTCAGGCCATTTTACTACATTTGGGGAAATTTGTGTGCAGTTTTGCTATATCATTTAGTTTTGCTACATTAGTGTCAATATTATATGTTGTTTCATCTGAAACTACTGTTGGGATAAGATGTATTGGACCAGTTAATATATGAACCCATACATTGGGGTGCATAAAACTTCACACAAAAATATTTCAGATGCGTGTGGCATTGTTACAGTTTTGCTCTATAAACGCAAAGATTCTCATAAATTCTCTCCTGCCTGACTCCCATGAAAAAAGGAAAAATGTATAGAGTATTAAACATTTTATATTCTGAATTATTTATTTTATCTGTGTTAGAACTTTCATTTTGACTAGGCATTGTAGAGAACTAAATCTTCCAATTTTGCATGTCTGATAATTGAAAGAAATTTCAGCAGACTAGCTTCAGGTCTATATATCTCAAACTCACTTTCTCTTGTACAACCCTCATACTTCCAGGGCTGGATATATAGTGCATGTTCACATTGCAACATAATCTCTGGCCCTATACTTGGTGTTTCATATTGGGTGAGTCAGCACCATGGATAATAGTGGTATTCCTGAAAGTCATTCCTGTTCCCGGATAACTACCAATAAGCGACAACACCAGAAGTGATTATATAGCCATACATATTGCCCATTAAACCAACAATAAATGTTTCCCCAGGTTAATTCTCTTTATTGGTAATACCTCAAACCCACACTCTTCTAAAGTCCCTGACACCCAGGGGCAAGTATATGACAAAGGAAAAATTGGAGTGGAAAGAGATAATTGTCTCAGCTAGTGAAAATATCTTACTTTGGCAAATCTTACAAAAACAAGATTATGTGAACACATTTCTAGGGTCCTCAGGCCCTTGGCAATGGTCTACGAAAGTGAAGAGATTTGAAGTTTCATAGTAAATCTGCTTCTGACGACCACCAGCAAAATACATCATAGTAAATTATAGTTTATTGATTACTCTTGACATACTGCTGTTGGTAATATATAATGAAGAAATATCAGATAAACTTTATAATTTAATTATATAATTTAACGATTATTAATTCTTAATTATGTAATTATGATTTAATTGTTTAATAATAAATTAGTAACAATAGGGCACATGTTTATAGCATGTATTACATAGCAGGCACTTTGCCAGGGTTGTTTAATCTTCACATCAACACTATGAGAGAGGTACGCTATTATCCCCACGTTAGAGATCAGGAAACAGAGGAACAGAGAGGATATGGGATTTGCTCTAGGTCACACAATCAGTTCTTTGCAAAATTGCCAAGTATAATTTGTATTTTATACTCTTTTTTCCATTCCTATTCAAAATTTTGTGTTTGCTGTTTTAGCTAGTAATACCTAACCTAGTATTATACTTGTCCCAGGGCAGGTGTTTAGTAAATAATTGTTGCTGAATAAATGAAGTCAGGTTGGTAGTATTTACTAAGTCAGAAACAGAGCTTGAACTCTCTAACTGGAATGCTTCTGGAAGCTGACATAAGAAAAAAATAATCACATGGCCATATTTAACTGTTTATTGCAGGTGATAATTTAAGTGGTGCAATCCATCTTTAAAAATATATTCTTTTTCCCTACAGTTGATCCTTGTTGTCAAATATCAGATCATCTTAGGAATAAAGAAATAGAGAGAAGGACATAAAACACTGATTAAAATCTGTAATTAACTGTTACCAGCATTTCAAACTTCCAATGTTGCTGTCCCACTTTAATCTCAGCTGTATGAAATATGTAATTGCTTTCTAAACACACACGGGCAGCTAATTCAATAGGATCCCCCAACAGCCTTTGTCTTGTAGCCCAGAAATCAGCATTATTATATGCAAACCTCAAAATGTAACTATAGTATTCATGCTATAGATAGGTATAAACTACTGTAAGTCCAGTAAATTCATTAATTTGATTGTTTCCATTATCTTCATTTTATCTATTTTTTTCTTTTAAAATTTTGTTTATATGTTTCATACTTCCAATGACCAAAGAATATAATACTTCTATCAAATGGCTGAAACTATTGTTTCCAGTAATTCCAGAAAGATGGCTTTACTAATATCTGCCTGGTCTGATTTTTGAGCTCATTGGATCAGTGCTCATTGCTGGAGTTCATAAATATTATGCTTAAATCCAACCTTTCAGGTGTGGAGGACAGAGGGAGGCTCTCTACCCCTCTATCGCCTCTTCTCTCCTGTGCCCAGTGGCCTCAGTCTCTGCTCCTGTCATTTGCATTTGAGTCTATTCTATTTCTTCAGTTCAAGCTCGTGATTAACACTTCTGGAGCTTTGCCAGACAACTCAGGAGTGAGTCTTCCAGTGTCTCATTCCCTAAGGCAGCAAACTCAATCTATTTAGAGAGCTGTTAATTAATTGAACTAGGTTTGGTCAGGTATTTATGAACAGAGAAAACAGGAATGGAAACGATAAGTGTGCCTTTAGAAAAAGACTGAGTAAGCTACATGTAAATTTTTTTTTTTTTTTAAAGCAACCTAACAAAAAGAATCTCTCTGAAAGGGGTTTTCCTCTATTCTCCTTTAGTTTTTCTTCTTAACCAAATTTGAGAGAACACACTCACTCTATTGTGATATCAGTTGCATCCCAAATATGCTTGTAAACTTGGGCAAAATGCAGAAAGGAACTGAGAGGAATGTAAATACTGTATGTTCTCTCTGCAGAGCTGTTCGAGAAAAGGCTGTTTACTCAGAAAGAGAGTTTTAGAAAGTGTGCCTGCCATCTGTAGTCCAGATGATGATGATTGTGGTGATGAATTAAACATTTAGAAATAAAATATAATGGTTGTTTCTGTTTTCAAGGATAAGGCAACTGAAAAACTGTTTCATTACCCTTAATGTAAAAAATAGCGAGAATTTGTTTATGTATTTCATGTCTATAACTTAGAAGGTATAAGAGGAAAGATATGTTGATTGTGAATATTTGCGAGTATGTCTTGGCACAATTTCTCTATAGGTTATAGTGCACGGATAATGTGCTAAGACAAAGGGACAATGCCATAATGTTGAAAGCATCATCATCGTCATTATCATTACTCACTCTCTAAAAAGGAATCATAATCTAAGATAGAGTGATTATTTCATGTGTTGCTACTCACATGCATGATGCTACACCTATTAATTAATTTATCATGACTATCACCATTTCTGAAGCTATGAAAAGACATTTAGCAAAGTGGCATGATTCTTTACTGAGTGAGATGCAAAAAGAAAAAAACAAACAGACAAAAAACTAATTGGGTATGATTCTTGAGCGCTGTCCGTCAAGAGCAGGTAGTCTAAAACAGACATAGAAAAGGGCAATGAAAATATTTGGTACAGTCATAAGATAGCCACAAAATCAAGTCCCCATAGAAGTATTTTGAGGTGGTTAAAAAAAAAAAGAAGAGCACGTTGGGTGTGGTGTGGTGTGATGGAGTAGGGGCAGGAGGGATAGAGCAGTGTTGATGGAATCATTGCCTTTCATCCAAAAGTCAAGAGACGATTTTGGTACGAAGTGGAATTTCAAATATTTGTGCAATCGAGAAGGTTGAGAAGGAGGCATACAAGACAGAAAGTGAAATCAAGCTGGACCATGGAGGTGGTGAGGCATAGAGTGGCCTGTGCTGCCAAATACAAAATATTAATTCCAAGCAGGCTACTCCCCTGCAACTCAAGATACTTAGTAAAAGGCTCTAGGTTTTGAAGAATTAAAGAGTGTCCTGACCTTCTTTCTGATCAATCTACTCTTTCTCACAAACCTTTGTACTTCTTTGCCATTAACAGAAACAACCAGTTGTTTTGATCAAATAGCACATATTCCTGGTTGAGAATGCTAGCAACGATGTGGTTAAAGTGGTCCTCGTGGATGGGTGGTTGAAGTGGTCTAGGCTGGATGGGGAAGGTTTGGGTACTGAAGGCAGGTTGATAAGAAGAGTCCTATCCAGTGGGGTGTGCTGGAGTCAGCTCCTACAATATCCTGAAAGGAAATTTATAAATTCTCAGGAATTTTGTAAGCCAGTTGTTACACATAGCTATTATTTAAAATATATTAAACAAGTTAGATTAAAAACAAAAGTAATACATATTCATATCCTTCCACTTCCTAATTTTTTTTTTTTGCCTATTTACTATATACTTTCAAGGTAATTTTCTTGTATTATAGCTATCTATATGATGGAAATATAATAGTATGGAATGGTGCTACTAGACATCTCTTCCCAATGCTATGCTCAGTGACAACATGGTGGTGGCTTAAAGTCAGCTATGTTGGTGAACATTTGCCAGCATATCGCTGATCCTAGCTACAATATTCCATCTTCAAGAGTGGTCCTGATATTTACATCAGAGCTGATTTTAAAAGCAAAATAAAATTCCATTAAAAAGTAGATGTGAGAAATCTATAAGGGTATAAGAGAAGTACCCAAGCTAACATTTCTCTGATCTTGCTGTCTTTGATTTCTGAACATTCAAGTATTCATTCAGTGGTATTTATTGAGCAGATTCTACCACCATGCTAGGCTCTCTGGATACAAGGAAGATGAGTTACCTGCCATCAGGGAGCCTGTAGCCTAATATGCCACCCAAGGAGTCCATGGATGATGACAATAGAGATTGGTATGGGAGAGTAGCACAAGGTGCATGGGAGCACAGAGGAGGGAAACTGAAGTGCTAAGGCAGGTGTGGGACTAACACCATAAACAGCATATTTGGTGTCAACTAAGGTAGGTTATTGGGGAATCTTATAGGAATAAGCATTAAAATGTACATTAACTCTTATCATGCCTCAGAGAGGCACAGGTTGTACCCTGGGAGAGGGACCCCCATAGCTCTGAAGCTGAGCAAAGTTGGGAGGGAGCAGGTAGCATCTACCAATGGCATAAAAATGGGAACTGGAAAGCTTTACAGCATAAGGAATGGCCTTGCTAATGAGAAGGGCATCCTGGTAATGGAAGTTTGCCCATTCCAGTTGGCAATTATTCAGTAATTCCTGCCAGGAGCTCAGTGCTAGGCTATCAGAGTACATCTGTTCCTTCTCATTCACCCAGACTGAGAGTGTCTGGGGGAGGAGGAAGGAGTTTGTGGAAAGAGGAGGCCTAATCTGAGTCTTGAAGGGGGCAATAATGGAAGGAGGAACAAGACAAAAGCCACATCCAGGTAACAACTACCATGACACCATTGTTAATTCTCATCTAAAGCGCTATTTCTGAAATGTTTAGAAATAAACTTGGAAGGTAGGAAGAGAAAGGTGATAAGATAGTATACGGAGAGACGAGAAACATTGCCACTCACTTGCTGATAAGGTTTTCAGTTGGGTGCCTCGGTTTGGTCCTGGAACTCTGCAATGGTGATTAAATTCTGATCCAACTCCTGGACAAATACTTCTAATATCAGGCAACTGAGAAGTAAATTGAAATGACATTATTAGAAATAAGTGTCTATGTATAATAATCTGCTGTTTCTTTGCCTGAAAGAAGAGAGTTCATCATCTGTATTCATTGCTTTTGAAACTGCTAAACTGAATCCTATATTTCTTCATGCTGAATTGAAGCCTGCAGTTATCAAAATGCTGACAAGTTGAGTTATTGGCTATTTTCAGGAATCATACGAAGAGTTTCCCGTTAATAACATTCACGCTGTACATTGATAGAAGAGAATTATTTAGAGCTATCAAATGTATTATTACAACATATCCTGTATGCCCTGAAGAAGACTTTTTTGACTTACAGAAAGAAAAAGCGATATTTACAGGAGGTCAACGAATGACAAAATACCATTACTTACAATAAATGGGAAAAATGTAGCAGTGCAATTCTATGACAACTCAATTAAAATCTGCCACTCTCTTTCTGTTTTTCTGCAAAGTTTACCATGCTCACCTCACAGAAAACAAGAGGTAAAACTAGAAAAGCAGAACTCAGATGAAGAAATTTGTTCTAAATGCTGATTTACCACGTGGGCTTAAAAATCCCTACCAAGAAAAAAAAATTGATAATTTCCTTTATTTCATACTAAAAATATTATAAATTGCCCACTTGAGGAGATATTAGTATATCATGTGCCTTCAATAAAAAAAAGAAAATATGTTAAAATATTCTGATTTGAAATATAAAAGTAATGGATCAGAGGTAAATATATAAGGAATGGCTCATATACAAAAAAAATTACTACTGTGGAGTGTGGGAAGTCTTATTTGGCAAATAAGAACCTCAAACTTCCTTCTTATGGTGGAATTGACTACAGAAATAGTTCTGAAACCTTTTCTATGCTTCAATTCATGAACTATTTTGATACATTCAATATCATTTTGAATACATCCCTTCATACATGATGTTATATACATATAACTATATTCCACACCCCCACAACACATAAACACACATGCACAATCCAAGAATGATGGGTAAATGCTGGTACCTTTTGATGCCACTCATCCAGCAGTTGACATTCATTGCATAGTTCCTACATACCAAGTATTGTTCTAGGCACTGGCATAGACACATGTATAATACTTACTTCCTGTTCTCAGAAAGGTATCTTCTAGTAGATGGAGAAATACATAAAAAAGACAAATCAGATGCCAAATTCAGGAAAGGGCACAACAAAAAAAGACAACTACAGACCAATATCCCACATGAACACAGATGCAAAAATCCTCAACAAAATACAATATTAGCAAACCAAATCCAACAACACATGAAAAGAATAATTCATCATGATCAAGTAGGTTTCATCCTAGGGACATAAGGGTGGTTCAACATATGCAAATCAAATACGATTTATCACATAACAGAATTAAAAACAAAAGCCATATGATCATGTCAACAGATGCAGAAAAAACATGCAATAAAAACCAGAACCTCTTCACGATAAAAACTCTTAACAAACTACACATAGAAGGAATATACCTCAAAATAATAAATGCCATATATGACAAACCCACAGCCAACATCATACAGAAATCATTCCCTCTAAGAATTGGAACAAGACAAGGATGCCCATTTTCATGACTTTCATTTAACGCAGTACTAAAAATCCTAGCCAGAACAATCAGGCAAAAGAAAGAAACAAAGTGTATCCAAATTGGAAAGGAGGAAGTCAAACTATCCCTGTTTGTCAATGATATGATTTTATATCTAGAAAGCCCTAAAGACTCCTCAAAAGACTCCGAGAATTGATAAATTAATTCAGTAATCAGGTTACAAAGTCAATGTACACAAATCAGTAGCATTTCTATACACTAATAACAGCAAAGCTGAGAATCAAATCAGGAACTCAGTACCATTTACAATAGCTGCAAAAAAAACAAACAAAAAAAACACCTAGGAATATTCTTAACCAAGGAGGTGAATGATCTCTACCAGGAGAACTACAAAACACCATTGAAAGAAGTTGTAGATGACACAAACAAATGGGAAAACATCCCATGCCTCCTGATGCTCATGGATCAGAAGAATCAATATCATTAAAATGTCCATATTACCCAAAGTGATTTACAGATTCAGTGCAATCCTCATCAAAATACCAATGTCACTTTTCACAGATCTAGAAAAAACAATCCTATATTTCATACGGAATCAAAAAAGAGTTCAAGTAGCCAAAGCAATTCTAGGCAAAAAGAACAAATCTGGAGGAATCACATTACCTGACTTCAAATTATACTACAAAGCTATAGTGACCAAAATAGCATAGTACTGGTACAAAAGTAGAGACATAGATCAATGAAACAGAAGAGAGAACCCAGAAATAAAACCATATACCTACAACCAACTGATCTTTGACAAAGCAGACAAAACATACCCTGGGGAAAGGACATTCTATTAATAAATGGTGGTGGGAAAATTGGATGGTCACATGCAGAAGAATGAAACTGGATGCCTATCTATTACCATATACATAAATTAACTCAAGATGGATTAAAGACTTAAATGTAAGACCTGAAATCATAAAAATTCTAGAAGAAAACTTAGGAAAAACTCTTCTGGACATTAACCCAGGCAAAGAATTTATGCCTAAGACCGCAAAAGCAAATACAACAAAAATAAATAAATGGGACTTAAATTAAACTAAAAAGTTTCTTCACAGCAAAAGAAATAATCAACAGAGCACATAGAAAACATAGAATGGAGAAAATATTCACAAACTATACATTTGACAAAGGACTAATACCCAGAATCTATAAGGAACTCAAATAAATCAGCAAGAAAAAAGGAAATAACCTCATTTATTAATAAAAGTGGACAAAAGACACGAACAGGCATTTTTCAAAAGGACAAATGGGCAACAAACATATGAAGAAATGCTCAACATCATTAATCATCAGGGAAGTGCAAATTAAAAATCAAATTGAGATACCACCTTACCCTTGTCAGAATTGCCATTATTAAAAAGTCAAAAATAATAGATGTTGGCATGGATGCAGTGAAGAGGAACACTTATATACTATTGATAGGAATGCAAATTAGTACAACCTCTATGGAAAACAGTATGCAGATTCCTCAAAGAAATAAAAGTAGACCTACCATTCAATCCAACAATCCCACTACTGGGTATCTACCCAAGGGAAAAGAAGTCATTATATCAAAAAGACACATGGACTATCTACATTTATTGCAGCACAATTCACAATTGCAAAGATACAGAATCAACTTAAGTGCCCATCAAATGATGAGTGGATAAAGAAAATGTGGCAAATATATATTATATATAAAATATATATATATACACACACACACACACACACACACCATGGAGTACTACTCAGCCATAAAAAGGAAATAATGTCTTTTGTAGCAACTTGGATGGAACTGAAGGCCATTATCCTAAGTGAAGTATCTCAAGAATGAAAAAACAAATACTACCTGTACTCACTTATATTAATAAGTGTGAGCTAAATAATGGGTACACAGTCACACAGAGTGTTAAAATGGACATTAGAAACTCAGAAGAGGGGCAGTTGGGAGGGAGGTGAGAGATCAAAAATTACCTATCAGGTATAATGTACATGCGATGGGTACATCTGACTTCACCACTATAAAATTCATCCACATAACAAAAAACCACATGTACTCCCTAAATCTATTGAAATTAAAAAAAAGAAATTATAAAAAGTAAAAAAAGACAAATCACAATATAACAAGGTAAGTAATCTTGTCAAAAAGGTATGGAGGATAATGCTACAAAATTAACCAAAATAGAGGTATTCATCTTGCCCAGAATCAAGGGAAACCTCACAGAGAAATTTACACTTAAAGGAATAAGATTTGTCAGACAAGGAAGGTGGAAAGGTATGGAATTAATAAATTTCAAATCATTCTAAAAAAAAAACTATAAAAAATCATCAAAATTTTCCTGAATACCAGTACTTAGACTACTTAAAAGACTTTTCTGAACCACGAGCCATCCTTAAGACATACTTTAAAAACTTGAAAGAGGAGACCCCTTCTTCCATATTTTCTGTAGTTTCTAATTCATTAGCAGTGGCATTCCATAAATTAAATTCTTTCCTTTGTATTCCTTCAAATTATGCTTTAGGAGTTTGAGAACTGTGATTTCTTACATTATCTACTTTTTAATGAGATACAGTAACTTTTTCTTACAACATTGGAAATAAACATTTCAAATTCTCTACTGCTTCATCTTTCTAGGGTACCTGTGGAGGCAGATTTTTAATTCAATATGTCTTATATTTCATTTACTTCTTGATGCCATTTAATGTGTTCTACTTGAGAAGTAATTGAACAACCTCTTGGGTCAAGAGTTTCCATTTTGACCTACATTTCTTAAGTGTTAAAGTAACAAGGTGATTCTGAATGAGATAATACTCTAGGAATTTTTTTTAAGATCTTGATGATAAAAGTCTGAAAATAATGAGACTGAGCTTGGTACAACCCTATCTGGGCTGGGCTATTAATATTCCTCACTTGAGTGTGATTGCAGATTGATTAGCTAGAACCTTGGAAACTGTGCTGTGGCAAAGGTACTGCTATGCGTTTACTAAGTCATTTCTTCCTGTTGGACTCATAGGGAGTGTCTATTTCTCAGGCTCCCCTGGGGTTGGTTGGACCCATGAGGCTGAGTTCCGGCCACCGGGGTGGAAGTGGTGCAGGCCACAGAACTCACCACGACTCTCTGGCTTCCCTTTTTCTGCCATAGCCATCCTGAAGGTACCAGATGAGGTACCTATAATATTATATATAATTCGGTAGGGCTACTCAATGTAGATCAGGCTTCGTATAAAAGAGAAATTAACATTTATGTTGATTGCTTTTGTGGTGTTGGAGTGCTTGTTGCCACAGCAGAGCCTATGTTATCCTTTCTGGTACAACCATGTGATTGTCTTGTTGGAGCCATTAGGTCAGAACATGGTACATGACACTGAGGGTGGAGTTTCCTCAAAAGGAACAGATACTCCCAGAATCAGTCATCTCGGAAAATGATCAGGCCTGGAATACGAAATAAGGATTTAGTGAGCAACTTGGGAGAGAGAACATTTTTCTTCTTTTGGGGGCCAGAGGCCTAAGGCAGGGAGATTCCTGGAGCATTTCTGACATGAGGATGAGTATGATGGATGGAGAGTCCAACAGGGACATAGAACCTCCATCTGGTCAGGACAGAGGGAGAGCCAGGGGACACTAGACTGGGCTTGTGCCAGGTCAATATTGTAAAGTTTTCTTCATGTTGCATTTTCCTTCCATTTTCCTCAAATCTTCAATAAAGTCTACTTCAAGGTACAGCTTGGTTTCAGCTGTACTTCGGACAATTATGGAAAAACTTGCCTTTGCTTCCAACGCACAAATAAAGGAGAGAACAGTGTCCTTATCCCCAGAGCTTACTAGTAAAGAACCAGCAGGCCCAGCTGAATGTCAGAGAGCAGAGTGTGGAAAGAAGAGATGACAAAGCAGCACTGTAACTGATTTGGTATCCTTTTCTGTCTGAAACATAGGTAAAACTAAGATGCTGAGCACCAGAAATATTCTGTTACCAGACTACCTTCCTGATTTCAGTGAGTTGCAAGCTGCAATTTCACGGTGCAATTTTCCACAAGGGTTACCCAGTAGGAAACACATCATTCTGTCTGCCTTGCTGGCATTAGCTCCTGCACTGTAACAGTGAGGATGTTACATGATGCTGCAGTAACAAACAGCCCGGCAATCTCAGAGGCATAAAATAAAAAGAGTTTATTTCTCGTTTCCGCTACATGCTTACTGCAGGTCAACTGTAGTCTCTGTTCAAAGTTGTCCTCTTTCTTGGGCTCAGGCTGGGGGAGTAGCCACCATCTGCAGTGTGGCCAGTCACTGTGACGGAGGGACAGAGAACACAGCAAAGGATGCACTGGCCCTGAAAGCTTCTACCCAGGAGTGATGCATGTGACTTCTGCTTCCAAAACAAGTTCCACTCATGGCGAAGGGTGAGGCATGGTCAGAGCATTGTGTACAGCCTGTTGATTCACAGCCCCCCCCACCCCCCCACCAACACACATTTCCTGTGAAATCTCTTGAGTCCCTTGCTGGAGAGTATGTTGTTTTAATTCAGTAAACTATAACCAAATTTAAAATGGACTGAACAGGCTGTTCGCTTTCCTGACAAGAGAAACTCTATAAGGAGGGCTTGGTCTTAAGTAGAGAAGACAAAGAAAAAGAGACACAAGAAGAATGAGAGAAGAATAGATGATAAGCAGCATATAAGAAGCAATAAAGAAAGAAGAGAACTGAAGAGAGGGAGAATCCCGACAGTGAGCATTGCCCACCCTTGCCCTGAACGGCTTTGTTAGAGATTTTCTGCTCCTCTGAGTCTCCGCTGGTGCTCGCCTCTCTAGGACCTGACTCGTTCCTGGAACACAGAAAGACCCCTAGGGAAGGGGAAGCCAGAAGGGAAGAGTAGAACGAGGGGGCTAAATCAGACATATGAGCCTGAGCTATCAAAGGGTGACTGGAGAAAAGGAAGAAGGATGAGGAGAAAAGGAAAATGGAAGCCACCCATGGAGAGTACACAATTCAAAAACGTCTTAAACTTGGGAAGATGCTGCAGCAACATGAAACTGCTAGAATTTGTTGTTCCAGCATTTTCCCCTCACTACACTCTGCCTGATGAGGTTTGCAAAGTTCACACTCTTGAAATTTTTGTCTCAACTTAAGAAGAAAGGAACTGATTATCCCAGAATAAACACACTGGGGACTTTGCATCTTGGTGTGAGCGATGGCCTGCGGTTGACATTGGTCCCAGCCGGCTAAGCCTCTGCGTCCAGCCTCGTCCCACCCGTCTGTAGACATGCCCAGTCCTAGCAGTTTCACACAGCCCGTAGCTTTGGAGAATGTGCTGGGCCTGCTATGTAGAGGTAGCATAACTGTATTCCAAAGAAAACCTTACTCTGACCCATGAGAAATCACTTGTTTGTTTAAAAAAAAAAAAAAAAAAAAGTCTTTACAGCTCCACAAGTGTGGTGCTAAAAATATCATTTTAATGCAACCTGATCTGCTTTCAGTAGCACCTTGCTAGTGGAGACTAACAGGCATCTCTATTAAATGTCAGACTGTCTTTTCACATAAAATGCATAAAACTGTTTAACTGAACTCCACTGCAAGAGAACTTCTGCAGCATCCGCAGGGAGGGTGAATGCCTGGGAAAGTGGCAAGCTGCTCCCTAAGATGCTGTTTAGACCGTGACATGGCAGTGGCTTTTGCTCACACTATAGCCTCTATTTACTGTATTTGCATGACTTGAGTGTGGAACTGTTTAAAATATTTTATATGAAACAGAAATAGGTTTCTTTTATTTATTTATTTATTTATTTATTTATTTATTTATTTGTTGCCCGGGCTAGAGTGCTGTGGCGTCAGCCTAGCTCACAGCAACCTCAAACTCCTGGGCTCAAGCAATCCTCCTGCCTCAGCCTCCTGAGTAGCTGGGACTATAGGCATGTGCCACCATGCCCGGCTAATTTTTCTATATATATTTTTAGCTGTCCATATAATTTCTTTCTATTTTTAGTAGAGACGGGGTCTCGCTCTTGCTCAGGCTGGTCTGGAACTCCTGAGCTCAAACGATCCTCCCGCCTCGGCCTCCCAGAGTGCTAGGATTACAGACGTGAGCCACCACGCCTGGCCAGAAATAGGTTTCTAAAGAGAGAGCATCAATATTTACTAAGCAAGAAAATGTGAAGCGCAGCCAATGGCTTAAATTCCCTCTCAGTGTTCTGTTGAGTATTTCCCCTTCTTCTGAAATGGATGCTTCCATTTTCTTCCTCAATCTACAAATACATTAGTTTCTCAGAAGCTGCCATATTTTGCAAAGGACTGCCACTAATCTAATCAAGGTCTTCATGTGAAAAGAAGGGGCTCCGCATCATGGGTTTCCAGCTTAGCAAGCCCAGTGTCTGCCAGAAACAAAGAAATCCCTTCCTCTGGGAAGAGCCATGCTCCATGCTGCTCGACTTGGTGAGCAGAGTATGGGCTTGGTTTCAACCCTCCACCTGGGCATCTTTGTGAAGTGCACAAAGTGCACAACTGTACGTACATGTCTGCTCTGACGTGTTCTTTCTCCCTAGCTACATTTGACTGATCCAGGGCAGCTTCTTATATAAGCCAGACCAATCACACAAAAGGGCTTATATGAGCCCTTTTAGTTCTTCCCATTAGACCAAGAGAGTCAGACCTTCTCTGTTGGTAAAAGCCAAAAGGATGAAGATGAATTCACGAGTCGTCTCAGGTGGCTGAGATTCCCACCATTTGAAAGAAGCCATCTGTATTAAGAAAAAAATGAAATCAATATGCACAAAGCAAAATCAAGACACAGTCAGAATTTACTCAGCACTAACATTTCTGGTTTCAGTGGTGACTGAGTCTAGCAGCATCCCTACCTTTCTAGCGGGTGGGTAGTTTGGTTGTTCAGTCCTCCCGTGGATTCCATGATGGGCACTTTAGAGTCATGAAAAAAATGCAGCAGCACTGCAAAGGGCAGTGCAGATCACGGCAGCCAGTGCTTCAGATGTGGTTCCACCCTGCACCCATCAGCCCCTGACCAGCTCAAGCAGGGAGGCAGTAACTGCAACCCAGGCACCAAAAGCCCTGAGCTTGTTAAATGATTGAGCCAACTCCTCATATTTAGTGGTATGACCTTATGCAAATCTCTAGACCTTAGTTTTCACATCTGTACTATGAGAATTTTAATAGTTTCAATTTTATAGGTTTGTTGCGGGGTTTAAGTAAAATAATGCACATAAATATTTAGGATAGTACCGTGTATCTAGTGCTAATAAATGTTAGATCTGATTATTATTAGCTTATTATTTCAGTGTCATAATGGTGCTTGACATAGAATAGGCACTAGTAAGTGTTACAATGCATGTAACAATCTCATTGTAGTCCTAAGTCATAGCTAACATTCTGTGACCTTAGGTAAGTCATTTTATTCTTTTTAAACTTCAGTTTCTTTGCCTATAAATGGGAATAATAGTAATTTTTGACAGGTTAATTGAAAGATAACATGAGATAATACATATGAACAAATTTCATAAACTCTAGAACTCTACCCAACTATAAAAAATGAAAGATTAGAAAGATGCATCTAAGTTTGCTTCTTTTCAAAAGTGCCAAGATATTAATATTTTGATAGCTAAAAAAGAAGTGAGATTTTAAAACTGACTTTCTTCTATTGAATGCAACAAGTACTATGTGTTCTAAAAATAGAACACATTTTTCTCCATTAGAATCAATAAAACTATTTTCATTTTGATTGAAAAAAATGTGTCCTTTAAACATTTTTATTATTCTTACTTACATTAGCCCTCATGCAAAAATTGTGCTTCCCCTAATGAAGACTGAGAATTTTGATAGTACTCCAAGGCCAGCCTGGAAAAATAGAAATTTTTAAATTACAAATCAAATCTTTGCATGATGTTTAAAACATTAGCCTGCATACAATGAAAGAAGACTCAGATCAAATTATCTGTTTGCTTAGCATGCTAGCATTTGGTAAGTGGAGATTTTGGATTAATAAATAAAACTTAATATACTCATCTCTGGATTATTTCAATGAGAGAGTAACCTGCACCCCCCAACTTTATTGCTTTTTCTAGCAAGTTCACAGATATAAGTGAAGAAGATGTTCAGCAGAATAAAGTCAAGTTAAAGAATAAAAATGTGAGACAAATTGTGAGACTAGGAAAGTTGAACATAGTGCCACACTATCTTGTTTCACTTTCAACCTAGGACATCACCATCTGCTTTCTGACACACCCTCCTCCCCCTCTTAACCTGAAGATTTGCAAGGCAGGAAATGGAAGGTGATGGAGAGTCCAGTGAACCCAGGTGTTTGAACTCGGCCATTTTCAAGCCTGGCTACAGACTTACTCAGCAACCTGGTGATACGGTTCAAAGGTTGTGACTGCCTTCTGGCACCACTTTCCCTTGCTTCCTTGCTAAAAATCCTCTATTTAACAAAGTACTTTGAACCTCGTGGAAGCTCAACAAATAATTGTGGAAAGGATATATGAAGAAATGCAAGAAACTTGGAAATACAAAAAAAAAAAAAAGAATTTTAAAGAAACTCCCTATTCTATACATTCATTTGTAGACAGTCAAATCTTGTTCCACAAATATATCTTCTACATATATTATCAATTGTTCATTTTCTTTCCTGTAAAGGGGAAGTCTCTTATTGTTTCCTGAAAATGCTGGATTTTTTTTTTTTTTGGAAAATTTCAATTGTATTATTCTTTACTATGAGACACAGAAGGCATGTACACTGCTTCCACAAGTGTACACGTGTGATGAAGACAAACCTGTGTTCTAACTGTCACTATAAATTTCTCTACTCTGCTATAGAGGGC
Organism: Varecia variegata; assembly: GCA_028533085.1. Lineage (NCBI taxonomy): Eukaryota > Metazoa > Chordata > Mammalia > Primates > Lemuridae > Varecia > Varecia variegata. The sequence goes on along the minus strand of CM052441.1, from coordinate 63,751,960 downwards.
AGTCTAAGACATTTGGTAGAATTTTATAGTCCAACTATAACAACTTAAAAAAACTGACATAACCAAAGTAAGTAAATAATAAATGTTCTCCTTCGTTTGCTATTACATGTGGTGAATGTAAGACATGACATATTTTCTTTGCTCACCTGAAGAGTGATTTATGGACTGAGTTACTGAGCTTGTTTCAGGGGCTATTGGAATTGTGTATGCAGCTTGGGAGGCAAATGAGGAGGCTGTCAGTGACACTTCCTCGCAATGTCCTCATCAGCAACACAGATTAGCAAACACAGTATTGATGTCCCTGAATGATCCAGGCTGGGCACACGTGCCATTGCAGGAAGTCATCTGCAGGCCCTCTGCTGTGGTCAGGGATGGGCTTTTTATTCATAAACTCTAGGGGAAAATAATTCAGATTGAGTTTAGTTTTAAGTCTTATTGGGCAGACCATTATAAAATTTTATTTCAGTTGTCAACAGGGATCCACAAAGAGATGCACCAAGACTCGAGTTAAAATTACTGTCCATTCCTGATCATGGTGCCCACATTATTGGTACACTGACTTATCCTTACCCTTGGCAAAATTGACCTTAAAAAAAAAACAAAGCAATAAGGACAGTTTGTACTAAGTTCCAGTTTTCCCATCCAGCTGCTCATTCAACAAACATGTACTAAGCATGTGCTTAATGCCGCACATTGTTCCAGGTGTGGAGGACCCTGCAGATAGCAAAGCAGAGTCCCTGTCTCATGGGTCTCAGTTTATTAGGAAGATACAATTAACAAATTAACAAAAAATATGTTAGATGACACTGGTAACAATGAATGCTATGAGGAAAAATAAAGCAGGATGAGGCCATGAGAGTGGCATTTTAGATAAGGTTCTCAAGGAGAGAAGGCATCTCTGAGCAGGAAAATGGATGGATTGAGGGAGGCAGCCTTGGGCAAGTGTGTTCCAGGCTGAGGGATAGCAAGGAAGCCCGTGTGCGGAGCAGAGTGAGCAAGGAGTCTGGCGAGTGAAGTGTGGTGTGTGTCAGACAGACAGCCAGGGGCACAACCATGAAGTCCCAGAAAGGACTTTGGGCTGGTTCTAAATGCCAGTGAAGTGAATGGAGGTTCTTGCAAGAGAGTGACACAATCTGCTTTGCCTCTTAAGAAGATCCTCTGGCTGCAGTTTGGAGACTAGACTGTTTGGGGGCGGGAGGTGGAGGTGGGAAGGGGATTCACAATAGAAATAGGAAAACCAGGTAGGGGGTTATTGCAGAGATCCTCCCCAGAGATGATTCCTATGGAGGAAGGAAAAGGAGAAAATTTTATTTTCAGAGAGACAATGTGCAGATTGAGGAGCGTAGCCTCCAGGGAAACTAAAAGCACACTC
>CM052441.1:63602762-63750488 GCA_028533085.1 Varecia variegata | reverse complement strand
TACAGGCATGCGCCACCATGCCCGGCTAATTTTTTCTATATATATTTTTAGCTGGCCAGATAATTTCTTTCTATTTTTAGTAGAGACGGGGTCTCGCTCTTGCTCAGGCTGGTCTCGAACTCCTGAGCTCAAACAATCCGCCCGCCTCGGCCTCCCAAGTGCTAGGATTACAGGCGTGAGCCACCGCGCCCGGCCTTAACTTTAAAATTAAGGTAGAATTTGGCCTTTACATCAAAAGGTGAACTATAAGACATAAAGACATTTTGTGCACAGTCTCTGAAAGCTGGATAAAACTGGCTTGAGAATCTGAGGCTGTTTATCAGGAAAGATTGTTCACAAGGTCGGTCTCCTGTCCAATCCCAGTTGCTGGCGGGACCACGAGGCGGGGAGGGGTGGTCCACCCACCAGGGTCAGTTGGGAAACTCCTAATTGTAGCCATTTTGACAATCTTTTTTAAGGGCTAGTTTCTGTTCAATTATAGGAAAGAAGACTTTATGGCAGTTAGTAATATAGGGGTACGTGACAACCCCTCTCCTGGCTATGACGGCTTGATTCCATTTCTGGTGTGCCTCATTTTAGCCACAGGGAGTCCATTTCATCTGTCAGCCAGGGGTAAATTTTAAGTTTGAACCAGAGATAGGGATTTTGGAGGGTTGGATATGGGGTGGCAATGAAAGAGAAAAATGAAGGGTAACTGGTTAAATGCTTCATCAGCTGAATGGCACTATTTACCAAGTTGAGAAAGACTGGGGTAGAAGCAAGTTTGGTGGTTATGGGCAGGCAATCAAGAGGTCAATTTTAGACTAGTCAAGGGTGAAATCTGGGAAGGCAGAATCCCTCCTACTGTCGGTGCTTATTGTAGATATTCACTTTGGACTCAGCCCCCAGAGATAATACATCAAAAGCAGAGAGATCTGGTAAGATGATCTCACATGGCCTTGTGAGGCCTTATCCATGGGGTCCTCAGAGGCCCATCAGTGCTGCAGTTGCTGCTGCTGCTGGTTTGCCAAGGTACTGGCAAGGTGGGGGAGAAGTAGCACAGGAACTGGGGGTTCTGCAACAGCACGACATCCAGAAGAAGGAGATGGTGGTGAAGTGATTGTCAGGCATTCTAGTGGCCCAAGAATGTCAACACCAACTGTGTAGTTTAGGAGACTGGAAAGGAAGGCCAACCCAGAGAGTACTGCACATTGGATTCTATCTTATTTCTACTTAATAATGGGCACCTTTCTCATTCTACTGTTTATGTCCCATTGCAGCCACTGAAAACATCCCTGCGGTTAGGAGATCTGACTGAAAAGATGTACTTGGGTATCTCATGGTGAAGCACCAACATGAACAGACAGAAGTGCCCTGCTAGAAATATATGTTCAGCAACCTGCTCAACTTAAACAACTAGCAGGTGCAGCTTTAGCAGAACCAAAGAGACCATGAATTAAAGATGCAGACATGTGCACCTTGGTAAGAGAGACTTTTGCAAAGAAGGGATTGTACAACCTGAACACGTCTTTATCTGAATCTATGTCAATGGAAAAATTACTACAAGTCAAAAATAAGGGCTAAGAGAACTGTTCTAAAATAGAAAAGTTTTGTGGATGCTGAGGCAGATGTGACCCAAGATACTGTCAGCAGAGAGAGTATATGCAGGATCAGAAACACAGTGAAATGTTTCCAAGAATATTTTTGTGATTCTTCAGCCTGTAAAGGCCAGAGAAGAAGGGTATATAACTGAACAGTGACTGATCCAAATGCAGCACCTGTGGATCCCACGTTATGTACCAAAAATCCTATCCCAGCTACCTACAACAGACGTGATCAGGAAAGAGTCAAAGGAAAAGAAGAAACAGAAGGCTTAAAAATTGGCACCACAGCACCTACCATGGTAGGGAACAGAAATCTCTAACAGAAGATGCATCTGCCTGTAAGACTCAGACTTCCACAGTGTAGCCAGTACTGAGACCAGTTTCTCAAGCAAGACTCTCCAAACCGGAAGAAAGGATCTCAAACACCCATTGTCTTAAGTCCAGCAGCTACCAGCTCTTTACTAAGCATGCTTAATGCAAAAGGCCTTCTACAGGAGCTGAGATTTGTTCCATCAGATGAAAAGTAGAAATAAGGCTGCCAATATGAAAATCAAACTATAATTCAGAGAAGATAAGAGCAGATGCAGCCAGAGGGCACTGCTATTAGTCGTCACAGTTCCTTACAGACTAGTAGATCAGCCCCTTAAGTTCATGAACTGGGGCTAGCGGGGTGGGGTTGGTTGTAGCAGTTTTTGTGCAGGGTCCTGCAAGGCAGTTCAAAGATTGGCCATGACTTTTGCCTGATGGGTCACTAATTGACATATTTATTAAAATTAAAGATGTTCACCTCAAGTATCCTAAAGTTTGTCTAGAAGCAAATGCTCAGAATAGAATGGAACAGTATTAGAACTCAGCTATCACAAATGTCATTTGGACAGACCAGTTTTCTTACAATTCTGAGAAACATTTATAGCTACATGGTAAAGCATAAATCCCTCTTGAGATTCTGAATTAGTTAGTTTTTCCGTTTTCTGGAAATTTGGATTAAGAAGCATGGGTATACCTTGATCTAAAGGCTGAGATTCAAGCTTTATTAATTTATCAAGAAGATATAAATGAAAAAGGTCACAGACTGATCTTTCATAAGACCTTATTTGATGCTTGTGTTTCAAAGGGATGATGCCTGTTATCTGCACAAGCAAACCTTTTGTCTTACAATTATATTTTAATATTTGCCTTCTATCCAGCATGAAACTAGAGGTGAAAAATGAGCAAAAAAAGAAAAAAAAAGAAAGAACGATAAAAAAAAACAAACCAAAATAAAAAAAAAATATTTGCCTTCTAGTCTGTAATGGAGAATGTATATTTTATAAAAGTTTTTTCTCCACTGGCTAAATTAAATTAGCATTACTTAAAATTTGTTTCTTTAGAAAATAAATACAGGTTATAAATATGTGTATATTTAAGGTTATAAGGTTCTCTAAGCCACCTTGCTTCTGATTTTTTATTGCTTTGTAGTTCCTTTTATTGAAAATACTATGTTATACATGGTAACAAATTTTAGTCTGTGAAACTTCCAAAACCAAGCAAAGGAATATTGAATGAATCAAAATGTCAACCTGTATGTATACTATACCTACACTTTAGTCTTCAGCTAGGGCTAGACTGTTCGGTCTTTCCATGACTTCTTTACTTATAATGAATACATTTAATGAATATGCATTCTTGCTGACTTCTGACTGTGATATCTAACTGGAAATCTCAGCACACAAATCAAAAACTGAATTGGCTGTAGTACTTTTTATTTTGGGAGCCACAGTATGAGTTGGGAGAGGGAACATGTATCAGCACCACTACAGTAACCTTAACTTTCTTCTCTCATAAGTTTATTATGCATTTTGAGCAATAAGATCATACGTAAACCTATCTTAGTCAGCCTGGACAACCATGACTAAATACCATAGACAGTGGGCTTAACTGACAGTTCTGGAGGCTGGGAAGTCCAAGATCAAGGTGCCAGGAGATTCCATTCCTGTCTTGCAGTCAGCTGCCTTCTCCCTGTATCCTCACGTGGCAGAGAGAGAGGAAGCAAGCTGTCTGGTGTCTCTTCTCAGAAGGGCACTGATCCCATCTTGTGAGCTCCACCTTCATAACTTCATCTAAACCTAACTGCCCCCTAAAGGCCTCATCTCCAAATACTAGCACATCGGTGGTTAGGGCCTCAACATACAAATTGGGGGAAGCGGGACATAAACATTCAGTAAAGGCCCCCAAGGGTTTTTAATATTTTGATCCCTTTCACTTACAAGTAGTTATTGAACAGTCATAAGCCAGGCACTGTGCCTGGGGTACAATTGAGTTTTACAATTATAAAATGATTCATTAAGCATCTTTTTATCCTATCATTGATTGACAAGTTTCTACTAACATGACAAAAAGCAACCTAAAATCATCCTCTGCAATGCGATTCTTTTGAGAAACTTCTCCCACTGTTTCTTCATCTCAAATGAATTTTGCCTAGGTACAGTTGAACAAACATGTTTTTCTTTTAGCCTAAAAGTCTTAAAGCTTCATACCAAGTTATTATTCAGCTTTAGGATAGTTTTCAGACAGTGATATTAATGTAAAACCCACTTGCAAAAAAGATTATAGTACCACAATCCTTTGTTATGATTCTGAAACCCAGAAAGCTCTAAATAACAAAAGTTGTTTTCTTTTTTAGTGGTCAATACCTTGAAACCATCCTCACAGGGTTAACAAGAATTCTGGACAGAAATATAGTGATAATTAAGCATTAATCAGGCTGCACTTGGCCTATTTCCCTGTAACTGAAAGTCAGGTAACACTGGATACTAACCTTCCGCATCCCTGTTGTTCCTATAGACGGGATTTCTGGCATTAGAATCATAAGGCCTTTGTGTAAGAATTGCTTAAGATGTTTTTCAGAACCTGCATGCCAGCAGAACAGCTGATGCCAACCAGTTTGAAGACCCCCCTGACAACCAGAATCAGCATAAGAATGCAGCTTCTTCACCTTCCCTTCCCATGACTTCACCCTGCACTCCTCAACCAATCAACAACCCCCCACACTCCAAAACCCTTAAAATCCCTAGCCCCAAACTCCTCAGAGAGGCAGATTCAAGATTTCCTCCCATCTCCTCATTCACTGACCTTACAATTAAACCTTCCTCTGCTATAACCAGGTGTCTCCATGTTTTGACTTGCTGCATGCATCAGGCAATGAACTTATTACAGTTACAACCCGATCCGAATTGGCATGAAGCTTTTTATTATCTTTATTCATTGCACTTAATGTGAATATTTTTACATTTCGATGCAGAAATGTTATGGTTTTGCCCCCAGGGATAAGAAACCAACTACTCCCCACCAAATGGAAGCATACTCCTACTGGAGAGGAAATGGGACACTCATTTCCTTCTCACATCAAATTAATAAATGAGAATGAAGTGTTGTGTTTAATTTCCGGTACTACATTTTAAAAGGGACAATGACAAATGGTTGTGGGGCCGGGGAAAGCCATTAGGAAGCTTGGTGGGTTGAAAAAAAGAATGTCTTTTGTGAGTTTGCAAATTCTGAAGCTTCTTGGTTCATGCAGTTCTTTCAGCATGGAATGTTGACTCCATTTCTCTGTTTTGTCATTTTTCAAGGCCCTGTGAAAATACCACTTCCCTTGTCAAGGTTCCCCTGATTCTTGCCCCCAGCCCCTAAGAGTGAATGAGGTGTTTTGTCCCCTGGGCCCCTACAGCACCTGCCTTATGCCATTGCAACAGAGCTTGTTTTATGGTTATGCCTACGCTCTACAGGCCCACACACTGATTGCTTCTTCAGGGCAAAGACAGTGTCTTACTCATTTTTCTGTCCCCTAGTACCAATCATATGACTTGCACATAATCACCACTCTATTTATATGTATTGAATGAAACTGAGATTTTTTTTAGCCTGGAGAAAATAAAACTTGGGATGAACATGAAAGCTAAATTCAAATATATGAATGTGTATCATTTAGAGGAGAGAAAAACCATATTCTCTATTATGCCAGAAGGCAAGATTTGGATCAAGTTGAAAATTAAAAATCGGGAGATCTTAATGCAATATAATTTAACTTTTATTAATAGAAAATCATCAAAATGGAACAGACTACCTCAAAACATGATGAGGGGAAAGTGTGAACTAAAATAAAATCTTAAGGCTCCCCCCAACCGGCTGACCTAATGGACCCCCTCTTGGCCAAGGGGATATCCTAAAACTAAATTGCCTGCCATGAGGAGGGAGGTCAGACATGCCTCATCATACCCCCTCCCTTCTTGGAGATATTCTTTGTAACCCATTAACAGGCCTAAGGGTATACAAGACAAACATGTGGGTCCTCAATTTACACAACAAATATTGTGTCTGGTGGCTTGTCTCTGACTAACAGCTCCTTATCTTAAAGACAGTTCAAGCCTTTAGACAAAGCTCCATGTCTTTACCAATTACAAGTCAAAGAATCTTTGAACCCACTTATAACTTGTGAGCTCCAGCTTCAAGATGGCCCACCTTTCCGGGCCAAACCAATGTATACCTTCCACATATTGGTTTATGACTTTACCTGTAATCCCTGTCTTCCTGAAATGTTAAAACCAAACTGTAACTCAACTCACAACGAGTCTACTTGCTCAAGGCTTCTTGAGAGTGGCTCCGGGTCATGGTCCTCAAATTTGGCTCAGAATAAATCTCTTTAAAATTATTTTACAGAGTTTGGCTTCTTCTCCATTTACAAAAGTAAGGAAGAATCCCCCAAACAAGAGGGACATGTTAAAGTGATATAAGAGCTGTTTGGTAGGGCTGGTCACACCTGGGGCAGTTTAAGCATCTAAAATAACATTGAAAGTAGTGGGTAATCATCCATTGGATAAAAAGGAATCTATAAATTCCTAAAGAGACAAAACTAACAAAAACAAAGACAAACAGATAAGGGAGGGGAAGGAAGGAAAGTACTTATTTATAGAAGCACACCAACTAACAAATGTGGAAAAATCATCATTTGCAGCCACTATAATAATAATTGATTGAGATGAGAATAATCAATGGATGTTAAAACTGAGAAAAGAAGAATAGTTTGGAGCAGTCTGAGCTATGTGAGATATGAAAAAATATATCAGGCCCGGAGAGACCTGAGTATGCAACTTCAGTCACAGAGCTTGCCCCTATGTGTGTATGGCAGGGCATTGTTTAAAGTCATTTTGTTCCTGACTAGCTGCCTCACCCATCATCCTCAAGTTCCTGGAAGTTGCAATACAAAGAATCATGTATAGTCAATCAATAGCTTATGTTATTTTAGTGTAAATTAATGCTAAATAACTCAGAAACTGCCTCTTCTTTTTCCCTTTAAAAACTCACTCATAACTTCTACTAATCCAAGTGTATATTCAGGGTAACTTGAATCTATGCTCTAGGGTTGCATTCCTCAAACTTGGCCCCAATAAACTCTCTACTTATATTACTTTGGCCTCAGTTTTTTCCTTTAGGTCAACAAAACCATTGAGTGAGGTTTGTTTGGGAACAGGATACAGTATTTATACAATCTCAAAGGAATTCCTTATCTTTACACAAGGAAAAATGTACTTTTAGAGGGGAGAAATCTGGCAGACACAACTTAATCAAGTGATCACACTTATCATCAATAACAGGAAAAAATGACATCTGGTACCTACTAATATGATGCACTGAGAAGGAGACAACATCACGTGTGCAATATTCCTGCCAAAAACACGTAGCTTGAATAGAAACCACGAGGAAACAGTCACATGCACCCAAACCGAAGGACATGCTACAAACCAGTGGTCCTGTACTCCTCAAAAATATCAATAACATGAAAAACAAAGAAAGGCTGAGGAAATATTCCAGTTCAAGCAGACTGTAGACTATGACAACTGAAAGCATGCATGATCCTGGATTGGATCCTGAATTGGAAAGAAATCGCTCTAACAGACAGTTTGGGGACAATTGGTGAAATTTGAATACAGATTTTATATGAGATAATATTAATGTATCCTTATTCATTTTGTTAGGTAGATAGCCAGGGATTCTGAGTCTCCTAGGGACAAAAGTGGGTGCCGGTTTACTCCCCTCAATGGGCTTTCAAAAAGGCTCACGGGAGATCCGCATGCGCAGTAAGACTCAGGTCATATAACCCCACTGTCCATCAGAGTGGTTCCATGATGGTGTCTGAACCATGGGGCGAGGGGTCCCTATCCAGACCCTATAAAACAAGACCCAAACCTTAACCAAGCCCTTTTTTTCTTTTTTTGCTGTGACAACGGGTCCTGTGGTCATCTGTGGCATATGGGATCTTGCTCTGTAAACCTATATCTTGCTCTTGCTCTAGAATCCTATCTTTCTCTCCTCGATAAACCTCATTTTCGTGCTTGCCTTACTTTGGTGTGTCTGGTCATTCTTCGGCCATGAGCACACCAAGAACCAACATTTCAGACTGCGACCCAACAATTTTCCTGATTTTGATAATTACATTAGGCTTATTTAGGAGAAAGTTCTTATTCTTAGGAGACACACTTTAAAATGTTTGGGGGTGAAAGATCATTTTCTCTGCAACTTACAAATGGTTCAACAATATATATGAAGAAAAATGGAAATTATAGACATATGCACAGAGAGAAAGGACCCATGTATAAATATGGGTGAATCTAGGTAAAACCTATATGCAAGTTAATTGTAATAATCTTGCAGATTTGGGGGTAGGTCTGATTCTTTTTCAAAATAAAATGTGTAATTTTAAAAATGTTGTGAGTCCTCTCATGAGAGGTGTTCAAGCAGAGACTGGATGAGTTTCTGAGTAAGAAGGGATTTTTGCTTAGCTTTGGAAACTGGACTAGATAATTCCTCTTTCATGTTAGTGTGATAATTAATTTTATATGTCAGCTTGGCTAGGCCACAGAACCCACATATTTGGTCAAACAGCAGTCTGAATGTTTCTGTGAAGGTGTTTTTTTTTTTTTTTTAGGTGAGATTAACATTTAAATCAATAGACTGTGAATAAGGCAGATTACCCTTCATAATGTGAGTGGGGTTTATTCGATCAGTTGAAGGCTTTAGGAGACAACAGACTGAGGTCAGAGGAAGGGGGAAGTCAGCCTCAAGACTGTGTTTGGTTTGAAGCTGCATCATCATCTCTTCCCTGGATTTCCAGCCTGACACCCTACCCTGCGTATTTTGAACTCACCAACCTCGATAATCATATGAGCCAATTTCTTAAAATGAATCTCTTGTTTTTGCTTCTCTGGAGAACCCTGACTAATATACCTCAATACTGTTTCCAGTTGCCTTCTCCCAGCTCTAATTTTCTTCTCTATTTCTTCATCTTCCCAGAATACCTTACCCTCTCCCGCTCCTTATGTTCAGGACCTGGAACATAATAGAAGCTCCTCCCCACCCCAGCCCAGCTATGTAATGCTGAGAAGCAGCTCATGGTACAGTCTAAAACACAAAATATTGTTTGTTATTCTTATTGAAAGTTTTGTAATTACCACGATTGCTGCATAGAACATGTTAGAATCACCACTAGCCCGAAGCCTAACCTCTGAATGATCTGTGTCTAATCACAGGGTATCAGTGTCTTAAATGTCACCCCGCTCCATTGCTGTGATAAATGCCTTCATTAAGGTCGAGGAGAAGAAATTTAAATATCAGGGTTGAGCTTCTGAGCAATCATGTCGTTTCTATTGATCACCTAATGAAAATGTACCGCCTTTAACATGAAGAAATCAGTTTGCGTAGGGACGCTGGCTTCTGCAGCTGTGCGTACGCCACTTCCAGGAACGCCTTTCATCACACTTGCTCTCAAGTGCTTCTTACTGCAGAAAGCACCCGAGGACTACAGAGAGGTTGGGCACTTTAGTTCTGCCACTTCATTACCAAGGGATATAAATAAAATTTAGACACTGGTCAGCAGCCGGAGAACCAAGAGAGTGGAAAAGTAGAGACCACAGTAAAGGGAAGGGGAAACTTTCACGTGATCTCTTTGGATGGATTACGCCTATGATATTTTCCTGGTGTCCTGCAGATGTGCTGTTTAATAGCAACTATAAAAAATCCACATGGAGAGGATAAATATGAGCATAGAAACAGTCACAGGGTGATAAAGTAGTAACACCCTGAGAAAAGTAGAGATGTGTGCCACATAGTTGAAATGGATAAGAACTGTGCCACCTACAGACTCTGATTTATAGTCATGAGAGGAAGTAAAAATTCCCTGGAAGCCCGGCAACTGCTCCTGGCAGGGTGTTATGGACACTGCTCCCAGCAACTGGGGACTCCTCATAATTTAGAGTTTGACATCACTTGCTGAACAAGAAACTTCCTATTTCCTTTTAAATTAATCATGAGGATGAGAAGGGAAAAAGGCCCACACCCCTCCATTTTGCATTCTTTTGAACCCCGAAGTACACAGGGCCATGTGGGCCTGCCACCTTTTCAGAGAGGCCCTCTCTGACCTTCTCATGGAAAGCAGCACATGTCCCCCTCCCCGACCCCCCGTGACTCTCCAGCCCCTGCTCTGCTTTGCTGTCCCAAGCAGGGCAGCCCGGTGCAGGCTGCCTCTGTGACTCGTCAGCTGTGTGTGTGGATCTGGGGGGAGGGGTGTTAGGCAAGGTGCTTAATTGTTCTGTGCCTCAGTTTCCTTTCCTTTTCTGAAAAATAAAGACGTTAATAGTGCCTACCTCATAAGAGTGTTGTGAGGATTAAATGAGGTACTATTGAAAGCCCTGGAAGCAGTGTCCGGCACACAGTCAGTGTTTGTGAAATAAAACAGGTAAGCAAGACGTATTTGCTTGTTTACTACCTGCCCTATCAGGACGTAAGCTGCATGAGGGAAGAGCCCTGGCTTCTACTCCTGCTGCATCCCAGTACTTAGGGCAAAAACAGACACAGCAGTTTCGGCTGCTAGCACTGTAAGCTCACTCTGGGGCACTTTCCCTGGTTTCTCTTTTCTTATTCAAATGACCCCATTACAGTGATCTGGCGTATGTGTTTCATTAAGGACTCACTGCAATATTTTATGCCAATAAATTCTCTATGAATCTAATCTTGCTAATACAGGCTGGGTGCGGTGGCTGACGCCTGTGATCCTAGTACTCTGGGAGGCCGAGGCAGGAGGATTGCTTGAGCTCAGGAGTTTGAGACCAGCCTGAGCAAGAGCAAGACCCCGTCTCTCCTAAAAATAGAAAAATTAGCTGGGCACAGTGGCATGTGCCTGTAGTCCCAGTTACTCTGGAGGCTGAGGCAGGAGGATCACTTGAGTCCAGGAGTTTGAGGTTGCTGTGAGCTAGGCTGACACCACAGCACTCTAGCCCGGGCAACAGAGTGAGACTGTCTCAAAAAAAACCACAAAAAAATAGTTTTGTTAATACAGGTATTTGTTCACTGAGATTAAATAGTTAAGGCCTATAGTGCCTTCTGATCCAAATATATGGTCCAGAAACAATAATCAGGATGTATTTTAAGTATAAAAAAATGAAATCTTGGTTAAATAAGCTTTCTAGGCTCAGCTGTTTTGTACACAGGCCAGTGGGGAGCAGGGGTGAGTTAGGATGGGCAGGGTTGGGGCCAGGAACCAACTCAGTCATTGGGCGTGCCTTGGGAAGGGGTTGCCTGCCATCCAAATCTCAGAATGAAAGGGGTCCAACCAAACTGTCGGCTTTATCCAGGGTCTTCTCTGGTGGACAGAGTGCCACAGAGCACTCTGCAGCCAGGGGTAATGGTCAAGTCCTGTCCCACCAAAAGGGAGGGGCCCATTTCAATTGAAGCAAGTCCTTAGTCAGCAACTGAGTTACGGATACAGGGCCCAGCTCTGAGGGAGGGGCCTGGGCAAAAATTCACATGTTGGCTAGCCCCAGACACGTGGCCTATGTTTTAGAACAGAGTCCAGTGCCAGCAGGAAACTGGAGAACTAATCAGAGGCCAGTGTACACTTACTAAGGGCACAAAACCAACTGGATTGTAGTCTCTGTGAAACCCTTGGTTTTGGTCTTTTCTCATGTTTTTTCTGGGCTCTCATGTGCATCTGAACACCAGGATCCTTCAGTTCTTGAAAATGTCTCTTATTATTTCTTTAGTAATTTCCTCCTTCCCATTTTCTCTCTTCTTTTTCAGAAATTCTTATTATTTAAGTCTATCTCCTAGTTTAATTGTCTAATTCTCTTATTGTTACTTTTTCTGTTTTCCTATTAGAAATTTGTGTGTGTGTGGGGGGGAGTTTGTTTGTTTGTTTTGCTTCCTGATCTATTCCCTTAAATTTATCTCCTGGCAATTTTATTGACTTTTGCCATTTCAGCTTTCAAATTTTAATTTCCAAGAGCCCACCAGTTCTTGTTTCATAGATGTATTCTCTTGTCTCTCTCAGAGGAGTTTAATTATAAGATGTTTGGGACTGTTTATTTTTTCTCCTCCCTGTACAGTTTCTGAATCTTTTGTGTTCCTCTTTATTTTTTGCATTTTTGCTTTTTTTTTTTTTTAATCCAGCTAATTTCTTTTTATTTTTTTAGTAGAGACGGGGTCTCGCTCTTGCTCAGGCTGGTCCCAAACTCCTGGCTCAAATGATGCGCCCGCCTCAGCCTCCCAGAGTGGTAGGATTACAGGCGTTAGCCACCACGCCTGGCCCATTTTTTGCTTTTTTTGTCTCTGTCTTTCATGCTGGGGGCCTCCCTCAACATCTGCCCTTCCTCTGCTGTTCTTACTCATGAGAGTGAGGCCTTTGAGAGCTGGGTGAAGCTGTGTTCAAGACTGGCCCTTGTTTCCTGGTTAACCTCACTGTGGGGTTATAGGCAGAGGTGGCCATTTTGTTGAGTGATCCTCAAATATCGGTGTCTGTAGTTCTGTTCTCCTGCCCAATCTTTTTATCCAGAGAGGGTCCGCCACTCTCCTACCTGAAGAGTGTAAGTCTGGGTACCAGTGTTCTTGGAAGAGTTGGGGCTGGGATCGGGCAGGGCTCACCACCCAGTGTGTGGACTTTCACTGAATCAATCCCCTGCTTCTAGCTTCTTGCCTCATCTTCTCCCCTCCCCACCTGGTATTCCTGAATCTGTCCCTTATTTGAGAACTTCAGAAAGTCAATGAAGTCTTTCTAGCAAATTCTAACATTCACAAGGAAGAGCTTACTCAGTGGGATAATTTTCAAAAAGTTGCAAATCAGGCCTTAAGAATATTTTTCATATATTCCCTTTTGAGGACAATTAAAGAGGCTAAAAAATCATAGAGCTTGGCTGGTGTGTTCCCATCCAAGCTCCCAGGCACTTCCTGGTGCAGGACCAAACACGGGGTGGGAGTGGAGGGGTGGCCCAGAGACCCCCATGTGTGCTCTTGTTTGGGGTCCATAGAGCAGACTATTTGGGCAAGTCACTTTACCTTTGCCAATAAAATTAGGGGGTTAGAGTGTGGGATCTTTAGGTCTCTTGCAGCTCAAAGATTATCTATTCTATTCCACAGCAATAAACCCATCTCATTTTTATCCCCGTAGAAAGCTAGGATGAGTCATATACAGACGTCATAGGTTCTACTTCAGGACATAAAGGTGAGATAACATGAATATTTTGAATCGTAAGTAACAGTAACATCTCCCACCTGTGTGGTTTGGAGGGTGAAAGGAACAGTGTTACCCGCATTTCACTCTTGCAGTTATTTGAGCTTTTCTTTCATGCATGAAAAGGTAAAGGCTGTAAAAAAAATTTTTTTAAGGTTTGTTAATACTGGAATTTCCTGTTTCAAAATCTGCATTATATATTTAAGAAATAGGAGTGAGACAAGCCAGCATGTGTGGCTGGGGATGAATTTGAATGCGTAATTATGGATCACTTCTGAAGGACAGCTGCAGGAAGCACGGTGACACCGTGTGCTGAGGTCTGTGAGGTTGGTTGCTAATGCTTAGCACACACACCTTTACACACATGCATATGCACACTCACGCACGGCCTTGGCATCTGTCCTTGCAAATGCCTGGGAATGCACTTCAATGCTGCCTTTGGATGCAGGGAAATGTCCTAGTAATCAGTCTTATGAGATACGGGGAAATATTTCAGTAAAGGATGAAAAAATAAATAATATATTATTCCTCTGAAAAACCTTTGTCCTTCCACAAGCTTAAGTCCTTTCCCCCATGCCACCTTAGGAGGAGAACTTTCTCAATTATGAACGCTTTCACTGCAATCTGTAGGGGAACGCTCTGCCATGCTCTCTGGCACCCTTGCAGGTCACCGCACAGGCCCTGGACGTGAGGCCCAGCCTTGGTCTGACTCGTCTTGGTGAAATTTTCCAGGGGAACAGTTTTGTCCCAAACACTTAGCACGAGGTGGACATGCAGTAAGTAGTAAGTTCTCAACATATGTTGAATAAAACCAGTTTAAACCATGAATTATTAATAACATAGTTAAGTTCTATATCTTGATGCAAGCACATAAAAATAAGAAATGCATTCATGATCCAAAAAAAGACATAAGTAAAAAGCAAATTCAAGCCAAGAAAAATATTTTTAACTCCTATCATATTAATATGTTTTATTGCCTTAATATATAAACTCCTAGAAATTGTGATGAAAAAGATCAACAAGCCAAAAGATACACAAGGACATGAGCAGATAGCTCACATAAAAACAAACATAAATGACCCTTAAACCAATGAGAAGATGCTCAACCTTATCCATAATTTTAAAAATACAAATCAAAACCAGGCTGAGAAGCCATTCTCACTTATCATATAGGCAAAAATCCAAAATTCAATAATATAGTTTGTTAGTAAGAGTGTGGAAAAGCTGGCACTCTTAGGTATTTCTGGGGGAGTGAAAATGGTACAGTTCCTAGAGGGGACCATGTGGCAATATCTATACAATGTTACAGATGCTTTCACCTTTAACCCAATTATCCTATGTCTGGGAATCTATCCTACAGAAATCTTGACACAATTAAAAAAATGATATGAATAAGTCACGTGTTGTTGTATTGTCTGCAATAGCATAAGAATTAACCCATTTCCACAAATAGAGGACTAGTTAAAGAAACTATGGTGAATCCTCACAACAGAATAAATATTAGGTAGCTGAAAAAGAATGAGGACACTCTCTGTTGTATTCTGGGAAGGTATCCAGGATAGATGGTTCTGGAGAAAAGCAAAGTTCAAAATAGTGGATAATATGATGCCCATTGTGTGAGAAGGGTAAGAATATGTATTTGTTTTGGTTTGTATAATAATTGCATAGAATACTAGAAAGTTCCACTGCTGGAGGTGGGTGGGGGAGAAGGGGAGGTGGAGAACAGTGGATAGAGTAAAAGCAAAACTCAGTGTATTCTGATTCAAGCAGCAGAGACAGAAAAAATAAATTTAAAAAATGTTTTAAACTCAATGTATACCATTTTTTAGTTTTAAAAAACATGTGAATTAATTAGAAAACAATAATCAACCTGTGAATTATTTAAAAAATTAAATGAAAATTTTAAGATCCCACATCTTGCTCATACGGTTTAGAGCCAGATTTCATGTCTTTGTATCTCCACCTCACTTCTTACTAAATCAGTGAATTTAGACAAATGTTTTAACTTCTCTGTGCCTTGAAGGAATTTGATGAGTTAATAAATACAAAGAAATCAAGCCTGAAACACATAAGCTCTACATGACTTTGGTTTTTTATTAATACTGTATTTAATAATAGCTTTTAAAAACTCTTGGTAACCCTCTAGTGATAAGATTTCCTGAATCTTTCTGATATTCCTAATCTTTTTTCCCCAAAGATAATAAAATGAATGCCAAGAGAAATAAAGTGATTAATCCAAAACAGCACTGAGCCAAGAGCTGACACTTGGACAGTGCCAGATCATTTCATGTCACAGGTACGGAAACACTATGAGACAAGGTCATTGACTTCTATTCTTATTTAGAAAATCAAAAAAAGGATGTGATAAACTGGATTGTGAAGTATTATGAGTACACAAACTGTTTCAAGGTGTTCAAGACAACTGTAAAACACAGCCCCTGAAAGTTTCTGCTGCAGTTCTTGATGAAATCAATAGGTGAAATCTTCCTACCAATTTTCTGGATACCCAGAAAATGGGAGTCACTGTCAGGCTGGGAGTTTCTAGAGAGAAACTCCAAATAAATATGGGCAACAGGTTCCACAGTGGTGCTTGTATTTACAGTCCTGAACACACCCACCCCATGGTTGTTTATTTAAAAAAAAATAAAGCATCATTGATGCGGAAAGGATGTAATTAGCAAGGCACTGTCAATAAATTTGCCACCCCCTTTTGGATGGCTTATGTTGCCTTCTTCTGTGAAAAATGAATCCACGCATGACATTTTGATATTTGGATTATCGGATAACACCAATTCAAAACAGCACAAAGAAACAGCTTAGGTATTTTTCTTTCTAATCAAAAAAAACGAAGCCTAACACATTGTGAAGAAATTGTGCCCCCTGCTGATTTAAATTGATATTAACGTTATCAGCTTAAAAAAAAAAGCCTCCAGCGCTGCAGGATATTGCAGTGTCTTCAAGGTCAGTAATTTAAATGTCCTCGCGGATGCTAAGGCAGACGCTCCCTGCAATGAGAAACTGCTTGCTTGACATTGACCTTGGAAAAGAAGGAAGTGAAGGAGGAATGCTTCCTTTTGTGAGCTCTGTGGAGATATTTATTCTAAGAACCCTCTTGGTTTTGCACGTACCTCTGGCAACTCTGAATAGGGAAAGTGAGAAAAGCCAGCAGAGATGAGTTGGTCGAGGGTGAGCACGTGCCCCTTGAGTTTATTCTTGACGTTATTAGGACCAAAGGACATTAGAACTCTGTTCCAACTACCAGAAAAAATAAAAATGCTACTCGAGATTACTCAGTGTGAGAAAACTATTATTGCCAATGAATAGCAATCATGCTGGGAAGTCATGTTGTTAACTCGTTGTGAGCCATCTATTCAGATTCTAAATGCACTGCTTGCCCCAAAGGGCCCCAGCCCTGCACAGTACCGCTAGCTAGGGATGAGGCATTAGCAGCGCCACTCCCCTTCTTCTGTGGCCCTCATTTTTGTCTTGATGCCTCCTTCCTCCCCTTTGTCTATTTGCCTCTCAACCTGGACTTTTAATCTATTTTTCTAGTCTGGTACCGGTGTCCAACAAGCTGCCAAGTAATCCTCCTGGAAAAGTTAACCAACAAGAGCTTATGTTCTTCTTCTGGTGTTAACATCTTTAGGAGAATTTCCTGAACACAGAAGGGATGCTAACGATGCCTTCCACCTTAGAGAAGATGATAAAGGAGTATTTTAAGGTAGAGAGCTGTTCCTCAAGCTTCTCCCAGACAAGGCCACGGACCGCATCGCTGCTGTCCTGCCAACTGTGAAGAGAACAGCCCCTTCCCGTCTAAGGGATGCAAAACTTTGCTCAAGATCCGAGTAACAGGTAGGTAGTAAATACTGCCTTTTTTCTCTCTACCTAAAACAGGGCTTTCCGTCTTTCCAAGGACCCTTTGACCTTTGGTTATAGTTGCCAGAGTTAGCGAATTAAAGTCCAGTGCACCCAAGCAGAATGTCATTTGAGTATGCATTTAAGATAAACAAAGAGGGTTTTTTTTAGTGTTTCTATTTGTTGTTTATCTGAAATTCAAATTTAGCTGAGGTCCCATATTTTATGTGCCAACCGTATCTTTGATTTTACTCAGTTTTCACGCTGTTTTCCGCGGCCTTCTAAATGCACCCCGCGTGGGTGCCGAGCGGCGTCGCCCGGACAGCTCCGCACCGGCGCGGCAGCCGCAGGCGCTCGTCTCCCTCTAGCGGCCGCCAGGGGCATCGCACCCGAGCGGGAAGCCGGCGGGGCGGCTGCGGCCGGCTCGCACCCCGGTACCGCGCGGGAGACCACACCTTCGGGAGCTTGCTCTGGGGCTGGGGCTGGGGGCCTGCTGAGTGCAAAGTCGCCTAAACCCAGTTCCGTTCTCCTCGGGTGCCCCTGCACAAGGAAGTGGCCCTGTTTCCAGCAGCAGAAATGGAGTTTCCCTTGTTTCAGTTAAAAATCCAGTGGAATAATATTATATCTCTGTAGCAGTGTAAGCTGGGCTGTTACTCCCCATCAGAGACTGGTAGATGTCAAATCATGCTGCAGAGACATCCAAGCCCTTCCCCCCACTGACCCCAATTGATCTGTTAAGGAAGATTCATTTAGACGGCAAGTTTCGGAAGGGTGGAAACGCTTATCTGCCTTCTGTAATGTGCCTGTGACTGACAACCAATGAATAAGCTGAAATGAATTGACAGTGAGAAACACTAGCGGCTTCGAACGAGAAATAGAGAGGAAACCCGTTCCTACCTCAGGACATGAGCACTGCATCAGAGAGGAGATGATGCATGAAGCGCTCGTCCTCAGCAACACTGTGGAATTGGGTCTTGGGATTTCACTTCCACTCAATTTAGTGAATTGATGGCTGGAGTCGGAGCCAGTGCTGAGGGACTGATAAATGTGAGATGGTTTTACAATACACTGCTTTTAGTGTTTAGTGATACAGGCTCGTATCTAGAGTAGTGGAGTGGAGCCAGAACATGGGTTCTAGAATCCACATCACACCTGAGTTCCTTGAAGGACAGTTTCTACAATGTAGGAGGGCCCCAATTGCTAGGTGAATGAATGAATGGGCCTGTATCTGTCATAATCATCTCCACACCAAAGAAATTACCTGTCATGAAGCACACTCCTTGGCTTTGGGTGGAGGGGGTGGTCAAAGTAAGGTAGAGAGTTTAATGACAAAACTCTAGTGATGGGGCCCCACCATCAGTGGCAGTATTAAGGAATGATTGGGAGAAAAAGTAGATTTTCATCTCTATCAGTCTCCTTCAAGTCACCTAAAGAGCACAGAATCTAAGCAAAAGCAAATTTTGCTGTTTCAAGACTGCTTTGCAGTTTCAAGACAAAACCCCTAGAAGTTGCCCTCATTTAAGTAGATTCCCTGTCCCTAAGCTTTGCTACACAGATATACTGATCGTTACTGCTTAGTACCCATCTTAGTCCTGATCTGTCATCTCACAAAGTAGGGTGGTAGGTATCTGCACAGGAAACTGAGACATCAGGTATTCACACTTTTTAGAATAGCTCATAAGGACTGGAATAATAATTACATAAGTGCATCTATTCTGTACCAGGCACTATCTCTTGTTATCTTACATGATCTTCATAGTAGCTCTGTAATGTTATCATTATTGCTCACATTTTTACAGATGTGGAAATGTCAAGTTAAAGAAGTGAAGTAACTTGGCCAAGGTCACACAGAGAGAGCCAAGAGGCAAACTCACGTCTGCCTTAGTCAACCTTTTCCAACATGCAGCATTGGCAATTGAGTACCTGCGGATGCCATTTGTATACTTCAAAGCAGGATCAAATAATTAGGAAGTGTATACCAGAAATGGAAAAGCAAGCATCAAATGAAAATATAGAATGGTTGACCAAGGGGTGGGTGAGTTCTGTCCTTCCTCCACTGGAGCTCCAAGCTCTGTGGCCTGGGCTTCCTCTGCTCATCCCTTTAGACCTGAGGTTCTTTAGATAACAAAGGAGAGGGCAGTGATTCCAAAATATTTCCCAGCTTTTCAAATGCATACATTTTCAGTGCTAACCTCCTGGGTATTCTGACCTGGTAGCTCTGGGGTGGGCCCCGGAATTTTGCATTTTAAGCAAGCATGGCAAATCTGAAACTGAAGGGATTTGTTGTTATCTAACATTCATTTACTCTTCTAAACTCTGTAAATCAACCACTTTGGCTCTATATTCTTAAGATAATTTTGTAGCAAAGATTGGTATTATTATTTTGATAAGATTATGTCAGGAAAGGAACAATTTAAGGCACCCAGTGAATGAAATGGTGTATTTCTAGACAGCAATATTGATAGGTCAAAATTTTGGTGGTGTTTTCTATGCCATTCCACTGGCATTTGGCAGCTTATAACATAGCCCCATTGGCGATTAAACTCCTTAAATCTGGCAATTCCACTTGATATCAGATTATAAAAGGTTATGTGGGAAAAAATCTTTAGACCTTTCAAGGAACAATTAATCTCATGAAAAGAATGATTTTGGAACCAAAATATCATAGTGGTTGTTTTATCTCAGTGTTCTTTTAGATTTAGATTCTCGACTCATTCGTTGAACAAGCATTTTTAAAGTGCTTACAATGCTTCAGACTCTGCTAGGGGCTGTGAAGAAGGATGAACAAGAGCTGCTTAGTTTCATTAACCTTAGCGTATCACACCTCCTCAAATCCCATGAAGAAAGAGTCTGAGTAAAATAAAGTCAGTAAGTAAAAATAAGACAGATTACAGGTGCTCCCACTATGAACAGGACAACTGTGCACACGTGTTGACGTCAGTGGACGCGTGCATGGGAATGGCGTCAGGGGCATGCTCTCTGAATCTCATCAGTTGACTCACGAGAAGTCCAAAACACTTGGAAAGAGGTAAAAAGGCTGTGTTCCACCTTCAACTTGAAATAATCTTCTAATCCCATCTTGCTGAATCAAAGAGTCACCTGAATAGGCTTAACAGTAAGACCAGAAGAGGTAGTCTCAAGTTCTTTGACCAAATATTTCCTTGTTTCTTTTTTATCACATTTTGTTTCCTAACTATTTAAGTCTTGGGCAACCCAGTTCTATTACTCCTTGGCTATTTACATTATCCATACTCTTTTAGGTAATTACAATTTGCTGCTTCCTCCTCTTTTTCTTTTCTTTTCTTTTCTTTTTTTTTTTTTGCTTTGTTCTGTTTTTTGTAGACAGAGTCTCCCTCTGTTCCCTGGGCTAGAGTACACTGGCATCATCATAGTTCACTGCAGCCTCAAACTCCTGGGTTCAAGCAATCCTCTCACCTCAGCCTCCCAAGTAGCTGGGACTACAGGTGCATGCCACCATGCCCAGATAATCTTCCTATTTTTTTGTAGTAACAGGGTCTCACTATGTTGTTCAGGCTGGTCTCAAGCAATCTTGGTCCTTGGCTCAAGCAATCTTGACCTTCCCGCCTTGGCTTCCCAAAGTGCTGGGATTACAGGTGTGAGGCATCACACCCAGCCCATGATTTCCTTCTTTAGTCATCACTCATGGCACATATCTTTCATTATCTTTATCTTATCTTGATGTAAGAATCTCATCTAAATACACCTATGCAATTCCCTTTGAAGATGGTATCATAACATTTGTAATTTGTCTCTCGTGTAATTGAATAAGTTACCTAGGAGATGATTTTACATGCTCTTTTTTATTTCTTTCTTTATCCTGTGTTACATTTCTGACATGTCACCTGCTCAAATACCTAAGGTTAAATCTTTACTGGTTGGGCAGGTGAGTAGTTGATATATGACTGACAGGCAGTTCTCCTTCAGGATACTCAAGATTGTGTAAGTATGCCTTATTCATACCTGCTGAAACTGAAACGTGCAATAAAAGAGCAACAACAAAGAGTGGAGATTATGACAGCTCAGCTGAAGCAACTGGTTCTCTAGCCCTATAAGCCAATAGGGAAATTATGACTCTGGTTAAATAAGTAGCTCTCAAAATCATTCCAGTCATTCCAAGGAGTGATGTGATTTTTCTTCACAAGCTCACAATGAAGAGACTGTATTGTTTAACTGACGCTTTTCTTTAAAGTGTACGCCATTGTTTCTATACTTCCCATTTAAGGCTCTACATTGTCATTCAATTCAATTTCTGTTCAACAAAGATTTTTTCAACATCTTCTACATGCTAAGCCTTGTACTAGGAGCTATAAATATCAGTAGGTAGATACAGACAATGAATTTTTTTCTGGCATATTTTTTTTCTGTTCATTTAATCAGATTAACCTATTTTTAAATATTTTGATAATGAGTCAGAGTATAAGAGTATGAAGCTAAAAGCATGGTCTCTGGTCAGACAAACTTGGGTATGAGACTCAAGCTTGTCACAGTTAGCTGTGTGGTCATGGTTAGCTGTGTGCATGTACCATTGAATCTTTGTTTCCCATTTGTACAATAGAGTTCACATTAGTACTCACTCTCCCTAGTAGTTGTAGTAAATGAAATAATACTTGCATAAGTACTTCCCCCAGTGTCTTGAATTTAACAAGTGCTCAAAAAATGGAAGCCCTTATAAATTAATAATATGATTTCCTGGGCATGAATACACAGACTCAACTGGTTCTCTGCCAGAAAGTAAGGCCCTTTTTGAGCTGTCAGGTGGGCTAAGCTTATGAAATTTTTTTTTTTTTTTTTTTTGAGACGGAGTCTCGCTATGTTGCCCAGGTGGGACTCAACTTGAATTCCTGGGCTCAAGCGATCCTTCTGCCTCAACATCCCAAGTAGCTGGGACTACAGGTGTGTGCCACTGTGCCCAGCCAAGGAAAGCTTTTGACAAATGTTGAAAATGACTCAATTTATAACAAGCTTGTTGTTTAGTCAACCAGGGAATGTTAAAGTTAAGATTTCTCCTGGCAAGTAAATTAAGAGAATAAGAGAGATATTGCTTTGCTATAACCCAAAGTTTCCTTACTTTTTTTTTTTTTTTTAAGAGATAAGGTCTCAGGCTGAAGTGCAGTGTCCCAATCACAGCTCACGGCAGCTTCGAACTCCTGAGCTCAAGTGATCCTCCCACCTCAGCTTCCCTAGTAGTTGGGGCTATAGGTGCACACCACCATGCCTGGCCAATTTTTAAATTTTTTATAGAGATGGAGTCTCACTGTGTTGCCCAGGCTGGTCTCAAACTCCTGGCCTCAAGTGATCCTCCTGCCTCAGCCGCCCCCGAAGTTCCCTTTCTTTAGAAGACATTTCCTCTGATTTTTTTTTTTTATGAAGAAAACAAATCCTGAGAGAGGCTGTAAAACAATGGTTCACTGGTCAAATATTAATACCTTTAGAAAGTGCATATAAAATATGTTGTACATTATATATTCACTGTGCACATTAGCCTATTAAAGATTCAAAGAATACTAACTGAAAATAAACCAGTTTTAACTTCCTATCATTTTCCAAATTCATTTATCTATAGAATTTTTTTGCTTTTTTAACTGCATGAATTCTCTGTCCATCTATAGAATTTGTTTTTGACATCTCAAGGAACATCCTTTAAAAAATGCTGCTGAGAGAAGCTAAGAAGAACTTGACTCGAAATCATCAAGCAGTGAAGAGTTCATACTAGGGAAATAGGCAAACTGTTTTTCTGACCCTGACCCTTACCAGTAGTATAATCTTGGGCAAGTCACTTGATTTCTGCACATATGAAATGAAATGATAATATAGCCTTCATAGATAGCCATAGAAAGAAGACTCATTACAAAGTGAATTTAAGAAGGGAACAGAAGTTGGCAATAAAAGTTAATATTGGCACAATGTGCATCCTAATTTGTACCAGAGCAAATACAAGGAAGCAGTTCTGAAGAGTAAACCTTTTGATACCGGAAGGCTGGGAAGCAGTTGGGTGTGTTTGAGACATAGCTATTGACTGAAGGTATGTGTAGAGAAGAGCAGGAATCAAGGCTGGGAAGATGGAGAAAAGAAGGAACATGATGTGGTGCTGGAGTGTTAATGCCATTAAGAGAAACTGTGAGAAAAGTGTGGGTAGGAATGGCTGAGGGGCAAAGTTAAACTTTTACTTTTTTTGGAGACAGGGTCTCACTCATAGCTCTCTGCAGCCTCCAACTCCTGGGCTCAAGAGATCCTCCTGCCTGGTCTCCCAAGTAGCTGGGACTACAGGCGCATGCTACCATGCCTGGCTAATTTTTTATTTTTTGTAAAGACAGGGCCTCAATATGTTGCCGATGCTGGTCTTGAACTCCTGTAGGCTCTTTTTTGATGGACTTGTTTGAAGAGCTAACAAACCAACCAGTTGACAACTTAGATTTTAGGAAAGAGATCAGAGCTTGAGAAACAGAGGAAATATTAGTGCATTATTGTGAAATTTTTGAGAAAAGGGTCATGTCTTACTCAGTTCTATATCTTCTTTTAATTGTGGAAAATTTTAAACATAAGCAAAGGTAGAGAGAGAAGTATAATGAACCCCAGTGTATCTGTCACCCAACTTGAACCATTCTCAACTCTGTCAATTTTGTTTTGTCTATGTTCCCACTCACTTTCCCACACCCACCTTAGATTATTGCAAAGCAGCCACTAGATACCATGTCATTTTACTTGTAAATATTTTTTATGTGTCTTTAAAAGTTAAGGTTCATTCTAAAATTGCAATCGTAGTGACATCATCACACACAAAAAAATCAACAGTCTTTACTTAATATCACAGATAACTAGTGTTCAAATGCCCCCAACTGTCTCATTCAAGTTCTTATTGCTGTTGTTGTTTATAGTTTGTTTGTATAGGGATCACACAAATAAATGTTTCATCAGCATTTTTTGATGACTTTAATAGTTAAATACCTTTGAGGACTGTACTTATGCTAACAAAAACATTCTTATGGTGCACAATGCAAGCCTTATAAATAGATGAGGAGAATCTCCTGGATGTGTAGGACTCACTTTGTAGTCAGCACAACCTGGAGTCAGGTCAAAAGGAGAGGATACAAAGGAAAGAAGAAAAAAAAAGGGAGAAAAAAACTTTTTTAAGAAACTCATACGGGAGGATGGGGGTGGGGGAGAGGATGGGTGTATACCTACATGATGAGTGCGATGTGCACTGTCTGGGGAATGGACACTCTTGAAGCTCAGACTCGGGGAGTTGGGAGGGGCATGGGCAATATACTTAACCAGAATGGTTGCACCCCCATAATAAGCTATAATAAATAAATAAATAAATAAATAAATAAATAAAAGAAACTCATAGGCAGAAATAGAAAACCAAAACAAAGCTTTTTAATTTATGCTGCCTTGGAAGGAAAGAAGGAGCCAAAATAGCAGAGTAGCTAACCTAGAGTGAGTGAGCACACAGCATAGGCACGCTATCTAAATTAACTCATTTAATCCTCTAAATATCTGGCTAAGGTCAATATTATTATTTTAGAGATTTAGAAAGAAAGGCACACAGTGATTAAAAATCCCAATCTCCAGAGAAGCATAGCAGTATTTTCACTACCTGGAGAGAAAGGTGATGTTTCCATATGCATGTCAAGGAGTTTAACCAGGCTTTTCCTTTAGATAGCGAAGTGCACTTAGAGCTCAGACATCCCTCAGGCTGGGCTCCTTTTGAAAGTGAACTCTGGGGAACTACATAGATCTGGGGGCCCAAAGGAGAGCATCCGGTCATTTGGAAAGACCTGGTGCTCACTGAGAAAGAAGGAATAGTGACAAGATATCATAACCCCCACCTCGGAGATGGAAGAGCTGTGAAATGAGGGGAAAGAGGGCTGTCCAGGAAGAAGCCAGGAAGATGCTAGGATGCAGCCAGCCAAGCCCTGTCCACACGCCAGTGAAGATGAGAAATGGATGCTATTTATGCTTGTTGAGAGTTCCATAGCTTTGCAAGAACTAACCTAATGTTTTTTCTTTAACTTCCTTTCTAATAGTTTATACAAAGTCTACTAGCAAAATATTAATACTCCTGCAGGAAGAAAAGAGTTTGTGTTTGCTTTGGAAATGGCAGGTTGGAGAAGGGCTTGGAGAGTTCCAGAGGATCCTAGGAAAAGGCATCAGATATGCATAGAAGGCAATGTGTTGGTTACTGGTAAAGAGAGGTGAGGGGGCCCAAGAAGGAAAGGAATACATTTATAAAGCTAATTCTAAGGGTGAGAGTGGTTGTAGATAGTTTATCTGGGGGGAAGTCTGGTTCCTTGACAACAGGCAATTTCAGCATAATTTCTTGAAATGCAGTTTTATTAAAGAGAAGTCCTTTTAAAAGTTTATATTACAGTCATACCTGGCTCAAGGCAAATTGTGAAATATGCTTTTGCTCTTCATTTCAACCTTAGGTATCCCTCATGCCAGAATGCGTACTTTGCCCTTGCCCTTCCTCTGTAATAGACTTTCCAGGACTGTTTCAAACTTTAAGTGCACACATATACACATGCATGTGGGCATGCACACATACACGTATGTGGACTGTACTATTTCAAACTCCTGGGAATGTCAGTTCACCACTTTTTCGTATCAATGGGCCTTGATAACAAATGAATGATGCTGGCTCTCAGGGCAGTGTTAAATCTTAGCAAAAGAAATGCATAAGGACACAACTTCCTCAGAGACCTTTATGCATTTTGCACGATACTTGAACATTATCATGTTCACTTGTGTAAAACAAATTGTATCATTCAGCTAACTTTTGGTTGCAATTGATGGAAAATGTTTAAGTCAGAAAAGGAAATCGTTGTCTTATATAACTGGTATGGCCAAAATTGCAGCTGGCTTCAGACACAGCTTGATCCAAGATAATGTTATCAAGGTCTTTCCTCTCTATCACCATCTGCTATGGTTTGAATGTCCCCTCCAAATCTCAAGTGGAAACTTAGTTGCCATAATGATGGTATTAAGAGGAGGGACCATTAAGAGGTGATTAGGCCAAGGGTGCTCTGCCCACATCAATGGATTGATGTCATTATTATGGGAATGGATTCATTATCATGAGACGGGGTTATTATAAAAGCAAGTTCAGCCCTCTCTTGCTCACTCGTTCCTGTGCTCTCTGACCCTTCTGCCTTCCACCACGGGATGATACAGCAGGAAAGAGCTTACCAGATGCCATCACTGTGCTTTTAGACTTTCTATCCTCCAGCACCAGGAGCCATACACACTTCTGTTCTTTATAAATTACCCAGTCTGTGGTACTCTGTCATAGCAACGTAAAATGGACTAGCACACTATCTCTCAACAATGCATTCCTTTGTGCTAACTTCATCCTCAGGCAGCCTCTCTCTACATAGTGGCAAGAGTGTCTCTCAGTGCCTGCTTTACATTCTACCAGATGAACAATCTTAGCAGAAAGCTCCTCTTTCCCAGTAGTGCCAAAAAGTCACAGGGCTGACCCTGGCTGGCCCAGCTTGGTCTTCATACCCCTTTGTAGACCAATCATTATAGCAAGGGTGAACTAGATCTGGTTCACTCAGATCTCCCTCTTATGAAAGAACAAAGTACATCAAATTTAAGTGATAGAGACTCTAGAGCACTCCACTTATACCAAGACACTCAAGGCTATAAGGGCAGGCAGTGAAAAAAATTTTTTAAAAATTGTTCTGGTAGGCTTCCTCCTGAAGCAGATAAACACAACAAACAAAAATCTAATACCAAGGAGGAATCTCTCTCTTCTTGCCCCAGAATGTATGGCTATAACCAGCAGAAATCCAGCTTAGTGGGGCTTTGTTCTGAATGAACACACAGAGAAATACTGCCAGATTTATTAAAGAAGAGAATGGCTTTGAATAATAAGTTGAAATTTATTTTTTCTAAATATATTTACTCAAAGAAAAAAGAGGCAACTTTAGAAAATTTCTGAACTTCCTAAATTGAAAATGAGTTGTGACAAAATTTTATTTGTGAAATTAGGGTGAGAGAAAATTGAGACAAATCTGTATTTGAGACAAAATTTGTCAAACACTTTTTTTTTTTTTTTTTTTGAGATAAGGTCTCACTCTGTTGCCTGGGCTAGAGTATAGTGGTGTCATCATAGCTCACTGCAACCTCAAACTCCTGGGATTAAGCAAATCCTCCTGCCTCAGCCTCTCAAGTAGCTGGGACTACAGGCATGCACCACCACTCCCGGCTAATTTGTATATTGTTTTTGTAGAGATTGGGTCTTGCTTTGTTGCTCAGGCTGGTCTTGAACTCCTGGCCTCAGGCGATCCTCCTGCCTCGGCCTTCCAAAGTGCTAGGATTACAGGTGTGAGCCATTGTACCCAGCCCAAATACAAATGTGAGACAAATTTTGAGACAAAAATGTATTTGTAAAATTAGATTCTGAAATCAGGAAAGTTTGATTTGATACCTGAAGAATTAAAAATCACATTTGTATGGAGAGATATAGAATGTATGTGTATCTGATGATTCAACATAAAGATGTAAATTGACATTCTTCTAAATTTGATCTATAGATTCAAATCACTCTTGATTAAAATCCTAGCAGAATTATTTGTAGTAACTCACAAGATAATCTAAAATTTATATGCAAAAAATAAAAGGACTTAGAATAGCCAAAAGAATTTTAATAAAGAAAAAGGTGGGCCGGGCGTGGTGGCTCATGCCTGTAATCCTAGCATTCTGGGAGGCCGAGGTGGGTGGATTGCTCGAGGTCAGGAGTTCGAGACCAGCCTGAGCAAGAGCGAGACCCTGTCTCTACTAAAAATAGAAAGAAATTATCTGGCCAACTAAAAATATATATAGAAAAAATTAGCCGGGCATGGTGGTGCATGCCTATAGTCCCAGCTACTCGGGAGGCTGAGGCAGGAGGATCGCTTGAGCCCAGGAGTTTGAGGTTGCTGTGAGCTAGGCTGACGCCACGGCACTCACTCTAGCCTGGGTAACAGAGCGAGACTTTGTCTCAAAAAAAAGAAAAAGGTGAAGGTCTATATTAATATTATCTGATTCCAAAACTTATTATAAAGACAAGATTATAATCAAGACAGTGTGGTATTGATGTAAAGATAAATATTTAGATTAACAGAATAGAATAAAGAGGACAGTAATAAATTCACATGTATATATTCCATTATTTTGTAACATAGGTGCCAAAATAATTAAATGGAAGACATGGAATCTTTTCAACAAATGCTGCTGGAACAACTAGATATTCATTTGAGGGGAAAAAATGAACAATCACTGTTACCTCACATGATACCTTAACAACAACAACCTGGATCTAAAATCCAAGATTGTAGTAACAAATACTGGAAAGTAGTAAGTGATGATAAATGTTTTGAAAGAGTGAATGTATGCTAAACCTAAAGTTTTGCTTTAACTAGGGGACTAATTAGCTATGTCTCATACTTGAAGTTAAAAACTTAAGCATAATAGGGGTAAGTAGATTTTTAAAAATTGAAACTACTCATAAAACTATGCAGCACACCTTTCAAAATATTAGACTTTTAAAACAATAAAATAATACTGAAAAGATCAGGGGAAAATAGAAATAGAAAACATAAAATAACAAAATTATAAAAAGAAACAACAAATATCAATTTAGATGTTTTTGAAAATTGATAATAAACATAAATGAACTAAAATCTTTTATTAAAAAAGCAAAGGCTTTTAGATTGGATCAGAATACCAAATCTAGGCAAATGCCATTTCCATAGAACACACTTAAAATTATATACAATGCTTAAACATTATGAACATGAAAAGAAAAATCAAGAAAGGAAAAGAAAAAGAAATGAAGAGGAAACAAAATCAACAGGAGATAAAATAGAATTTAACAACTACAAATGTTAAACAGAATCAAGATGTAATAAATATGTGATAAACAAGAACTCAAAAAATTTAAATAATATAATTAAATGTCTGATTGATGTTTAATTTATATGCTAGAGAAAATACATAATTTTGAAACATCATGGAAATTTTACAGAAAATTCCAATGCATAGGAATTTCTCAGACTACATTCTTTGATTATAATTTGAAAAGTTAGAAATTAATAACAAAATATTTAGCAACAGTAGAAAGACATCCATTCTTAGAGATCTAAAATTACTCAAATAACTTTTGGATCAAAATGGAAATTGGCACTGCAATTGCATCTTGTTTAGAAAATGGATATAATGAAAAACTCTGAATACTGCAATTTACAAGACAATGTGATAAATGAGCAAAGAGGAGCCAATATATTTTTAAAGAGTTAATGAGAAGAGCTTGCACTACATGACATTAAATATAAAGCCATAATAATTAAATCAGCATTCCTCTAACTCTCTCACACCAGATAGCTGAGCATACTCTACCTGGCCTAGTGACCTCTTTTCTCTTTTTGATTCACATGCTCAGTAGCAACTCTGCACTCCCCACTGGATACCTGATCCTCTAAGTCACAACTGACCCTCCCTAGAAGACTTAAAAGGTCATCATGAAATGATGGTAAGGGAAATAATAAAGTAGAAATGGCCAAAGCTGTCCAAGCTACATTAAAGTCCCCAGGTCATGGGGGTGACTCTCTAATCCACTACTACTCAAAGGGTGGGTTGCTGATTGGTAGTATCAGCATCACTTGGAAACTTGTCAAAAATGCAAATTCATGGGTCCCACCCAGTCCTACTGAATCGGAATCTCTGAGGGTGGGGCTCATCGTTTGTGTTTAACAACCTCTCCAGGTGATTCTTATGCAGGCTGAAGTTTGAGAACCACTGCTCTAACCTGTTCCCCCCTTTACAACTCAGCTTCTCATAATGCCTAGCCAGGTTGGTTTTCCATTAACTGGGCTAATGCTCCCTTTGCCTAAGCAGCAGCTGTGTGGGGTTTGACGGTTAGGGAGCCAGGCACAGGGAAAGGGGAGGGGAGGAGAGGATGGAGGTCACAGGAGGTATAATTCCGTATTTCTTCCAGGGAATAACATTTTATACTTCCTGTTAATGTGAATTAATAAGCTGAACAATTCTTTTAAACAAAATTTAAACCTAGCATTGGACTGGGTAACCAGGCAAAGGGCAATCTCAGGTGATTATCTCTCAATTGCACTTGGTTTGTTTGATCTTTCCTTCCTCCTCTCTTCCTCACTCTGGCATCCACAGATTACTACCATCAACAACAATGTGTGAATTCTAGCTTAAATATTTGTTCCAAAGAGTGACAGTTTTCTTGCTTTAGATTCTCAAGCTCTGAGGAAGAGAAAAAGGTTGTCCATTACACTGGATACCCTCTATTTCATATGTATATAGGATTATAGCAACCATGTAAACCTACCTTCTCTGAAAGTATATATTGTTGAAAGTCCTCTCTGTCTCTCTCTGTATGTTTCTTGCAATATTGTCTTTTTTGTTGTTGAGACAGTCTCACTCTGATGCCTATGGGCTAGAGTGCAGAGAATGCAGTGGCCCAATGTAGCCTCAAACTCCTGGGCTCAAGTGATCCTCCTGCCTCAGCCTCCCATATAGCTGGGACTACATACTAATTTTTCTAATTTTTTCCAGAGACAGGGGTCTTTCTATGTTGCTCAGGCTGGTCTCGAACTCCTGGCCTCAAGCTATTCTCCTGCCTTGACCTCCTAAAGTGCTAGGATTGAAGGTGTGATCCAGCCATTTAACATTCCCATTTTATGACTGAAAAAGATACACACACCTCTTCTTTTAAATTTTAGAGGACTATGAGCCATTCAGCAGAGGCAGTACATAGATCCCAACACTTCCCTTCAAATGGGGCAGACACACCTTTTCCAGGAATGAAGAACAGTGGCTACAAAGGTGTGACACAATTCAAGTAGGGATTCCTGATATTTTCCTGAGGAGTAGCCAGGCTTTAGGAAATGCGGCAGTGTTAAGATTATGTGGTAATTTTGCTGGAGGCCTGGAATAATTATTCTAAACAAGTCTCGAGAATTTCATTTGTCTTTTGGGTGGAGTCCAGCAGAAACAAGCTAAGTGCTTTTGCCAACCAGAAAACAGTCTGAGTGATTTTCAGCAATGCTATAAATACTTTCAAGGAACAATGAGATTTTAGGCATGACTTAGAGAAGATGCAGAGAACTTTGTTTCCTTAAAAATGATTGCTCACAACGGAGATGTCATGTCATTTATCTTTAATTTTTTTTTTTTTTTTTGAGACAGAGTCTCACTCTGTTGCCCGGGCTAGAGTGCCATGGCATCAGCCTCGCTCACAGCAACCTCCAACTCCTGGGCTCGAGAGATCCTTCTGCCTCAGCCTCCCAAGTAGCTGGGACTACAGGCATGTGCCACCATGCCCGGCTAGTTTTTTCTATATATATATATTTTTTAGCTGTCCATATAATTTCTTTCTATTTTTAGTAGAGACAGGGTCTTGCTCTTGCTCAGGCTGGTCTCGAACTCCTGAGCTCAAACAATCCGGCTGCTTCGGCCTCCCAGAGTGCTAGGATTACAGGCGTGAGCCACCACGCCTGGCCTATCTTTAATTTTTGTATCATTTCTTTGTGCACTGTGAAACATGGCTATTTAACCCAATTTTGGTTCTCTTAACTTTCATAATTGTTTTTCCCATCTAAGATTAATGTCAATAAAACTCTCTTGTTTCATTAGAGCGTAAGTTGTACTATTAAAAGCTAATAATTAAGGCCGGGCGCAGTGGCTCACGCCTGTAATCCTAGCACTCTGGGAGGCCGAGGCGGGTGGATCGCTTGAGGTCAGGAGTTCGAGACCAGCCTGAGTAAGAGCGAGACCCCATCTCTACTAAAAATAGAAAGAAATTATCTGGCCAACTAAAATATATATAGAAAAAAAAAAATTAGCCGGGCATGGTGGCGCATGCCTGTAGTCCCAGCTACTGGGGAGGCTGAGGCAGTAGGATCGCTTGAGCCCGGGAGTTTGAGGTTGCTGTGAGCTAGGCTGATGCCACGGCACTCACTCTAGCCCGGGCAAAGCGAGACTCGGTCTCAAAAAAAAAAAAAAAAGCTAATAATTAGGTTGATGAGTCAAGCACAGAAATGAAGAATTGGGTGGAGCTTAGCAAAACTTTTGGTTTCGTAAGAATGGAGAAATTTAGAGAGGGAATTTTGTTGATTATCAAAAAGGTGGGGGGTACTTTTCTAGATGTTTTTCTTTAGTTTCTAAAGTAAGTTATTATTCTATAAGAGCCACATCATAAATAATTTTTTTGGAGATACTTTATTTGTAAATATAAATGACTAATTCTTACATCAGGATTGTCCTGTTTTCATCATTACCTCTTTGTTAAACTAGTGTCAATATAACACAGGCAAAACCAACCGGAATTGAAAAACCTGGTCAGTCTAACTTGTTGTGGTTTGTCGGTGTAGCCACACCTCACAATGGCAGCCTGGAAATGCCAGTTTCACTAGTCTCAGTCCACATTAGCTACACCTCAGCAACAGGTGATCCTGGTTTCCTATCTCTTTCCTCTCTCTCCCTGTGCACCTAGTGTTTTCCTCTCTCACAAAGGACATGAATCTGTCTCTTTCTTTCTTCAAGAAGGACCTGTTCTGATTCTACCCTGAATCTGATGTTTTAGAGACCATAATTTGAGCAAAAGAGAAAGCCCTGGCCTTGGCCTGGGCTCGAAAGGCCTATGTCCTGCTCCCTCTCTGCCCCTCCTTCCCCTGTCTGAGCTCAGAGAGGTGCGAGCTCCCTGTCCACGTTCACGTTCTATGACGCGTATTCTTTAATTTTTCACTTTTTATCCTGTCCCAGCTGACCTCCTCCATGGGTGCTGTACAGTTTGCAAAACTCTTTCAAATCTTTATGGTTTAAAAAGTCTTTTCACAGTCTTGATCTCATTAGATTTTTATAGCAATTCTGAAGGATAGGCAAGGCAGATTTTATTACTTTCGCTTTAGGGGCAACTGAGGCCAACAGAGGATTTGTGACTTGCTCATTGGCTCACAGCTTCCAAATGGTGAAGCCAGGGCCAAAAGCCACACTGTTAGTAGGTGGTCCCTGATCCTATGCAGCCACATCTCATGACCCTCTACACCTGACAGCTTAAAGAAGGTTGGGCCCTTCTATTCTCATTTCCAAGAGTTGAAAACACAAACTCCAATTTGTTTGTTTTTTGTTTCTAACATATCTTCCCTCATTCTGTAGCTTCAGAGCACTGAAAAGCTATTCGAGGGATGGGCTTAGAAAATGATCAATGTACATGTGTTTGACAAAGATTATTTTAGTCATTGGAATAGGCAGGGCCAGGACTGTGGTGAGTGAGCGAGGCCTTTATTTTAGGCACAAGATTTTAGGAGACACCAAAAAATATCAGTAGTCAAGATGAATATTTTAATGCAATATTTAGAAAAATAAAAATTAATGCAAAAATTCCATGATGAACAAAACATCAAAAATTTAAATAAGGACGAGATTAGTAGAGAAAAAAGATAGAAATTATTTGAAGATTTATATGAATGACATCTTCAATCTGCTAAAAATGGCTACTGTACCAAATCTGTACTCTCTGCTTCCAGACTTATGATTATGTAAGGGAAAAAGAAGCTATTCATTTAACCTACTATTGATTGTGTTTTCTGTTATTTGCAGGCAAACACACTCTTGCCTGTATCAAAAGTTTTGAGTCTCATTGGCTGAGCATACCTTTTTCTTATGACTGCATCTTATCCCAAGGAGATGCACAATAAATATTTTTGACCTGAAAGAAATTTTTCATTAATTGAGGATATTTAAAAAATAAAATGTTGATAAATTATGGGGATAATCAAAATTGCCAGGATAGACAGAGGGGAGAGGCAGTGTTGAGAGGGCCACAGCAGGTGTCCAATCAATAGAATAGTAATAGTTGATATTTACCAACTATTCATTATGTTTCAGGGAATGTTGATTTTATTTCTAATATCTGCAACTTTCTCAAAATGTAGCACCTATTTTTTTAGTTCACGGATGCAATCCAAGCTATCAGTTTACTCCTGGGATGAATTATATGTTAATGACTTCAGCTACTACTAGGCTATTCACAGCAGCCATTTTAAAACTCCTGTTTTTGCCAAACTCTACACATCTATTCCGAGACAAATCAGCCCTTGAACAATTTGCCATCCAATCAGAGACGTATAACCCAGTGGGGAGACTCTCTCCCATTGGCCTGTTTCTTGCCTGCCTCACTATCTCCCATTCTAACCTTCTGTGGTCCTGCTCCTAACTTTTAGCAGTATCAGCGATGGCTTGGAGCAGTGTGGTTTCCTGCTTCCACTGTGGTGGTGATGTCAACACTTCAAGTGAGAACTCTGAAAGCCTTTTCTTGCAAAACACTGTTGATTTTAGTTGATGGTTAGGTTTCAAGTACAACTTTTTATTTCAGCTGAACTTTGACTTCAATAGGCCCTGTGGGTAGGCCTGAGGTTTAATACCTACGTATGGCATTGTTTCAGCTGGAAGACCAAACGAATGGTCAACAAATCTTGGAACACAATCCAACAATAACTCGGAGACTACCTATATAGATGTCAGGTGCATTGTGAAATATCACAATGTGCCTGAGGAAAATTCACATAGTATCAATTTAAACCAGTAACAATGAATGCAAACTTGCTTAGCAAGGCAAATGCTGTCATCATCCTGTATGGATAGCAAACATCTAGTTAGTTACTATTGCCTAAATTAATAATTACAACATGTCTTACCTTAGCTTGGTGTCAACTAGCTCTTATTTTTAACATATTTAATTTATTCCTTACTGTTCATAGGCATTTATTACATACTTTCTTCTAGTGGTATGTTGGGCATTTGACCATTTTTTTACACATCTACATACTAATGGATTAAGATTTGGTGCACTCCCCAGCATCATATCAACAATCTTATTTCTGCAATGTTAACTCTAAGAACTTGTAACTAATAGTAAAAGTTCACTATACTTATTTTAAATGTTCTTTTAAATTATACTGTGTTCTTATATTAAACCATAACCTCATTTCCAGTAGATATGAATCAAGCTCACAAATTACATACTTCTTTGAGTTTATTGTTTTATCTATCTTTTTAAAAAAATTTTGTTGTTTTGTTTTAGGGACAAAGTCTCACTGTTACCCAGGCTGGAGTGCACTGGAACCCCAAACTCCTGGACCCAAGTGATCCTCCTGGCTCAGCCTCTCGAGTAACTGGGACACTACAGCCATGTGCCACCACACCCAGATAATTTTTTAAAAAAATTTTTTGTAGAGACAGTCTCACAGTGTTGCCCACATTGGTCTCAAACTTTTGGCTTCAAGCAATCCTCTCGCCTGGGCCACCGAAAGTGCTGGGATTACAGGTGTAAACGACTGTGCCTGGCCTATTTTCTCTCTCTCTCTGACATATACCATATACACAATTGGCTTCCAATTGTTAAAGAATATAGTACAGACTAAGAAAGAGGAAACTTGGATTCTAGTTCAGGATCTGGCTAGCGATAAGAACTTGGACAAATTATTCCTAGTTTTTGCTCTGATCATTTTAAATATACATACTCAAAATCAGGTGATTTTTAAATTAAATGTCTTCCCAGATTCATGTTTCCATAGAAATATGTTTCAATGAATTCTTCAATTAGTTTACAGGGAAGTAGCTTGCTCCATTAATATTATATCAAGAGTTTCCAATATGATGTCACATCTAAGACCGCATTGGCTACCAGAAATGTTAAATGAAAATTTATACATGTCTAGGCAGGAATTATATATATATATATAATTATGAATACACATAATATATATTCATGGATAATATATTATGAATCAGTATATATATTCATAAAAGCTGTTTACAAATGAGAACCAAGTTTTTATGAAGTGGTTCTTTTTCTCATCTTTGTCTAGACTTCAATTTTAGCACCTTTTATAATATAATTATTAGTTTCTTTGCTAATCTTCCCATGTGTCAATGGCTTCTTCAAAGGTTTGGGACATAGATCATAATCTTCCTGAGGCTTACATAATAATTGGTACATACAAGGAATTCATTAAGTATTTGTTGAATGAATATATTTAACAGTAATCTGAGAGTATAAAGTATAATTACCATAGAAATGATAGACAAAGCTGTTTTTATATGATCTAGGTTCTGGCATATGCACCCTTCTTCTTGACAAGGAAATATCTTGTTCCAAAATTACACTACTGTCCCCCAAATGTTTACATACATTGTAGTTACAATTAGGAAACTTCTGACTTAAAATCTGAATAGGAAAGGATAAATGTTGCATAATTGTTGTCATTTTAATCATCATTGAAGCTGTTCAAAAATAAGGCTTTTTTATTTCAATAGATTAAGGGGGTATAAGTATTTTTTATCACATGGATGAATTGTATAATGCTCAATTCAGTGCTTTTAATGTACCCATCAGCAGAATAGTGTACATTGTACTCGATAGGTAAGTTTGTATCACTCACTCCCCTCCCAACCTCCCCTCTTATTAGTTTCCAATGTCCATTACAACACCTTAAGACCATGTATACTCATCCTTGATCTCCCACTTACAAATGAGAACATGTGATGTTTGTTTTCCCATTCTTGAGATACTTCGCTTAGGATAGTGGTCTCCAGTTCCATCCAAGTTACTGCAAAAGACATTATTTCATTCCTTTTTGAAGCTGAGTAGTACTTCAAGGGGTGTGTGTGTGTGTGTGTGTGTATATATATGTGTATATATATATATGTGTATATATATATGTGTATATATATATATACACACACACACACACACACATACACACCACATTTTCTTTATCCATTCATCCAAATATGGATACTTCAGTCCATATCTTTGCTATTGTGAATTGTGCTGCAATAAACATTCAGGTGCAGCTGTCTTTTTTGTAAAGTGACTTCATTTACTTTGGGTAGATACCCAGTAGTGAGATTGCTGGATTAAATGGTAGGTCTGCTTTTAGTTCTTTGAGAAATCTCCATACTGTTTTCCATAGCAGTTATACTATTTTACATTCCCACTAACAGTGTATAAGTGTTCCTTTTTCACTGCCTCCCCACCAACATCTATTTTTTTGTTTAATTTTTTTAATAATGGCCATTCTGATAAGGCTAAGGTGGTATCTCATTGTGATTTTAATTTGCATTTCCCTAATGATTAGTGATGAGCATTTTTTCATATGTTTGCTGACCATTTATCTATCTTCTTTTAAAAAAAAATCTGTTCTTGTCTTTTGCCCACTTTTTGATGGGGTTATTTGATTTTTTTCTTGCTGATTAGTTTGAGTTTTTTGAAGATTCTGGATATTAGTCCCCTGTTGGATG
The DNA here is from genome assembly GCA_028533085.1 of Varecia variegata. Lineage (NCBI taxonomy): Eukaryota > Metazoa > Chordata > Mammalia > Primates > Lemuridae > Varecia > Varecia variegata. Next base: position 63,713,180 of record CM052441.1, on the reverse strand, counting down.
TATAGTTTGTGAATATTTTCTCCCATTCTGTAAGTTGTGTATTTCCTCTTTTGATTATTTCCTTAGCTGTGCAGCAACTTTTTAGTTTAAGTCTCATTTATTTATTTTTGTTGTTGCTGTATTTGCCTTTGAGATCCTAGTTATAAATTCTTTATCTAGGCCAATATCCAGAAGATTTTTTCCTTCATTTTTTTCTAGAATTTTTGTGGTTTCAGGTCTTATATTTAAGACTGTAATCCATCTTGAGTTAATTTTCGTGTATGGTGAGAGAGAGGGATCCAGTTTCATTCTTCTGCATGTGGCTATCCAATTTACTCAGCACCATTTAGTGAATAGAGTGTCCTTTCACCCATTGTGTGTCTTTGTCTGCTTTGTCAAAATTCAGTTGGTTGTAACTATATGGCTTTATTTCTGGATTCTCTGTTTTGTTCTACTGGTCTGTCTGCCTACTTTTATACCAGCATCATGCTGTTTTGGTTACTCTAGCCTTGTAGTATAGTTTGAAGTCAGGTAATATGATGTCTTCAGATTTGTTCTTTTTGCTTAGGATTGCTTTGGCTATTCAGGCTCTTTCCTGATTTTATTAAGTCATTAAATATGAAATGTCTGATTTCAAATCAAAGGTGTAGTTTATTATATCTCAAACAAGAAGCAGTACAATTATTCAAACTATGTGCCTAAACTATCAACACAGTTTTGCCGTCTTAATGGTAGCTTGTTTGTGCCAGCAGCAAAGAAGCCTGGAGAGGGAGTGACGATGAAATCACAAAAGGTATTTACCACAGCTTGTTGAGAATTGAATGTATTTCCTTGCAAGAAGTGGTCCAAAGCCTGAAAGAAGTGGCAGTCAGTTGGTACAAGGTCTGGTGAATACAGTGGATGACACAGAGTTTCCAAGTCCAGCTTCTGTAGTTTGAGCAGCATTGTTTGTGCAATGTGTGGTCAAGCATTGTCTTGCAAGAGGATTGCCCTGTATTTATTGACCAATGTTGGCCTTTAATCGCAAGCATCCTCATCATTTCATCCATTTGGTTGCAGTAGACATCCGCTGTAATGGATTGACCAGATTTCATGAAGCTGTAGTGAATAATACCAGTGCTGGACCACCAAAACAAGCACCATTAGATTTTTTTTGAAGATTATTTGGTTTTGGATAATCTGTAGTACATCCAGACAGTAGAATATTATTCAGTGATAAAGAGAATGAGCTATCAAGACATGAAGACATGGAGGAAACTTAAATACATATTACTAAGTGGAAAAAGCCAATCTGAAAAGACTACATACTATATATGATTTCAACTGTATGGCATTCTGGAAAAGGTATAACTACAAAGACAGCAAAAAGGTCAGTGGTTGCCAGGGGTTAGGGAAGGGGGGATGGATAGAGAGAGCACAGAGGATTTTTAAGGCAGTTAAACTATTCTACATGGTACCATAATGGTAGATACATGTTATATATTTGTCAAGACCCATAGGACATAGACAACACAAAGAATGAATCCTAATGCAAACTATGAACTTTGGGTGATAACTGATTTGCTAAAATCCATGTCAGCTCAGTGTACCGACCATACCATTCTGGTGCAGGATGTTGATAGTGGAGGAGGCTTTGTATGTGGTAGAGAAGGGGTTATCTAGGACTCTGTATTTTCTGCTTAATTTTGCTGTGAACTTAAAACTGCTCTAAAAAATAAAGCCCATTTTTAAAAAGTCTATGATTTATAATGAAGTTTTAAAACATGACAAAAAATTAGCATGTCAGCAGCGGCATCAATAATTCAATAGCTTTTCTTTAATTTAACTTCACTTAGATGATTAGTAAATATTTTTGAAACACTTGTATTCAAACCGTAAGGGATTTATAGGTCTGTACAGGGATGGGCATGGTATTAGTAATGTCCTTTAATCCAGGGATCCATGGCAGGCCCCTCTGGATTTAAAGTCATTAATTTCTATTATTGTCACAGTGCCTGACCATGAGCCCTTAATCTGATTATCTCTCTTGCTATTCTAACCAGACATATTCCACCACTGTCTTATAACAAGTGCAAATTAATTCCTAACATAAAGCAATAGGAGCTAATATAGAAAGTTCTTTAATTTGTTTTGCTATTAAATAAACTTTGAAGTGCCTCAGTACTTGATTAAAAAAGCGTGCTATCGCCTATTGTAATTTCTTTTGCCTGAACTCAAATTATAGCATATTAATCCACAATCAATAATATCAGGACAGCAGAGGTACAATTAATGCCTCAGTAATGCCTTAATTGAAGGATTTCCCTCTGCAAAGGAGATTTTATTATTTGTATTTCATCATAAATATTTTCTAAAGGAGCTCCAAATTCACAGCATCACTGTAACTAGTTAGGGATACGTCCTAATAAGCTAGCTATGCTGTATAAGTAACAATGCACTGAACTGTTTACTAAGTGGTTAATAGACACAATGTAGCATGTTGCCTTAAAATGCTTAATACAATCAATTCACAAGAAAGTTTCTGCAATTTTCTCACTATAGCAAAGCCATTTTAGAAGTAAGTTTTAAGCTGTGAATAGAAAACAAGAGAAAATCATGATATTGACATAAATAAGTAATGAATAGTTTGTTTCTTGGTGAGGGGAATGTAACCCTTTTTGAAGATGAACATAAAAACAGATTATGGATCACTTACAACTAGAAAATAGCATAGAGCAGTAATTCAATTTCTTTTTATGACTATAGAAAGAATAATAACCCTGAAAACTTCCTAATCTTCCCCATTACTGCCACAAAATAAATTAAGAAATAAAAATAAAACAATTTTACTAGATCTGAGGGTGAATGCACTTTCAAGGAGATGCCAAGAAAAATTCAAGGAATTCATATTTATTAAGCAATTCCATAAAGTAGACACTGTACTAAATACTTTGTATACATTTTTCATTAAATTCTCATATATTAACTATTAATATTTGAGTTAGATATTATTATCCCCACCTTACATATAAAGAAACAGACCTAGAAAGATTAAGTAACTTGTTCAATGTTGTATCAGACAAAGCTCAGATTTGAATCCCCCTTGGTTCAAGAATTCCTTCAAGAATGTTTTCTTTTCTTTTCTTTTTCTTTCTTTTTTTTTTTGGTATATGAAGGTCTTGCTATGTTGCCCAGGCTGGTCTTGAACTCCTGACCTCAAGCGATTCTCCCACTTCAGCCTCCCAAAGCACTGGGATTACAGGTGTGAGCCACTGCACCCAGCCAAGAATGTTTTCTTCTTTTAGGAACACTGAAGAGTCTTCTGACTCTTCTTCAGATGGTTGGGCGAGCTCACCTATTTATTTTCTATCCCTTTCAAGGCTCTATGAAAAAGATAATGAAAGATAAGCAAAATGTCTAAATCCACAACAGTGGGAAGAATGTTAAGGGGCCACAGCAGAGAAGAGAGTTCAACAGTTTTCTGGAAGATGGCAAGCAGGTGGTTAATTATTGAATCATGAGGCAGAGAAAAGGAAACTGCCACCGAGTCACATGCAGAGGCAGTTATGGTGAATGAAGTAGCCAGCTTTCCCACTATAGCCCCCAGAAAATGCCAGACTGGCAGACTGTTGGGGTGAGAAGTCGTGCTGAGAAAAAGGGATTTGGAAAACCTATAGGAATAGTCAAACGCCCAATTCCCTTCTACCTTCCTCATCCACAAAATTTATAGCATCATGGCACTTAAGTTTCACTTCTTATATCCTTACTGAAGAAAAGAAAGTTTTATTCTTTTAAAAGAATTATGATGAGAACTAGGGCAATTAGTATAGGCATTGGTGCCTCAAATTACAGTTCTCCACATTCTGGCGTTGGAAGGACCCCCCGTGTAATGGCCGGCTCCTTGCCTTTTCACACTGCAGTACAGCTTACTAGCCAACGTACTCTGCCATGAACACACAGCTCTGAATCAACCTTTGCCTTGTGTCATGTTCAGATATGAACAGCAAACATGGGCTACACAGAGACGTACACTGAAAATTTGACCCTAGAGGAAACAGAGGCAATTCAGGGAACAAAAATAATTTTGAAAATTTCTCTAAGAATGTTAAGAATTAAGAATATTTGAATATAGGCTGCATCCATAAAATGAGAATCAGATACTATGGGGAAAATAAATAATCAGAGAATATGAATGTTCTTAGAAATTTAAAATGTGATTGATAAAACAAAGATTCAATAGAAAGATTGGAATACAGAGTGAAGGAAATCTCCTAGAATGTAGAAGGAAAAAAAACCCAAAATATTAATGACAATATAAGTGATATAGAAGATTAATTCAGGTACTATAACATCCAAATATTAGTAGTAGTATTTTCAGAAAAAAAACAGAGAAGATTGAAGGGAAAGGAATTATAGGAATGATAGAAGAAAATTGTCCTTAGTTGAAGAGAAACATATTTTTCAAATTAAAAGAGACTTCCAGGTATATAGCAGAATCAATGAAAAAATAACCACATCTAAACAAATCATTGTGAAATTTCAGAAACCTAAGGATGACGAAAAGCTGCCAGACAGGGGAGAACAGGTCATTAGCAAAGGAATGAAATTCAGACTGCTATTTGATTTTTCCTAAACAACAGTAGTTATAAAAAGACAATGGAATTTTTTCCAAGATTTCTAAGGAAAAAATATTGGTGTTCATCCTAGAATTCTGTATTCAGCCAAATTATTAAGCACATGTGAAGGTGGAATAAAGACAATTTGAGTGATGTAAAGTACTAATAAAATATAGCACCTATGTAATTTGTCTTATAAAAGGATATAATCTAGAAAAATGAAAGAATAAACCAAGGAATAAGGAGATATTGATTGATCCAAGAAGCAGAAATTTCAACCCCATGAACAATGAAGGGAATTGTTAGAATGACAGCTATACAGAAAGAGCTAGAAAGCAACACAATCTGCATACCTTATCATGGGGAATATCTAGGGATAAAATGAGATTTCATAGATTTTACAGTATACTTGAGACATCAGAAAATATGAGAGAAAACTCAAGAAAACAAAAAGGCAACCCAAAAGTATAAGAAAAACAAAAGCTAAACAAGAAAGGAAATATGATTATGGAACAGTACTTGGCTCTGAAGATTACAGAATTCACATAGTCTAAAGAATATAAATTGCCTTTTCTTTATTTTTCAACTTTTAGAATGAACTTGAAAACAAAACATGGAAGATAATTATGATAGCAGAATAGAATGAAAATATTACTACTGACAGTGTAAAATTAAAAACAAAAACAGAATAGAAATTGGATGAGGGAATGAAAAGAAAGAAAATTGGGGCATTTATATTCACATCTTGCAAAGTGTGACATCACAGGACACTTCCTATAGCTCATGGAAAAAGAAGTAGAGGTATATAATTTAGACTTAAGAAACGTAAGTGTGATGTAACTGAGCTGAATCTCCATCTGTGACAGTAGGACATTACACAGTATAATGTCTCACACTGGCAAATGTAGGAACAGCAGGAAACATATATTTATCATTTAGAAATATAAATAAAAGACCACCCAAAAAAGTCGAACTGGAAACATTTCAAAATGATTGCTTCTGTGAAACAGAACCGGAGATGGAGAGGAATAGAGCAAGGGACTATTATAAGATTCTGTATACTCTTTAATTTTTATGTGTACATTTATATCTTGGTAATTTTTAAATATTAAATCCTGTCACCACTGTATTTTGTAATTCCTCATGATAGAGTCTATAAAAAATTCTCTAAATAATCAGCTAATAATAACACTTGGATGACTCTTAAAAAACACTTTGGACGACACAATAAATTTTGTGCCTAGAGAATATTGTAAGCAACTATATAAACCAGAGGTTACACTACAAACCAGAAAAGTAAGAGTCATCTTAAAAAAAAAAAAAAAAGTGTCCTAAGAGTAAAATCAGATGTAGAAGAAGTGTTTGGTGCCCAGAAGCACATTCCCTCAGCCTACGTCTCACTTCCGTGCTGTGCTAGACAGTTCTGGGACCACAGGCGGTGTCCCGGCTCAAGCTCATTTTGGCTGGTTCTCTTTGTTTTCTGCCTCAGGGCTTCTCAGCCTGAAAATAGGCATATCCCAGAGCCTGGGGGAGGGTGCAGATAATACTCCCCAGGTAACCAATGGGAGACAGAAAACTGTAGAAAGATGCCAGTCTCTCTTGTGCCCCAGATATTCATATAAGATTCTAAGGGAATTTCTTTATGGTTCCTCAGGGGTTCCCAACAGAATTGTATTATGTTTCGCTGGCTCAAACAGTGGTAACCAGCCTAAAATATGCCATTTGCTTCCCATCTTTCCCTTTCTTATTCTCTTCACACTCTCACTCAAAATTCTAGAATCAACTCTCAAACTATCAGCATCCAAGACCTTGTCTTCAGCTCTTAAGAAAAATGCAAAATAAGACAGGAGAGGTCTAGGAATCAGGGTTATACTAAGACATGTCGATGCCCAAATTAGATCAATGATTTGGCACCCCTTCAAATACTGAGAAACAGTTCTTCGATATTTTTAAAGAGTTCCAGGCATAGCAAGGGGAAAAGGTGTGACAAAGATAAGAATGACCATTTTTACAATACTGGAGCCATATAAAATCTTGCTGATGTTGCATTCTTAGACTATTTTATATTGTACTTAATTTAAGCACCTGTGAAATTCCTTGATTGTGATCTGTAATTTTCAGTGTTCAGTGAAGAAAACAGAAACTAGTGTTTTCAAGCAGAAGTTTTAATAGAGGAAAATATATGCTAATAAAAGTGTTATGCTGGGGAAACAGAAGTTAAGAGACCACCACTGTATGTTGTAACCTATGGTACTGCTATTTTGGCTGAATACAGAGGTCAGAAAACTACTTCTGCCATTGCTACCACCACCAATGACATCACAGATTCCCCACACTAATGAAGTTGGCAATCAGTGATGGAATATGGGATCCAGCTACTATCAGTGTTAAGTCTGTCTCAGCTGTTTTGACTTCCCTCTCCCTCCAAAAAACTCACTCACTCAATTGCATTTCATTGGTAGAAAATAAACCAGATCCAGGCTTCTAGCCTCAGGAAGTTTGGAAATGTGGTTTTTAGCACTAGCCCTTGAATAGGTGATATGGGAGTGGGTATGAGAAAGGGGTGAGAATGCCTGCAACGTGCAATAAACAGTATCAGGCACAATCTGCTGTGTAGCTACCCGGCATCCACAATCTTCTGCATGTTTAATTCCTAAAACAAAAACCAGAGTAAAACCGACATACTCCAACTTTGTGTAATACAACTGACCCTCATAGAGACAAAAACATATTCACCCTCTCCTAGAAGAGAAAATCCAAAATCTATTCACTGTATTCATATGGTGATATTGTTCATTTCTCTTGTACTGTAGTTATAATCCCACCTTGATATCTTTTAAATGAAAGACTAAATTATAAATTTTACTACCATTAATATTCTTTGTATCAATTATTGATAGGAAGAGAAAAAGAGAGGGGAAATTTTTTGTTTAATATGTACAAATATAAAAGTAAAGTAGGGAATAATATGCAAAACTATCTCAGATCTTGTTCCTGCAACTGATCACAAAACCATAAATAGCATGGTTAACTTAATTTCTCCACTGCTCACTCTAATTGCATTTTGTCTTAGTCATACTTAAACTGGAGTGGATTCATCACATGGTAGAGAAACCCAAACCTTCATTCACGAAAGGTTTGAACCCTTGTTCATCTTGTCTCTTTGGGACTGCTAAAGTCATCCATGCAATTTTATCACTGGCTATGTAAATACTTGGAGGCACCAAAGAGGATCTGAACTCTAGACATAGACCTCTCTTCCTTACCCTAGCAATCACCTCAGCTCGTACAATTATTCCCCTCTTTGCCTGTTTGCTCAATGGCAAAAGAATCCCTAAATTCTAGATGGCTATTTTTGCTTCAAGAGTACTGAAACCATTATTGTATCCCCCAGTGGAAACTTTCCTTCTTTGGGTACTAAGATCTCTAAGTCAGCAAAGCACAAAGTTGCAAAGACAAAAGGAAAAATATGTTGTATGTATGTATAATAGCATAAGAATCCACTTTCAAATCTATCCCTTGGTTCCCAGACCCAAATATTCTTGCCTGGGGAGAAATAACACCATATATTTGTAACTGGGTTCAGAGCATGTACTGCATCTTGTAGGAAAGCGTCACAGCCTTTAAAACTATTGTCTCCAAGCTAGGGTCACAACAGTCTTCAATAGGACATTTCACTTTGTAAAGGCCACATGTTTCAAGGAGATAGACTATATGGTATGTTGCAGACAATAGTTAGAAGCTCATGGACACATTTCCTGTCTTCCTGAAAACAACCTTAGATTACATTTCTCAGCATCCCTTGCTCTTATGTGGAATAATTTGAATGAGTTCCTGTTGATAGAGTGTGGGCTAAATTAGATGACCATTCGCTCCAAACTTGGGTGATTAACAGCCCACTCCCTCTGTGAAATCCTCTGAGAAATCTTTCTGTAACCCTGTCTTTGCAGCTGAAGGCAGAACACCAATTGAAGGAAGGAGCCTTGGGATCTCTGAACGACTGCCTGGAACAGAGCCTTCCACCCTGCCCTCCTGACTTCTAGTGCACTGTGAAAGTGGAAATAGAATTTTTCAAAGTATTAATATATGTTTATTATATTAAACCCTTTCATTTGGGTTTGTTTGATACAGTAGTTATTCTATCTTGACTAATACATGGAAAGATAACCAAATCCCCTGGGTGTGAGACCATTGCCTTATTTTTTTTATTGTCAAATGAGTCTTTGGATATGAAGCAATGTTCTGCGGCATACTATGGTGTCGAATATCGCAGTCGGTAAGTTTACAAATGGATCACGTTGCTGGCAAATTCATCGCAAAGTAAGTGTTATTCAAGTAAAAACAAATTGATGCCCTCTCATAATGGGAGCCACAAAGTGGCTGGCTAGTTCAAGTGTGGTTCCGTATCGCAAGGTCGCCGCTGGGCTCTGCTGTGGGCGGGCTGTGCACTCAGCAGTGGTGCTGGCCACGTCAGCCTTGCTGAGAAGTCCACACTGTTTGAGCCCATGGACAACCTCTCTCCAATTATGTATTATTTTCCTGTGGCTTCTGTAACAAATTACCACAAAATTAAAGCAACAGAAATTTATTCTCTAACAGTTCTGGAGGCCAGGAGTCCAAAATGAAGGTGTTGGCAGAGCTGTTCTCCCTCTGGAGGTTCTAGGGGAGGAGCCATTCCTTGCCTCTTCCAGCTCACGGTGGCTTCTAGCGTTCCTGAGCAGTGTCACTCCAATCTCTGCCTCCGTCCTCACAGCACCCTCTCCTCTCTGCAGGTGTAGCATCTCCCTAAGAACACTTATAACGGCATTTAGGGTCCACCCAGATCATCCAAACTTATCTCCTCATTTCAAAGATCCTTAACTTCATCACAACTACAAAGATCCCCCTTTTCAAATAGGGTGTTTGCAGGTTCCAGGGATTAGGCCCTGATATCTTTGGGGCCACCATTCAGCCCACTACGCTGTACCTCACCTGTATTGTTTGTAAACCTACTGAAAAACGTGGGGTGGCTAGGAAAAGAGGCTGACTAATATCCGTAGAACAGATCATCCTGTCCCTCTGTTTAAGAGCCTCTTCTTCAGCGGGTGCCTTTGTGAGCATTTCCATGGAACACAAAAACTGCCACACTCAGAACTTGTCACCAATCCTCCATTTCATTCCTTCAAATCCTTGAACATCTGGCCAAACCATTATCAACTACCCAAAAACCAATGTAAATTCACAACTCTGGTCATTTTTCCTTCTAGAAAAATTGAGCAATTAGATGTGCTGCCCAAAGTCCTCTCATGGGGAGAATTTTCCTTCCACACACCTTTCAGGGCCACTGCTGAGTGAGGCTGTCATGCTGCCACGGTCCCTCTCCAGCTGGTGTTTCATATGATGTGGAATAATCTGTAAACCAGGCTCAATTACTTTCTTTTTCAGTTTTTCAATAAGGGTCCCATCATAAATTAGAATTTGTCCCAGATGGTTTGAATGAAGAGCCTTTAATAAAGAGATTGCATGTAGAGATGTAGGCAGGGATAAAGGAACAAACAAGGGATAGTGAGATGCCAGGAAACTAGCAAGAGTCTGATGCTGTTATCATCCCTAGAAGCAAAGGAGCAAGGAAAGAAAAGTGTTTCTGGAGCTCAGTGAGAATTAGAGCTATGGAGAAGGGGCTTCCCAGCAGGGGCTGTGCTTGTGGAGGAAGGTAGCTAGGGTCAGAGATGCAACACTGAAGTAGGGAGAGGGCATGGAAATGTCCTGCCCTCTTTGGAACCACATGATCTCCCACTGGTACCTCCTATTCATTGACCCACCTAGAAGCCAGCTGGCAAGGGAGGCAAGATGATGCACTCCATATGCTTCAGTATTTCAGGGCACAAAACAGAGCAAAAGGGATCAGAGGTGTGCAAACATACCTTGTCAAGGAAATCCAAGTCATGGCACCAAAAATGTCAGGGTGGCAATCTGCCCTTGGTTCTTGGTGTGCTCTTGGCTGAAGAATAACCAGACACACGAAAGTGTTGAGTCCAGACTATTATCCTGGTCCTCTGGCTTCTGCTTGGAAAAATCAACAGCAGGGCCAATGCAATGGAATAACCTCAGGCAGGAAGCATGTTTCACACAGGCAGCTCTTTATTGTAGAACAAAATGGGTCTGCGAGATTGGAGAGAGACAGACCGACTCACTGACCGACTAACTGACCCACTCTCTCACTGAATTCTCAGATTGTTTCCATTGATTAGCCCAGTCTTGGGGAGGGTGGGATTTATCAAATGATCCACAGGTGTCCTCAAAATTCCATCTGCCTATACGAGCTCCCTCTCTGAAAGCCCACCTGGAGGAGGGGGATGAACCACAATGCAGATTCAAGCTAATGGCATAATAATTACCCTTAGGTTACTCTAGGTCACTTTCTAAATCCTATTATGCCTGGGCTGGGGAATTCCCAGATTGATAAAGCATGCCCTCCTTCCCCAGGTGTAGCAGTTTCTTGGGATAGGATTAAGGGTGGAGTAACACCAAAATTGAGCACCTGCCCTTATCCTTCTTCCCAGCTGGAGCAATTGCTCGAAACAGCACCAAAGCAGGGAACCTTTGTCCTGAGAAGAGCCGGAGATCCTGTCTACCTAACAAGCTGATATTTCATAGGCACTTTCATGAGGTTAAACACGTGGGCTGAGGGAGAAGCATCAGTGCAGCCAGAGCAGGTACAATGGCCATCTGAGGTGCTGCTCTACCACTTACCTGTGCCTTCATGACTTTCCACTTGATGACGAGTGCTGCCAGGCACATCCTAAGTTTATGGCATAACACCCAGTCCATGATGGGCAGCTGTTTATATTCTGTGGTCACATACAAAAATCTGTACCATGGCCCAGAAGCAATCTAGGATCTGTTTCTTCATAGTTATTTGGAGACTAGGTCATGGCTTCACTCTAAAACTTGAACGGATTCCACTATAATTCTAAATCAAGGCCTGCCAGGGGCCCCCTACAGGATTGCTTCCTGCCAAATACTCCAAGCACCATTTCATCTGTTGGATTTTAAGTTTCAAATAGCAAAGTAGTTTGCACTGCAGCTCACAGTTACAAATTCTTCTCTTACTCTGGACTCCATTCAAAACTGAGTGTCTTATGGGTTACTTGATAAATGGGTCAAAGCAGCACCCTCAAATGTGTACATGTTGTTTCAAAAGTCCAGCGATCTTCAGGGATCTTTGGCAAGAAAACAAAAAAGTTCAGCAAGATGGTAACAATCATTGAGTCTCTGTAATAGTGGGAGACAAGGTGTAGCAATATTCTTTCACTGAGGAGGAAATATCTCAATCTGCCATAGACTGCGGGACTGCCATAAACTTTACTGATGCCATGGCCCTTGAATTTACATTGTTTTATTTTGTCCTCCCACCCTCTGGCACTCATGCTCCTTACCGAGGAATCTATGATACTTACTACCTCCTCCTCACCACAGCCAATCAGCACAACGCTATCCACGTGGTGGACTAGAATGATACCCTATGGCACGACTTCCATGAACTAGATTGTTACAGAAAACTGAATGGTTGACATTGTACTGAGTTAAGACAGCAAAGACATACAGCTTACCCTACAAGGTGAAATAAATGACTTCTGTTTGTAGTCTCTTTATTGGAAAGAAGAAAAAAAAACATTAAACAGATTGATAGCTGAATATCAAGTGCCAAAATTTTGTGGATTTGCTTCAGTTAATTGACGATATCTGGAATAGCCATTGAATTTGGAGTTACATGATTATGTTAATTATAGTACACTTCATTCTCCAAGACTCTCCAATTTCTGCTCAGGTCAAATAGGAGAGTTAAATGGGGTTATGGCAAAAAAAATCATCACCCCTGAATCTTTCAGGCCTTGGATGGTGGCATGAACCTCTGGCGTTCACCTAGAAATAGGGCATTACTTTTGTTCTACTGTTTCGATAGGGAGAGGACATTTTAGGAGCTTCGACTTGGTCCTTCATACCATGATGGCCTTCACTCCATGAGACAGGGAGCCAATGGGGGATTCAGTCAGAGGTTGAGTACGTCTAATCCCAACTATACATGCAGGGACTGGGAAGGCTGTGTTTGAGGACCCACCGGGCCACTGTGAGATGGACTAGGTCAAAACACCCACAGACCAAGTCATTCTAATAACAACTCTGGCTCTGTTGCTCATGACTGTAATCACGTCCACTTTGTTTCTGGCATTTAAGTACTGCCACTTAACCTCTGCCAATCTGTGAAACTGTCATCCCCACTGATGTTAGGGAACTCGTTTTGGAGACGGCCTCCTCCCTCCCTCATCATCCCCAGCCTATAGAAAGTAGCCACTACAGAATTTTTCAAGGATGCCACTGGTCCTTACCAATGTATTTCTCAAACATAGTGAGGGGGTAGTGACGTGGGTCACACATGATAGATCTTCTCTGACATTTCTAACTCCGTAAACCTTTGGATTCCTTCCTCTACATTTTTCCAATGAATTTCTAACATATGTCTCATTTTAATGTGGGCCACAACTGAGTCCCTATTTCAATAAACAACTTACAAACCATAAAAACTGTTCCTCACTGTTGAGCTATGGCCCAAAATAAGAATTTTGGGTAAGTATACCTGCATTAATAATTCCAGTCCATTCTAAAGATGTTTCTTCCTGCTTTGTTTAGCACCCCAATCCATTTCTACACATGGCTGCGGATGAAAATCAGCCAAATCCCATCATTCTAAATAGATTTGGTACTTGTCCCCCTATGGCATACTGTGATCTAAGTCTTTGTACAGATCCGATGGCACTGAAAGAGGAGAAGGCAGACAGGAGGAGGATCAGCATCCCCTGCAAGGTAACTACCTTCAATGAGGCCATTATAGGATCTCAAGCAACACAGAACTAATACCGTCTGACAAGGGAGGAGGGACTGCTTTTATGAATAGGAATATTTGAAGTAATCGAGAGGTTCAGGTTCTCAGATTTATCCAAAGCTACCGAAATACCCCCCTTCCACATCTTTAGGTCCCATCCTTCCACAATCACCACCACAACTTCTCACACAGGAAACTATTGAGGCTGTGAACTTAAGTTGTAATTCTGCAGCCCACAGGAGCCAGCTTTGGATCTTGTATTAAGATGTTTCTTGTCTGCAGCTATGAGCTATAAAAGGGTCTTAGGGTAGTCATAGGCATAGAATCTCTCTGTAACTTTATCCTTACCCTGAGCCAAGAATTTAAAATATGAGCTAATTTTTTTTCCACAAGCTCTGCAGTGCAATCAGAAGCAGCCTTGCCACTCACGTTTTTATGTACCTCATTTGCAACACCACAGTGCAATGCAGCAGCCACTTGGTCTGCCAAAGGCTTGTCTTCAGTAGCCATTCCATTCCAGGTGGTTACAGGTGATAATTTAGCCGTTTGCTACATGGAAAGCAGTATCCCATTTCTCATTGGTCGCGAAGTTATCACTGCCTATAAACTCAACTAAGTCAGATAACCAATCCCATATTATTATTTTTTTTTTGCGACAGAGTCTTTGCTCTGCCCTGGCTAGAGTGCCGTGGCGTCAGCCTAGCTCACAGCAACCTCAAACTCCTGGGCTCAAGCAATCCTACTGCCTCAGCCTCCCGAGTAGCTGGGACTACAGGCATGCGCCACCATGCCCGGCTAATTTTTTCTATATATTTTTAATTGGCCAGATAATTTCTTTCTATTTTTAGTAGAGACGGGGTCTCGCTCTTGCTCAGGCTGGTCTCGAACTCCTGAGCTCAAACGATCCGCCCGCCTCGGCCTCCCAGAGTGCTAGGATTACAGGCGTGAGCCACCGCGCCCAGCCCCATATTATTTTTAAAAGTTGATTTCTTGATCAGATTTTGGTGCTGAATGCTGAGAAAGGTAAGGTTCCCTGCATCAAATAGATACTACTCAAATTATTTCAAGCAGTAAAATCTTTAATTCAGAAGATTAGATACTCATAAAATTACTGGTAACTTAGAGGAATGAAAGTCAGGAGCCTACCATTAGTCTTTGACTTCAAATTCATACGACCACACTTGGCATTAATTGCTCTCACCATTGCCACTGTATGCACTCACAAAATTGGTGCCAACATAGTGGAACATGTAGTCCAGCTGTTGCCAATACCTTTGTCTGTAGGAGCCCATTTATATAATTGCCCTACTACAGAAAGGTGGCATCCACCTCATTCTACCTTCCCCAGATTTCACATATTGAGTGACCTCACATCAACATAACCTAAATTTGCAAAGGAATCACAAGATCACATGAGAATCTGAGAAATGTAATTTTTAGTTCTCCAGACTCTGTAATCCTGAAAGAGGGGAAAAGAGAGAACATTTCAAAGGGTTGGGAAGAGATTCATAGTGCCAATAAACATCTAGCACACTAACCTTACGATGGTGCTGGATTTCTTAAGTAGTTAATATTTAGGGTAGGCTCTAGGATATAAATTCAAAATCTCAATAATAAGTATTAATAATAAATCAGAAATTTGTTCAATAAATTCATCTGGCTGCTCTCTTTGGCCTCACAAGTTCTTCCATGCTTTTATTTCTGAAGGGAAGATTAAATACCACTTTCACAAGGGCTGACAATAATAATTCAAGCATAATGAAAACACTTAAATATTACTGAATGTAGCTTTGAAGAGCAGTTATTTTTTCTTTTGTGGTCATATAACATATTTATTAAATTTTCACTGAGATCTGAAATCAGAATGTATTTGAAATCCAACTGTATACACAACTGATAAACCTTAACATGCTTATAAAAATGTAAATGTAATTGATCGCCAGATTTATTAATGAGAACACAAGCCACACTCAAAGGTGAGGTGAGACTGTTGCTAACATAATATGCTACCTATCATGCAAGATTCATAATCTACCCACCCTCTCATTACCAAATAGCTAGGTAATCATTATTCTTGAAAGACTGGTTCTTAGGATAGCTTCCTCACAGGGAGGAGAAACTTGGTTTAAATATAATGCATCATGGATGACAAAGAAGAGATTACAACTGTACGTTTTTCTTTTTTCCCATGGCAAATTCAAAGAAAAAAAATTTTAACTGAGAAAAGAAGCGATTGAACTGGCTTCTCTAAAATTACAGAAAAGGGAATCAGGGATACCTAGAGACTGACAGAGTACATGGACTTTGTATATGGATTGATGAAATACTTAATTCTTTAAAATTCACATTCTTGTATTTTTTTTTTGAGACAGTGTCTCGCTCTGTTGCCCAGGCTAGAGTGAGTGCCGTGACGTCAGCCTAGCTCACAGCAACCTCAAACTCCTGGGCTCAAGGAATCCTACTGCCTCAGCCTCCCGAGTAGGTGGGACTACAGGCATGCGCCACTCTGCCCAGCTAATTTTTTCTATATATTTTTAGTTGTCCAGTTAATTTCTTCCTATTTTTAGTAGAGACGGGGTCTTGCTCAGGCTGGTCTTGAACTCCTGAGCTCAAACGATCCACCCGCCGCGGCCTCCCAGAGTGCTAGGATTACAGGTGTGAGCCACTGCCCCTGGCCACATTCTTGTATTTAAATTGGGAAATACACAAAAAATTTCAAGACCCTACATTTTTAGAAATGGCTGTATAATTTAAACCTTTCAAAATTTTTTATTTAGGATGGCTTTTAATTTGGACATATTCTCTGTGTAGATGTTCAAATACAATATGACCTTCTGCTGGCTGCATTATATTATTGTAGTTAGAAAGATATCAAGTGATGTGTTTCAGTATGCACTTATTCTCAAAGGAGATAAATACTTCAAGAACACACACATTCTCTGGGAAAACCCCGTGTGTAAGAATGGAAAAAAAAATCAATACATCCAAGTTGAGTTTCTATTTAAGGGGTCTCCAAGGAACATAGTATGAAGAGAAATTGCTTATGTGTGGCTGTGTAAACACAACTTTATGTGGTAAAATGAAAAAGACAAAAAAAAACCTAAATTATATTTTTAGGTAGAAAAAAGTTTGACTTCTCAAAGGAGATAGCAAAACCTAGATACATAAATCTGAAAGAACGACAAGGGGTGACTCAGATCATCCCTTTCCTACCTGAAAGTCCTGTCACTTAATCATCTAAAGACAGCTATGGACCATCTTCTTCATAAGTCACAAGGCTCATTCAGTGATACATTCTAAAATCTCACAATCCTCATGTGGTAATGGTTCTGTATATTGATTATTTTAAATTTAGTCTTTGAATCTCCTTCAGGATTCACAGCCTCCTATTAAAAACAAACTTTTTTTTAAAAAAAGCTGTGCCTTTCAATTCATAGCTGTGCCTTCCCTCTATAATTTATTATTAGGAAAACCAACTTCTAACGCTTACATGATTTGTAGTACTTTGAAACAAGGAATGTTTCTACTTCTGTTCCTTTTCACAAATATTCTTGTCATTCTGAAGTTATCTTCCTAGAATACCAAAGACTAAGCATGGATCCTAAAATGCACCCCTATTAACTTGCTTTCCAAGGTCACCTGCCAAAATCACTTGCATGCTGAGTAGCAGGTGACCGATTTCCTGCAGCGGGTATGATGCTGTGTTCCTGTGTGTACAGCTCAGCATCACAGTGCCTCTCAACTCTGCTGCCCTATTTCCCACTCAGGAGGACACCTAAATCTAAGCCACTCAGGTCTGCGCTGAGCACACCAGCTTACATCCTTGATAACTGTAGTTGCCTTTTCCTCAGTAAGGGCAGTGTTATGAATACAGCTGGATGAGATTAAGGATATAACAAAGAAAGTGTTGAGAGTGCGAACAGCAGTGTGGTGGTGTATTCTAATGAAGGTGAGATTCAAAAGTTCTGCCCCAGTAGACAATATATAGTGCCTGAATTGTTTTATTATCAAATAGATAATACAGCAAAAATCACTTCTACCTCCAGGTTCTCTTTCTCACTTATAGGATAACTGGGCTACATATATGAAACAAACTTGTGAATTAAAATATTCCTAATAAGCTAAAAACACTGCTAGATTCCAAGTTTTAAGACACAAACATAACAATCCATATTAAAATATTTTCAAATACCTAGAGAGTGTGTGGAATGAAAGAGAGAAAAGAATGAATTAATAATGTTAAAACTGAAACTAGTCATTGGTCAATGTCTGTCAGCAAAACAGAGTCAAGAGTAACAGAGAAGAGAAAGAAGAGCTATAATCATGGATTATATTGGAAATCTCATCTCAGGTATTTCTAGTGACTACAAATATTTAATAAATTCCCTGTTTTCTATGTCAGATGTTACTTTTTTAGTTAACAAAGTTTTACTGAAAAGGAGACACCAATTTTCAGATACAAGGTATGCAACTTATCTGTGATGAAAAAGAAATTATGAAAGCTGCTAGAAAAAGTTCTGTTTATCACATCTTAAAATCATCTTTGATAAAGAAACTTATAGTAAGGACTGAATGATTTAAATATAAGAATACAGGTGCTTCCACATTTATGTAAGAATAATTTAGAAGAAAATGGTATGTTTTATGTCTGCATGTAAAAGCTATGCTAAAGGCAACTAATTTTTAAAGTAAAAATATGCTACTGTAAAAAAGCTTTTTACCAGAAATTATAAACACCCAAATTCTAATTTGATTTCTTTTCTACATAAGAAATTGGCAGCAGAAAAGAATTTAGAGTATTAACTAAGTCAAATAAACATCTAGTAATAGAAATTTACATTATAATAAACTGATTAACAAAAAATAATCTTTTTTCCCACAGCAGTAGTATATTTATTGTGCTGAAATCAGGGAGCAGGGAATGAATAGCTCTTGGGAACCAGTACAGATTGTTCACAAAGATTTACAAATCTCTAGTCATTACACACTGAGCAGCAAAAACAAAGGTGTTGAATCCTCTTAGACCAAACTACTGTGTGTGTGGCAAATTTTCTGTAATTCTCATGACTGCATGCCTTTGGGGGAAAAGTATATAATTTTAATGCACAATAAATATTTAATAGTTTACAAAATGTTCTGAAATAGTTTTCCTGTACAAACAGCATACATCCTACACATGCAGTTTTGACATGTTGGTGAGATACTTAGTAATATTCATGCTTTTTTGTCACATTTTCTTTCTATAACGATCCCTGTGCAACACCCCCTAACAAATTAACCTATGTAATGAAACATGGTACAGGTTCTCTTGCCTACTTTATTTCTAGTTGTTCATTTATATTACATGAAATACTTCATCTGTAAAAAGGGAATTTAATTTTATAGTTCTGACTACTCTCCCTTTTACTCATTTTAACAATTAACACCTTGTAACGTCAAGCACTGAATTTAACAATCTTTAGCACCAAGGAGTCAAGAATATTGCACCAAAATGGGTTTACACTTTCTATATAGTTAATAAATAAGATCTTGCAAGTTAGTCACAAGGAAAATATCACTCCAAGATTAAACACATCGAAAGAGAAGGATAGTTTCACAGAAATGTTTGGTGTATGTCATTTGTTAAAAAAAGCAAAAAAAAAAAAAAAAACAATACTTGTGGATTTGAATGTTAATATTAAAATTTACATTAGAGGACTCCTTGATTTTTTCATTAAAATTTATTTAATTTTAAATGTTCTTTCCAACAGAAGAGGTAGGTATTTTTCCACATATGAAAAATCAGTAACAGCCACAAATCAAAACAAGGAAAGCCTGATAAAAATCAACACACTCTCCTCTAACAGCATATAAATGTTAACTATCTTATGATGTTGCTAATAAAGACATGAGTTGTTTCATGTTTTAATCATACAATAATCTTAATTTTCATAATAAATTTCTGCTAGCAATAGGAGTATTCAAAGGCTGCCTTTTCATCACAAAAATTGTTTCCCCACAGTGATTTGTGCCTCAAGTCATGGTGACTTTTGAGTTACCAGACAGGATTTTACTGTAATTCCTTCTTATTTTCACCAACACCATCATCATCAAGCCTCTAAGATTCTACAGAGATCAGCAGATTTTTAAAATTTAATTGAAACCAAAATGGTATATTCTGACTAGAGGTGAAGAGATTTGACCATTCTGGTCAGCAAATGAATTCAAATGCACAAATTTAAATGTTATCCACATTTCCAGGTTATAACAAGAAAATGCAAGGTAACTGATTTCCATCAGTAGTAATTAGTAATTTATCAAAACAATTAATAAAGATTATGTTCCTGTGATCGTCTAAAATTCAGACTGAAGAATAGGTGAATATTAAGATACATAAAAAAATCTCATCCTTTAGACAAATGGATGTGAACAGGGGGAAAGTCTCCAAAGTCACATAATGATTGCTTTGGTCTGAACAACATCAAGGCTAATTTAACAATGTTTAAAATGAAAACTTCATAAATAAAACATCTGGGGATTATATTTAACACTTTACTCAGTCTAAAGGATACTAGTACAGAGAGCACATTTGCCTTTTCTCCCCATCCCCAAGCCCTCCTTTGCTTCTGTTTTCTCTGAAATTTTATACGACACGGGAATTTTCTCACCGTCAACAACAACAGTTAATGCCCAGTTCAATTTACTCTCCTTTTGCTTTTCCATTTTTCTGCTTTTTTCCATTTTCTATCACTAGCTGTTTTTCTGATTTGTTCACACCATTTGCAGAAATACCATTCACAGCTGTTTTTCCAGTTTTTGGTTTCCTAGGCTCTTTGTATGTCCGAACGTAGAAGTTAAGAAAGAGAAATATGAAGCTGATTGCATAGGCAATCAGAGCCCAGTGCATCCATTTGGGGAAGGGGCAATCGGTATAAAGAGACAGTGCTGTGTGCCCAATGGTGACATGGAACTGAATCTGAAAAACAAAAACAACAGCACATGATACATTTAATGTGAATAGTAAACAACTTTTAACAACATCAGATTCTTCTACAAAGCTATCATAGGCCCAAATTTTGATACACCATTCAAAGTTGGATAGTACTCTGGCTCCCACAGCTGGCTCCTTCTCACTCAGGTCACAGCTCAAATGCCATCTCCTCAGCAAGGGCTTCCTAATGACTTCAACTGACCCTCTCAACCCCATTAACCAAAGGGATTTTGGTTAATGTTTGTTTTTGAGAAGAATTATAACTACCTGAAATTGTCTTTTGTATTTGTTGACTTCTTTTTGTTTGGTTGGGTTTTGTTTGTTTTTATTTTTGTTTTTTGAGACAGAGTCTCGCCCTGTCGTCCTGGGTAGAGTGCAATGGCTCCATCGTAGTTCCCAGCAACCTCAAACTCCTGGGCTCAAATGATCCTTCTGCCTCAGCCTCCTGAGTAGCTGGGACTACAGGCACATGCCACTGTGCCTGGATAATTTTTGTATTTGTTTTAGTAGAAACAGGATCTTGATCTTGCTCAGGCTGGTCTCGAACTCCTGAGCTCAAGCAATTCTCCCGCCTTGGCCTCCCAGAGTGCTAGGATTGCAGGCGTGAGCCTCCGTGCCGGCCTGTTGACTTCTTTATTGTCTATCTTTATACTAGACTGTAACTCCAGAAGGCAGGGCTCTGTCTTGTTCATTGAGGATTCCTGAGTCCTTGGCACAGTATCATGACTCAATGAATATTTGCTGAATAACGTTATCTGATGAGAGGGAATCAATAGCCTAGAAGAGTAAAGCAATAGCATGGTAGACTCTTCAATTTTGTTTTCCTCTCACATTTTAGACTGATTTCTTTCTACCAACTTGTTAATAAGCAGGTATATGTACTTTTTAAAATGAACTTATTGGCCAGACACGGTGGCTCATGTCTGTAATCCTAGCACTTTGGGAGGCCAAGGGGGGAGGATCCCTTGAGGTCAGGAGTTCAAGACTAGCCTGAGCAAGAGTGAGACCCCCATCTCTATAAAAAAACAGAAAAATTAGCTGGGCATTGTGGCATGCGCCTGTAGTCCCAGCTACTTGGGAAGCTGAAGCAGGAGGATCGCTTGAGCCCAGCAGTCTGAGGTTGCAACGAGCTGATGATGCCCCTGCACTCTAGCTAGGGCAACAAAGGGAGACCCTATCTCAAAAATAAATAAATAAACTTATCAAAATGGCTCATTATTTTTTTCATACAGATAATAGATACATTTGCATCTGAAGAACACAATCCTTTAAAAACTAATATTTTGATAAAACTTAGTAGATATTTGAGAATAAAAAAAACAATCACTTTCAACTTTAAGGTTTTAAAAAGAGAAAAGCCAAAAGCTTAAAATGAAATAATCTTAAATTCTAATGTATCAATGAATGAATGGTTTGAGACATAAGAATTATGATTTCTATGGTATTAACGAGGGTTAATTTTTACACAATTAACTTACATGACTAACTCTTGTGAGAATTTCTGGCTTAGAAATACAAACTCAATAATATTCTGTTCAGAATGGGCAATTATGGTTTCCCTTTTAAGGATAGCATTATCCTTAAAATATTAAATTATTGGTTAAAGTAATTGATATTATTTTAAATATTAAAATAATTTACTCCATATAAGCCAGAAATTTATACCATATTAAGGAACTTTCATCGTTTTTCATGGCAAATATCCAAATTTTAAGAACTTCTGGTTTCACAATGGTTTTTAGAACCTGCATGACCAAAAAAGGGTGTGTATAGGTGTGTGACTGAATATAGCATCTCTCAAGGAGAGCCAGGTGTAGGCTTCGACAACATACATATAACTAATTCACGGGACTTGGAACACCTCTTCGTTTTCTTGAGACGTTTACTACTTACTGAGGGAAATGAATTACACAGGACTGCATAAACAGCTTTTACACAAAAACTGGAGGATACAGAGGAATCCTTCACACCCAGCATTCCCCAGAAGTTGTGCTTCCTGTTTGGTTAGCTAGCTATTTGGCAACTTAAAGCAGAGATGGATAGTATTTCCAAATGTGATTCTACTGATAAAACTATGAACACACTATGATTAAAGCAAATTACAATGCATTCTAAAGCTTGAAGAATAGCTACCAGGTTGGTTTTGGATTTTCAGTTTGACTACAGGCTAGTGCCTAGCTCTCAGTGTTGCACTGATACATGTACCCAGATGCTACAGGAAGTCTTACTAGGGGTATGTGTTGAAAATTGTCTAGTATAAAGCCTAGCATTTGAAAATACTTGGCTCTGCTCTCTATGGACAGTGTTTTAGAAAATTATGAGGAGTTCTCTGGTCCTTATTCCCTCCCTTCCTTTACCCCGCTTCCTTGGCTCCATGCCTTCTCTTCAACTTAATATTCTAAATATATGGGATATGCTAACAGAGACTGAAAAATGGAACAAAAACAGAAAATTTGAGCAAGGACAGAATGATGAGAGGCAAGAAAATTTTAAGTTAAAAAGTCATCCCGGGGAAAAAACATTTTTCAAGTCATACCTGAATCTATGTATTTTGTGTGGTGTTTAGACCTTTAATCATCCTTCCCACAAATGCTTTTAAAGAATGTTTCCCTTAGAGGGATAAATGGTATGTCTAGTTTGTTTAAGGATGTTATAAAAGCAAGTGGATGTGATCAATAGTCTATGAATTGGTAGGTTAGAGCTAAGCAGCTTCAACTGCTATAACTAGACGATAGAAAGTTAATTTGGGAATAGAAAATTGTCTAGAACAACTTAGCACTTTATAATTAATAAAACTCAAACATTTTCAGTCTTTTGCCAGAAGAAACTAGAAGCATTTAACTCACCAGCTGCAACATGGTCAGGTATCGTTTCCACCAAAGATACTTTTGAATCCATGGGCCAAATGCAGTTAACCCATAGTATGAGTACATAATCACATGGATAAAGGAATTCATCTGGGCTCCGAAAAATGCTTTGGAAAAACAAGAGGTAATTACAACATGTAGAAAATTTTATTAGGCAATAAAACCATTGATATATAAAATAAATGCATCTACATTGTTTTCTAACATTTAATCTTGAGTATAGATTAGTAATAAAAGATATAAAGTGGTACTAATGAAAAGCCTTCCCTTTAGATTAAGTAGGTATTTTTAAAGTTTAGATTTGAGTTTTTACCATATAAATAAAAATGTGTGCTGTTCAAATGCAGAGGACTTTCAAAGTAAACTTATTTTAGTAAGTTTAAGTAGGCACTAACATAGAACCATTGCCTATATTACTTTCAATTCTACTATTCTTGGAGAAAAAAGGTTATAATGCATTTAAGTGTTTCAGTAGACTTGTAAATGCTCCATTATTGCTTTTATTTTTTTATTTTATTTTATTTTTTTTTTGAGACAGAGTCTCGCTTTGTTGCCCGGGCTAGAGTGAGTGCCATGGCGTCAGCCTAGCTCACAGCAACCTCAAACTCCTGGGCTTAAGCAATCCTACTGCCTCAGCCTCCCGACTAGCTGGGACTACACGCATGCGCCACCATGCCCGGCTAATTTTTCTATATATACATTTTTTAGCTGTCCATATAATTTCTTTCTATTTTTGGTAGAGACGGGGTCTCGCTCTTGCTCAGGCTGGTCTCGAACTCCTGAGCTCAAACAATCCGCCCGCCTCGGCCTCCCAAGTGCTAGGATTACAGGCGTGAGCCACCGCGCCCGGCCCATTATTGCTTTTAGATGTGCCAATTTATATGTCTACAACAAACTAATACTTATTTCTTAGGTTTCTAAATAGTTTTAAATATGCTAGCACTAAACACATTGAATGATGCATTTAATATATAAAAATCTACAGTGATATTCCAGCCAGTCTAAATCAATGGCACTCTTTCTTTTCAGAATATTAATTAAATCAAAGTACAGATGTAATAATGATGAATTTTGTCACAAAATGATTAAAGAGGTCAGTCAGATTTACTAATTTTCTTTTAAAATTACGGAGGTTGACTTAACTGCATTGTTTTAAATTGGGCCCCCAATAATATTTTTTATAAATGTGAATTTCTAAGTTGCCAATTACCATAATATGATAATGGAAAGCAGCAAGGTGAACTATACTATCATGACTTATGCCCTGGGTCCTCATCAGAAAAATGATCTGTTTCTAGCTCAATGATATTAATAATCCTTAATTTATAGGGATCTTAAAAAACTGGAGAAAGACCTTGGCCAAACTGTAATTCAGATCCTCTTTAACATTAACAAGGCTATATAATATTTCCTTTGAATAAGAACCAACAAGGTCACTTAAGGTCTATGCAGGCTGAGTACCCCTTCTCTGAACTCTTTGGGACCAGAAGTGTTTCAGATTTTGGATTTTTTTTCAGATTTTGGAATATTTGCATATATATAATGAGACACCTTGCAGAAAGAATTCAAGTCTAAAACCCAAATTCATCTATGTTTCATACATACCTTTTGAACATAGCCTGAAGGTAATTTTATACGATTTTAAAATAATTTTGTGCATGAAACAAAAGTTTATGTACACTGAACCATCAGAAAGCAAAGGTGTCACCATCTCAGCCACCCATGTGGACAATCTATACTTGTCTGACATCACCATCATGCTGTATGCAGAAAAGGTATACTGCAGCTGAAGGGGGCTAGGAGGGTCTTTTTTCCTTTGGGGATGCTGAGTAAATTTGTGTGGTATGAGCCTGCATTTTGACTGTGACCTATCACATGAGGTCAGGTGTGGAATTTTCCACTTGTGGTGTCATGTCAGTGCTCAGAAAGTTTCATATGTTGCAGAATTTCAGCTTTCAGATTTTCAATTAGGGAAGCTCAACCCATATTAGAGCAGGAGTGAGCTCTGGGCTTGAACTGAAGATGGAATCTTCAGATTGAGGGGTTGTGTCATCGTATCCTTTGGATGAGAACTGTTCCCCACAAAAATATTATTTTCTACATTTAGGCTTGGTTTA
Organism: Varecia variegata; assembly: GCA_028533085.1. Classification (NCBI taxonomy): domain Eukaryota; kingdom Metazoa; phylum Chordata; class Mammalia; order Primates; family Lemuridae; genus Varecia; species Varecia variegata. The sequence continues at coordinate 63,687,789 of CM052441.1, read as the reverse complement.
TGCTCATCTCTGAGATAAATCTTTAGGTATTAAAGTAGTCATGGTTATAAAGCTAAAGTTTTACTTTCTTCAAATTTTTAAAAAATGAAATGAATATGGAAATGATTAAACATGTAATCAAGTTAAATGACAGAACAAGTCAAATTTCCAGGTTTTCATTACTTTCCACCCAACACGTAATTTAGCACATGCAGATACATTCCTGAAAATGCTCACCTTGTCCTCCTGCAACCCACTTAATTCCAATCCACCACAACGTAAACATTGTACAGTGATGATATACATGAAGGAAAGAAACTTGGTTGTTTTTCTTCCTCAGGATAAAAAACACAGTGTCCAAATACTCAACTCCTTTAGATACAAAGTACCACCACAGAGCAGCAGCTATCTATAAAAAAGGAGAAGCATGTTATAAACATCAAAATGACACTCATATGGGTTTCTATTCATTGTAAGTCAGTCCAAAATAATTTTATTGCACAAAATGTTGAAGGCATGGAATCATTTATGGCTAAGTAGGTTTGAAACCTGAGCATCTATCCATGGGGAAAAAACAGAAGAGTCCAGAGCTATGTCTACATGGTGCCAATAATTTAGACACAACTTCAGTCTGTTACATAGGTCAATGTCACATAATGTCTAACAGCTAAATACAGAGCTGTAAACACATTCATGTTGCCATGCTTTTCAATTTGGTAGAGGAACTAAGATGTTTACTTTGTAAAGATATTTCAGTTGTTCATGCTTAGCCTAATTATACCTCAGATAACCTTGCAAGCTTAAGCAGCAACTGGCCTCCGTCAGTATGTCTGTCTCTCTCTCACTTTAACACGTGCACCAAAGTAAATATCCAATCACAGAAGTTTGTATTAGGTGGTAATATGTTTAAAATGATAAACTGGAACAACAAAACCCACAAATATTTCCCAGGTCATAAATATAATCCTGCTTACATGAGTAAATCTTTTCTTTTCCTGGGATCTAATTAAGACACCAGATGGTGCAGAAAGATTACATTACATGCTGAGATTAAGGATCCAGTGAGAGGTGACCTCTGTATATATGTATTAAAATATTTTATAAGAATCTCACTGTAACAGTAACCAAAATTTAGTTTTTTTATGTCAAGTATTTTCTACGATAAACATTCTATGTACAAATAACAAATAAGGCAGTACATACTGAAATCTATTTATAAACCTTTGTGCGTTAGGGGCTTGACAGATTCATTCATAGACAGGTTTAGTTGTTTTAGAGTTGAAAGATCCCTTCCTCATTTCACACCTGCGTCTGGTGGATGTCATGGATTTTCGCTTGTTTTGTTTTTGTTTTTCACTTTTTAAAAACATAATTTTAAAGTTTGGGGAAAGAGGAAAGAGAAAGGTCATATAAATGTAAAGTCTTGTATTTACAGGTTGAGAATTATGTATTGAATTTGCTTGAGTAATACTATTGTTGAAATGATAAAAATTGGTTGAAAATAGGCTTGAAATAGTACACTATAGTTAATGTTCACTATTATATTAGCACTTTAAAATAAAGTAACTATCACCATTTTGGCACCTTAACCTTAATCTACAAGGAAAGAGACAACGTCTTATTTTTTTCCCCTGGGCTTCCAAATTTGCCACAATTCACATATAATAATAAATAATTCTTCTTCATCGTTTGCAAAATGCATTAGATATCTTTAAATAGGCTACACCAAGGTGAAAAGTGATACTTCTTGGATACATAACAATGAATACAAAAAAACGAGTCTCTGGGTAAAGTATTCATTCTACTGCATCCAGTATTAGAGAAAAGGGAGGAAGATTTCAAGTGAAATCTGTTGCAAATCTTGGGTTCTTTCTCCTCCTAGGTTACACTTCTCCTAACACCTCATTTTTTAAAGATCTGAAAGTTTATACACGTCAGGAAGATAGGTTCACAATGACCAGAGTGGTATTTTTGAACCTTTATCCTAAAAATAGTAATATGTTGCCTATGCTGGGGTTTTTTTCTCAGTGTACTGCCAGAAGAAAGCAAAACAAACATTTCTCCCTTCCCCTTCCCCCAAAGCATGCAAGATGTCAGCTCCCAACTCAGAAGATTCTCTGGCAATAGGGTTGTCAGAAGAAAATTTTTTCCTATTTCCTAGCCAACAAATCTAAAGAAAGCACCCACCCCCACCAAATAAATTCTCTCTCAGTCACATCACAGGGTATATTTTCTTCTTAACCCTTTGCTGACATGATTACTGTCTGCCTCCCCACCCTCACTAGAATGACAGCTCCATGAGGAAGGGACTGCATCTATCTTTCCATTCAATGTCCCCAGAGGCCCTCACAGTATTAGCACATAGTAGATGCTCCATACATCTTTATCAAATGAATGAAACCAACATGACAACCAAAGGGGTGATTTTTCATTAGTCCTTAAGTCTTTTAATAGAGAAATGAAGATATGGACACAAAATGGTAAGTATCATAAAGCAATTTGGTCTTGGGTCTTGATGAATACTGAAATTTATATTATCCAACCCACATACCAGAAAGCTCTTTTTCTCTAGGGAAGCTACTACATATTAGATTATTACTACATACACTACATATAACATAAAACTTACATAAAGCATGTTATATGTTATATGTAATTTTAATATGAACCACAGTATACAAGAGGAGTTCAATAGATACTTAATAGAATAGGATAATTTGTTGTTTCTTTCACTTGAGCTAAATGTTAACTTTACTAATGTAGGTAACTTGAAAATAAAATATGATAACATATTACTAGTGGTTTATTTTCTGAAAATATAATAAAAAATGAATTTATACCTATACAAATTGTGCTATGCTTAATTTCCTAAATATTATATAGATTGTAAAACATTTACTTTCCTCATACTTTCTTAACAAGTGAGTTAGACTTTGTGAGTTTCTATTCTTGACCAAAAACAACAAAAATCTAAAATATCTTTACAAGAAACATAGAGCTTTGTTTTTTAAAGTACTGCATTCTATTAATAGTAATCTAATACATATTCACTCTCACACTACCAAATAAAAGAATATGCTGGAAGTACAAAACAGATTTTCAATTATGTAGTTTTTTTTAAAAAAAAACAACACAGTTTTATTGACTCAAAACAACCCAGTATAATTTCACTACTATATTAAAGTATGTATTTCACAGAGAAGAACCTACAAAATTAAACCACTTTTACTGATTAACAGTATTTTTAATGTACTTACCCTGACTTCGTTAACATTATTCGAATAATCCACACTCTGGCAAATATAGCTATATCCTGCATTATAGGATCCCATGAATAACTGGAAAAAGAAGCAATAATATTTGGAGTAAAGTTTTAGTAGATACAGAATTAAAAACACTAAATACAATATGAAACCTTCAAAATTATTTTAAAAACAACATTTTCTTTAAAAATTTCAAATGCATTAAACATTTAATGCATTGGAATTTCTAAAAGTTATTATATGTTAACTTGTTCTATAATTTAAATCTAAATTTAAAATCAAATGTAACTTTTGGACTGAGATATCAACTCTATCTACTTTTTTTTCACTTTTTAAAAAAATTATTATTTCAGCATATGGTGGGGGTATAAAAGTTTAGGTTACATATATTGCCCTTGCCCCCCCACCCCCCAACTCTATCTACTGTACTAAGAGAAATTGTTACTGCCATGACTCAAATCTAAAAGTTGTCCTGCCTTAACTGGTTTCTATTCTTGATCCAGAGTGTTTTGCACCTAACAAGTTGGGTACAAGTATCCAAATAAATTAAAGTTTTTATGAATTTGAGATTCTATAGGCTAGGTTGTCAATTAAGGGAAGATTTTTTTTTTTTTTTAAAGAAGGGTTGCTGTTTATTTTCCTAGTATCACTGATCAGTTCTCTGGGATCACACAGAATTTTAATAAGTCTCTTAGGAAACAAATTCCTTATACTTTTGCAACTTAAAAAATGGCTATGTCAATCTAGCCTTTAGGATTTCCTTTGAAAATGTCATGGAGAATTTGCTCGTGGCCAGAAAAGCACAGAATGATTAGTTGTAACAGCTGTATGACAGCTAACTCATTTTAGTCCAAACCTAAAATAAAATGACATTATATAATAAGATTCACCTTGAAACTGGTATTTATATCTGCATTTTTTTTTTTTTTTTTTTTTGAGACAGAGTCTCACTCTGTTGCCGGGGCTAGAGTGAGTGCCGTGGCGTCAGCCTAGCTCACAGCAACCTCAAACTCCTGGGCTTAAGCGATCCTACTGCCTCAGCCTCCCAAGTAGCTGGGACTACAGGCATGCGCCACCATGCCCGGCTAATTTTTTCTATATAATTTTAGTTGGCCAGCTAATTTCTTTCTATTTTTTTAGTAGAGACGGGGTCTCGCTCATTGCTCAGGCTGGTCTCGAACTCCTGACCTTGAGCGATCCACCCGCCTCGGCCTCCCAGAGGGCTAGGATTACAGGCATGAGCCACCGCGCCCGGCCTATATCTGCATATTTTGACCAATTACCAAATATGAAACTGTTGAATAAGAATTATAAATAAATAGTTGCTACTGCTTATTGAGTGTTTAATATGTGTCAAACACCATGCAAAAATTATCTCACTTAATTCTGATAATAACCCTAAAAGGAGTATTTTCCCCATTTATAAAATGGGTAAAATAAGGCTGAGAAAAGTTAAATAACTTCCAATGCCAGAACAGCTAAAATGGGTTATTTTAAAATCCAGTCTGTTTGATTCAAAATCACATTTTAAACAACTGTCCTATACTTTATCTTTCATATTTTTTGTTATCCAAAAGTGAAAAATGTCAAAAATTTACTTTTACAGTAACTGTTATCTGGGGGTATGATATTACAATGATGGCTTTATACAGTTTCATTTTTAAAATTTCCAGGAACCTCGGAGAATTATTATAGAGTAATCTTAATAAACCTACCTCTCTGAAGATAAAAAGGTTAAGCAAAACCATCCCAAAATTATAGACAATGAGCACTAAGCGCATCTGAAAAGGTTCTCGATCCTTCATCCATTTTGGACCCAGCCACACAAACAGGAGATAAAGGGTACTTATACTTAGTGTAGGCCATGGAGACTGCATCAGAGGCCAATTTTCTACACGTTTATCTATAGAAAGAACAAAATAACATAAAATAAATTAAATAGTAATGTTTTATAAAATAAACTTTTAGGGATTAAAATGTTTCCACTAAATTTCCCTATCTGACCAAATACAGATCACTATCCTTTGAGTCTCAACAAAAATACATGGTATAAAAAGCAAAGAAACAATACTAACTCTTGCAAGTAGCTTTTGAAAATTAAGTTTCATTACTTATGTCACACATTATGTTTTATAGAGAACCTAGAGAACAAAGAAAAGAAATAAAGCTCACCAAAAATAGAGCAGATAAGCTTAGGATAAAAAGTTAATGAAAGACTTCATAGACAGAAAATAAATATTTTAAGGAAACACTTGTTTCCATTTTAAACACGTGAAATTTATCAGTGCAGCTTGGACGCTCTCTGTGTGTCCATTCCTAAATGGACATCACATTCCTGATGAGTGTGGGGCAATGGAAGCCATTCGCTGATATCACCAGATACTGAAGGCAGGAAGACGGTTCTTCATGAGAGATTAAGTTAGCATTCATTACAATTCTATCATTTAAATGGTAATCGCATTCAAGAAATTTTTTCTAACTTTCTCATCGAGAGCATGCATCTATTTTATTCCCCATGAATAACCAATTTGTGTGCTTTTCTCTAAAGCTGTAAATCACTTAACTTACATATGTGTAAATATATATAATACAACACATTATTACATTTAAAATGAATTGATTGTCCATAATATTAAAATATGCAACCATGAATCAATTTTATAATAGAATGTTCCCACAAGTAAAACATTTCTAAGAGAAGCATGACAATGAAATACAAATGAGATTAATAAAAATTCATCTTTGAATACATTATAGAAAGATATTAATTTTTATATTTCTAAAGGCTAGACATTTAAAGGTTACTGAATTTAACTTAAGTGCTGATTACAATAACCCCCTATTTAAACTGTCATTTTTACTAAAGCTGCTCTTATTAGTAATGGTTTGCTTTTCTTTAATAACATTTTAGCCTTCTATGTTAATTATCCTTCTATGACCAGACCTTTCTATGCCAAAGCTGCCCCATAAAACATGTGGTGCTTATTTATTTAGGTCTTTATTTTTCTATATTATAGAAGAAAAGATTTAGACAAACTCCCTGGAGCCTAAAGCCCAGTTCTGGGTCACAGAGGAATTGCTATGGTGTCTGATTCCTCTCCACAAACTATAAGGCAGATACTGTTTTGTCCGTGAGACTGATACAAAGAGCAGAAGTACTCTGTTAATGGAATAATCTATGTAATAAAGAAAGGACAATAAATTCATCCATGAGGAGATTTTAACATCTAACATCATGGATTATTTCTCATGCTTACACAATGTAAAATTCTTATTGACTTTGAAGAAAGTTCTGAGCAGCCAGTAGAAAATAATTAGAGGAATAGCTTGAAAAATTTTCCAGAAATTAAGAGTAAATAAAAACATTCATTTGCTTTGATGTATAGTGTGGTACAGTGTATTGTTCTCTCACTCAACAGAGAAATTTAAAGACACGACTACCTTCATGGTTGACTGTTGGGTTGGCCAGAAAAAAAAAATGATAATAAAATTTAAAAAATAAAGAGAAGACTATCAAAAAGAGAGAGGGAAAGAGACATGAATAAGAAGCTGAAGAGCTTACAATATGAAACAGTAATGGAGGCCAACAGAAGAGTAAAAATGTGGAGGGATATAGATGGCAAATAACAGAGGTATCAGAGAAAGCACACAAGACTCTACCAGTAAATAGGCTGGCTGAGTTCTAATGTTGGCTCTGCTACTGTGTGTAGGACCTTAGGGACATAATCTCTCTTCATTTCTTTCATCTATAAACCCTGAAGGGGAGAGGGTGAACTAGATTAGTACTTCTCCAATTTCATTGAGAAAAAGAATCTCTTGGGGGGCATAGTTCAAATGCAGGTTCTGACAGAGTATGTCCCACGTAATGGCCGTTTCTAGAACACTGCATTTCCTAGGAAGCGTCAACGGATGCTATGCCATTATTCCACGGACCACCCACTTGGAGTAGTAAGAAACTAGATGATCCCTTAGGTTTACTTTATAATAACTTCTGAAAATTGTTACTTTTTAAAATAATTATTAGGAGCAAGAATGGATTAAAGATGAGAAAAACTAGATCAAGAAAATGTTAACTGCTCAGAGGACCTTCTGCACTGCCAGAGCTTCTGCCCACGTTTCTGTTCCATCACAGCTCCCACGGTGCTGTCCCAGTGACCTTCCTTTAAACTCTAATCCCCCTGAAGGCAGGGGCTGGGTCTTTCATTCTTGTACAGCAAGGCCTATCAAGGTGCCTAAAATTTATTTGATGTATAAATAAAAATTGGGTAATTTTTTATTATTCCATTATTCTCTATCCTTTCTGCCAAATCCAGCAGTACATTTACTGAAACTCAAGATTTCTTCAGTGTTCAGCTACCCTTTCCCTACAACTCTTCCCAGATCCTTCTTTGTGTCAGCATAATAACTTTAATGTTAAGTCAACAACACTTCAACTCAGTATTTAATGAGTATATGTGTGCATTATAAAACTCAATGTCCTTTTATTTCATTGTTTATTCCAGGGGAAAAAGCAATGCCCTCACTTCTTTGCCCGACAATGTAAGTCATGCATTCATTCAACAACCACTAGCAAATCCCTGTTTTCAGCCTATAAAAGGCCACATTTCACAACATACCCTTCTCAAATTAGCCCTTCCAGTTCACAAGAGTCAGAGAGCTCTCAAAAATTTCACCTCCTATGATTATAGAAATTATAGTATTAATAATTGTCAGCACCAAAACTATAGCATAACAACTCCCATCCTAATATTTGCATGAAATTCCTCCATGTCTTTACAAGTTATTATAATAGTTATACATAACTTTCTGAATTTATTTGCATTAACATTTCCTTTAGTGCTTCTGATGAGATTTAAATATTCTACATTTCTGTTTCCTTTCCATTAAAGAGGACTGACTGTGTCACAATAGTGCCATAAAATGATATGAAAGTTCACCATTACCAACAGGTCACCCTATGTCTTGAACCAAAAAAAATGCTGGGAAACTAAAATGGTAAAGGAAAATCATGAATACTGAAGCTTCATGTATTTTATGTAACCTTTGAATATATTAAAATGATAAATTCTATATATTTTCATTAACTCAAATGTTTAAATAAACATGTTTTAAAGCTAAATTAAATCCTCTAATTCATTTGGGTTACTGTACATTGAATCCAAATGTAGATTAAACATATTAGAGTGACAGAAGATAATATATTTTTAGTATGTTGTCAATATCCTAATCCTACAGTTATTGGTGGGATTTCATGCCATGAATTTATTAGGGGGAAAAAAACTGGAAAAATTCTATTGAAACTCTACCCCTCCTGCTACCAATGAAGTCAAATTCTGTCATCAGAGGGTACAAAGATCCAAATGTGTTTTTATATAACATTCTTGGGAATTTTCTCTTTGGAAAGCATTTGTGGGGGTATCAAAAATGGCACAAATATAAACTGATTTGTCAATTTATCAACTTGTCTGTCTTGCTTTTATAGTTTATACTTAATATGTTTATTAACATGATGTTTATACCTTCAAGCCTTAATGTTTTTGCTCTTATTTTAAGCCTATTTATTATAATAACAATTTTAAGCCTTTCATGTTATCATGTAAGCCTTTGTATAAACTAGAATTGTAAAATTTTAGATTTATAAATGATCCCTTTATCTGAAAAGTGAGATTCAGAGAGATTTAGAGACTTGCCACAGCAGGTAATGCAAGAGCCCCTTGTACAGTGGCAGCTATTCTAGTACTACTCAGTCATCATGTACTTGGATTGTAAGTGGGAAAATTTCCCATCAATTTCTTTCTGAATTACAGGTACAAATGTTATATTTTAAGACTGTTCCTTCAAGGTAAAGAAAACCTGAGAGAGCCTCAAGAGTTCCCTCAGTAGAAAGAATGACAAGAGATACTCAAATGAGCGAGTCTCACAGTTCATTGGGTGCTGCTTCGGGCAGACCTGGGCCAGGATCATGGATGCTTTGGAAGTTATGACACAGACTGAGGGGAAAAGACCAAAGATGTCTGGCCTCGAAAAGAGAAAGAGGTCTCATCAAACACTAAAAGAACTTAGGAGAGGTCAGATTTATTCTTTATTTTCAGAGGGTAGAATTAGAACCAATGAGAAGAAGTTATACAGAGAGTAATTTCACCTAAATTCAGAAAATGTCTAACCACTGGCTTTCCTTCTGTATGTAGAAGGAGCTGTCTCCTTTGGTAATAGCTTCCCTATTCTAGTTTTAAACTAATTATTTTTTTTTTCTTTGAGAGACAGATTCTCACTCTGTCACCTTGGCTAGAATTCAGTGGCATCATCATAGCTCACAGCAACCTCAAACTCCTGGGCTTAAGCAATCCTCTTGCCTATCCTCCTGGATAACTGGGACTACAAGCACATGCCGCCACGCCCAGCTAAGTTTTCTATTTTTTGTAGGGGGGGTCTCACTCTTGCTCAGGCTGGCCTTGAAGTCTTCACCTCAAGTGATCCTCCTTGCCTTGCCCTCCCAGAGTGCTAGGACTACAGGTGTGAGCCACTGCACCCGGCCTATAAACTAAATCTAAGCAAACCTAAAGCCAGATATTATAGCAAATCAAGCTCAGAAAAAGATTTTATTTTAATAATGAGAATCACTAAGACACATTATTTTAACCTTTCCAGACACTTAAGGGTTACCTTTCTCAGGAAATAGTTTCCAATGAGAATATTTTGACTGATTCATAATGCACATGCCAAGTGGGACTGATTTGTTTAGAAACATTAATTTGTTAGCAATAATACAAGTTTATCTATATTAAGAGGCCACATAATAGTTACACAATCGTGTTTGTCAAAACTCACAAACTTTACTAAAAGGAGTAAATTAATGGGGCGGGGGGAGGATGGTCTATCTAAAATGGTTTTTCCCTTGAACATACTCCACCACCAAGTTTTTATTCTTAGTCTGATTTGTATCTTAAGATCACATAGCATAGTGGAATAGAACAGACTTTGAAGTCAGACACTCTACTCCTTTGGAGCTAAGTGATTTGGGACAGGTTACTTGGTCTCACCTCTCAAAGCTCATTATCTATTAGAGGCGGAGACAGATACGATAACTCAATTGCTATGCAGGAGTGCAATATTAGAGGAGTGTCTTAAGTACAGTGGTAGGACCAGAAAGGGGAACAAGGCAAGCCTCAACAAGAGACATGTGAACTTTTTTTCAAAGAGGAGGAATTTGTCAAGCAGTCAGGCGGAAGAAAAGCATTCTTTTTCCAGGGAGACCTACAAAAGTTCCCTTAGTAGAATGACAACAGATAGGCAAATGTGAATATCTGAACACTCTGAGAGAACCAAATGTCTAAACAGTCCAGAAGCAAGAAATTAAACACTTATTTTGTAAACTAAGCAGGCCTGAAATAGAGGATGTATACAAGGGAAGAGGGCAGAAAATGACTGTGAGGATTCCTTAGAGGGTCTTAGAAACTATGCCATGTAGGCTAGAATTTATCATGTAAATAACGAGAAGATATTTGATTGATTTTGGCTTTTAAAAAATCATGGTGGAGGCAGTGGGGTGGCCTGAAGGGGAACGGGATATGTCAAGAGGCAGGAAAACCTGTTGGATCTAGACTGCCCATTAAGAATCATGTTCTTTTTAAAAACGTGGATTCCCAGGCTTCACCCCAGGTCTGCTGAATCAAAATCTCTGCAGGTGAGGCCTGGCACCATGACCTCCAAGTTCCCCCGGTGATTCTGATAGGCACCAAGACTTGGAGTCCACTATAATGTGAGAAATGATGGAAATCTGGATTCAGGGGGCTGCAGTGGCCACAGATAGGAGAGGCAGATATGAAGGTTCTGAGGGTAAAGTCTACAGACCGTGGACTTTTACAGATGTGAAAGGTGAGAGTAAAAGAAAAGTTCTGGATTAGTTCTGCCTAGCTGGCAGCATGTATAGTGTATCGTGATCCAGGACAGAGTATGAAGGAAGAGGAGCAGGTCTGGGAGGAAATGATCAGTGGATATTAACCGTCTCATGTTTGAGCCACCTGTAGGACACTGAGGTGGAGGCATCCAGTAGGCTCTGGAGTTGCAGGGCTGTGGACACACAGAGGAACCAGTGACAGTGAAGACCACATTGGAGTTTGAGATCACAGGGGAAAGAGCATGGAGAAAGAACAACATGAAAAGGGACACTTGAGGCAGACTGGGTGAAATGGAAGCAAATCAGCCAAAGAGGCAGGAAAACAGAAAACGGTGTCACAGAGACCAAGAGAACAAGACATTTTCAAAGGGAGGGGATGGGCAACAGAATCTACAGCTGGAGAATCAACTGTTCTGTTCTTTTTTTTTAATGGGGAAACAACTACCTCATAAAGTTGTATGTAATGATAAAATGCACTAAAGTATGTGAAAGTTCCCAGCACACATGGATGCCACAAAGTCATTCATTCCCTTCAGCTGCACCCTATTCTCTCCCCACTCTAAATCTTAACACAAGTGTGTCTTAGGTCAGGAATAATCTGAGCCCTTTCCCTTAAAAATCAAGCCCTTCCATATCTTCTAGAACTTTTTTCCCCAACCTATGTTCTGAATGGGGACTCTCAAATCAGACTTACCAGCATTAGAATCCTCACTTACCAGATGAATAAGTTCATGAAGATCCTTAATCTCTCTTGCCTTGTGGATGATAATAAGGTTGTGAGGAATCAGATAATATGTGTATAGCGTCTGACATAGAGAAAGAGCTCAATAAATGTTGGCACTGTCATTAGTATTGGCAATGATTAAACCTCTCCTCCTCTCTCTTCCAAGAAGAGAGTTGAGCCAAATTAAAGAAAAATTACTATCAATAATTAAACTTAGGAGAAGAATTTATATGGAGAAGACAGAACATTTTATGACTTATATACTGAGAAGGCAATATTTTATAATTCTGTATCTATTGATTTAGGAGATCAAATACATAAAAATGCTCTCTTTTTTGTTTTCCTGGCCTTTTACAGAAAAAAAATACATAAAAATTCTCATGAACTCGGAATTTTTTAAATTAAGTAGAGAGGCTATTTTTAAAAACTTCTTTTTTATAATATAAACCAGATTTTAATAAAAAATAAAACTCCTGTAATCCAATAGGTTTCAAGTAACCCTAGTATCCTCTACTTATATAGAAGATACTATATAATCAAACAACTGTATTTAATGCAACAAATTATTGCTATGTTTATTAAAGCAACTTCCTTAAAAACCTCTAATAGACCTACTTTTTTGAAAGGCTGTTTTCTTTTAAACCTTTCTGTAACTCAGGATTTCCACCAGTCAGAATGAACTACCTTCCTCAAGTAGTCTAAGCTAGTAAGGTTTTACTATCATCTTCCAAAAGAAAAATTAGTAAACTTTTAAATTTTTAGAACATCCAAATTCCTAGAAGAACTAAATGGAAGGAACACAAGATTATAGTAGGAAATAATCTTAGATGATGGCAAAGGGAGTCACATGGAGCAGAGGCAGCTTGATATAGGGGTAAGGGACAACGCTTGAATTAAGAAGAACCAGATTCTAACTCTGTCATTTTTTAGCCCTATGACTATGAACCTGAAACTCTGAGCCACCACTTCCTCATATGCAAAATAGGGGTGACAATAAGATTATCTAAATCATTGCCCTTTGGATTCAGGTAAAATGAGCAACAGTTAGTTACTGATCAATATACTATGGTTCTAGAAGATATACAAAGTCCCTGTTACAGTAAAAAGCAATTATATGTTCTATAAAAATATATGCCCTCATTTGGTTTTTAAATAACTTAAGCATATTTAAAAATTCTTCTTTTTCCATAATATTAATAGTATGTAGTAGTAGACTGTAAAAGAAATTAGGAATACTCCATTCCCTTGCTACTCAAAGTGTGGTCCATGTATCAGCAGAAAAGCATCACCTGGAAGCTTCCAAGAAGTGCAGAATCTCAGGCCTCACCCCAGAACTACTGAACCAGGATCTGCATCTTAATAAGATTCCACAGTGACTTAACATAGTAAAGAAGCATTGCTCTGGTCTACTCAGAAATGTGAACCTACTTTATATAACATATAATCAAAAGTTACATAAAAGTTTGCTTGATTTGTTCCTAGATTCTACCTAAATAAATCAGCCAATTCCTTTTCTTCTAACAGAATCTACATATGTTTAATCTACCATAAACTAAAGAATACATGTGTAACAAACGCTAAATACTGAGTAGCTTCAGGAGTATATTCAAGACATCAAGAAGTCTGTATTATACATAATTCTAAGTTGGAAGAAGAGAAAAAAGAAAAAAAAGAAGTCTGTACTATACATTACTACGCTATTCATCCTTTTTTAATAAGTTAAAAGCAACAGTTGGAAATTAACTCCTTTTTAATATCTGGCTACTAATCACCACTAATATACTAAGTGATATTGTTAAAAATCCATTTGCCTTTACCCATTAGTATAATGTCACACTGTACACTAAAAGCACCCCAAAGGGAAACTGTGGTCTTTGTCTTAAGGAGACAGTCAATGTCTTCCTCCATTTATTACAAATGTCATGAAGGCCAAGGCCACAGCCCTATCCCTTGCTGTACCACTATAACAATGCCTGATATGAAAGTCCTTAAACATTTGTTAAAAGAAATTTTTAACAAAAACCATAGATGACTATTGTCAAGAAGAGTCTGAGAAAGATCTTATCTCTAGATAGGGAGTACACTAAATAACACCTTAAGGCCTCTTCTAGGTTCGAATGTAAAATGTGATGCTTAATATACTCCTCAAGCCAAGTAAGAGCTTGCGCATCAGTGAGGTGAAAAAGGCAGAACTGGAGAAGGGCCTTCCTACAACCGGACAAAATGGGGCAGGTAACGAACGAGCTGAGATATACTCTAGAAATAAAACACAGATTCTGAAGGTGGTGGGTGAAGGACAGTCTGATCAATTTCCTGTTTAGTCAGAATGATTAATGGGAAATTTCTGTTCTAAGCTCTTGTGTACTCAGGAAAGAGGATGGAAGGTTTGAATTTGGAATAGCACCTGGATGAATGTGAGGAAAGGGCAGCTTCTGCAGAATTACAGAGGTAGACAAGACAGAGGCTGGGCTAAAAAATGACAAAGAGGTCAGAGTGTGATGGGCAGACAGTAGGGAACAGAGGGCTTCCCCAGCAAGGGAAGGGAAAGCTGCAGTGTGTCGAGGTGTGCAGGAGCAGACCGCCTGAGAGCAGTTCAGCACAGCGCTAAAACACAAGGGCAAAGATGTCTTATGTGACTCAGTTGTGTAACAGTCACACCCAATAGACTGAAATTATGGAGGGAGGAGTTAAAAAACAGAGGAAAAAAGAATTCCGGTTGCAAGTTTGCCTGAATAGAGATCATCATAATGGTAAAAAGTGAGAGAAATTATAAAATTTCCTACAGAAAGCAGACAAATAAGGATGGATTCAGAAACTATAAAGGGAAAAAGACAATAACATAGATGAGGAGAAGGAATCAATACGTGATTCAAGCTGAAGGCTGGTTACTCTGAAATTTCATTTGGGAGGGTTAGTATTAGGTGAATAACATCCAGAGAAGGTCAGTTTACTTACCTGGAAAATGGGAATAATAACAGTACCCAGTCCAAAGGAATATGAGAATTAAATGTGATACTACACATAAAATACTAGATACAATGTCTGACACTTAGTAAGCATCCAATAAATGTTCACTATTATTACTGGGCTATAAAACAGTATTTGTTAAATGAATAGGTAAGCTATCCTGCATTATAAAAAGGTTATTGTCTTGGGAAGGAGAAAGATCTTGATTCCACCTCAGCTCCGTTATTTTTTTCCAGCTTTATAGTTTTAAGTCTATTTCTTTATCTATTGATGGTTAAATAATACCTAACTTATAGAGATGCTATGAAGATTAAATGTAAGGTGTATAAACTGCATTGCCACAGCATCTTTAGTCCACAATAGTCTATACTAGAAGCTCAATAAATGGTAAGTTTCATCATGTGAAGATGGTATTGAATTCATGACTTTAAAAAATGACATATTTGCCCTTTCCAATGGTGATGGCCTTCCCACGAGAACATGCCTCTGGAAAAGGATCTCCTTCATCCCCCTCCAGAAGAGAATAGGAAACACAAGAAGCAGCGACTGGTGCAGAGCCCCAATTCCTACTTCATGGAAATGCCCAGGATGCTATAAAATCACCATGGTGTTCAGCCAAGCACAAACAGTAGTTTTGTGTGTTGGTTGCTCCACTGTACTCTGCCAGCCTACAGGAGGAAAAGCAAGGCTTACAGAAGGATGGTCCTTCAGAAGGAAGCAGCACTAAAAGTACCCTGCTTGAATGAATGGGAAACCATCTCAATAAATACATTTTGGATATTAAAAAAATGGCATATTCATAAAAGCCATTTCACAGGGGAGATAGAAACAATGCCAATGAATAAAATATATATCGAGAGAGATTTGAAGAATAATAACTTATATCTCAAAAGCCAAGATTGGAATGCAGGTAAGTAGTTTCCTTCTCTCCTGTTCCCACACTTTGCTGGGCTTCTCAGAAAAAAAAAGTGGTCATAAAATGTCCTGTCTGCATTAGTCTGGGAGTTCCAAGTCCAAATATCCACTCAGTGCTGCCAATTATCTCAAAATTTGAAAGCTGAAATGGTATTTCCCTTTAGCAACAGAGACTGAAGATACTTTTAGACTATTGCGAGTGTGTGTATATTAATGGGAACTTTGATCATGGCTCTAACAGTTATATAAATTGAACATTCACTGGGTAAAATGCTGTTAGTCCTGAATTTATTACCCTTTCACTAATTAACAATAGTTTCTAGTTCTTGTATTATGTAATTTATCAAACACTTTCATAATTCACTTTGAATATACTTTTTTTACACTCCTATTACTCCCTCATATTAAAAAGTAAACTTCATCTTCTCAGCCTCTCACTTTTTATATTTTTTATATATATTCATATATATAGCATAAGTATATAAATGTATATAAATATAAATATCACTTTCTAGTTTAATCTCATATACCAGCCTTTATAGTACCTTTAAGCATTTCAGATGTCTTTCTTTAAACTATCTCTGGTGCCATTATGACTTTGTTCAGATTTAGTATTGTAAATGGTGATACTCTGTAGATGAGGTAGCAGTATAAGAAAAAGTAAAATAAGAGAGATAAATGGTCAAGGCCTGATTCTTTCTTTCCTGCTTGGCTAGTGTGATGGGAAGACAAGTGCACTGGGCTAGAGACAAATCAACCTCTTTACACCCATTTCTACTAAGTGATCATCTGCAAGTTATTTAATGTCCATAAATCTCAGGGCCTTTTAAATATATGGAAATAATGCCTTCGAGGCCTATCTCCCAGGGTTGTTGTGAAGTTCTTGATAAAATTGTAAAGCAAAGTACAAAGCCAAAGTTGTCTTCCTTGTTAGTTGCTACTTTCCAGCCACTTGGATGCTTTTTAAAGCCAACAGCTATATATTGTCTTTATAAAACCATTTTACTTTGCTAAAAAAAAAAAAACCAAGAGAATAAAAGAATCAACTGTTTTACCTTTAAACACTGAAAATCATTTCTTCATTTTATGTGCTATTATATCAATTATACATGAAATTCTTTAATTGTGGTAAAAAACACAAAATTTATAATCTTAATCATTTTAAGTATATAGTCCAGTAGTATTAAGTATATTCACACCGTTGTGCAACCAATCTCCAAAACTTTTTTGTCTTGTAATACTGAAACTCTATACCCATTAAACAACTCCACATTTCTCCCTGCCCCTAACCCTTGACAACCACCATTCTACCTTCTGTCTCTATGAATTTGACTACTTTAGAGAGTCCATATAAATGGAATCATAATTCCACATATATAATTATCTTTTTTTGACTGGACTATTTCATTTAGTATAATGTCCTCAAAGTTCATCTTTGTTGTAGTATATGTCAAAATTCCTTCCTTTTTAAGGCTGAATAATATTCCATTTTGTGTATATACCACATTTTGTGTATCCATTTATCTATCAATAGACATTTGGGTTATTTCCATCTCGTGGCTATTGTGAATAACGCTGCCATGAACATAAGTATGCAAAAATATATGAAATTCTTAACAACACACATCTGTGCCAAGGTTTTAATTTGATAAACAAATAAAAATGAAAAGAGAAAAGCTTACTCCTTTGAATGTTGCAGTTCAAAATCACAAATGCTTTTATATGATTACACCTGACAGTGAGTAACTGATTCCTTCAGTGGATTAATGCATTTGTCTTTCAAATCCCAAGGCTTATATTCTAATTAAAATATAATCATAAATAGAACACCTATACCAACGTATTTGTTTACGAATGACAATATTCCATTAAGAAAATTATATGACAAAAGACTTTAAAAATTAATATTTTGATTAGTTAAGAAACATCCTTATACCAAAACTATTTACTTTCTTTTATTTTCCCCTTTCTCTGAGACCTTATATGCTTTTAGCAATTTTATGAAAATTTTAAGCCATATTTCCAAACTTAAGTCAAAAATGCACATATATAAAGTACCTACAATAGAAAACCTTTTGGAATGATGTATAACAACATTTTACATTTTCTGTAGAAAAAATATAAACTAAATAAGATTGAGTTTAAATTTATATCTAAGCCATTATTTTAGGAGATACTATGAGGATTCAATAAAGTAGTCTTACGATTATATAGTTCAACCCCTCTCATGGTACAGGTAGAAATAAGAGACCCCCAAAACACATAATAAGCCATCCTCAGAAGTTGCATATAACATTATAAATGCAATATATAATTGAGATAACTGTATTCTTTAATATTATTGCTATGGTTTCTGACAAAATAGTTAATTCTTGATTATTTGAGAAATACTGAGACAATTCAATAGGCATAGTGCTATAGCAGCAAACAGTGCTATTTCAAAGCAGATGCTTAAATATCTATATCCTTTGTTTCTCTATTCCTCTACCTATTTCTTACAGAGCAGATAAGAAAAAGTAAAAAGGACCAAATATGTATCTGTTATTTTTACTGCTTGTGCAGTGTTGATAACAATTTTGTTGGTAAATATCTGAATTATTGTATAGAATGAGGTTTTTGAATTCCTGATTAATATACATTTATTTGAATCTGCTTTACTTATTCCAAAAATAAAGTGAGTGGCGTCTATATCTAGAATTATAGAACCAGGCAGGACCTTAGAGATTACCTAATTCAACCCTCTTAATTTACAGATGAAAAAAAAATTGTGAATTGAAAAAGCAACTTCACTTGTCCAAATTCTCACAACTAATTAGCAACTGACTCAGGACTAAAGCCTAGATCATCTAAATCCCAGTCCAGAATTCTTTGCATTCATGATACCATACTGTCCTCCTCACTTCCACATACATGGCAATATTTCTGCGTAGACAAAGAAGAAAAAAGAACAATTATATCTGATTTTATATCTCTAGAAATCTTGACTTTATATCTCTGTTTTGTGCTACTAAGTGATTTAATGGTTTGATTCATTCATTCATTCAATTTAGTCAACATTAATTGAATTTATGACCAACTGATAATAAAGATCATTTTAAGAAAGGTTTCTGTAATTTAGTGTGGTCCAAAACCTTATTAGTGCTTAGCAACCAGAATATATAATGATTCAAAATTATGCCAGATTAAGGGGGTCATCTCTTCATACATATCAAATCAACAAATATATGTGATACTCCCCATGCAGGAGAGAAAAATGCAAAGAAGTGAAAAGGTAAAAAATAATGAAGGTTTAAACAGTTCAAGACTAAAGTCACAGAAAGAATGGCACAAGGAAATACGTGAGTAACTACTAAAGACAATGGGTTTATGTGAGAGAACAAACTGCTCTAGGGTACCATGCACAAGAAAGGCTTTGCCAGGAGGGCTACTGTGCTGGGTTCTGGCGAAAGGTATCTGAAGTCAGTTAAGGCAAGGGGAATGGTGTGATGGGAAACATAAATGTGGACATGCACACATTTTACTTAACTGTCCAAGTTGGCCAGAGCTGCAGGTCTATGGACAGGGGAATACTGACCGACCAAGTTAGAAAGTTAATTTGGACACTGGTTTTGAAAAGCCATGTATTTCCTTGCCTCTCTTTTCCAAAAGTCCAAACCTGTATGATTTAAAAATATACGTATTCTAATACATTCTCATTCTAAGGGAAAATAAAACCACAGCACCTTGATTTGTTAACAGGCAAAATGTCCTAACAATGAGGAGGAAGAAAAAGCAATCTGAAGTGAGAAAAGACAGACTCTTTGCACAACTTATTTCTGTGTGTTAATATGTGCCTAATTCGAAATAAGTGGCTCAATAAATGAAAAATAATACTTATGTTAATAATGCTAAATCATTCACAGATGACATTATCATAAGACTTGAGAAAAAGTAAGAAAACAAACTGAATTTTAAAAGGATGACCAAATGCTCTGTGGCTCTTAAGATCATAAAAGCATTGTGTGATATATAATTATAGGTACAATTCTTAAATCTCTGCCTAAGCCAAAGAATCTAACTGTATAAGACTGTGTCCTGACACTAATTTTAGAATCTGCATTGTTTACCCTCCTAGAAAACTAACATAAACATACTGCACAGCATTTAAAACTCAGCTCCTTTGGGGCCTAGTAATCCCTAAGACAAACCTATGTTCAGCCCAGCTTATTCCAGCTGAGTTAAACGTCTCCTCCCACCAGCCCCAGTTTCCTCAAACCTGGATGACTCACAGGCCCTTAAGCACATTCCCTGTGTCAGTGGTTTTTCAGTCAGGCTGTTCCCCTTGACGTTGATACTCTTTGCCCTAGTCTATGTCAAATACTCTCTCACAGTACCCACATCAACTCCTCATTCAAAGGCAGGGGTAAGTTACTTGTGGTGAAATAGCTAAAATATTCTAAAAACGAAGCTTGTATATTGCTTTCACAACTCAAGAGTGAGGTACAGGTGAGAGAAATAGATTTGAGAAGAGTAGAGAAGGACTTTTCTGACCTTCCTTAGGCCCCAGCTAGGCCTGAATCTGAAAGATCACACTGCCTTCAGACCATGATACCGAGGAAAGGGGAATGACAGCGACCCCCCACCCTAAATTTTGTAAGCTGCATGAGAGCAGTGACCAAGTATCTTCCTTTTTTTTCCCAGAGCCCACAACTGTGCCTGCACATGGCAAGTGAATATGGAAAGAATGAATGATAATATTAAGCCTGGCTTCTAAATTTTGTCATCCTACAAGAGTCCTCCCTCTTCCTGTACCACTCATCCCTTCTTCCTTCTGCCCCCTCCTAAGTGAATTCAAGGACTCAGCTAGGCTGGCCTTTTATATTCTAACTTCAACTATCAAGTAGACATGATTTTTTTCACCAAAATTTTGGGTACTGTATCTGAACAGAGGGGCAATGCCAACCCCTCCCCAACCAACAGACATGTGTACCCATATCCTATGAACAACAGCTATTTTAAAAAATGTGGTCAAAAAGAAATATAGCAGCTCAGGAGACACCTGGCTTTATTGCAGTCATTCTTACTAACTTTCCAGGATGTTTCTATGCTAAATGTCAGGTACACAAAAAGATATAATATACATGTATTAAAAGAATAATAAATTAATACAATGGACAATGTAGATAATTTGGGTATTTATAGACTGGGGAATATTTAGATTCATCTGTTTAAAAAATGTATATACAACTTTTCTTAATTAGACATACACTTTGAGTCTAGGATCCTGGTCCTAATAATTTTAATACACCCATAAAGTGAAAGAAAAGAAGGAAAAAAACAAATAATGACATCAGAGTATCTACTCCAACACCCTCAACTGGTATAAAGTCCCACATCAGTCTGTACTTTCCTCTAATATAAACTAATATTAACTTCCTTGTTAAAATATCTAGAACTATAATATAGAAAAATTAAAAATTATTTTTGTTGTTTTCTAAAAGTATAGCTCTTTCCAACTTTCAATTCCAATGTACAAAGTGTTAAAAACATAGTAAAAATAACATTTTCAGTGTTAACACATTATGCACCATATTCTGTATTTGCTAGATATATGCCTTTGAGAAACCTAGTTTTAATACATTGCTTTGGATATGTTTTATTAAATAGCACCATTTGATATAATAGCACAAAATAACATTTTTCCAGAAACTGCTTGCCTAGGGCAAAAATCTCTTGGACCATCAAATATACTCTACATACCTATACCTAGTCCTTTATGAGAGTGAAAAGCAGATACAGTTTACTTATACTCAAGTAGAAACCTCAATGGAGAGAAGTATTTAATGAACTGATAAAACAGAAAGAAAGAACTATAGCCCTAGGAATGCAAACACTCAAGGGCATGGAGCCTAGCTTACTTCTTGTTCTCCCCCAATAATTTGCGTCCTTTCACCACACTCACCACTATTTCTCAAGACCATCTTTCTCTCCCGCCCATTTTTATTTCTCCCTCTGATTCACCAACTTTTCTTCAACCTCATCTAATAAAGCTACTTTTCTACTTTGGCTCCCCCCCACCCAGATTTTTATGAAATGATGCCGAGAGGATAACCCCTTGGAATCCAAGCAGAGTGATGAGTCAAAGAAAAGGAAGATGGAGAGCATAGAAAGGGGAGGAATAAAAGGAAATGGGACACCATAGACTTCAAGTCTGTTCTGCCTGAACCTAAAAAATACTCCTCCTTACACAGCAGTAAAGCAGAACAGGCTATATCCACTAAGCCTCTCTGCTGGTTAAGAAATACCATCTGCCTACATAAGGTAGCTTGTTCCAGAAAGCAAGGAAGCAGTATCAGGTTTCGTAAGTGGATAGTCAGAGCATGGGCAAATACCTTCCCTCAGACCTGCTTGTGAGAGGTCACTTGTGTTCCAGTGACTACTCTCACTTCTCAGGGTTGGCCCACAATATTATATTATTTTATATGCCCTTTACCAGTAGCAAGCTTTCACATTAGGCAACAGCACAAAATTTCCTATTTCATTCGTGGTGGTATTTTTTACACAAACATCATTAGGAAAGAATTAACCATCACAGAAAAGTGTATTCTACCTTTGCTCTCAATTTTTCTTTCTGAGACTCTAGAGATGGGAAAACTCCCAGATAGGAAGAGAATGACAGAACTGAGAACTACTGGGTGTGGCTCTGGCTATATGGAGATTGAAGAACCTCAAAAACTCCAAAGTATGCAAAGTGCAATTACCTGCAAAGAGCTTGTCTGACATTCAGCTCGGCACCATTGTGTAATGAGAAGCCCTGATGCAATGTTTAAGGAACTCAAATCACAGAGATGAAGAGAAAGGCACATCTTTCCCAGTTTTTGCAGGTACATGGGAGAAAAACTTGAAGAAAAACTCCATAAAAAAAACTGCCTTTAACCATTTTCAGGTGTAATGACTTATTAAAAGGCTTATTTCCCAATGACAAATTTGAGATCTTATGAAAAAGAATATACCTTTCTAAAGAAGTGAACATAGCATCAATGTCAAAGAATCATTTCGTTTCACACAAAAATAATTCCAGCAAACGTATGTATATCCCACATATACGATTATATTCACGCTGCGGCCACTGTTCATTTACTCTAACAATGACAAACACAAAAACTACAGGAAAACATTTTCATTTCTAAGGAGGGAAGACAGAGTCACAACACAAGTGGAATCTTAATTCCCTCCACTGATGGGATGCAGTGTGAAAATGCAAAAGGACTAGAAAAATTTATCTCCTAAGAGCATGTCTAAAATTCTTTGAACCTAATTTTAGATTTAAAAAACTTGTAAGTGCTTTAAAAGCAATGAAGCAAATGAAAAAATAAATGGTAAAATGTAAAGATACCATAATATCACAACTGGACGCCAGGAAAGCAGCATATAACTCACCCAATTGACAGCCCAGCCAAAGGAACTCCAACAGTTAAAGGAAAAGTTTGCTGCTTTAAGAAAACCGTGCATATGTAGACTTCTGGGATAACCTCTAGGTGCTGCTGTAGAGACCCCCTTCCGAAAGACTTATTTCTTCCCCGGTGTTTTAGCCACCCCCTCCCCCTGACCGCACTGCAGTGCGCCAAGCCACTACAGACAATCACTTCAAACGCATCTGCTGCTGAAAAATGCCTCAGAAACTAACGTTCTTCAAGTTTCAAGGAGCCAATGTTTATTCAGCCCAAATTACATTACAGATGGATGAGCTAGACAGAAGAAAATATCAGCAGGGTTGGGTCAAAGCAACCAGGAGGTTAAAGCAGCAAAAAGACAGCGACCATTGGAGCCCTCCCCTCTCCCCAGCCCTCTCTTCATACAGAATATTACTCAATGTTAAAACTAATCCTACGAACAAGGCAGCACTCTGAGATGAGCTGGGAAGATGTAGGAGTATAGGGTGGGGCGGTTCCTGCGATGAGCTTGGCTGAACAGGCTCCATCTGATATGTCAGCTCCCGCATCCGAGAAGCTGATGAGAGAGGGTGGAAGCTCAGAGGAAAACCGTGCGAGTGTCGCGGGGGGCGGGGGAGGCCTTAACGTTCGGATCAGATTAACCAGCGCACGACCGAGATGCCCGCGCCGGCACCTCCGCTGCTCCGCAGCATCGTAACAGCCAAAGGGCGCTGGGGGCCGCAGCGCCGGGGCCCAGGCGCTCTGAGACCACGGCTGGTGCCCCCCGCGAGGCAGCGGCCCGCAGGACCCGGCGAGGATGGGGAAGCCAGTGCCTTTACCTGCGATGGACCAGGTCCAGCGGTAGAACTCCACGGTGTCGTTGAGCGCCGTGGACACCACGTTCAGGACACTGCCCGGCTCCGAGTCCAGGAGTCCCATCGCGGCGACAAGCAGGCGCTGGCGGCGGCGGCGGCGGCAGGAGGAAGCGGAGACCCCGCGAGAGGGTCGACCTCAGAGGCGACGGCCGAGGGGGCGGGCGGCAGCCGGGGACCCCTCTAACGGCGGCGGCCCAGCTCCGTCTTCCCTCCTCCTCTGAGCGCCTCAGCGGCGGGGATGCGGTGGCAGCGACGTCGACGAGCGGGGCCGAGAGGGTGTCGTCAAGGCACCCAGAAGGAGGAGGAGGACGACGACGACGAGAAGGAGGAGGTCTCGCCGCGAGCGCCGGGCGCTGCACCAGTCTGCCGCCTCTCGCCGCCGCCGCTCCAATCCCCTCCGCCCGCGTCACGTGGGCCCGCGCGGGGGCGGAGGAGCCGGCGCACCCCTCCTCCCTCCCGCGCGCTAGTGCTCTCTTGCGCAGGGATGCTGCGGTCTGGGGGAGACCGAGCCAGACCTGCGCAGGCGCGCGCCGCCCCCGTACCCGTCCGTCACCCTTCCTCCTGACGTGCGCGAGCCTGACACCTGGGCCCTCCTCGCGACCTCTCCCCGCGAGTGTCCCCATCCTCCTTCCGCCTCCCTCCCCGGCATCAGGCCCCTGCGGAGAAGTACACACACTGTCTTCCCACGGGTGACCTCGCATCCGCCCCGGATAAGTCCTGGGAAACAAGGCAGGAAAGAATGGGCATTTTGTGGGCAGAGATGAGGTAGGCGAGGTGCTTTGGTCTTTACCTGTCACTCACCTTGATTTCACGTGTGGTCTGTTTCTTTCACCAACACCAGCACATGCTTCTCACCGTGAGAAGGGATATGAGCGAGTTGTCCCTATAAAAAATGAAAGGAAATGTCTTAACCTGCTACAGCGATGGAAAATAAGCTTTGGTGGTCTACTCATTAACAAATTAACATATAATTGAATGAATGCTTGCATGTGTTCGGTAGACTCTTAATATACACGGAAAGATCAAAAAGCAATATACTGGTGCTAAGTTAGGCCACTAGTACTTTAGAGAAAAGGGAGAAGAGAGAGGGGTCTCACAGGTAGAGGTCTGCCTGAATCTGAAGGACTTGAGGTGAATCTAAAAGGATAATCGTGCAGGAGACAAAGGGCAATATAGTTAAGAGAGGAGAATAAAGTAATTTTTTCTATTTTAAAAAATTGTTTAGATAAGAAGAAGGTGGCATGCAGTAGGAGAACCTTCCCTGAAAAGTAGCAAAAATACACTACATAAATTCATAATTTGATAGTTTCTGACATAAAACTGTTTGAGAATGGTCCAATAACCTTGTCATCTATTTATTATTTAAATCTGTCACATATTTCTTAATCTTTTCTCCACTTGTTGATTTAGGATGCTACATTTTAAAGGCCACTGACTCAAGTGTGAAATTGCCTCTGCACTTTGGCACTGTTGTGAATACTACCTTTTATCCTATTTATTTGATTTATTTATTTTCCAATTGACCCAGGTATATATCCTTTGTCTATATTTTATATTGGAATCATCCTAGAGGATAAGAATTATTTTTGGTTGCTTAACGAGGACCTAACCCAGTGCTATAAATAGTAACTAATAAATATTTATGCTGACAAAATTATCACATACTTCTTTCAGAGCATAATAAAGATTATTGTAAGCGGCAGAAGCTGGAGAGAAAGAGGAAGGTAATTAAAACTAACTGATTTGTTGTATAACTCAAGCAACCACAAGCTTTAAATGCTGTATTCTTGAAATTAACCAAATAAAATGTAATTTATTAATTTGTCAAATATATTTGCCAAACTAAAGTTTCCTGTATTGAAATAATAATTTCTCAAATCTCAACCTGAAGTTATGTGTATTAATGTATCAGACAGATTCTAGTAGCTATATAAAAAGTATCCAGTCAAGTCTTTCCATTTGAGGTGTGGATAATCAACTCATTTACCTTGATGACCTAGCAAAGTTCAAATTAGTTTGAACTTCACGTAAACAATTGATTACTACTTCTGTATTGTGGCATTCTGGATGTTCTCTAGGGAAAGCAAATTCCCACCCTTATCTCCATTCACAAATGCAAAACCTCAGCATCTTTACTAATTTAGTACGATGTGAACTTGTGAAAATAGCTTCAGATATTTTCCTGGCCTCTTTTACAGGGGAGGCTAACTTAAGTCCCTATTCACTAGGGGGCGCCAATCACATATAAGAAAATCACGGATAAGCGATGATAACTAAGTTAGGAATGGCGGTGACACCTGTATCACCTTGTCTATACTCCACTTGGAAGAGTTGTGTGTTTATTTACATTTATGAGCTGTCCAAATATACACCAAGAACCAGAGCTGTAAAACTTACTCACTCTGGAGCCCTATCACCTGGCCTACAGTCCAATACTCAATTTTCAAGCGGTTTATAAATACCAGTGGCTGCCCAGAACCGAAGCCTGCCTAGTCTAGTTGTCCAAAGGGAAGGAGACCGGCATGTCCACTTACCTAGAATGACAGCCATCTAACTAAGATTTTGGTGGCATCATAACAGAAGAAAAGCAAATACAAACATCCATGGTATCTGCAAACTTTTGAGACCAGAGAGTTCTTTGGTGTGGGTTGAATAGAAATAGGATACTCACAGTTATCTACAAAAACTAAAAGAGAGGACATTATTATAATAAAAAATTATATATTAGTAAAATAGCAAAGTATGTTTAAATGTCTTACAGCCCATACCGAGTTAACAACATAAATCAAGCTATCTATTTTTTCCCTACTGTTTCCACCTTTTCCATGTTGGCAATATTGTCAGCTACTTGTGCTTTCAAAGAAAAGTGAACCTGGGAGCCTGTTGAGTCAGGCGTAAAAGGAAATAATCTGATTAAAGAAGAGTTTGTAGAAAGACTTTAAATTTGCTAGCAGTAAATTTTGCTAAATGGATACCACTTACAGAAAATGGAGAAAATTTTTGATAATACTTATTGCTATTAATTCCAGTCTTTTTTAAACTCTGCTTAGCACTCCTCCCCTACTTCATAAAGATAAAAAAAATGTAGTATCCATAATACAGGTGCTTGACTAATTTGGAAGTACAATTTTTGCCATAAGACATCTTTCATTCTAAATTTAAGACATTTATTTTTTTGTTACCTTGTATGCAATTATTATTTATTTTATTAAATGGATATAGATTCTCCTGATAATACATGAGCATTGATAAAATAACAATAAAACAAAATGAAATCTCCCTATAATTTCATCTCCCATTCTTTACAATTTTACATGCTTATGTATGCCTTTTTTTCTTTACACAAATGGTTATTTTTTATAATGCTATTTTATAAACTTAATATATTAAACTATTTTTAAAAACTTAATATATCAGGAACACTTTTCAAGGTAATATCAACTACTTAATATTCCATTATATGGATATACCATAATTATTTAACCACTACCATGTAGATGAGCATTTAGATTGTTTCAATTTAAATTTGAACTATTATATCAATTTGGCTGTCAGTATCCCCATATACACAGTTTTGTGAACTTGTCTAATCATTCTTGCATTAATTTCTACAAGGGAAATTTTGTATTCAAAGGATTTTACATTTAAAAATTTTGATACATGATGCCCACTTACTCTCCAGAAACGTACAAATTCACAATTCCACCAAAATTTATGAAAGTGTGCTTGTTTCCCCACACTTCATTCTCATTAATGAATTTAATTGTGCTTTTTAATTGTAATCATTACCAATCTAATAGGTAAATACTGATATTTCATGGTTGCTTAACAGTTTATCATTTTTACTGGAATTTATCTTTAAGAATTGCCTATTTGCATTCTGTGCACATTTTCCAATAGTTGTGTCTATTTTTCTTATTTATAAGAGAGCTTTATGTAATAAAGTTATTGACAGTTTGTCTGCTGTAGATGTTGCAAATATATTTTCCCAGTTTATTATTTTATATTTTACTAGATTTATTATGTAATAATAATTTTCAAGTAGGCATATTGGAGGCTGGAAAAAATTTAGGCTCACTCACCACCTTCACTACCAGAATTATGTATCAGAATGGCTTTTCAAACTTTGAACTCCCATAGAACCCCTGGCAGTTCTGATGTGCACTTCTAAGGTACATATGCTACTCCTTTCCTAAGAATCACAACTACACATTATTTGCATTGGATATTCATTATTTTCCCATCACCCAATATGTACACCCCGTCTATATTCTTTCTTTTATAGATCAAAGTCATTGCTCCAATCTTACTTCGCATAGCTATATTTCAAGGCCCTATACCACAATTCTAGTCATGCGTTCAAGCACATAGTGATAAAAGTGTCAAACTATGGTGCCTTTGCCAGTTCTTCCTGGCTTTGTTATACCAAGAAAACTTCTGTCACTCTTAAATGAATAGTGTCTGGGTTGCCATTCCCTTCACTTGCTACACCCCAGTACATCTTCATCTTCACCAGTTATGTCAACCTTACTGAGAAATCTAATAATAAATTGAAAGTGTTAAGGGGAATAACTCTTCACCCTGTTCTTATCTTCCCATTACTGAATGGCAATTTGCTTTCATTGTAGGAGAAGAGGAAAGGAGCCCCTGAGAGGAAATTAACTCACCATGACAAAGGAAAGAAACTGGCTGTACATCAATGACTTCAGGTAAAAACCCAAGACATCAGAAGACTGTTGGTTCTAGGCCAGAGTTTAGCTGAATCCACCAGCCATCCTGGTGATCTGGGAATGCTTCTTAAGGAAAATGGCTATATGCGAATAAATTTAAAGAAATTTGCCAGTAAATGAACTGTAATATTTTGGGCTCAGCAGCTGATTGAGAACCACATAAAAATGAATGACTTCCCTCAGACCTTGGAGAAACTATCTGGACCCTGAAGAATCCATTCATAAAACTAAAACGTGAATAATAACTGAGGGAAAACAGTGGCTTCTGTAGCATGACTTATATATCTGGTCCCTCTTTCTCATCCGTGTTTGCCAGCTTCTCCTCTTCTTTCTGATCTGTGAATGTTAAGAGTTCTTTGTGGCTGTTTTATTTATTTATTTTTTTTTATTTTTTTTATTTTTTTTTATTTCAGCTTATTATGGGGGTACAAAAGTTCTGCATAGATATATTGCCCATGTCCCTCCCAATCCCCCGAGTCCGAGCCTCAAGCGTGTCCATTCCCCAGACAGTGCACATCGCACTCCTCCTGTAGGTATACACCCATCCTGTGGCTGTTTTATAGTATGATTTTTTTTCTTACATTATCCTTCCTGCCTAAATTATTTTATGGACTCTCATGGCATTGGTTGCCATCTATGTTTATAACTCCCAAGTGTTTATCTCCAGGCTAGATCCTCTTCAACCTCATATATCGCATAACTTGTGATACTTACTCTTTAATGTAATTCAGACATCTTGAATATCGGCATGTTAAAACCTGTCCCTCCCCCAACCACAATCTGTTCTTCTTCTTTCATATTTCTCTATTTCCGCACATGCCAAAAGTCATCAATGACATTTTATTCTCCCTTACAACCCACGTCCAATCTATGATCAACTCTTATCAATTCTACATGCAAAATATATCTTGATTCCTTCCACTTCCCTCAGCTCTACTGCACACACTTTATCTGAAGCCTCCATCATTTCCTTCTCACCTTGATCATCTCATCCACCTCTTAACTGATCTCCCTGCATACACTTCTTGCCCCTTACAATTTATTCTCACACAGCAGTTTGAATATCTTTTAAAATTCCACATCATTTCTTGACTTGCAACCTCTTAATGTTTCTACTTCTCTTAGGAAGCTCCAAAGCCTCCACATCTAGAAGCTTAGGACATTGATTATAAATAGTCCTTCTTGTCTAATAAAAGTGTCATCTGAAAGCCCACAATTCCTCTGTCACTTCTGCCTTCACCTTTACGGTGAAGCTATTCTGGACTTCTTTCTGTTTCTCAAAAGAGCCAACCTCCTCCTTGACTCAGGGATTTTGCACGTGACTTTTCTCTTTTTCAGAATACTCCTCCACAACCTCTGACTAGAGCTAATACCCACTTTACTTTAAATATATCACTTCATTAGAAAAGCTCTTCCTGACTCCCATAACGAAGTTAGATTCCCATTGTGTACATCTTCATGATGTCTTGTACATTTTTGTCATAGGATTTGTATCATTTAGCATTAGGTCTGATTATCTATTACAGAAAAACTTCAAATAAAAGTGCCTAAAGCAAAATAGAAGCTTTTAAAATTTTTACTTACTTAAAGGAAGTCAAAACAAAAGCAGACCAAAGGTAATAGAAATAAAAGGGTCAGTAAAAGGTAAGCACATAATAACAGAGCTTCAAAATACATAAACCAATATTTGACAGACTAAGGAAAAAATTAGACAAGTCCAAAATCATTGTTAAAGAATTTAGTACCTGAATCTTATAATTGATAGAATAAATAGAAATAAGCAAGAGTATAGAAGAGTTGTATTACACTGTAAATCACTTGATCTGTGAGTTTTATAAGATGCTATATCTAACTATGGCAGCATACATATTCTTTTTAGTGCACATGGGACATTCACAAAGATCTATAATTTCTTGGCCATCAAATAATTCTCAAAATGTTTAAATAATCGAAATAATATACACCTTGAGTACAAGGAATTAAATGAGAAATCAGTAATAATACGTATCTATAAATTTTTACAATATGTGTAAATTAAGCAGCACACTTAAATAACACAGGTCAAAAAGAATTCAAGATAGAAATTAGGAAATAATCAAAACTGAATAATTAAAATACAGCATACTAAAATGTGTGGGATTCAGTTAAAGCAGGCTTTAGAGTGAAATAAATTATTAGACAAGAAGAAAATTTTGCAATCAATGTTCTAAGCTTCTAATTTAAAGAGCTGACAAAAAGAGTAAATTAAAATAGTAGAAAAAAGAAAACAATAAAGATAAGAGTAGAAATAGAAAGAAATAGAAAACAGATAACTGAGAAAATCAGCAAAGGCAACAGTTGGTTCTTTGAAAAAATTAAGGAAATTGAGGAAACAATAGAGAAGGAAAATAGGATATTATCACAGAATGAATCTATAGGCATTAAAAGGATAGTAAGGGAATGTTATAATATGAACAATTTTATGCTAGAAGATTTGATGAATTAGATAAAATGGACTAATTTCTTGGAAAATACAGCTTTTCAAAACCAAAGCAAGAAGAAATATAAAATCTGAATAACTCTGAAACTATGAAAGAAATTAGGTTCATGATTTTAAAATACTCCGACAAAAAGCTCTAGGCTTAGACAGACTCATTGCCAAATACTATGAAATATTTAAGGAAGAAATATTACCAGTCTTACACACAAATGCTTTCTGAATAAAAAGGAGAGGTTCACTCTGCCTAACTCATTTTATGATGTCAGCATAACTCAGATACAAAAACCTACTAAGGACTTTTCAAGAAAGGTAAATTACAGTCCAATATTCCTCATGAACACATGCGCAAAAATCTTTTAGAAATTTATCAAATCAAATTCAGCAAAATATAAAGAGGACAATACATCTTTTATGTATGGGTACCTAATAACAGAATTTCAAAATACATGATACAAAAACTAATAGAAATGCAAAGAGAAAAATAACTCCATTATCAGAGTTGGAGACTTTACTCCTCCTATTTTAGTAACTGATAGGTTAAGCACGCAGTAAATCAGTAAGGATATCGTTTTCCTAAACATTACTCTCAGTCAACTTGAGAGTAACTCAAGTTGCTCTAACTGACTTAAATTAGTCCATCTAACAACAGCAGAAGATACTTTTTTTTTCAAGCTCCTGTTGAACATTCACCAAGATAGACCACATTCTGGGCCATAAAAACAACTTAAAAAATTTAAAAGAACCCAAATCATTCAAAGTATGTCCTCAGACCCCAATCCAATTAAATTAGAAATCAATAACAGAAAGATAACTGGGAAAACCCCAAATATTTGGAGATTGAACCACATATTTCCAAATAACACATGAATCAAAGGGAGGTCTTAAGGGAAATTTAAAAATATTTTGAACTCAATTAAAATGCAACATTAAAATTTGTGGGATGCAGTGAAAGAAGTGCTGAGAGGTTTTTGTAGCATTAAGTGCATATATTAGAAAAAAATGATCAAAAGTCATTAAGCTTCATCTTAGGGAAGGAAGAGCAATGGGATGTTAAAATATGGTAAAGAAAAGAAATAATAAAAATTAAAGCAGAAATTAGTGAAACTGATAACAGGAAAACAGCAGAGAAAATCAACATAACCAAAAGCTGCTTCTTTGAAACCATCAATGAAATTGATAAACCTCTATCCAGCCCAACAAAGAAAAAAAAAGAAGAATGCAAAATATTAACATCAGAAATGAAAGAATCACTACTGGTCCCATGGACATTATCATATCATCAGTACTGGTCCCATGGACATTAAAAGATTAATAAATGAATACTTTGAACAAATTTATGCCCACAAATTTAATAACTTAGGTGAAATGGTTTAATTTTTTTTTTTTTTTTGAAATATACAAAAACTGCCAAAATTTATACAAGGAGAAATAGAAAATCCGAATAGAATTATATCTGTTAAAGAAATTGAATCAATAATTCATAACCTTCTAAAAAGAAAGTACTATGTCCAGAGAGTTTCATTTGTGAATTCTATCAATATTTAAGGAAGGTACAATTCTCCACAATCTCTTCCAGAAAATATTACATAAGCAGAGGGAGGGAACACTTCCTAGCTCATTTTATGATGCCATCATTACGCCATTACCAAATCAGTTAAAGGTATTGTAAGAAAGGAAAACTATAGCCCAAAATCTCAAATAAACTGGATATAAAAATCCTCAACAAAATATTAGCAAATTGAATCCAATAGTATATAAAAATCATTAAACATCAAGACCAAATGGAATTTATTCCAGTTATGCAAGGCTGGTTCAAAAATGGTTCAGTATAATTCACTATCAACTTTCAAAAAGCAGTCAGGATAATCCATCACATCCATAGGCTAAGGAAGAAAAATCATATGATCTTATCAACTGATGCAGAAAAAGCATTTGACAAAAATCCAATATGTATTCATGATACAAGCTCTCAGCATGAGTTTAGAGGGAATTTCTTCAACTTGATAAAGAATATTTACGAAAAGCCTACAGCTGACATCAGACTTAAGGGTGAGCAGCTGAACACTTTTTCCTTAAAATCATAAACAAGGCAAAGATATTCTCTCTCAACACTCTTATTCAACATCATACTGGATGTCTTAACAAGTGCAATAAGACAAGAAAAAGATATAAATGTATGCAGATTGGAAAGGAAAAATAAAAATCTTTTTATTCACAGATAACAGGATTATCTGTGTGAAAAATCCCAAAGGATAAAGTCCTTGGGACATCATATTAAGGAAGCTTGTACTTTTCCTATGCACAATCAATGTAAAGGATTATAAACATAAGAGTAACCCAGATCATATTTTAGATGATTTTGATTTGATGTTTGAAAGATGAATTTGAGGGGGCAACACTTTTCACAGGGAAACCAGGAAGATTTTGCAATAGTGCAAGAAAAGGATTATGATGGAAACTTGTGATTATCTCCAGGGTACACTGAGTTTGCTCAAAACTTTAGTAAATAAAATTCCAATGAGAGGCTTTACTGTATGTATTCTATATATGTTGCTATCTACATTACTATTTCCAGGAAATCAAAAAGAAGAAAATAGTTTAAATGTAATTAATCATAGAGACCTAATTATGCTGATTTTCCCTATTAAGACCTCAGTATATACACTCTTTAAGGTCCGGTCTCTTTTTTACCTGGGTGTACAATTCCCACTTACTACTCCACCCACCACTACCACCTTATTTCACACTACCCCATCACTCTTTGAGAATTAATCAGGAGTGATTTCCCCACCATATTGCTGTCTTTCCAA
This sequence comes from Varecia variegata, assembly GCA_028533085.1. NCBI lineage: Eukaryota > Metazoa > Chordata > Mammalia > Primates > Lemuridae > Varecia > Varecia variegata. The sequence continues at coordinate 63,653,738 of CM052441.1, read as the reverse complement.
CTTTTATTTTTTTCTTTGAAATAATTGACATCAGTCAATTTACATCTGGGGCCAAGTATTTTTTGGAGAATTTTTTCTTTCTTTTTTTTTTTTTGTAAATTGGAAAGTGTCATCCTGGCCAGAGCATACATAAAATTAAATTGCAGGAATTGGCAGTGAAATAAGACCTAAATGATCATAAAATTCTCCCTAGTTATAAAGCCAAAGTAGAAAGTGAAAGGAATATTATGTCCTCATGCCCTATAGAGAAGATTGTTTTACTGCGAAACTAAAGTCTGTAAGTAATGAGGTCTATTTGGTAGAGATAACTTAATTGATCAGCAAACTCACAAATTTTTATTTCTGAAGATTCAGCAACACTTCTTGTAATATTAATAAGGTTTTGGTCTAGAATAATTCAAAAGATTTCCAAATAATGGATAACATATGAATTAATATTGGGCAGAAAACTGTGAAATAATTGGTCTCAGTAAATTTCTGCTGGTGTGAATTTATTTATTTTTGATCTAGAATAAATAAGGGTAAGATTAAAGGAAAACAACATATTTTGAGCACATTTCATTAGATCCTAGTCAGTAGGTTGCTTACTTTACTGCTAAGATTTTCCTTTAGCATCTTGTCTGCAACCGATCATAGATTTTATTAATATAAAGAGCAACTAGGAAAGCATTGGGTTCTAATGGAAAGTATCCTGGACCAGGAATCAGGAGATCTCAGTTCTATTTTTATCTCTGGCCCTAATGTGTGTGGGCACTCTCTTGTCTCTCTATGCCTTAACCTCCTTATCTGATAAATGAAGATAACGCTTTCCCTATCTACTTCATGTAATTATCGTGTCAAATGAGATAATGAATACTAAAGTATGTTTAAAACATGCCATTTTTTTTTTACCCCTGAAATAGTTCACTACCAGTAAATTTACTTAAAAGAGAATAAGTTCTCCACTGGAAATTGGAAAGATTTTTAAAAGATATTGTGATATATCTCTCTTCATTAATAATTGAATTTAGTAACCATATATAATGTTCTAGAATTTACTTTGTATTACAAAAAGGGAATAACCATTGATAACCATTTCTTTTCATGGAGGAAAAATTATAGTCCTCTAGTATATTCTCATGTTGAAAAAACTTCCCCCTATACCAAGATAATGTGAAAGAATTGTACAGATATGGTATCACAAATGTAGTTTAGATAACTTAGAATTGCTCATTGTTTTTATTATTCTTAAAAAAAACAACATGAGCTATACTCTCTAATATTTGATTAGATATTACACTAACATTATTTTCTTTCTCATAGTTAACCAAGGGATGAACTAGGAAAGGAGTGTAAAACTTCCCTCCAGGCTTTTTATCTGTCCCCTGGCAATAAATACTTCTCTCTCTTCTTCCTATAGCAGGTTTTCTATTCAGACATTTCATACCAGGTGAGAGAAATATATAAATACTCTAACAAGTGGTCTTAAAAGGAGAGCCCCATGCTGCACAGCAATTTTCAGCCTCCCAGAAAAAGCTGACATGGATAATAGCCCCCTTGATCTCACCAGCATTGAGGAGGACAACACAAACAGGTGTTCACTTTTGGAGAAAATAACTAGGAAAGAAAAGAAAGAAGACCTCAGAGGAGGATTGATTCCTAAACGGTAGTAAGAGTTATTTAAGGGTAGCGATTGTATCCTAGTCATCTTTGTATCTGTGATGCTAAGAACAGTCTGGCAATGAATAGATGTTCAATGTAGATGATAAATGAATGAATGGATGGATAAGTAGATGCAATAAATTTATATAGAATAATAATGCCACTAGAATAATTTGCATCTTGTATCTGGATATTTGGTTACTTTGGAAAAATTAGAAAATTGGCAATACTTAACGGAGCATGTACGGAGCATGTACATTCTAAGTTATCACAGTTTGCCAGCTATACCCATGTACTCATGCCTGGCCTTGCCACTCATCTCATTCTGGTCTGTCCTGATTCCTTCCTGTTCTGATATGCTCCTGAGAAACCTGGTCAGTTCTGGGGCTACCTTTATCCAGTGTCTCCCGCAAAACTGAGCAAGTGCAGCCTCTTCCCTGGTCCCTGATTTTCACAAACACACCAACAAATAAATTAATGAACACATTGCCATCTCTGTTGTTTGCTTTCTGGTGCTCAGTGCTGCACGGTGCAGCCTGTAATCCTGTAAACATCCACTCTCATGCCTAACCCCATTCCTGTCCCAAGGAAATGCTTCTCCAAACCTCTTGTCCTACATTCTTTGAAACAAAAGGCACCTGCCCGCATGAAGGTTTGTGAGTTGGGCAAGCAGAGAGATGAACACTGCTTCAAGGTATAAGTGCTTAGGTAGAGAAAAGACAAATCAATCAACATGTTAAGTTCTTCCTCTTATTACCATTCCCAGTAGTGTGGAGCATCCATTTTCTTGCTTCTCTGTGTGTATCAATTTGTGGATCTGAAGCACTTCACCAATTAATGTGGTATTTGCAACAGTTGTACAGGACAACTGAGGAAAACTTGACCCATGGAACAGTTCACATTGCTGTCCGATAGGGTAGCCTTAGCCACATGTGGCTACTGGGCATCTAAAATGCAGCTAGCCCAACTGAGAAATGCCAGAAGTATAAAATACGCTTTTGTGTATTTTCAAACTTTGAAGACTCAGTTTGAAAAAAGAATGTAAAAGACTTCATTATTTTTACATTGATTACATGTTGAAATAATATTTTAATAGATTATATTAAATAAAGTATATTATTAAAATTAATATTAACTATTTTAAAATGTTTACTTTAAAACTTTTCTAATGTGGAAGAACTTTCAATATAAAACATTAAAAGTTATGTAGGTGGCTTGCACTAAATTTCTATTGGACAATGCTGATCTAGACAACATATATAAAATGTGATACTGATTCTTATATTGACAACTAGACATTCAATGCTGGATTTGTGACTAGCTTTATTTTTTTGAAACTAATAAGATTTAAATTTTCAAAAAATGAATTTAAAAATTTAACTTTAGACAATTTTGATTAAAAATTTTCATATGCATTAATTAGAGTTTGTATTTTGACTTTTAATTTTAACAGATCATTTTGAATATTTTAAAAGAAAAATCACTTTTTGGAAAAATATATGTAAAATAATTTTAATTTTACATTTACTTTAATTTTTACTGAAAACATAATCAAATTTTATACTCTTTGAATAGAATTAAATTTTTCATCCTTTAGTTCATTACTGTCAATAGAGCACAAATTATGTAAAAATATTAATTAGAGCAATATGAGTGATATTTTTCTAATGAAAGTAAGAAAAATAAATATATGGAATAAATCAATTTATAAATAATATGCTTTCACATTAGAATTCATCTAAACATCACTGGCTCATCAACAAAAATTCCTAAAAGGTAGAATAATAATTAAATTGAAATGTCTTTTATATTTTGCCAACTATCAGTAACATAAAATCATAGCTTTAAACATGTATTCCAATTTTGTTATTATGAATGCATCATTGTTGCAAGAGGAGAAGAGAACATATTTTATTTTACAGCTTGTCAGCTTGACATTTAAATATTTAGACAAAGAATATGTGGGCTTCTATTTGCACTCTTGCCCCCCGGAGCTCACAAATGTTAGGGATAGACCTTTTCTGATCATAAAGGGGACCCAGAGTTATCAGAAAGTGCTAAGTAAAACAGGACGTTCTCCACGGAATTCCATCACAGCCAATGCTTCCATGGTTTCTGAGGCTAACAATGCATGGCCTCTCAAGGTCTGTGTGAACCAATGTAGCATCCCTAACCCATCTGCATATTTATTCCTGGGTGGAAAGGAACGGACCTAGGAGGCAGGTAGGTAAGAGAATGAGCGTGACAATTCCTTGCACATGTGTCTCCCTACTTCTGGCCTTTCCAGGGTGAATTAAATAGCCTAGCTGAAAATTGCTGAGATGGATTTAAAACAGGCTCAAAGCTTCTGCAATGTATGCAATGTAAGAGTTGTGGTGCCAACTTTTGGTAGAAACTGGGTCAAAGGGTGGAGTAGGTAGAAGTGATGCTCTTCAAAAGGTACATCTGTCAACTAAACTACCATTGAAAAGTGATGGAGAATCCAGAGGAAAATTGTAAGCTGAGTTATTAGATTTATTCTCATACTATTTTAAGAATACATTAAAAAGGACAACAATAAAATATATCAACCCAATATGGGTAAGTACTGTAAATTATATCTACCTATGGACAAACTTTCCTCGCCTCTGGAAATTAATGGCTATTTTCAGTGACAGAAACTGTAGAGCTATGAATAATCATTCTACCAGAAATAATAATGGACTGGGAAGCAAAAGTCCAGAGTTCTATTCTTAGTTTTGGTATTTCCCAGACATATAACCCAGGGCAAGTCACTAAACTGGTTTAGGCTTCAATCTCCTCCTACCTGCAAAATAATAAAAGAAAAAACACGGCCGGATGTGGTGGCTCACGCCTGTAATCCTAGCACTCTGGGAAGCTGAGGCAGGAGGATCACTCGAGGTCAGGAGTTCGAGACCAGCCTGAGCGAGAGACCCCGTCTCTACTAAAAAATAAAAGAAATTATCTGGACAACTAAAAATATATATAGAAAAAAAAATTAGCTGGGCATGGTGGCACATGCCTGTAGTCCCAGTTACTCAGGAGGCTGAGGGAGTTTGAGGTTGCTGTGAGCTAGGCTAATGCCACGGCACTCTAGCCCGAGCAACAGACTGAGACTCTGTCTCAAAAAAAAAAAAAAATTATATATTTAAAATTTTTTAATAAAAAAAAAAGGAAAAATCAGTGCTGCCTATCGTATAAACTGACATGGGGAGCAAATGGGATCATTTAAGGAAAAGTACTTTGAAAATGGTAGAGTGGTTTACATATATAGAATATTGTCATTTTTTGTTTCACTCTGATATTTTCCTTCAGGAAGTTAGGCTTGATTATTATGATTACCATTATCATTATAAATTGACATGGGTTTATTTTATGTGATTATATAATAAGACATTTCTTTTTCAAATGACTACAATTCAGGATTCTAAATCACGAACTATCAAATATCAAAATTGTATTAAACTACTATTCCAGAGAAACTTACTTTTTAAAAACCTCATCAATTTCACTCACTAATATAGGGGCGCTATGTTTTCCCCTTGAACTCCTATTACTCTTTCCCTCTCCTTCAATTTTTAAAAATCAGATGGTTTATTTTCTATAAGATACCTATGTTATCAAAATAAATATTATCATCTTACCAATGTCTGCTTTTCTTCTGTCTCTCCATCCTGCGCTCATCTACAGTGTTTATGGGCGACAACTCTTAGTTTTTCTCATCCTGACTGTTTTTAGAGAAAAGGGACCCTTCTTGCCCACTTCTTTGCCCCAGAGGTAGGCACCTGTGGGTTCCAACAGAACTAGTCGGGCTGCTGCACACTCCCTGTACAACCTTGCTCTATCAGATAAAGCAGGGAGTGAGCCTCTGACAGATGACTTTGTCACTATCCTGGATGTCCATGGCGCAAGTGGAGCTCTAATCAGACCTGTGCTGTGCAAGAGGCTGTGTGTGGGTGACGTCTATCCTCCACCCCAGATGAGTGCCTTGCTGTATCTGTGTGCTCAGAGGGAGAGAAATCCTTACCAAACTGTGAAAGAACAGAGAGCGATAGGAAAGCTTTAGGACACTGCTCCTATCGTGAAAAGATCATTATGTAGGAAAGAAACCTCGGGGTCCTACATACTAGAATCAAATAATGTATTTTTAAATAGCTAAGTAAGGAAAGGTCTTGAGCCTATTTGCATCCAGATAGCAAGTTAATTCGGGCCCCTCATAGAAGATACAATTAAAAAATAATTCAAAACAAGAAAGATAAATAAATATTAGAAAATATAATATTAACCATTCCTTGCCTTCTCTTTAATCTTCAGAAATTAGAATTTCAGAATACTATTTACTATGTTTATTATCACAGCTCTATGTTAGTAAAGTTAATTGTGTGTGTTAGTTGTTATAAATATTCTCTAGGGATTCATGTTGATCACATTTTGAGAAATATTAATTCCAGACAGTTGGCTAGCCCCTTAATATTTTCCTGCCTCAAAGGCAAGAGACAGCATGACCCCTAAAGGAGCTAGCTTTTTTCTGGGGGCACTCAGAAGGCTGCACCTTCCGCACAGGTACTGTCAGCCTTGCTGATGATTCCAGTGCGCTGGATGTGGACCAAAGCAGCAGAGCCCCTGGAAATGTCCTGGCATTTCAGAGGTAACCAGTGAGAGCCAATGATTCATGACTGGGCCCTCCTGAGTCTTAATGATACGCCAGCTGCAAGGTACAGCCTTGGGTGGGTGGAGCCCCAATTACTACTAAATATCCTACCATCCTATAAGAATGGGACATGGAGATGGATTTCAAGTGATTTATAGATTATGAAAAAATATGATAGTTCTTGCACTTCTGAATTTGTAAACTGAGATTCTGCTATGTGATGGCTTTTAACACAAAAATTCACAGAATGAACAAGAGATTCGAGGGAATTAATTACTAATTCTTGGCTTGAACAAGAGGTTGTTTCTGTGTTGATGATCTTGGCATGGTTAGGTTCACACATATATAACAGCAGTCTTCACTTTTTTCTTTGTCCTTTAATTGTGAAAACAGAGTAGTGAAATATACAAATTAAACTTTATTTAGGAAAAGCACCACAATTCTATCATCCAAACATAGCAACTAGTTTAATGATGTATATACCCTTCAAGTCTATACACTCATATCATAACAAGTAACCTGTGTTCCCAGTTTGAGGAATATCATGGGTAAATTTCAGCAGACTTGTTGGGGGCCCAATTCCTTTCTGCTCTTAGCAGAGTATCCTGTGGCGTGGTTGGCTTCTGTGTGCCCTTCCACCCTTTACGTTGCTCTTGCTGCCACCTCATGGCCTCTGCTGCTGCTGGATGCCTTTAGTGCCAAGGGTGTGGGGTGGCTTTATGTGATTTGAAAGCTTGTCATTTGAAGATTTTCCTGTGTGTCAGGATAGCAGAGTTTCAGCTTGAATCTGGGCTGAAGCTCCCACAGGTTCAGGCCCGTCCAAGCATGTCTGGGGAAGTTGTGGAGCCGGCCTATTTTCCTGGAGCCTGAAGAACCTATGGGAAAGAGCTTGAGCTTTGTCTCCCGCTTGGGCTGCTAGGCATTTGGGGTAAATTGTGAGATACTCTGACAGAAGTCTTACGGAGGAGGGAGACGTGTAGAGTCTCCTGGGAGACTCCTACAGGTAGAAGGAGGGAGGCGCAACGAACTCCCTAGTAACGTACCCTTAGTCATCAGTGGAGAAAACAGATTCTGAGTATAGCTTTGTGACTGTCACTCACATCTGTTCCAGCCAAGTCCCAGAGATTCATGTTTGGGTCCTAGGCAAAGTGAGAGCCATAAGTAAAAGCTGAAAAAGCATTCACTGAACACTCCATAAAACAGTAAGGCATATACAAACATACTGCAGTGTTTGCAACCCCTCAGGTTAAAAGTTACAAAGGGAAGAGAGGTAACCCCCAATTTGCCACAAGTCACCAAGCTTTGTTGCTGTGGACTCCCAAGAAATGCATGAAGTGTGGTAAAGTCCTCTGTGGTCACTGGGGTAACAACGCGGTTTGCAGAAGCAGGAGATAGATGCTTGGAGGAGTAGGAGGAATAGGATCTAGGAGAGCAGTAGTGAATCTTGGAGGAGCCATGTGGTGTCCACAAGGCAGTGAGAGCATTAATAAGGCTAGATGTGCTCCTAATCATGGGTGAGACACTCTATGGGGACTCTCAGAAATGCTGAAAGGGAACATCTAAGGGGCTGAGGACCAGCATCATACAGATAGTGGAAATAGGCCCTGAAATCTGAGTAGTCTTCATGTGACCCTGAATATACCTATAGGCTGGTGAGACCTTGGGAAACTTGCATTTCACTAGTGTTTGCCTGGTTCCCTCAGAGCTAGATGCAGGCTCATGGACCCACAGATGGAGGAGGCTGCTAAAGTTACTATCTGGTCAAAAGTGTCTGATTTTTTTGGGTTTTTTACCACGTTCCTGACTTTATAACTCTTGACTTACTATTTTTCTTTTACTTTTATTCAGCACATATTCATTAAGTATCCTCTGTATGTGGAAATAGAGTAATGAGCAAAATAGACCTCTAGCAAGTCCATATAGAACACGTAGCCTGGTGTGCAAGACAGATAAATTCATTCATTTAATAATTTTTAATAATTACCTATCCTATGTTAGATACCATTCAATGTTTTTGGCATAACAATGAACAAGTCAGTTAGGATCTCATCCTCAAAGAGCTTATATAGTAGGGGGAGACAGAAGATAAACACAGGAATAAATAAATTAGGATAACTACAGATAGTGGTAAGTACTAGGAAGGGAATGGGCAGGGTGATGTGCTGAAGAACGAAAGGAAATTGGGGATACTTTAGGTTAGGCAAGGCCTCAGTGGAGAGGCAATGTTTGAACAGGTACTTAAAAGATTAAAAAAAGGCCAACCACTGAAGACCTATGGGTGAGTGTTCTAGGCAGAAGCAACAATAAAAGGAAGGGTACTTAGGCAGGAACAATTTCACTATGTTCAAGAAACAGAGAGGAGGCCAGTCAGTTAGAGCTTAGTGAGAAAGGACAAAGAGTGGGATGAGACAAAGGAAGATGACTGCAGTACTATGTAGCAGCTGCATGTTCTTGTTCATGAACACATGCGAAAAACTCTAAGGACTCTCAGACATAGTGGAGGAATGTGGAGTTTTCAAAGAATTGGCAAGCTGCATTAGCAGGTAGACAAGAGTGAGCCATGAACAGGCTAAAATATAAAATACCATTCTATCTTCAAAATATCTTCTAAATGTTTTGGAAATATTTGGGGCTGCCCAAAGGGATTACTCATTTGTGCTTATTTCACTTTCATCCATTCACCCACCATTTCTTTAAATAAAAACTTATGTGTATGTGCATATGTTTGTGTATAAATACACATGGTAATATATATATATATATATAGTTTGATATAATTATATTAGCCACTACACATATTATTTTATTATATCATTGTGGTCACTATACATAGTGACTAATATATATATTACAGTGTATATGCTATGGAATGAAAGTCTGTGTCTCTGCAAAATTCATATGTTGAAACCTAATGACCAATGTGATTTTGTTAGGAGGTGAGGCCTTTGGGAGATGATCATGTCATGAGGGATTCACTCTCATGAGTGATATTAATGCCCTTATAAAAGAGGCTCCAGAGAGCTGCCTTGCCTGTTCCACCAGGTGAGGACTCAGGGAGAAGGCCATCTATGAATCAGGAAACATGCCCTCATCAGACACTGAATCTGCCATTATCTTGACTTTGGACTTCCCAGCCTCTAAAACTGTGAGAAATAAATTTCTGTTGGTTATAAACTACCCAGTTTATGGTATTTTTGTTATAGCAGCCTGAATGGACTAATAATAAATAATATATGTATTATCCTTTTCTAATTGTAGTAAATTTCTTTTCTCTGAAATCTACTTTATATCAACATAGCCACTCCAGTTCTTTTGACTAGAATAAAATTGGATAACTAATATTACCTGATTTATCTAAAACTACCATAATGAAAACAGGATTGTATCAGTGTAAAGATGGATAAATATATCAGTAGTACAAAATAGAAAGTACAGAAGTAAATCCATATATCTGTGGAAAACTTATTTTTAACAAAGGTACAAAAGCAATGCAGAGGATACAAGAATTTTTAACAGATGGCATTAGAAAAATTGTGTGTCCATATACAAAAACAAATTTGGATCATTCCCTTATACCGTATATAAAAATTAACTCAAAATAGATCATTAAGCTAATTGTAAAATTTGAAACTGTAACACTTATAGAAGAAAAATAGAAGGGAATCTTTGTAACCACGGCAAAGCTCCAGGGTAAGAGTACACAGAGGCCCACATACTGTTTGTCTAAATATTTAGATGGTTTCCATTGGTGACTCTGTCCCACATTGCATTTCCAGCTATAGATTTTGGAGTGTAGGCACTGAGAGTCTGAGGGAGTTTACTACACAAAATGCTTTTGTGACTTGATTTAATCCCTTCATACAGTTGATGATACACAGGAAGCCCCCAAAAGTAGTGATTTGTCCAAGAACCTAAAGCATCTGTCCTCTAGGCCAGAGATCTTTTCCCAAGATCCAGAGTCAAGTATGTAAAGACAGTATAATGAAGGGACCTACTCTAGTGTAGCTTCTGTGAAGAAAAGACAATGAAGCAAACACTAGAAGAAAAACCAAGGAACTGGTGGGTGCTGAAGAATGAGGATTATCCCAGGTAGAAGGAATAGCATATGGGAAGGATGCCTGCTAGAGGAACCAGAAGTCCAGTGTGGCTAGAGTACAGTGAATAGTGGTTCTGAGTGCTGTGAGATGGGGCTCAAAAGGGAGGTGGGAACCAGATCATGGAAAGCCTCGGAGACTGGATCAAAGATATTGGGCTTTATTTTAAAAACAATGGGAAACCACCAAAGACTTAATCTGATTTATATTTTCAAAGGATCATTTAAAGGAGGATAAGAGTAAATGTGAAAAGACAAATTGGGAAAGCACTGCTATCCTTCTTATAAGGAAGAGATTATGATGACCTCAACAGAGTAATGACAGAGAACAGGAGAAAGGTACATGGAGCCAAGAAACATAGGACAAATGAATTAAAAGAACTCAGTATTAATTCAGGAACAAAAAAAGGGAGAGGTTTTGAGAATGGCATTAGAATCAGTACCAGAGGGGTATTTTGCATTGCTTTAATTTGCTTTATTTGTTTTTTTTTGTGGTTTGATGGCATTCTGGTACATTCTTGTACTCTGCACAACTTCTACACCTAAGAAGGGATACCATCTTACCTCATGAGAGAGCATTTTACATGTTTATTTTCCTTTTCTTTTTCTTGTTTTACTTTCAGTTCTCTCCAGATCAGAGGTTCTCCTAACTAGACCTGCGATCATGGTGAAAGTAGAGTGCATGATGGTGCTGTGTAATTAGAGTACTTGTTCCAATGATGAGGCAAATTATTTCAATTAAATCCCATTTCTCCATTCTGAAGTTTTTGGCAGAGACATTTTGATTGTTAGCTACTCTGAACTATCTAGGCCTGTCTTGATAGATTGTGTGTTGAACCTATTGCTATGAAATGTGTCAAAAACCATTCCGGCCCATCAGAGATAAAATAATGTCTAGTTTCACAACTGTCTAAATACTTATGATGTAGAATCTGAGACTGGATTTTAAAGCATTTGATGTAGATTTCCAGCAGATGTACTCACCTCTGACAAGTTTCCACTCTGGATCCATGTCTGAGGATACTTTCAAAATTCATCCTAGATCAGAGATCAAAGGCCATTTATCTAGATGACTAAAAACTCTAGGTAAATCTCTGAAATTTGTGCATGTATTTTATACTTAACAGCATATTTCATTTTGGACTTGTTACATTTCAAGTGCTCAATAGCTACATGTGGCTAGAGGCTACCATGATGGACAGTGGAGGTTTATAGAATGCATCTTTAACTTATTGCAAGTAATATTATGCCACTTTACATATGGTAGAAAAAACCTTACACAGTATATTTCCATTTTCCTGTTCCCAACACTAGCACTATTGTTGTCACATGTTTTAATTCTGAACATGCGTTAAACCTGACAATTCATTGTTGTTATGTTTTGCTTTAGTTATATTTCAAAGATGTTTTAAAAATAAAAAATGTCTTTTATATGTATCCACATACTTACCATTTCCAATGTTTTTTGCTCTTTTATGTAGATTTAGAATTTTTCTATCTGAAAGACTTCCTTTAATATTTTTTGTAATGCAGTTCTACTGGTGATGAATTCCTTCAGCTTTTGTATAACTGAAAAGATCTTTATTTTTCCTTCCTAATGAGCAATATTTTTTGCTGGCTATACAATTCTAGGTTGATAGGTTTTTTTCTTTTCCTATTCCTGTCAATGTTTTAAAGATATCTCCCAGCTTACATTGTTTCTGACAAGAAGTTTGCTGATATTCCTGATTGGTCCTCTATATGTAACGTGTCTTTTTCTCTTGTTGTTTTCAAGATTTTCCTTTTATTATTAATTTTGAGAAATTTACTTATGAGCCTAGGTGTAGTTTTCATAGAGTTTATAGTGTTTGGGATGCATGGTTGAACTACTTCAATGTGTTAGTTGTCAACATACTTGAACAAATTTTGGCAACTTTTTCTTCAAATATATTCTTCAGTTCTCCCTCCTTTCTTTTGGGAACTCCAATTACATGCACATTAGGCCACTTTAAGATGCCCTACAACTCATGGATGGCCTGTGAATTTTTTTGTTTGTTTCTTTCTGTGATGTATTTTGCATAGATTTTTATTGCTATGTTTTCAAGTTTAGCGATCTTTTGTTTTCCAGGGTCTAATCTGCTGTTAATTCTATCCAATGTAATTTTTTTATTGCAGGCATTGTATTTTTCATCTCAGGACATCATATATTCCACATCTATCCTTAACATGTTTATACTTTCCTCTAATTTCTGGAATATATGGAATATAGTTATAATTACTGTTATTCTGTCATGTGTGCCATTTCTGAGTCTGTTTCAATTGACTGATTTCTCTTCCCACCTCCTCATTTAGAGTTACATTTTCCTGCTTTGAATGGCTAGTAATGTTTTCAGATAGATGACAGATATTTTAAATTTGACCCGGTTGTTTTTTCATGGATTTCTATAAATATTCTTGAGCTTTGTTCTGGGATGCATTAAATTATGTGGAAGCAGTCTGATCCTTTTAAGATTTGCTCTTAGGCTTTGTTATGCTGGACCAGTACAGGCTTTCGTCTAGGGTTACTTTTGCCCCAGTATTGAGGCAATATTGTCAGTCCTTTATCTGTTGCTCTGTGAAAATAAACTATCCTTTGCCCTTTATGAGCTATAGGGATTATTCCCTCTAATCCTTTCTTCTGGCTGTTAATTTGCCTCACACACATACACTTATCATTACCCAGCGGGAGGTTCAAGAAGATCCTCTGAGGATTTTCAGAATTCTCTTTCTGTTCTGTTCTATTTTCTCTGTTACTCTGTACTGTGAACTTTAGCTGCCTTGGCCATTCCAGACTCTGAGCTCCATCTCCTTAACTTTGGGGGAATGCCAAGCAATGCCTGGCTTCTCCCCTTCTGTACTGCACCTTGGAAACTCTCCCCAGGAATTAATCTGGGGACAATCTTATGACAATCTTATGTTTCTTTTCCTACTCTTAAGCATCATTGTTCTGTACTGCCTGATGTCTGATGCTTGAGAACTATTGTTTGATTTATTTTTGTACAGTTTTTGGTGGTTGTGGTTTCCAGAGAATAAATCTGGACTATGATTCTTCATCTCAGCTGGACTCTAATTCTGTATTTGAGGATTTTATTTTTATAAATTTAAATGTGCATTTTTACATTTATCCATAGAAGTTTCATATTAATTTTGTCCTCTTTAATTCTCTAATTTTGTCCTTTTTCCTTTAATAGTGAAAAATTAACAAGCATTATTTCTGTATGTTTCTCACACAGATAAAATATGTGATTTAGAATAAGACCAAGGAGAGAGTTCTGAGGCCTTTCACTAAGTACCAACTTGAAGTTTTCCTCAAACCAGTAAGAAGTGCTCTTTGAGAACAATGATCCAGAGCTGCAGAATCACCTCACATTAACAGCATGGAGATTATATGCTTCTCTCTTCTCCACAAAAACCACAAGAGAGTCTTTATCATTCTCTTGCCAAAGTTAAGATATTTTATATTTATGGCCTTCCCTTTTCTAAATTTACAAAAAATCAAAGTGAGAATTTAGTATATTCTATATGGCCTATTCCTAATGAATTCATGTTGGTATCTAGAGATCTTTGCTTCCGAACAATCCTATAATCTATCCCAGAGTTGGCCTAAAAATCTACATCAAGATTATATAGACCTATAACTTCTAAATTCTACCTTTTACAGAAAGTACATTTGTTCATTCCTGGTTTTCTTTATTTTTTTTTTTTTTTGGCGGGGGGCAGAGTCTCACTCTGTTGCCTGGGCTAGACTGCTGTGGCGTCAGCCTAGCCCACAGCAACCTCAAACTCCTGGACTCAAGCAATCCTCCTGCCTCAGCCTCCCAAGTAGCTGGGACTACAGGCGTGCTCCACCATGCCTGGCTAATTTTTCTATTTTAGTAGAGATGTGATATCACTCTTGCTTAGGCTGGTCTCAAATTCTTGACCTCAAGTGATCCTCCCACCTTGGCCTCCCAGAGTGCTAGGATTACAGGTATGAGCCACTGCACCTGGCCATTTCTGGTTTTCTATTGCTTCTATTTATTATGACATTTCAGAGATTGCCAACAATATTTCAGGGATATTTGTAAATTTTTCCAATATTCTGTTTAGTTTTTCTAGAATATTTTGATATGTTAACCAGCTATGTGAGGTGCTTTCTCTATAGCAGAGACTGAAAATATGTGGATACACAATTTTTAAAAATTTATTTGTGTCAGAGAACTTGGGTGAAATTTAAAGGCTTTTCTTATATAGCCTGACCTGACAAGAGTTTCAACTATATTTGTTTATAAGATTGACAGTTTGAATAGTATTCTTCCCGATGGAGAAAAGAGAAAAACAGGAGCTGAGAATCCTACTTTTCTTCTGTCATTTGTTAACATAATTTGTTACCTGAATAACTAAATAATACCTGATATCCAAGTAGTGGTTTCAACTGGTCACTGCTGGTTTTATTGGTCAGAACATAATCTAAGCAGTCATTGCTATTGTTCTTCATAATCTGTGAAGTACTTTGTTGGCTCTCCTTGGCATCTTTTTTTCTTGTGGGCAAGGCTTGGTCTTTTTGTGATTGTTTGCTTTTCTGATAGTGTTCATACAGGTCTATTTTTTTTTTTAGGCTCACATCATTCCTATATGCAGCATATACTAGTAAGTTTATTACAGAATAAACTGCCAGAAAGGAGTGCATAACTGAATGCATGCTGTAAGAGCTGGATTTTTTATTGATCAGAAATGTAACCTCTGCACATGAACAAAGTAAATGCAAGTATAAGACATAGTTTCTAAAATCAAAGTTTGGGGCTTAGTGAGAAAATAGTCAAAGATTAGCAAAAAGTGATATGACAATAATGACAAAGTTATATGGTCCAAACTTTCATTTATGTGACAAAACTGTGAAACTTTCCATTTTAGAGTCAAAATCTTTTGACTAACTGTATTGTTTTGTGGAAGGCTTGACTCTGAAAATGAACAAATTTATTCACTGTCAGATAAAGTTGGTTTTAAGCCAAAAGAGCAATTATGGTGCAAGAAGTATAAAAATGTGTTAAAGGAAATATAATTCTCAAATACTCTAATGGTTGTAAATGTTAGTATTTACCTAATATTTATCAAGAGCCTACAATGTACCAGGCACTGTTCTAAGCACTAAGGATACTGTAATGAACAACATAGACAAAAATGCCTACACTTATGCAGTTTACATTCCAGTAAGGTAAGAAGTGGAGAGTCAGAAAATCAGTAAGATAAATAAATAGATCAGATAGGTAAAACTATAGGACTTTATAGATTACCACTGTCCAATGGAAATACACTGTAAGCCATATATGTAATTTTCAATTTCCTATTACCCATATTAAAAAGTAAAAATAAACAGGTAAAATTAAATCTTCATAAACTTCTAACTTTTTAATAATTTTTAATTTACAAAAAACTGCAAAGATAGTACAGAGAATTGCTGTACACGCCTCACTCAATTTCCCTGTTGTTAAGATCTTTCGGTACTGTGGTACATTTGTAAAACTAAGAAAACAACATTGGTATATTACAATTAACCAAACCTCAGACTTTATTTAGATTTCATCAGTTTTTCCATTAATGTTCTTCTGTTCTGAGATCCAACCCATGATACCACAATGCATTTAGTTGTCATGTCTCCTTAGTTTCCTCTGGTCTGTGATTGGGCAATATTAACTTTAATAATATATTTTATTTAACTCAATATAGCAAAAATATTATTTTAACCTGTAACTACTATTTAAAAATTATTTTCTGTATTCCCCAAGTACCATTTAAACTGAAATCCACAATGACTAAAAGTGGTGTTTGTTGTAGGCAGCTTGATGAATGCTCATGGGGCAGAAGATTTTTTTTATATATGTAAAGGGCTTAGAAGGGACAGAAGACTAAACGATGTCTTTCAATTTTAATAATTTATGTAAACCAAAAAATCAATAATATATTCTGTAATATATTTACATTACTTTTTCATGCTCAGTCTTCAAAATCCAATGTGTATTTTATACTTACAGCACATTTCAAACTCAGACATTTTCACTTGGAAGTACTATATTTGCATTCAGATCTCACAAAATTTACAGTTGAAAAAGATGATTCACATACTTAGGTTGTTCCAAGTATACTTAAAAGTTTTTCAATAATTACACTAAATATCAGTTTTAAAATTTAAATCTAGATGTAATTTAACGGGTTTAAAAATTCAGTTCTTCAGTTACACTAGACACATTCAAGTGTTCAATAGCCACAGGTGGCTAATAGCTGGCATTGAACAGCACAACTCCACGGCAGAGGTATTTTGATTTTATTCTGAGGTAGACAGGGAGCACTGAAGGGTTTTGAGCAAAGGAGTAACGTGATTTAAGATTACTTTGATATGCTGGAGAATAATCTGAGGTGAGGCAAGAGCAGAAGCAGGGGGACCAGCCAGGAGGCTACTGCAGGTAGCATCAGGTAAATCATGAAGGTGCCTTGGACTAAACTGGTAGCAATGGAAGTGGGGAGAAGCGGTAGGAATCCAGGAATATCTTGTGTTAGACCCGACTCAACCTGCTTATGAACTGGATATGGGTTCAGGAATGACACAAAGGTTTTGGGCCTCAAAAAATTGGAACAATGAAAGCTGTCTTGCAGATTTTGTAAGAAGCAGGTTTGGAGAGGAAGATCAGGGGCTCAGTTTTGTACATTTGAATTTAGGATGCCTATGAAACATTTAAGTGGGGATGTTAAGTAGGCAATGGATATTTGAGTATGGAGTTCATGAGAGAGAGCGCTCAGCTGGAGATACAAATTTGGGAGTTATCAACACGTAGGTAGTATTTAAAGACAGAAGACTGGAGGAGATCACCAAAGGAGGGAGTGTACAGAAAGAAATGTTAGGGTGAGGTTATTCTGCAGCAGTATTTTCAGGAAAATGCAAGCTTTGAGATTAGGCCCCAAAGATATCAACAAGAATTGGTGGAATAGTAAACTCCCTCCAAGCAAAAGCTGCGTTAGACGCAATGGCGCAAAGGCAGTGATTAGCCAACCATGGCATACCAAATCATTTCATTCTGCTGAGGCAAAAATACATAGCCAGCAGATATGGAAAGATGCATTATGTGATGAAGGGCTCTCATGCTTGCTGGGTGGCTATCGAGAGCTGGGAATGTGAGGGTCCTAAGGACAGCTTGAGAATTAACAAGTGACAGCTGTAGTTTCCTACATATACACAAAATTAACCAGTCTGTCCTACCATAGAACCTGTCCTAATGCTGGCACAACAGAGACATCTCCTCTAGTTTAGCAGATGAAGAGAAACCCTTGCCCTGGACCACAAAGCCACTTAACAGCACAGCCTCACACCAACGAAGATTACTAGGGAGCTGTTTTTCCCCTGAGGACACCTGAGCCCTTAAGTGGGACAGGCTCGGAGAAGGGCTGCTGAGAAGGCGAGTTCAGGCAGGGGATTCACGATGGGTGTGAGTCCTGCGCAGAATTTGACAAAGGGGAGAGTCCTGGCGTTAAGACGGAGCAAGGAGTCAATTAAGGATAGTGGAAAGGCGTAAGTGGAAGCTCAAGGACATAACGCACCGAGATTTTTGAGCTGGAGGAAGGGCTCAACGTAGTGTTGTGAAAGATCCTTTCTTGCCACATCCTTCCTAAGCCCGGCAGTGAGGTGCGCGGGGGACCAAGGAGTGGGGTGGCAGGGTGGGTGAAGGGCCGACCCACGATGCACTTCTCAGGTCCGGACGCTGGGAGCAGCCGTCCCCGCCCCTATTTTCCTCTCACCGGCTGGGTTCGCCCGGGAGTGGCAAAAATTCGGCCTGGTTAAACTGGAAGGTGCAGGAAAGCCGGCTGATAGGTGCCCGGGGAATGCCTGCCGAGTGCCAGAACGCCACCATTGCAGGCCTCGCATGGGTGGGGTCAGGGCCGAGGACTTTTCCGGGGCGGTGCTCACAGGACAAAGGAGGAGGGCCTGCCTCGATACACATGGACCAATCACAACAGACGCTTCCACGTGGCTAGAATTGACCAATAGGAGGTCGCAGAGATAGCGGCGGGGAAATTCAAACCTGTTTGCGGAAAGGGGTTTGGGTTCCATCTTTTCTTCTCCTCAGCTCGCTCCTTGTAGGTAAGTTGTGCCTCGCGGACGCACCAAGGAACGGCGGTGGCCGGTGTGTCGGCTCGCCGGCAGCGCTGGTCCGTAAGGGTTGGGGGCGAGGCGGAGGCAGCTCGGAGCCCAGTAGACGACACCGGGCACAGCTAAATGATCTGGAGGGGGAGGGGAGGCCTCGCTGCCTTGGCCTGTCTAGGGGGTGGGGTTATGCGGAGTGTTTCTTGAGGAAGTAAGAAGTGGGTGTGTACCTCGCTGGAAACGGAATGGTGGGGCACCTGCACCCGAAATCCTTTCCCAAAAGACTGCCTTCTTTCCTAGTGGGTTAGAACTGGGAGAGGGGGTGGTGGCCGTGTTACATTCTGACAGTTGGCTTTCAAACCTAAGAGGTGGGGTGATATCTTGCCACCGATTTTATCGCCCCTTTTCGTTGTTAAACTCGAGGACGGGGTTGGCATTGATACCAGTGACTCTGAGTTAATGGGTTGATGTTTGAGAATCACAAAGACGCTATTGACAGAAAGACTGCAGACACTTTGTTGACTAAACACCATCACCATGCAGATGAGCACTATACAGAAGTACAGTAGATTCTTGATATTAGAATAATTAAGGTAGCAAATCATGATTATGTTAGATATGCACAAGAACAAACTTGCTGATATCCCAATTATCAATAAAGGCCAGTGATGTTCATATTCTGCTTTGAAAGCACTTGCACGTTGAAGATTTATTTATGTAAAGCAGGTGAATAAAGGAATGGTTATTCTCATTACCAAAAGGATTCTTATGTCTATATGTCACTACCAGAATCCAAGCAAACACTCCATATTTTTTTAAAAAATGACTAAGTTTGCAGATGGCCTAGAGAAAAATAATTTTGGAAAAAGTGAAAGAAAGGCATTCAGTGGATAGAAGAAAAATTGAAAGTTTAAAAGGGGGCAGCATTTTTGTGTAGTGCAATGACTTCTAGTGGCTTCATTGAGGTAATATTGGGAAGAAAAGGTATACTTGGACTGTGAAACCTTGCTGGACAAATTACAAAGATGTGTCCCTTGTTTTTGTGCATAGCTCCACTAATACTATCCTAATAATATCTGCATTTAGATGTGTTCTCAAAACTAATGCTTTAGTCTTCTGGGTTCTGAAAGGCGTGTGTGTGTGTGTGTGTGTGTGTGTGTGTGTTTTCCCTTGATGTTAGTTAAAATAGGAATTATGACTGGTTCAATCTTTTTCTTAGAAATGGAGTCTGAGGATTTAAGTGGCAGAGAATTGACAATTGATTCCATAATGAACAAAGTGAGAGATATTAAAAATAAGTTTAAAAATGAAGATCTTACTGATGAGCTAAGCTTGAATAAAGTCTCTGCTGATAGTACAGGTGAGTTTTTTCTTTTTTTAAAAAAAATAATAACTTTATTGAGTGTCCTCTAAGATAAAGGAATGAGATGTTAACCACTATATGTTAACATAATGTAATCTCAGTAATTGATGTTTACCCATTATAGCACAATCACTATATTTTAACCCTTTTGTGTGGAAAATATTCCACAATTTTCTGCTTACTTAAAAAAGAAAACTTAATATCATTTATTACAGTGTGGTTAGAGGTAGTTGTCTTAACTCTTCCATTATTGTCAGCTATTTCTGCTGATGTGCCCGTCATCAATAGATTACTGTTTATTCCATTGCTTTTTTGCTGTGAAGTGAGAAAGTCTTAGCAGTCTTAATAAAATATGTAAATTTAACATCAGACACTCAATTTTTGATTTGGACAATCTTGCTATTATTCTTTTGGCCTTCTTTTCCTTTTTTCTCTTACATTCTGTTTCAGCCACAACGGCTTCCCTAATGTCCCACCTGTATGCTAGACCAGCTTACACCCCAGGACTTTTACTCTTGCTATATACCTTGAACACTGTTCCTCAAATGTCTGCCCACTCTTACCTCTTTCAGGTCTTTATTTAAATGTCATGTCAGTGAGGGCTTCCCTAACTTACCTGTTTAAAATATCAACCTCCTGGGGGTGGGTTTGTGTTCCCTACCTTCTTTCCGTGGTATTTTTCTCCACAGTACTGATCACTTTATAGTTTACTCATGTGTTTGCTTATTGTTTTTCTCCTTCACTAGAATGTGACCTCCTTTAGGGCAGAGTTTTTATCTGTTTTGTTATATTCACAGAACTTAAAATGGTGCCTGGCAATTAAATATTTGTTGAATTATGATGAATGAGTGAAAGTGCCCAAAGTTTCATACCCTAGCTTTGTGAAAAGTATTAGCTCAGAAGCCTGATCCTTTTCTATATTTCAAATGGTTGAGGTCATTTGAACAATATCCTTGGATAATTTTGTTGTATCTGTACTAACCATTAAATGGATGAGGGATTGAAAATAAATGGAAGAACCTGTGATCTAGTTATGGTGGCAGACTACATTTACTTTGGAACAACCTAGAAAATGATAATTTTGGTGTCAAAGTCTTAATAGAATATCATCATACTTTATCATGACTAGCTCTAACAAAGCTTGTACAGCAAAGTAGATGAGTACCTGCTTAAATCCCACTGATCCTTAGCTCACTCAAAACTGTAAACACTTAACATTATGTTGATAATCATGATGTAAGACATTATGTTAAGTATTGAGTGAGGTTCAAAGATGCTTAAAACCATAGTTGTTTTCTAGATGAGAACTTACATATTCATTGTGCTACATTGTAATGGATGCTGGGCATCAGGAATACTAGCATAGTAAAGACACTAATGCTGTATGTGTTGAATAGAGGAAGAATGGGGTACTCTGAGACATGAGGAATACATCTGCAAAGCCACAGATGGAAGAATTTGATTTTTAGACATTTCACAGACTAATTTGTTAGGAAAGCAATAGGAGATAAAGCAATAGGAGATAAAGCAATAGGGGAGAAAATTAGGTTAAGATCAGACCAAATTAAGTTTAAAGTAAAAAAGCAAAGTGTGAATGTACTATATTTTAGTAGAAAGCAGAAACAGTAATTTTGTTTCCAAAAGTAAAGATTTAAGCTTTGTTGAAAGTGACTGAAGCTGATAGAAGGATTGATAGCTTCTCTGGGAAATCTGAATTTGATAATGCTTAGTAATGACTAAAATATCCTAAACAGAAGACAAGTTGTCTTTTTAAAACAACTAACACTAAAGAAAGTAAAAAGTACGTTACAGTGTGAAGGTTATGGTTGAGGTTCTCAGAAAACTGACAGCCACAAGAGGTCCTATAAATGCTGAGTGTCTAGACCAGGGTAGCAATAGTTTCGTGGGACCAGGAAATTAGCAGGGCCTCCAGAGGAAATGTAGCTAACTTGGAGAGAGAAGAAAATGACCACATCAGTTGCTTATTTTTTGTAAAGCTGGTTTTGTTTGGTTGTTTTACAAGTGTTTGAGGTATCTGGTGATAATGTTGGATGGGTGAGTTTGTAAATAATGTTGTGTTAGGACTGGAGCAATATATTTAATGAGTAAATCATTGATGGAAAATTTTCTAAGAAAGTTGGTATAGGTAGTGGTGGGAGAGACTTAGGTTTTCTTTGGATAGTTAGGATGCTAAAATTATAATTATGCTGCTACAGCATAAAATTTTCTTAGTCTACATACAGTTTTTAAAGGCTACTTATAAAAAATCCCCCACTTATTTCTCAATTTTTTTCTTTCCTTCAAAATATATAGCTTTTTGGAATAAAATTTACCCTCAAAAAAGATAAATACACTATAAATAAGTTGCTTATCTTTATATGAATTGTTAAAGTTTAAAAAAAGTATTACAGAGAGTTTATATACATTGAGTATAAATGCTTAACTATAATTTGAAGGGAAAATGGAATTAGGCATTTGTTTTATGTCTTTCTTCTGTTGTGATATGTTTTGTTCCCCTTATTCAGATAACTCAGGAACTGTTAACCAAATTATGATGATGGCGAACAACCCAGAGGACTGGTTGAATTTGTTGCTCAAACTAGAGAAAAACAGTGTCCCCCTAAGTGATGCTCTTTTAAATAAATTGATTGGTCGTTACAGTCAAGCAATTGAAGCACTTCCTCCAGATAAATATGGCCAAAATGAGAGTTTTGCTCGAATTCAAGTGAGATTTGCTGAATTAAAAGCGTAAGTATTAGTATTTTAACTACATTTAAGTAACTACAATAGGTTATATGTAACTTTGATGCAAAGAGGGAAAATGAAAACATGTTGTCAGAATTACTTCTGAGAAAGTTAATATTTTTTGGCCACATACTTTTGCTTATAATAAACAAGGGGCTAATTTAAACTCTCTTTACTATGTAGATGTTTCCATAAATATTGCATATTTTCACTGCTTAAAGAGATTTTGAAAAATAACTCATTAGTATTTAATTTAACACATGGAAAACAGCAAGATCCTATGTCTTTTGGAAAGTAGAAGGAAAGAGTTATCAAATTTAGGTTTAGCTGTGTCCTTTTTCTTAAAGTTTGACTGAAATTTTTTATTACAGTATTCAAGAGCCAGATGATGCACGTGACTACTTTCAAATGGCCAGAGCAAACTGCAAGAAATTTGCTTTTGTGCATATATCTTTTGCACAATTTGAACTGTCACAAGGTAATCTGAAAATGTCAAATCCAAATTTTAAGTAAAAAATAACTTCCTATTATAATTTACATCCTAATATTGAATCATATATATGAAGTGGAAATTTGAGGCAAAAGGCATTAAAATTGGTCAAATGAGAATATAAGGGGAAAATGCCACCTAAGCATAATCCAGAGAAATAAGCATGAACATTGTGTTTGCGTTATTAGTTAGATTCAGGAAACATCTAAAGGAAAATAGCTTCTTCACTGAGTATTTGTAGGGTGAAGGACATAAAACATTAAAGCTAGAGCTTAGATAAACTTTTCTTATGCTATGGTTTCATATGATAAAAATAGATTTTAATGCCAGATGTTCCAAAAGTGTATAAAAATTTAACAAAAAAAAAAATAGATTTTAAAATATAGCTGTAGCATTAGTTGGTAGTTCTCCTTTAAAATAAAAGGTAAACTACCATAGAAGCTTTATTTCTTGCTCACTTGGTTCTTCATAGTCTGGACCTTTTGGATAGGACCAGGACAGTCTTTCTTAGATATTTTTAGCCTGGCTATTCCTTAGTCTTTTCTTTTTTTTTCTCATTTTCTGGAGCCTTTGTATATACCATCATTCTGACCTCTGGCTAAGTGTTCCTATTTTCCCTCTGCCCTGTTTTCTGCTACAATTCTAATCCCATTTACCACCAGTGATAAACATATTTCAGTATTGGCAGAATCCCCATGAGGTGCCCAAAGCAGGGCTCAGTCACTGGAGAGTATTCCCCAGGATTGTGGTTGGAGAAAAGTATTGTATAACTTGGAGATGGTTTGAGAACCCTGACCTTTTACCTATTGAGATGATTTCTGAGTCCCAGTAATCCAAATCATCTTATCCAATCTATCCTGTGCATCGTCAGCTTACTTTTTAAAATATCATGCCTTTCTGCCTAGAAAAATTGATTCTTCCTTCTTGCTTGTTAAAGTAAGTTTGGCCAGGCCTTTAAGACTCTGTCTTTCCATTCTACTTAAAAAAAGTAGCGATTATAAACTTTACATATTTAGAACACGTAAATATTGAAAATCTCAAATTGAATTATCTGTTAAAAAAGAAATAAACTTTATCTGTACTACTGTAATGCGGTAGTAGCCTCAAGTCAAAATTGTGATTATTTTTGAGCAAGGTTGATAGATACCCTGTCAGGAAATAGGCAATATCCCTAAAATCCTATGCATAGTCTGGTGTGTGTGTTTCTTTGGAGGGGTAGAGGACATTTCATAGTTTTTATCAGATTCTCATAGGGATCTATGACCTTAATTAATAAGCTTCCTAATTATTAGTTCTAATTTAAGCCTTTCTCTTCTTTTGCTGTCCTAAAATAGTACATGAAATTCTACCATGACTCTCAATAAATGTAGACTTAACCACTATCAAATATATTTATATTTAAAAAAAAATTGTACACTGTCAGAAGCTAGAGGTCCTCTATTAATCATCTAAATACCCTGAGTGCCAAGTGCATAGCATAACTCAATGGCTCCCATAATGTTGATCACATATTTTGTAGAATACATAATGTATATATTTAATATTTATAAACCAAATACTAGGGTTAAATTTGTAGTTGAAAGAAAATTTGGTCATCTATCAGTAGTAAGAAAGGTAATTATGATAGTCTCTCAGTTATTTTGCTTTTTGGGGGTAATGGCTTTATTACACTTCTGCTACTTCTGAAAATGGACAATGGTGATAAATTAATGCATAATTACGTCAATTACATATAATACAAGGAAACTATTTTGACATGAATTATTATCCGAAGAGAGTTGTTTGTGTGAGCCTTGTAATAGTTTTGCTCAAGTCTTTTAAATTTTTTCCTAGGTCCTGATGAATAAGTATCTGTGTTGGGGGGTGAAGATTGCTGCATAAACATGACGGTTATTTTTCTTTGTTAGGTAATTTCAAAAAAAGTAAACAACTTCTTCATAAAGCTGTAGAACGTGGAGCAGTACCACTGGAAATGCTGGAAATTGCTCTACGGAATTTAAACCTACAAAAAAAGCAGCTGCTTTCAGAGGAAGAAAAGAAGAATTTATCAGGTAACTATTAATGTGTGCTAATACTTTTCTTTGGTAGGTAGTACCACAAGTAAGGATTCAGCATAATATTTTATAGAAAAATATTTATGTAGAATGGTCAGAATCTAAGATTAAATTGTAGATGTAAAGGAGGCAAGACTTTGAGAAGTAAAAAAGCCTTTACAACCCTGTTGAAATTTATCTTTTTTTTTTTTTTTTTGGCTAATCAAACTATCATTGGTAACACATTAAAAACAACTATCTAAATAAGAGAATGGCTTTTTGCTTTTAGGGAAATAGAAAATGTACTTTTACTCTGGGGAAACAGTTATATAACTAAAGAGAATTTGAAGAAGTAGTTAGAAAATTATCTTGATAACATCTTCATGTCTGCATATCTTACTTGGGAACAAATATTTACCATGAATTGACTTTTTAAATATTCTTATTTGTCAGATGACCTTTTTTATGCATTTCTGTGTCCTTACAAATTTAATCAGTTTCAAAATTTTCACAGCATCTACAATATTAACTCCCCAAGAATCATTCTGCAGTTCAACTGGGCATTTGCAGAATAGGAACATCAGTTGCGATTCTAGAGGACAGGCTACAAAAGCCAGGTTTTTATATGGGTAAGGAAACTGAAACAGTTTTTTAAATGCTCATCATGTATATAAATACATCTACATATGTGTTTTCATGTAACTACATGTATCTACATTTATATTTTCATGTAAATGTGGTAACAGGGTTTAGCAGTAGAGTGGAAATTCATATTGATATTTTTCTTTGAAAAATTAGGGGTATTTTCTTTCTGTTTAGAGAGAACATGCCCCCACAAGATGCAGAAATAGGTCATCGGAATCCCTTGAAACAAGCTAACAAAACTAAACGGGTAAGTTATTTTCAATTTACTTTGATTAAGGTGGTGTTGTGGTAGTGAAGTCTTTGTTTATTTCCCAGTTGGTTACTTAATCTTTCAAAATATTTTTAGTCATGCCCATTTGGAAGAGTCCCAATTAACCTGCTAAATAGCCCAGATTATGATGTGAAGACAGGTGGTTCAGTTGTGCCAAGTTTTTTAAAAAGGTATGTTGAGTTTTAATTTTTTTAATTTTTTGTTGATATTTGAAGATTGATGGCAGAATGGTCTTAAAGTCTTTTACTGAGTAATAGTAATTATGATGAAGTTTTTATTCAGTTTAGAAGTTACTGAGTCTAAATGCTGTCAGGAACAAAGGAATGAGTGGAAAAAATGACTTTGTTTTGCTTTTTCACTCGTTAATCAGGAAGTATGTTGGAAAAAACGTTAAGTAAACATTAAATGTAAAAGACTGTGCAAACATCTGTGGCGTAAAAACTCCTGATATTTGGGCATTTCTTGCTTATGGGTAGCCTCTCTGGTAAGAATCTCTTTCCAGTGTGTTTGAGAGTTTCCATAGCAGGGATGGAAGGAGGTCTGGGAACAAATACCTTTTCCACCTAGTTCAAGGGAAAGAATAGCTATCAGTGGGAAAGATTATTCAATCACATGCTTCAGAGTCCCAGCGCTTCAAGAAGTGGGACAGGTTAGATAGAGATGAAATGTTGTTCATCACATCCAATATGTTCCCCTTCCCTCAGTTTGAGTGTTTATTCCCTTATAAGAAATGAGAATATAGCATTCTAGTTTAGCTAAAGGAGACATTTTCTGGTCTATTCCTAACTCTAGCCACCATTTATAATATTATTTATTTTGGAAAAGTCTCCTTAGATTCCAGAGAATCATTTTGCAAGTAAACTTTAGAAACACAAATGATTGTTTTTAGTTGATGTCTTCTATGAATAAATTCATATTATATTTCGGCCTTGACTAAAAATTGATACTAAAAACAGCATTTTGGAAAGTTAAGCTCTAAAATCTTGTCACTATCACCTCATCTTGCTCATTTCCATTTTAAATACCTAGCTGAAGAATAAAGGAGACTTCCTCCCACTCTAAAAAAATAAAAACCAAACCAGTAAAACTCCATTTTCCTGTTGTGGGAGCCCACAAAAGAATTTATATTCTGGTTCTTATCCTTAAGCTATTTGCAATCTGAAATGTAGTTTCACTTACATACGTTTTCTTTTCTACATTCTTACCCTAACTCCAACTGTAACCTGTTAGATAATAAGGAAGCAGGCAATCACCTCTCTCATTACCGCTTTTGTCATTGCCCAGCCCCTAATTTTTTAGCTAAGTTACCTTTGTGTTGAAATTATGTCACTTTTGGAAATGTCTTTTTAGATTTTTCCAATAAAAAAGTATGTATGTTATTAAAAAGCCAACTTTAAAATGAAAAATACAGTGAAAATATTGATTTCAAATTAAATATTAAAATTATTTTGTTTCATGGGTAAAAGACAGACTTCTGGATCAGAATGCCGAGATATGATTCTACCTGGATCTAAATCAAGTGGAAATGATTCCTGTGAATTGAGAAATTTAAAGGTATTTCAATTTTTAAATCTTTATAGGAAACAAGCGTTCTTGAATTAGGGTTCATAGAGCATTTTCTGGAGAAAGGGTTCATAGTTTATATATCTCCAGTAGGGATCCTGATACCCCAATGTGGTACCACCAATGGGAAGTGGTATAAAAGTCCTAGACTGTACTTCTCCAAGATTAAGGTGTTAGAGCAAGGGTAAGTGATCTTTTAGGCGAACCATGAAGTAGCATTTATTAGGCATGTGTTTAAGCAGATTAGTTGGTGGTTTGGGAATATGTAGCTGGGGGAGCTGTTGCTCCCAGGTTTTGTTCTTAATGGGTTTACTCATATGATTTTGGTAAGGCATCTTTGAAAAAATGAGTAAATTGTGTTGGTGCAAAAGTGAGGGTATAAATAATCAATCTTGACCTCTTGGTATGGCAGAGATACTTTGTGTGAACTTCAAAGAAAGGAAATAATTTTAGTTCCTGGTGCATTGTGATTTTTAGGGGTTATACTATTCTTACTGGAATTGAGTTAATCCCCTGGCATCACGATGTGGGTCTTTTCAATTTTATACTTTAGTAATGCCTCTCCTTCATGATCTATGCTTTAAAATACTAATTTTTCCTAATCATGGCTATCTTAGAGAACAGTGCATAATTGTGTCAAAAAGTTTACTCTCTGGATTTAGACTACTATTAATATCTTAGGGTTATGGAAATATTAATTGTGACTAATACTGTTATTTTTGATGATAAAATAACAATCATAGTAATAAAATACTTAAATTTTTTTCTCTTGTCATGAGGCATATCCTATGTTGGAGTCAAGCTTATTAACCTTTTCTCTTTTTAAATGAAATATATTTTAGCAATTGATTAATATGTCCATTGAAAG
This sequence comes from Varecia variegata, assembly GCA_028533085.1. Lineage (NCBI taxonomy): Eukaryota > Metazoa > Chordata > Mammalia > Primates > Lemuridae > Varecia > Varecia variegata. The sequence continues at coordinate 63,625,244 of CM052441.1, read as the reverse complement.
CAAATTGACAAAATTTATGGTTATGACCCATCTCATTGCTCTAAATCAATAATTCAGAAAGTTAATCTTGGTGGGATGTTGTGCGTCTACATGTGATTATAATAGATAATTTTGCTAGCCCTCTTTTCACATAGATAAGGCTTTATTAGTATATTGAACGATAAGACAAATTACAACTCTACTGTTTATGGGACTTTATTTCGTATCTTTTCTTTTCATGTAGTCTATTCAAAATAATATTCATTCCAAGGAACCTCTGGTGTCAGATGAGAAGAATTCTGAACTTATTACTGATTCAGTAACCCTGAAAAATAAAACTGAATCAAGTTTCCTAACTAAATTAGAAGGTAAGAGTGATAATCAGTAGACTTATTTCTTTAATTAAGAAAACCACTTTATAGCTTGAGAAAGCAGACTACCACCTAAGAACTATGATGTGAGACTGTGTCTATGTTGCTTTATCTTGTATTTCAGTTCAATTATATAGAGTATCTGAAAAGTATTGAATCCTGTAGCACAGGAAATTTATTTGCCTAAAACGTGTATGAAAGGAAGCGTGTAGGGAAAATACAAGGGAACTGAGATTTTCCCCAGTTAGCTTGATAAATATTCTCTGGAAAGAACACAGAAGCTGTTTGTATTTGACAACTCACCCTTTCATCTTTTATAAAACATTTGATTTTCCACTACATGGGTATAGTCATAAATGTTCTAGGGATATAAAAATGAATGAGACAGGGTCCCAAGGAGGTTGTAATTCAGTATAGGAGATATACAGAGATATGTAAATGTAATACTGAGTAGAATGTAGAGATTGTCATGAGAGCCACATCAATGAAATGCTACGCAAATTCAGAAGAGGGAGAAATTTAAGGAATTAATTTGGTTTAGGGGAAATAAGGAAATATTATGTGGAGGAGGAGAAGAAATTTGAAGAACTATTAGGATTTAAATGGGGGAATAGCAGTAAGAAGCGTATTTCAGAGCCGGGCGTGGTGGCTCATGCCTGTAATCCTAGCACTCTGAGAGGTCGAGGTGGGAGGATTGGTTGAGGTTAGGAGTTCAAGACCAGCCTGAGCAAGGGTGAGACCCCCCATCTCTCCAAAAAAAAAAAAAAAAAATAGAAAAAAATATTAGCCAGGCAACTAAAAATAGAAAAAATTAGCCAGGCATAGTGGCATGTGCCTGTAGTCCCAGCCACTGGCGAGACTGAGGCAGGAAGATTGCTTGAGCCCAGGAGTTTGAGGTTGCTGTAAGCTAGGCTGATGCCACGGCACTCTAGCTTGGGCAACAGAGTGAGACTCTGTTTCAAAAAAAAAAAAAGTATTTCAGGTGGAAGAAATAGCATAGACAAAAGAATAAAATGTAAAATGTTTTAGGAATAAGACTAGTTATGCTAAAAACTGTAACACAAGTAGTATAAAATACTGTGACACAGGGAAATAACACTAGGTAAACTTTGAATGCTAGGCTTAAATTTTGAATTTTTTTAAATGGCAGGGTACCATTAAAGATATTTAAACAGAATCATCATAAGAATCATCATTTTCCAGACAGAGGTTGCCAGATTAAATGTACTAATTTTTTTTTTCTTTCAGTAGGACTGAGGAGGAACTTTGGACAAAGTGAGGCTTGTTCTAATGTTTTCCTAGGACTTTGCTGGTTTTAGTCTTAAAAGTCTAATGTCTTAGGAAAGCCTCAGTCTCAGGCAAACAGGGACAATTGGTCACTCTAGAATAGTCTTTTATCTTTTTTTTACCATTATTTTAATTGGGAACAGATTTTTTTCCCTAGTATTTGGTGGAAACTTTACATTTTACATTTCCTTGGCATCTATTATAAACTGGTATGATTGAGAAAATCATCTTTATCAAATTTGCTTATTAATACTTATTTGACAACTAATTTACTGTTTTTAAATGAATACGTGTTGAGTGTCTACACTGTACCAGTAATACTTTATTAATATAGTAAGATATATAGTCAGAAAACTGCCCAAATCATAAGACAGCCCAATGAAATACCACAAGTGAATTTATACTTGTAATCAATACCTAGATCAAAAAATAGAACATTACTAGCATCCCAATAACCTCCTTGATCCCCTCCCAATCAAATTTCTCTCTCCTTCCAAATGTAGTCACTATTCTGACTTCTAACATCATGGAGTGAAATAAGGCAGTGTGCATTCTTAGGTCTGCTTCTTACACCCTTGTGTTTATGGATCTCATCCATGTTATCTAGTTTGTTGATTTTTTATTGTCTTATAGTGTTTCCATGTGTGAATATAAACAATTTGCTTATTCAAATGTACATGGATAACTGTTTTTTGTCTAATGACTAATGCTGCTATAACTGTTTTGATGTCTTTTGGCTCACGTAGGTACACATTCCTATTGAGTGTATTCTAAGAGTGGGATTGTTGGGTCACAGGATATGCCTATGTTCAGCTTTGGTAGATGGTGCCAGATAGTCTCCAAAGTGATTGTACTGACCCTTGACCATTAATTATGTTGCTCTTGCTCTATATTCTTCCCAATTGTTGTATTGTTGGTTTTTAATTTCAGGCATTTTGACGCTAAGTGGTGTCTCATTATGATTTTAATTTGCATTTCCCTAATATCTGCTATCGAACATCTTTTCTTATGTTTATTGGCCATTTGGATATCATTTTGCGGAATACTTAGTTTGAGTCTTGCTGATATTTCTATTAGGTTTTCTTTTTCCCATTGATTTTTAGGAGTTATTTATATGATCCAGATACAAATCTTTTTTGTTGGATCTATGTATTACAAGTATGCTAACTTCTCCCATTTTGTGGTGAAGACTTGGGATGAAAAGCAATTCTTAAATTTAATGCATTTTAATTTATCAGTCTTTGCCTTTGTGGTGAGTACTGTCTATGTTTTTAAACAAATCTTTACTCTGAAGTCATAAAGATATTGCCATATTTTTGTGGATATATTTAGATTTATCATTTTTACTTTTCACACGTAGATTTATATTTACCCTGAGTTTAATATTTATGTATTTGTAAGATCAAGTGTCAGGATTCGTTTTTTTTTTCCCATGTCAATATATGGTTGACTTGTCATCATTTATTGGAAAAGTCCTCTTTTCCTTCATCGAATTGTTGTAAACTAGGTGATTCTGTGTCTGGTATCTGATTTTGCATTCTTCTTCATTCTGTATTCATTTTTGTCTTTATGCTAATACTGTCTTAATAACTGCAGTAAGTCTTGATTATCTGTCACTGTAAATCTTCCAACTTTGTTCTTCAAGAGTATTTTGGCTATTCCAGGCCTTTTGGATTTCCATATAGATACTAGAATCTATTTTTTAGTTGCCACTTTTAACAAATGAGATTTTGATTGAGATCTAATTGAACCTATAAAGAAATCTGGGACAAATCGACATCTTTACAGTTAAGTTTTCCAGTCCACCAACCTGGCATATCCTTTCACTGATTGAAAATATGGAGAGAATCGTTTTCTGTGTAGAGATCTTGCCTATCTTTTGCTAGATTTATTCCTGGATATCTGATATTTATTGATACAATGATAATGAGTGGCATCTTTTAAAAAATTATCTTCTACTTTATTAGTGTATAAAAATACAATTGATTTTTACTTATTCATCTTAGATACAGTGACATTGCTAAATTCACTGAATAATTCGAATAGTTTTCCTATGGATTCTTTTGATTTTTACAAGTACACAATCATGTTGTTTGAAAATAGTATAGCATTTTCTTTTGTTCTAATCCTTTTAATTTTCATTTATTTTCTTTGCCTTATTATAATTGCTAAGACCTTCAGTATAATGATAAATAGGAGGGGATGATAGGTGGCATTCTTGTCTTATTCCTTTTTCTGGTATTTTATCCTTAGTATGATGACTGTTGTAGAGGTTTGTTGCTACTCTATCAAATTGAGTTCTGTTTTATACCTAGATTACTAATATTTTTTTGTGTGACTGGGTGTTTGGGTGTTGAATTTTATCAAATGCTTTTTCTGCATCTGTTAATTATACATTTTCCTTTTCTATTCTGTTATGGCAAATTACATTGGTTTTCAAACGTTAATCAAACTTTGCATTTAGAAATAAACCAAATTTGGATATAATTTGTTATCTCTTATATATCAATTGCTAATATTTTGTTTAAGATTTTTGCATCTATTATCACAAAAAGAATGGAACTTTGATATTCATAGAATATTAAATAATTGTGGCGGACCTTTGAGAGAGTAAATTATAGACTAATATAAGGTAAAATTTTTATGTTAAACTAGAGGTCTATGAAAATTGGTGAATTAGCCTCTCTTTATTAGTAAGACTTATATCCTTTTTATCTGTGTGTTTTTAAATTTTTACTTATTTATTTGTTTACTGGTAAAGACCAGAAACATTTAAATCTGGAATAGTGTCTGATAAAACTCTGAGTAACAATTTAGGAAGGTGGCTATGTTGCAACTTTGTCAAATTGACTTGTCAGTAACAGGCTTATAGCTTTTAGTTTCTTTCTTTGTTTTGTTTTTAAGAGTAAAATACTAATATAGTTTGTAACATGTTCTATTGTTTAGGCTTAGTTTTATTATTGTCAAATACTCTTACTTTTTAATGGCCTCAACAACAAATACATTTTCAGAAACTAAAGAGCACCAAGAACCAAAGGTTCCAGAAGGTAACCAAAAACAATGGCAATCTAAGAGAAAGTCAGAATGTGTGAACCAGAATCCTGCTGCATCTTCAAATCAGTGGCAGATTCCGGAGATAGCCCGAAAGGTTCATACAGAGGTAACTTTCTTTTCCACTGAAGTACAACATGCTATTGTTCATAATGCATTTCTGAAGTTTGATCATGTTAACGTTTTCTTTTATTAAATGCTTATATACTGTATTTAGTGGAATAATTTATTTAAACGCTTTTTTCCCCCCTATCATTTATAAAATGATGATCACTAGCAGTCATTGGTTCAGTGAGAGTAAATGTCAGGCTAAATTCTTTTCTGTTTTTGAAGTTTTGTAGATTGCTGATAGACTGGCGCAGAAGTTGGCAAACTACAGCCTGTGGGTCAAATCTAGTTCCCAGCCTGATCGTGTAAATAAAGATTTGTTGGAATATAGCCACACCCATTCATTTAATATCTATGGCTGCTTTTGCACTGTAACAGCAGAGTTAAGCAGTTGCATTAAAGACCACTTGGCCTGCAAAGCTTAAAATGTTTATCATCTGGTCCTTTACAGAAAACTATATGCTGATCCCTGAACTAATGCAATGCTGTCCCAAACATTTAACAATTTCCTATGGTCATACTCATAGATAAAAATAGAAAAAGGGTGGGGAACCTGTGGCCTTGGGGCCACTTGGATACTTCTGGATCCTTGGATGCATCCTCTTGACTGAATCCAAATTTTACAGAATAAAGGGTTTGTTCTGTGAAATTCGGATTTGGTCGAGGGGCCACACCTGGGGATCTGGAGGGGCACATGTGGCTTTGAGGCCATGGGTTCCCCAATTTGTAATATGGTGAATGATCATGCCCAGTTGCTATTTCACAAGGAATGACCTGGTGGACTACTGGAGAGCCATACTTACAGTTCATGGTAATACTTTCCTCACCATTTCTTTTCAGTGCCTTATAGTGAAGACAGTAAAGGCCTTAGATTCTAATTCAGTGCTTCTCAAACATTTCGATCTTGGGACTCCTTTACACTCTTAATTATCAACTCACCTAAAGAGCTGTTGTTTATGTGGGTTATTAGTTATCTCTATTTACTATATTAGAAAGTAAAATAAAAATTTTAAATATTGATTTATTAAAAATAATTATGATAAACTCGTGAATATAATACATTTTTATGAAAAATAAGTATTTTCTGAAACAAAATAATTATAGTAAGAAGAGTGGCATTGTTTTACAGTTTTTGCAAATGTCTTTAATGGTTGGCTTAACAGAAGACCAGATTCTTGTATTTGCTTTTGTATTCAATCTGTTTCATTATCACATGTCATACAGCAGTGGTCCCCAACCTTTTTGGTACCAAGGACCGGTTTAATGGAAGATAAAGACAGTTTTTCCACAGATGGTGGGCAGGGGGAGGCAGAGCTCAGGTGGTGATGTGCACCCGGTTCCTAACAGGCCACAGACCAGTACTGGGCTTCACCCTGGGGATTGGGTACCACAGATATAGTCTCTGGAAATGCCAATATAAACTCATGAGAAAATAAAAATGAGACAGGTACATACTGTCTTAGTATTACTATGAAAATACTTTTGACCTCTCAGACCCCCTGAAAGGGTCTTGGGAACACCCCCTCCGCAGATTCCTGGACCACTGATTTAAGTGGTAGATGTAGATAACAAATGTTATATGATAAGGATCCTGACAGGTTGAATCTTGGATCATATTAAATAAGCATCTCCTCTTTTTTTCATTTTGGAACTTGTAAGCTAACAGGATGGTAAGGAAATTCAAAACCATTTATGGATCATTAGGGAAATACAAATCAAAACCAAAGCTAAATACCACTGTGCACCCACTAGGATGGCTATAATTGAAAAGAGATGATAACAAGTGCTGATAAGGATATAGAGAATTTTGGACCCCTCATACATTGCTGGTGGGAATGTAAAATGGTGCAGTCACTTTGGAAAACATTCTGGCAGTTCCTTAAAAGTTTAAACATAGAGTTATCATATGACCCATCAATTCCACTCCCAGCTTTATAGTTAAGAGAATTGAAAACATATCCACACAAATATTTGTACATGAATATTCATAGCAGCATTTTCATAATTGCCAAAAAAATGGAAGTAATAAAATATCCATCAACCGTATGAATGGATAAACAAAGTATGGTACATCCATACAATGGGATATCATTCAACAATATAAAAAGTAATGAGGTACTGGGACATGCTACACATGTATGAACATTAAAAATATGCTAAGTGGAAGAAGTTCATCACAAAAGATCATATACTGTATGATCTCATTTCAATAAAATGTTTAGAATAGGCAAATCCCATAGAGAGGGAAAATAGATTAGTGGTTTCCAGAGACTGGGAGCAGTGGGGAATGAGGAGTGACCGCTAGTGGGTATGGGGTTTCTTTTAGGAGATGAAAATATTCTAAAATTGAATAGTGGTGATGGTTGCACAACTCTGAATATCCTAAAAATCATTGACTAGTACACTTAGGAAAAAAATGAAACTTAAAAGACTGAAATGTAGAAAGTAGAAGAGATTTATCCATTGTGGTTCTCAAGAGCATAATGAAGACTAGTGTGTTGCAATTATAATAGAGAAACTGATTTAATCTAAATATCTGCAATACTTTCTAATAACTAAAGCTGTCCCAAAACTGAAGTGCACCTATGTAGACAGTAATGAGTGCTCAGTTACTACAAGTATTCAAGCAAAATGTGGCTCTGTGTTTGATTGAGATGTAGTACAGCAGGGGTTAACAAACTTTCTGTAAAGGGTTAGTAGGCTTTGCAGGCTAGATGGTATCTGTTGCAACTTTTCAATTCTGCCATTAGATCATGAAAACAAAAACCATAGACAATAGGTAATAAAGTGGCATAGCCATGTTCCAGGAAAACTTTGTTTAAAAAGTAGACTATAGGCCAATTTCAGCCTGAGCCTGCAGACTATAATTTGCTGATCCTATTGTAGAGGATGTTCATTTATTATTGTTTGGGATTTGTACAAGATCACTTCTACAGAGTCTACATCTCTTCTAAGGAAGAACACAAGATAGGCATTTGCCATTCCAAATTTTGCTAAATAATTAGTCTTTGGTACATTTGGGGAGGGGGAGGGATGTTGTTTTATTGACCGTAGAAAGGCTAATTTTAAGAAGCACAAAATGCTATTTTAGATTATAAAAGTTTAATACTGATTAAAATAGCTCTGACTGGGGGTGTGGGGGATGTTAGATTTCCTTTTGTTAAAAAATTTTGTGTGCCTTCACTCTACTTGTAATTAGTTTGAGCAGACTGTACCAGACTTAAGAGTTGGGAATAAAAGAACTATTCTAAAAAGTTATTGAAAGTCTGAAATACATAAACCTACCTCTTTCAGTATGCTTTTGTATTTCATAGTTTATTATTTTCTTTTAAAAGTTATAATGTTTGTAAAACTCTTGAACAGGTGACTAATTTAAGAACTCTAAATCATAGTATTTTTTATTTTGTTTTAGCAGAAACATGCTGCTTTTGAGCAACCTGTTTTTTCAGTTTCAAAGCAGTCACCACCAATGTCGGCACATAAATGGTTTGATCCAAAATCTATTTGTAAGACACCAAGCAGCAATGATTTGGATGATTACATGAGCTGGTAATTACTTTTGGCACTTAGCTTGGGAGGCAGGGTGATACAATAGAATTAACATGGACTTTTGGGCCAAATAGTTCTGGGGTTGAATCCTGCTCTTTTACTTTAAAGACTTTTCCAAATTCATAGTATTTTTCTCAGCATCGGTTTTTTCATCTATAAAATGGGAAGGGGAAAGTGGTTACAATAATATGTATTTTTAAGGATTGGTGTTAATGTAGTCTTTGTCATATTGTAATCTGTACCTACAACCTATAAATGCTCTAAGGATGCAAAACTTGCATTGCCACTTGGATACCTCTCTAATTGAGAGAGATATTTTAAAGGTTAGCATTCTTAGAGTGGATAAAGGGTAGATAAATTTTTTAACTTAGGAGGCATTAATTGGAATGTGATAGTTTCTGGAAGAGGTGAATTGAATAGTTCACACAGCTCTGAAGGTGTTCAAAGGTGTAAGACTTGAGTGGATAGGAATGAGGGATGAATAAAGAAATTGAATGGTCAGTGCTAATTAACAGGGAACACAAGGGATATTGCAAAAGCAAATGAATGACATTACAAAGAAAGGAAATAAAGGGATGTCTTATGTGTAACCTTCAATTAGTGGCTATGTTTTTTAATATCTTAGGGGATAGTTTAAGTTCATGGTGCCTTTTGCTTTTCATTGCATAATATAATCTTCATTTTTAATTAGAGCTAGTCTTAGAGATTATATAACCCAGCCTCTTACCTATTTAATACAATTTTACTAGATACTGCCTCATTTTATTATATATATAATATGTTAAAGAATGATTGCTAACTAAAATAGTGATGTAGGTATTTCTTGTGATATTATTTATTGTTAACAAATATTTGTAGAAGGCTTTTGTGCCAAGCACTGTTCTAGGTGTTGAGAATATTAGTAGCAAACAAGGCAAACAAAGCACAAATGTGTACTGAACAGATTTAAGCTCAAATGCCAAACTCTGATGTAAATGGCTTTCATATAGTTCTATCAGGCCATTAGAGAACATTATTGTTAAAAAACACTCAAAAAATTTATGGTCAGCCATAAGCTGATCTTTGCCTTGTCTAAATTCTTATAAAATAATCCTAACTCCATATTTTAAATGCCATCATACTTATTTTACTAATAAGTATTTCTTGTTTGGGTACAAAACATTACTTTTGGAAAGAATTCCCAAAGTAAAATATCTGGTGGTAGAGTATCTAGAATAAATAAATATTAGCTATATTATGAAAACTAACTTGGGATCTGTTTGATATAACACTTTTAAATTTATATCAACCTTCTAAAACACATGAAAACTGAATTAAAATCTTGTTTTTCAAATTTTAATGTTTTAAATAAAAAAAAAATCTTTCCTAGTTTTAGAACTCCAGTTGTAAAGAATGATTTTCCACCTGCTTGTCAGTTGTCAACACCTTATAGCCAACTTGCCTATTTCCAGCAGCAACAGCAAATACCTGCTACTCCGCTTCAAAATTTACAGGTTTGATAAGCTTTATATATGATGGTATATATCAAGGTATAATCAGTTTCATAGATTATATTTTTACAGCATCTAGATGTCGGGAAAGATTTTAAGAACTTGTCCATTCTTATTCCCATTAGGCAAAATTTTTCTGATGTCATAATAAGTATATGCCTTGTGACTTTGAGAAGTTAATTATTGAAGAAAGTAATGAAGTTGCTCTTATTAAGTAGGCCAAACAATCCAGTTTGAATAGCTGAATAAAATTTCTCTTATAATCAAAGTTACTTTTTATTCAATTGAAGTTGTTAGTGAGCAGCTTCATTTTATTTGTTGATTAATATACAGTTCATTTGGAAAAAGTAATTTTCAAGAATATCAGAATAGAAATATGCGGTGCACTAATAGAACATAGAACATACTATAATTATTATAAACTGAGAGAAAAATTTTTTGCTAGTGAAGCATTTGCATTGCCATATGAAAAAAATTAGATAGTCTTCACACTAATAACTAAAATTAGTTTCTAATAACTATCTCAGAGGCAGCTTAATATTGGTAGAAAACTTGTGCCTTGGAGACAGACTGCCTGGGCGTAAATTTTGGCCTCAATACTTACCAGCTCTGTGATCTTTTGCAAGTTACCTAAATTCTCTGTACCTGTTTCATCACCTATAAAATTAATAAAGCTACCTACCTCATAGGATGTTTGTGAAGATTAAATTAGTTAGAGCGTGGTGCTTAGGAAATAATAAATGTATGTTAGCAATTTTTATTTAAATAAAACAGCAAAAAGAGTAATTATAAAAGTCAATTGATTAAAAAAAATAAGTTGACAGAAAGTAGAACGGTGGTTATAAGGATCTGGGGGAGGAAGGAATAGGGAGATATTGTTTAGTGGGTACAGAGTTTCAGTATGTGATGATTAAAAAGTTCTGGAGATGGGTGGATAGTGATGATGTTCACACAACAATGTGAAGGGACTTAATTGCCACTGATTAGTACTTAAAAATGGTTAAAATGGTAAATTTTATGTCACATATTTTGCCACAAGTTAAAAGAATAATGGACAAAATAATTAGTTGACAATGGATTATACTAACTATGGAAAGAGGTGATAATGTTTTGAAGATTAAAACAATATATAATAAATTACAAAGGAAAAAGAGAAAGATGATCAAGTTTGCCCATACATTGATTGAAAACACATTTATTGAGCTATTGCTAGCGTCAGACTGTTTGAGTCGAAATCTAGAAGGCGAGTCAGAAATGACAAGTGAAGGGGATTGGGGGAGCTTCTAGGAGAGGCCTATAAGTGTAGGAGGGAACTGAAAAGAGGCCACAGTGTGGCTAGAACTCAGGAAGGGGAAGGGGTGAACTCCAAGGTTCTGCTGGGCCCTTAAATTTTCCCCTAAGAGGGATAGGACAAGGTTGAAGCAGGGAAGTGAAATTATCTGATTTGCATTTTGAGAACTCTGGCCACAGTGAGAAAGGTAGAGTAAGGGAGATGTAAGGTGTCCTGTGTAGGAAACTGAACCTCACATTGGTGTTGAATCAGAAATAAGTTAGAATTATTTTATTCTAAAAACTGTCAGGGAAAAAGGACATTAAACTGCTTTCTCCCCTCAGAAATGTTCACAGTGTAAGTACAAAAGAATAGAGAGAGGAGGCACGAAAAGGGGGGCGGGGGACCTTGATGAAATTACAAAAGGTACATATTTCAAAGCCTAATACTTTCTTATAGGACACATATTTCATGACTCAACAGTGTCTCCCAACCCTAGAAGTTAAAGAAATTAGAATCTGTATCTTTTTATTTAAATAGGAGATTACATGAAAGATTGCACCATTTGGAATCTAAAACAGGACTTAATTAAATTGAGGTTTATTGAGACCTTGTTTCAACTTGGTTAATCAGCTAATCAGGTGCTCTTTCTGTTTTAACTTCTTTATCAGCTCAGAATAAGTCTTCTCAGCACTCCATCTGTTCAAAGCATTTATAGGTACATAGAGAGATCCTCTAGCATAAGGGAAGAGATGAAGGGGCAAGTTGTATAATACATCAGTTGAAAGTTTGCTAGGAAAGGTGCTAAAGTTCAGAGAAATTAAATAACTTGTTGAATCACTCAGCACAAAGCGGGGAATTGCTGAAGCTTGCATTTATCTGATTGACTTTGGAGCTCTTAGCACCTTAGTGCATTGCTTCCTTTATAATATAATGCTAAATTTGAAAAAAGAATATAGATATAATTGTCTGTATATGTATATATATATATATAGGTAAGTAAAGAGAGGTATAAGGAAAAAGATTAGAAAGGAAGCATGAAAATTGATAAAAAGTTTATTTCTTTGATTAAAGTATGTAGAGCAAGTTTCCTTTTTAAAATATTATAATGTAGGTAATGTAACCACTTAAGATTTAAGATAATTTCAAAATTGGAAGCAGTTCACTATACCAAATATAAGCTAGTTTCTTAGGCATATTCTTTGAACCTTTATTTATATATTTTAATTATTTAGATTTCAGCATCCTCATCAAAAAATGAATGCATTTCAGTTAAAGGAAGAATTTATTCTATATTAAAGCAGATAGGAAGTGGAGGTTCAAGTAAGGTAAGTATCTTAAATATTTAAGAAATGAATAAAAATATTTTAAACCTTTTTTTGGTCTTTTTACCTATGGGGGCTCTTTTTTCTTCACTTCTAGGGGCCTATAATACTGTTGAGCCAAAAAGGCCATCTCATCCCCTGCCCTCTCTTCCCACTGGCCTCCACACCCACAAGTCACATATCCTCTTAAGACTTATCTTTTCGTCACAGTCTCCTGCTTCCCCTGCAGTGTCCTATGCTTCTGAATTTCTTCTCTAATAACATTCACTTTGACTTGGCTTGGGAAATGACCACTATGTGTTAGCACTAAAGAATCTTTCTAAAACTGAGTCAGAACATGATATAAATTGCTAATATGCTTAGAACTATTCTGCAAAGATTTTCACTAATGGATTTTCACATAAGATTTCACTAATGTTTTGAGTTTTTCATTCCAAAAACAGTTTAATAACCAATAAGTTTCTGGAATTAGATTATTTTCTAAATTTATATGGTTCTAACTCCTTTGGATAGAAGGCATCTTAAGCATTATCTAAACTTGCCATCTTTCTATTCTCTTAAATGTACTTTGGTTAGATTTTTGCCTTTATCACTCATCAAAACAACTATAATCAAGCTTGCCAATGATCTCTATATTTTTGCCAAATTTAATTCTTAGCTTTGATTTTGGGTTACTTAGAAACATTTGGGACAATTGATTATTTTTTTCTTACTGAATTTTTTTTTTTTTTCCTACTCGGCCCCTCTGTTTTCCTCTTCTCAAACTGGCTGTTTCTATTGCCTTCCTCATGTCCCTGATTTCAGTGGAGCAATGCCTCAGGGCACGTCCTTAACCTCTTTAATTTTTTCTCTTAGACTCCCTCACTCTGGTGGTGTTCTTTTCCAGTCTCATAGTTTTAAATACCATGTATATGATACAAATTTCCAAATTATATTTCCAGCTCAGACCTCTCCTTTGAATTTCAGACTTATATATCTAACTTGATTGTTCAGCATCTCTTCGTGGTGTCTACTATGCATTTAAAACAATATGTCCAAACACAACTCTTACTCTATAGTCTTTTCCATTTCAGTAAATGCCAACTTCATTCTTCCAATTGCTTGGCCAAAAAATCGAGTCTCTTACTTTCACACATAAAATCTAGCCAATCAGCAAATCTTGGTGGTTTCTCCTCAGAGTATCTCCAAAATCTGTTTCTTATCATCTCTAATATTATCACTTTGGTTGAAGCAACATTGTGTTTTCACCTGGATTATTACATTATCCTCCTAATAAGTCTCATTGACTCAGTCCTTGCCCGCCTGTCTGTTATTTTATTGCATATTGACAAATTATAGTTGTATATTTTTATGGAGTACAAAGTAGTGTTAGGATCTTTTAATTTAATGTGGAATGATTAAATTAAGTTAATTAACATATCTGTCATCTCAAATATTTAACATTGTGATGAGAACATCAGACATTTCTTCTCTTAGTGTATTAGAGTATGCTATATTCAATTATCAGCTATATTCAGCATGCTATCTTATTGATCTAAGAAATCAAACCTATACCCCTTATCTAACTGAGGCTTTGTACCCTTTGACAATCACCTCCTATTCCTCTCATCCCCCTGCCTCTGGTAACCACCATTCTACTCTCTGCTTCTGTGAGTTTAATTGTTTTAGGTTACACATGTAAGGGAAAACATGTGGTGTTTGTCTGTGTTTGGCTGATTTCATTTCCTCATAGTCTATTTTAACACAACAGTCTATTACTCTAGATATCCTCATGTCTTTGCTCAAGTATCTGCTCAGTTAGGCCTTCCTTGCTCACACTCTAAAACTACAATCCCCACCTTCCAGACATTGGTGTTCTCCATTCACCTTTCCTGCTTTATTTTTCTCGGTAGTTTACCTTCTAGCATGCTCTGTAATTTAGTTATTTGGTTTGTTGTTTGTGTCCCCCTGCACTTGAATGTGAGCTCCATGAAGATAGGGATATTTGTCTAATTTGCTTAGAGATGCTAGCTCCAGTGTCTAGAACAGTACCTAGAACAGATAGGGACTGAATTAATTTGTTGAATAAACAAACTGTGCCTCCTTGGCTATTTTGCTGTTATAAGTTGTTCAAGATGATGTACAAAACACTGTTCGGCTCATTTTACATGTTATCATAATTTTCTAATCCAGATAATAATTAGACTTGCTTAAGGCTGTCCTTTTAACTTCTTAAAGATAAGGTATATATATTACCATGTATATTAAGCCTTCAATAAATATTATTTAATAGTTTCTTTTCTTTATATATTTTCTTTGTTCTTTCCCTTGAATCAAATTTTAGGCATGGGAATAAAGGGACAATACAGCTATTTTTATCAATTTGAATTACCTAATTTAATTGCTTTAATAGAAATTCTTTGGTTAATATTTACTACTTGGTTATTTGGCTACATTTTAATTGTGTCAAGGTGTTAACAATTATGAGAGGTATTTATTTAGTCGCATGTATCCAGAGACTGTAGAGTAGTCTTAATGGTGTTTTAAACATTTTTTCCTTGGAGTATAACAAAGTTGTAAGCTCAATTAAGTAAAGTTCCAAGCGGTAAAGCTATGGCTGGCCCATCTTTTCTGAGTTCACTTAAACTATCATTTAATTTAATGATTATGATGGAGTTGAAAAAATCAGCATGCCTCAGAGAAAAAGAGAGTAACATGTTTTATAAAACTACTACCATTTATGTTCTGCTTATTCCAAAGTTGAGGCAGTGACCAACTTTTGCTGTATTAATTAAGAGCATGTAGAGCAGTCATGGGGCTAACAACAATGTCCAAGACACTGGCCTGTCTAGTTCTACTTTCATTAATTTCCCATGAAACTGACATATCATAATTCTGTCACTGTCTCTATGAAATGGAAATAAGGCCTACCTAATCTAGCTCACAGGTTATTGCAAGAGTTTTGCCAGAACAGAGACATTGGGAGAAAAATAAACACATACATGCAAGCAGTTAAAAGTTTTCATTTGCTCAAAAATTTTGAAATCTTATTATATAAATAGCTTTAATATCCTGCAAGTGTATTTTCTGATATGTCTGATAAGTTTAACTTGTTTTAAAATGTCTGCTTTATTCTGACATGAATGTCTTTAATGATGATAGCTAACATTTGCTTCATTCCAACATGCTGCAGAACACTGTAGACATTAATCATCTCAGTCATTCTTCTAACCCTATGCAGTAGGTACTACCAACAGCATTTAATTTTTGAGAGATTAAGGAACTTAGCCCAAGGTTAGACTGCTCATAAGGGTAGAGCTGGAAATCAAATGCAGGTATTTCCTTCTATTAATAGTTTAAAGTTTTATATCCTATATTTTTTGGGTGGTGTTTTCTATAATCTTTAAATTTTATTTTTATGATACAAAGCCATATCATTGTACAAATATACCACCTCATACCTTATTAAACAGAGCATACAAATGAAATATAGCTACCAAATTCAAGGTCATAGGTGCCAATGTTGCACCACACAACAGTAGATGCTGTCAGTTCACTGAGATTTTTGAGGCTGTTTACTTTATACCAAGTGGCTTTATGCTGTTATTTTTAAATTCCTTTTATCATTTTCATTGTTACTTTCTGCTGCCTCTTGCCCTATCACTGTTAGATGCTGCATCCCCCCTCTAATTTGCTGGGTATCTAGGTAAAACCAGTAATACTTTGTTAGTTTTGTAATTAAAAATTAAAAGTAACTAACGTGTACCTGAGGGCCTGATAGACTATCCTTAGTAGTGCAGTTTTTGCACATTGATATCGTACATACCTGGGCTCTTATTCCATCCCAGCATCTACTGAGTAGTCAGGATTAATGAATTTTTACTTAAACATGTCAAAGGGATAAATGAATATAGTTTTTCTTGTGTTTACTTGTATTTTGTATTGGAATTCTGGGATTTTAGAAGAACCATCCCTGTTTCCCACTTGCCCAAAATTAGACACATTAGCAGTGTTTTCTACTTTTCAAAATATTATCTGCCCTGTCAGTATTACTCAGAAATTGTCCATTATAGCCAGAGCAATCAGACCTTGACCTCAGAGATCCTCACAACATGCTTACAAGAACATCTTGTTCTTGCCAACTTGACTTTGGAATTTGGATCTACTCTACTTTTCACAACTGAATATACTAATAGCTTACAATTAATGTATATATTAATACTCTATCACATGAATGAAACTGTCAACTCTAGGCATAATGGAAAAAACACCATCTGTGAAATGAATTGACTATTATAGCCCATAGTCATCCTTAAAATTTTTTTTTTTTTTATTTGAGACAGGGTCTCACTATTTTGCTCAGGCTGGACTTGAACTCCTGGGTTCCAGCAATCCTCCCACCTCAGCCTCCTAAGTAGCTGGGACTACAGGCACACACCTGGCTTGTCCTTAACATTTTTTATTGTCTTTTTCTCTATGCTATTTCCCTGGTTAAGGCATCCAACAAACTGTTACGAACATGTATGAATTTAAATTACTTTTTTTAATATGTTGATACAGTAATAGAAACATTTTAGGTTTATACCTTTGAGTTATTGAGTGCCCATTATATAGGTGGTTGGGAAGGGACTACTACTACTATCAGGATTATTTTTTTTTCCTTTTATACTCAGAATAGGCCCAGAAATTTTTAGTTGTTGACATCAGTATTTCCTTCAGAATTTTCTCAACCTAAAATTGTCTAATAAATGTAGGAGCTTCTGGATAGCTAAACGTGTAAAGGTTCCTGGAGGCTGGCCTGTCTAGAGAAGGCATGGAAGATCCATGCCCCTTCCTCATTAAAAAGAAAAATTGTCTAATAAATTTTGAAACATTGTGATAGTATATAAATAGAGCATCCTAAACTTTTCTCTTTGTTCTAATATATAGGTATTTCAGGTGTTGAATGAAAAGAAACAGATATATGCTATAAAATATGTGAACTTAGAAGAAGCAGATAACCAAACTATTGATAGTTACCGGAACGAAATAGCTTATTTGAATAAACTACAACAACACAGTGATAAGATCATCCGACTTTATGATTAGTAAGAATTCTTTTTAAATTTAAAAAGAAAACCTTTTCTACCATAATTCTTCAGGTAAATACTTAGTAAATCTTAATTAATATGACCTAGCCATTTACTGTTTTGTTGCTTTTATTTTTAATTGCAGTGAAATCACAGACCAGTACATCTATATGGTAATGGAGTGTGGAAATATTGATCTAAACAGTTGGCTTAAAAAGAAAAAAACCATTGATCCATGGGAACGCAAGAGTTACTGGAAAAATATGTTGGAAGCAGTTCACACAATCCATCAACATGGTATTTTAAAATCTCTTTATATATATAAACTTAGAATATTTGTTAATAATGTCATCTTAGAGAAATACATGTATAATTTTAAGGCATTGATTATTGGCATCTTTAATAAGATGAACTAAATAATTGAAAGTTTATTTAAAGATGAAGGAACAAAACCATTTCTTAAAATACTATTAACCCAGCTGGGTTCTGTGGCTCACACCTATAATCCTAGCCCTTTGGAAGGCAGAGGTGGGAGAATTGCTTGAGGTCAGGAGTTTGGGACCAGCCTGAGCAAGAGCCAGACCCTGTCTTTACTAAAGATAGAAAAAATTATCCAGGCACAGTGGCGTGTGTCTGTAGTCCCAGCTACTCAGGAGGCTGAGGCAGGAGGATCACTTGAACCCAGGAGTTTGAGGTTGCAGTGAGCTATGATGACACCACTGCACTCTAGCTGGAGTGACACAGTAAGACTCTGTCTATATATATATGGGTGTGTGTGTGTGTGTGTGTGTATAAATAAAATAAAATAAAATAAAATACTATTAACCCAAAGAATTTAGGGCACGAACTCAAGCCTCATATCCATAATGCAAAATGTATTTTTCTCAGTATTAATGTAGTCTGTAATCCTTATCTCCAAGTACTTGGATTGTAGCAGATCTGAGACTTTGAGATTCAGACTTTCTAAAATTATGAGTTGGTTTTACTTTTTTTACTGTTAAGCCTAAACAGTACTTGTCCTTGATTCTTTTTATGGCTTTTTTCTGCCTTATCCTATCCTTTTTTTTTTTTTAAATAACCGTTAACTTAGATAATTGTAATTTATCTCCTTCTTATATCTCTCTGTAAGTTACAAGATAATTCACCAGTGATCGAGATCAGGGCTGTAGGGATGGAGGTGTCAGGAGCATTAGGATCTTATAATTTATAATGCTCTCTAGTGAGGAGTGAATCATAGTGGTTAAGAGGATAGATTCTGAAGCCACACTGCCTGGCTTCAACTATTGATGCTGTCAGTTAGGCCATGTGACCTTGAACAAGTTACTTAAATTCTCATTGTCTTAGTTTCCTCACCTTAAAATGATACTATGAGTAGTATGTATGTCATCATTGTTGTGAGGATTAGGTGATTCAGTACTGTAGAAGCAATGGAACCTACAACAGTTTCTGGCACATAATTAGGGCTATATATTTGTAGAATATACAAAAATTAATATTTCACTGGATTTGCTACTTGAAGGAACCTACTTGACCTGTACATTGGGAAATTTTTTGTTCTTAGAATGTTTTACATTTTCTAATATTATAATGGATTTTTATTTTGAAGGCATTGTTCACAGTGATCTGAAACCTGCCAACTTTCTGATAGTTGATGGAATGCTAAAGCTAATTGATTTTGGGATTGCAAACCAAATGCAACCAGATACAACAAGTATTGTTAAAGATTCTCAGGTAAGACTTTTAAGAAATGGTTGGTTACCTCACAGTATAATTCACCTGTGTAGTATCATTTTGCTAATGGGTATTATATTTTTACCTCCCTCATTCTTCAAAGGATTTGAAGTCTTTTAATAAGAATACATACTATAAGTATAAAAAATCAAAATCATGATCAATATTATTTAGAATAGAAAGTCAAGATCAGATAGAAATATATCCAGCAATTTTGAATGATTTTCCTATAGTTGAGGTAGAGAAGCAGTAATACCTGCCATGGAAATCATTTTAGTCATGATCTAAAATTGACCTGAAAATTTGGCTCAGAATTTCTTGATAACAAACAAAAAGGAAATTGCAGTTCTATGTTTTTCATTATCCATGAAGTAAGATTATTTCTGTTCTTCCAGAGAAGAAAATCTTTCCCTATGAGTTAAATTGGAAAAAAATGTAAGTGGGCCTTCATATTGGAAATACCATAATAAATATTGTATTCAATGGCATTTTTATAATAGGATATGCAATAGTAAACTTAATGAAGTTGTCCCATAAAAGCTAAAGTAATGGCACCAAGGTATAGCTGAAAGATAATCTTACTTGGAGCCAAGATGATATGTTCCATGTATACAGATTTCTGATGTGGATCTACCTTAATCCCAGGAGTAAAACTAGACTTTCTTAGAAGGAATGGATGGTCAGCATTCCTTTGAAACAATTCTATTTGACAATCATTTATCAAAAGTGTAGTTGAATAGTGACTCATAAATCAGCTTAAAGTACCTTCTATGGCAAGACCCTAAAGTATAGATATTCTGTGTCTGAAAGCAGAACCATTTTGTTTTTGTTTGTTTATTTGTTTTAGACACGGTCTCACTTTGTTGCCCAGACTGGAGTGCAGTGGCATGATCACAGTTCATTGCAATCCCCAGCCCCTGGGCTCAAGCAATCCTCCTGGCTCAGTCTCCCAAGTAGCTAGGACTACAGGTGCATACCAGCATGCCCACCGAATTTTTTAATTTTTTGTGGAGACAGAGTCTCTCTGTGTTTCCCAGGCTGATCTAGAACTCCTGGCCTTAAGTGATCCACCCACCTCAGCCTCCCAAAGTGCTGGGATTACAGGTGTGAGCCACTATGCCCAGCAGGAACCATTTATTTTAGAATTAGATGAATGCGATGTAGGCTGGCATAATCAATCCTATTGTAGAAACTCAAGTGATTTAGGTGCCCATCCCATTTCAGTTTGGACTTGGGCCCAAGGAGTACTGGGAAACAGATAGATGTTTATATTAATATATTGTTGGTTGGCTGATTGGTTTATTGTTTAAAAAATGTTGAGTCTATTCCAGCACAAAAATGAATGATAATCAGGTCCCTCCATTAATAGAATTTTAGCCTGGACAGTTTTTAAAGCAGAAATTACTCGTTGCTCACTATAATCATAGAAAAAGCACAGCATTCTGAAAGGAGTCAATTTTTCTGATTATGAACCCAGTTCGTTATGCTGGACTTATGAAGAAATTTAATATATGTCTTAATGTTGTTGGCAGTTATTTGAATTTTTTGAGTATATCACTGAAATCTGTAAATATCCAAGTTTCCAAGAATCTAGCATTCATGTTTTAAAAAATTTAAAGCAGAATGAAATATTTTCTTTGATTTGTATTTTCTCTGACTTGTCGAATAGGTTGGCACAGTTAATTATATGCCACCAGAAGCAATCAAGGATATGTCTTCCTCAAGAGAGAATGGGAAATCCAAGTCAAAGGTACTATAAAGATTGTTTATTTTCCATTTTTCTGGCATCCATAGGGAATACACTATTTTCTGAACAAGCTTATCAGATAATTGAAGGTTATTTCTTTAAGTTCTAAAACTTTTTAGGCCATTACAAAGACATTGCTGTCTTTTTTTTTTGTTTCTTCTCTGATTCTTATATGTATTTTTCACCATTTATTCATTGGTGAATTCTATATTTACAAGCATAACTCAAGTATGTAATTTTTTCTGCCACTGGCTACTTTTCCACTTACTTTATTTCACCACCTCATTGAACTTTGTGTCAACCTAATTGGTACTGCTTATCAGAGTCCCATTTTGCCTGCCATGATGCCTTGGGTTCCTTTATCCTTTTCTGTATCAGTATAACCAAGTGGATGCAAGCATACATTGTTGTCCCAGAGACATATATTCAAGTCATACATAGATCTGCCTCTTCATTAGCAACTGTCTTTGGCCAAGTGACTTAAATTGCTTAGTTTCCTTATCTATAAATTGGGTTTATAAACAGTACCTATATTAAAAGAGATTGAAAATTAAATGAGAAAGAATATAAAAACACATTGTCCAGCTCAAAATCATTTCTTGATAAATGTGCTTTTATTTACTAAATTGTATTTTCCTTCCTAGAAAATTATGGCTTTTAAATATTTTTATCTAATAACTGGCATAAAATTTTGCCAAATATTCCCTCTTACAAAATTCTTTTTATATCTGTTTAGTCTCTACTTTTCTCCTAAAACTTAGATTTACCGTCTTTTTTCTTTTTCTTGATTAATTTGGCATGATTTTATTGCTCTTAAAGAACCAAGTCTTGATTTCATTTATCAATTCTATTTTCATTTGTTTTATAACTTCTTCTTTTATCTTTGTTAATTTCTTCTTTGTATTCTCTTTAGGTTTATTTTTTTCCTAGCTTCTTGATTTAAATAACCAATTTAATTTTTAGTGGTGTTACTTTTTCCTTTTTTCTTTTTTTGTATTTGGTTTTATATGCCCATTTCTCCCCCTAACCACACCCCCCACAGCTTTCTGTGTCAAGGTTTATCCTTTGTGGAGTGCATATGGTTATGTTTTGTTTATAACCATTCTCATATATTATGTCCACTGCTATGTTTGGTCTTATTCATGTTCTTTTTAAAGTCAAAAGGATAATTTTATTATCGTACTGCTTTGGTTATTTCTAATGAGATTTTAATGCAGTGAACATTTAATATTTATTGAATACTTACTATAACCAGAAACTATCCTCTATGATTAACCGTATTCATGCTTATATCCTTTAATGCTCATGACAATGTACTTACTTCTATTTTAGAGGTGAGGAAACAAGACACATAGAATTACCAGCTAGTGATTACCAGGATAGAGAAGCCCAGCCCAGGCTGATTCTATAGTTTCTGCCCTTAGGTTTAGGATTGTATAATTTAAATAAGCTTTTAAAAATGTATGTGTACTTTGAATTTATATAAAAATTTATTATCCAATAATTCAGGGGAAACCAAGTAGATT
>CM052441.1:63540814-63594539 GCA_028533085.1 Varecia variegata | reverse complement strand
CAAAAGTGCTATTTTCATAAAGGGGCAGACCTGGTGCATCCCAGGAATTGTGTGCTATCTAAAGCCAGGTAAGTAAAAACTTCCATGGCAAGCAGCAGTCTTTTTACCTGGCAAATAGATGTGAATGTCAACATGACTGTCATGCTGGTAGGGATGTTTAGTGAGCGCCATCCAGTTTGCATCATTGTATGTAGATATCAAATACTTCCAAGGCAATTTTTTCAGCATTCTATCAGGAATAATACCTTACTTTGTACAATATTTTATATTATTCAAAGCACTTCTGTATTTACAATTCCATTTGATTCTCTGAAAGTCAGATACTATACATTTCATAGATGATTTGGAAACACAGCATGGCTCAGTTACTGTCCCAAGGTCACAGAGTCAGTAGAAGACCTGGTCTAGCAGACATGTCTCCAGAGGAACTGGTCTGCTTCTTCTGTTCCTCCTCCTCATGAGAATGTGTAGTTGATTGGGTCACATCTCTTTTTGCGTTGATTTTCATGAAGTTCAGAGCTAGATTTGAAGCTTCCGTGAAAGAATTACACCTGCTCTTATATTTGTTTATTTTTGTCCTTTTTTCTCAGTCTTGAACTATTATATTTTTTTTCTATTTTTCCTGGTCGTAATTCTTTACTTTTCCTTTTATTTTTACTCTTATTTTATTCTAGAGCCACTATAGGATACATTAGATCATTTGCAGAAGAGGTGAGAGCATAAATAAATGCATGACTGTAAACAAGGGAAGAAAACCCCACAACATTAAAACAAAGTATATTTTCCTGGGAAAAAGAGCAAGTAATTAGCTCTAATGAGCCTGGCCACATTCCTGTGTTGGGATTATATATGATTTGGTTAATAAGAGGACAACCTCTATAATATCTATTGAACAAAAAGCATGATTCTAGATTTTGAAACTTAACAAATCAAAATGACCTTAGCTCAATATTCTTTATTGCTTTATGGGTAAAGAAAGAACAGCTGCTCTAGAGTGGCCTGGGTTTTGAAGCTCAAATTAGGCTACTGGGTTTGTGACTTTTGTCCTTTGTTCATTATTTGGTAAAATGATATATTAGCTTTAACATACTCCAGCAATAATAACAACTAAAAAAATAGATGACTATTTCAGCAACAAAAACAACCAAAAACTGATGAAGCAAGTGGGCAAAATCTTGATAATCACTGAATCTGGGTGATAGATAGATATATGGGTTCTACTTTTGTGTATATTCTTGAAATTTTTCATAATAAAATTTTAAAGGAAAATGGGAGTGATCCTTTAACAAGATGCCTAGAGAAGGTGAAAATATTATTTCCAAGGCTCCCCAGCTTACTTTCCTGAGTAAACTTATTTTATATTAATAAATAAATATTATTAATAAATATAAATGTGAACCTACATAGCTCACCTAAAGTCTTGGAGACTCAGTTTTATTCATCACTTGTTTTAAAGTCACTTATATTTTCAGGAAGTAGTAAAAATGTCATGAAATCCAGCAAACAAAGGAGTGCAATTCCTAAAGGATTGGAACTCTCTATTTGGGTCTCTGCCTTCTTGCTCAGGGCAGAAATTCAATTACATCTTTTAAGCACCAAGTAAAAAGCTGATTTTTAAGTAAAAAAACAACCCAAAATAGGTGTAAGAACTATTTTTGTGTTTATTATAAATAACAATAACATAATATATAAGATATATATTATAATATATAATTATAGAAATATTCACTATTTTTCTCATAGCTTGTTATAGTAATTATTAATTATAAATAAACATATAATAAATATTGGTACCCTACCACCATGTTGATATCTCTGTGTGTAACTGAGGAAACAACAGTTGGCCATGTGAGCCCCAGCCTTTTTGCAGGTGGTGTATTAAATCAGACTAGGCCAGGCTCTATGCTGTGGTAACAAATCTCACTTGCTTAATCAAGGTTTTCTCTAGTCTTTCATGTCACAAGAGCTTGTGAAACAGACACCTAAACAAGTACATTTCTGGTTGCCACAGCAAGGGGGGAGAGAACTGGAGAGTCATTTGTCCCGGAAATAAGATATATCCCTTTTACACATTTGCCCATCGTCTAGAACTAGTTACAAGACCCCTCCCAGCTACAAGGAGAGTGGGAGAGGGACATGGCCATTCAGGGAGTAGTAAATATCTCTGCCACAGGCAGGTATATGACAAATAGAACCCAACTCTAGAACTGAATGTACGATCACTTCTGGCTGAAGATCCGAAGAGGCTGGGGAAAGAAGTGTTGTTTTTGCCGGATCTTCTAGAATGAACAATCTCCAAAGAAGCAGTGTTGAGAGTGAGGAGGTACCCTGCAGATAAAGTAACAGCACAGATACAATAAAGTACTATATGTTTTAGACACCTACCTATTTTGCTAGAGAGGATAAGTGCTTTAGGAAGTCTTGGGAATGAAGGCTGCAAATCTTCATTAGGCAATTTGTAGAGAGCCATACATACCATGAGAAAGGGTTTATACTATAAACAAACTTACTGAAAGTGTTTGAAACTTGAAGTTCTATTATAGAAGAGGAAGGGATAGTCTGACCATGCTATGCTATGGATACGAACTCTCCATACTCAGGAAAGTAAAGAGACTTGCCCACAGTCAGATAGCTTAATGAAAGAACCAGGATTGAAATCCATGTTTCCTGATTCCAAATTCAGGTTTTGTGCAGCTACCCCATGGTTATAACTTGATTTTGGAAGATTAATCTGGAAGTGGTGTACAGAATGAATGAGATGGTGGGGAGGCCAAAGATAGGGACACCAGTTTAGAGAATATTTTATATATATATATATATATATATTTTCTAAATGAGGGAGAAAGGACTCTAAACTTGAGCAGTTATCAAGAGGAGTGGAGAATTATGTGACTGGAGTTAGAAGGTCCTTTCCCATTTTTTCATGATTCCATATACAAGGATTTCAGCAAAGTTTATGCTCCTGTCTCTGGTGAGGTTGGGAGGAAGAAATGAACATGTGTGGCTTAACCTCACAACCTCTCCCCTTATTGTCCTCCTCTGCCATGCAGTTAGGAGGGACTGTGACAGTCAAGCTGAGCTTTGGCTGGGTGGATGGGTTTAACTCTGTGTTGGGGAGGAGAGTGTTAGCATGCTTGTATGACCAAGAAGTCAGGCCACATTTTCAAACTCACCATTATCAGTAAGAAAGCTATTACCTTGGTTACCATTTGGCTCTCTCATGTGTCTTACTTCTTCTTCTCCTTCTTTTTTTTTTTTTTTAGACAGAGTATCACTCTGTTGCCTGGGCTAGAGTGCTGTGGTGTCAGCCTAGCTCATAACAGCCTCAAACTCTTGGGCTCGAGCGATCCTCCTGCCTCAGCCTCCCGAGTAGCTGGGACTATAGGCATGTGCCACCATGCCTGGCTAATTTTTTTTTTTTACATATATATATTGTTTTAGTTGTCCAGCTAATTTCTTTCTATTTTTTTTAGTAGAGATGGGGTCTCACTCTTGCTCAGGCTGGTCTGGAACTCTTGAGCTCAAATGATCCTCCTGCCTCGGCCTCCCAGAGTGCTAGGATTACAGGTGTGAGCCACTGTGCCTGGCTGTCTTACTTCTTATTTGGTTCTAAACTCAGGATAAGAAAGAGTAGGTATTTATTATCCCCTTCAAATTGCAACAGGAATAGAGACTGTAAAAAGAGAATCATAGAATTTGAGAAAGGAAATGACCTCAGAAATCTAGTCAACATCTTCTATTTATAGGAAAAGGAACTGAGTTCCAGAAAATTTGATCTACTTGCAGAAAAGTGTTGAATCTGGTTCACAGAACTTTCTCCTACTTGATTATTGATTAGATGGTGCTGGGAAAATAACAAACTATAAATAGAAATGAGAAGCTAGGAGCATGGGCAACAGAGAAGTGGAAATGTAGGCCTGGAACTATAGAATTGTTTAATATATTTTTTTTTCTTGTGGAAGTTTTTATGTTTTTGGTAATCAAATGTCCCACTAATTCATTTATGCTTTCCACCTAGGGTGGCATGTATTGAAAGTCCTTCCCCCCTTTATATCATGAGAAGATATAAATAAATACAGAAAATGTAAGTAAACATATATGGTATATATGGAAAATATAGTAAATATTTATGGTTTTATTTTTTACATTAAGAATTTTAATCCAACTGGAATTGTGGTATATGGTATGAGGTAGGCAGTTTAAATTTTCATGTCAGAATACCATTTATTGGAAAACTCATCCTTTTCTCACTGATTTGAAGTACCATCTGTATCATATACCACCTCTTATGTACACCTAGGAGTATTTCTGAACTTTCCTTGTTGTCCATTGATCTGTCTGGCTGCCTTTTTGGCAATTCCACTCTATTATAGATAATATTGGACCTCACATGAACATCATCATGGGCAGCATGGGAAAAGGTCAGGCATTTGATCCAAACTTCTGTGGGTTTGAATCCAGGCTGTATCACTTATAGATATATGTCCATAAGTAAGTGAATTAATCCTCTTTGAGGCTCAGTTTACTCATCTGAAGAATGATAAGGGAGGCAGGGTGTGGTGGCTCATGTCTGTAATCCTAGCATTTTGGGAGGCCAAAGTGGGAGTTTTGCTTGAGGCCAAGAGTTCAAGACAAGCCTGAGCAAAATAGCGAGACCCTGTCTCTACAGAAAAAAAAAATTGTCCCTAATGGACAGAATTGCTCTGAGGAGCAGGGAAAATACATGTAAAGTAAAGGGAGCACTTAATCTTCTTTGGTACACAAAGAGGAGAGCTACCTTCACCACTGGCTTCTGAGAGATGTTGGAAAGAGATGGGATCTGTGAGCGAGAGAGAGAAGGGGAAGGCCAGGGATGGGGCTTGGAAGGATACTTGCGTTTAGATGGGTGGAAGGAAGAGGAGGACCCTCTGAAGGAAATAATGGAGTGGTAGGGGAAATAGGGGAAAGAGAAGTGGCAGACGAAAGGATGAAAAAGAGATTAGTTAGTGGCATCAAATGTCCAGAAAGATGAGTGCTAAGAAGAGGCTGGTGTTTAGAATATCACCTTTTACTTTCTCTAAGATGACAATTTCAGGGCAGAAGCCAGAAAGGTGTCATCATGGTTAGCTCCATTTGCTTATTCTTATTGATCTGCTTCTTTCGACTCACCCTACGTGCATCTTGATTTATGACTGCTTGTGAGAAACCAATGTCACCTCAACACCAGCAATCGCGAATTTGAGACTCTTCAGGACCACTGCTAAAACTCATCTCCCGACTCAATAAAGCAAAGCCCAGACTTCCTAACATGGCATTTACAGCCCTCATGACTTGAGTCCAAGGACTGTTCCAGCTGTATTCCTTATTACTGCTTGTCCTGTGTCCTTTGTCCCATTCCAAAGGAACCTGTTCTTATACATGGCTCTGCCTTTGCCCAAACTATTGTTTACCCACCTGGGATGTTATCTCCCTATATTCAAGACCCTGTTCCAATGCCACTCCTTTCGTAGGCCTTTGTTTTCTTAACTAAAATAAATCTCCAATATTTAATTTTTAATCTTTATACCATAGTCAGCTAACAAGCCTGTTAAAAATAAAATGGGAATTCAGAGGCCCCATCCCAGCAGATACTAATTCAGGAAGCCTAGAGTCCAGTCTAGGACTTCGTATTTTGACTTGCATTCTAGTTGGTAATGATACAGTAGTCAGGAACCACACTGAGAAACACCTTTGTATTCTTTAAGGGAGTTATTTATTTCTACTTTATATTATACACTACATGGATTGCAGAATGGTCTCTGAAACAACTTGTTTATATCTGTCCTAGGTCACACAGGTTTCCAATGAATTGACATTTCTGTGCACCAAGATTTTTACAATTGGAAAGGAGGTCCATGTTGGTTGATAACTGCACCCAAAGAAAGAAGTAGCATTAACTATTCATTTTTTTAACCTCCTATCCATGGCTCCAGGGCAGGTCCAGGAATGCTTCTTCCTCAAGATGACAGACATTGGTGACTACTTGAGCCACACAGATGGTCATGGCATTGCCTGAACAGGAAGGAAAAACGGGCTGTAATGCCAGTGAAATGATGGAAGGTCTTGAGGTTGGATGAGTTAGTTCAGAATCTATTCTACAACATGATTTTTTTGCCTTTGAGATTAAGACTTTTGAGGGCATGATTTCTGTCTGGTTTATATTAGTCTTCACACAGTATTCAATACATTTTTGTTGAAAGAAAAAGATAATAAATAAACGCTATTTTACTTTGGGAAAACAAATACATGAGTATTCTGAAACCAATTGCAAGATAGGTTTGGAGAGAGTGACTTTGATTAAATAACTTATCCCCACATGTGCACTGTTCTTTCTTTTGTAAATGGAAACTTGTGATACCTGTCTACTATACACTTTAATGTTTTTTAAAACCACAAAGTGTTTTAAGCCTCTTGGATATGGGTATTATCAAAGCATTTTGCATTATTAACATGCTTTCACTTAAAATTCATTCACAGTTATGTCTGCAAAATTCAATACTGTGCATCTACACCCAAGCTTATAAAGCATAATAAATTTGGAGATTCCTTCTTACATTTTACTCGAAAAAGAGTTACTTTAACTATTTCCTTATTTATACTTCTTTAAATAGACTTAGAAAATTTAAATCTCAACCTTCATAAACATATGTAGTACACAAATCATTGCACAATTGTATTCTGAAGAACATTATAAAGTGGTAGTAATTTTTATTATCTTTCGCCCCCTGGTGTCTTGACCAAGTTACTACAACCCATAATTGTGAGTTTTTAATAAAAATGATCATAGCTAGTATTTATTAGACTTTTTTTCTGGAACAGGCACATATAAACCCCTTACATGCATTAATTAACTAATTAATTAGTTCAACAAATACTTACTGAGAAACTGCTATGCATAAGTAACTTTTATGTATCAATGTGATTTTATCATCGTGACATCCCTTTAGGTAGTTCTGATGTTCTTCCCATGAGACTTCAGGGGGGTTAAATGATACATGCAGGGTTATATAGCTAGATATGGAAGGACTGGTATTTAAATCAATTGCTTCTCTCACTGCCTCTATTATTTGTGTAGCCATTTTTCTTTTACAAGATGATCCTTCCAATATAAAAACCTTATCAATAATCTTTTAATATAGTTGCTTTCTTTGGGGTTAACTGAATATTTATTCCATTTTAATTCCTCCATTTGCTTTTTAGCTATGTCTCTTAGAAAGAGTTTTTGTAGTGGGTGCTCTAGGGATTGCAACATTCATTTTTGACATATCATTGTCTAATTAGATTTAATATCACACTCTTGCATGCAAACTGTAAGAACTTTGAACAGTGTAATTCCATTTACACCACATCCTTCATACTGTTGTCATATATTTTAGATCTAAATACATCACAAATGCCACAATACAATGTTATAATTTTTACTTTAAACAGTCATTTGCCTTTTAATGGAATTAAGAAATGAAAAAGATGATAGCTTTTATATTTACTTATCAATTTAGTGTTTTTGGTCCTTTTCATTCTTTCTATCTGATATAATTTCGTTTCTTTCATTTCTGATTCTAGTAAATTGATTCTTCTCTCTTTTTTTCTTGGTCAAACTAGCTAAAGGTTTGTAAATTCTTTTGATGCTTTCAAAGAACCCAGCTTTTGGGTTCACTGATTTTCTCTTATTTTTTCCTATTCTGTATATTATCAATTTCGACTTGAATCTCTATTATTTCTTTCCTTCTGCTTGTTTTAGGTTAAGCTTATTCTCTTTTTTTCTTGTGCCTTCAGGTAAAAGTTTAGGTTACTGGTTCAAGATGTTCTTTTTTAATTTGGAATTTTGCAGTTGTAAATTTTCCTCCAATCACTGCTTGAGCTATATCTTAAAAGTTTTTACATCTTGTGTCTTCATTTTCATTCATCTTCAAATATTTTTTAATTTTCCTTATGATTTCTTTTCTGACCCATGGATTATTTTGAAGTGTGTTGTTTAATCTTACATACCTGTGAATTTATCAAATTTCTTTCTGTTATTGATTTCTAATTTCATTCCATTGTGGTCAGAGGACATATTATATATGTTAGGTTATTAAGTATAAAATATCTTATTTCCTTAAGTACTAAGTTTGACAGTTGATATCTCTGACATTTCCCTCTGACACTTCTTGTTCACTCTGACACATCCTCATTCTTTGAAACCCACGGTTTGCCTTGTTATTATCTTTCAAATTTTTTTGAGCAATTTTTGGTGAAACCATGGATAAGTCAAAAAATGTGTGTTATTTTCTAATGTGAGTTCCATTGTGGAACCAATGTAGCACAGCTCAAAATATCAATGTGTTTGGGAAGGATGTTGCTAATGAACACACAGTACGTAGATGGTTTGAGAAGTTCCATTCTGGTGATTTTAAACTTGAAAATGAGCCACGTGGGCGACAAGAGACCAAGGTGGATAATGATGAGCTGAAAGCTATAGTGGAAGCAAATCCATCTCAACCTATGTGTGCATTAGCAGCAAGTTTTGACATTACTATTCCAATAACATTGGAGCATTTGAAACAAATGGGCAAGGTAAAAAAGCTGGATAGATGGGTAGCGCATGAATTAAATGAGCGTCAGAAGAGAAATCATCTCGAAGCTTGCCTTTCTTTGCTGTCACGACATAAAGGAGTACCATTTCTACACTGTATTGTTACATGTGATGAAAAATGGATTCGTTTTGACGATCACAAACATTCGGCACAATGGTTGTATAAAGATGAAGTTCTGAAACACAGTCCAAAACCGAATATTCATCAAAAAAAGCTAATGGTGTCTGTTTGGTGGTCCAGCACTGGTGTTACCTACTACAGCTTCATGCAACCTGGTCAATGGATTACAGCCATGTCTACTGCAACCAACTGGATGGCATTTGTCCCCTTTGGATTCCCATTTGTGAACATTCCAGCCCTGCGGTAGGGCATTTGAGGCACCATGATGTGCCATTTGGGGTGGCGTTTGTCCCCTTTGGATTCCCGTTTGTTTGATAGGCCCTGGCATTTTGTGTTGAGGATCCCCTGTATTGTCTGTTTGTTGTTTGTGAGTTTTGTTGCAACATAAGGAAGCTCCATCTCAAAATCCCTTGGGAAAAACTTTGGCTGAATGGTTAACTTATAGCTATAGCTATGAACCTATGTGTAAAGAGAATGGTGGTTATTGTGATCCAATGTACATGCTGGAGTGTGAGGAGAAGTGACTGTTAATGAGAATTCCCATTGGACTGATAGGCCGTGGCAGAAGGTGAAGGGGGAGCAGGCGTATCACATGGCAAGAGAAGGAGCAGGAGAGAGCGGAGGGAGTGCCAGGTTCTTTTAAACAACCAGCTCTCATGTCAACTAATAATAAATAGAATGAGAACTCACTCATTATCATGGGGAGGGCACCAATGAGGGATCTGCCCCCATGACCCAAACACCTCCTACTAGGCCCCACCTCCACCACTGGGGATCAAATTTCAACATGAGATTTGGAGGGGCCAAACATTCAAACCATATAAACAGGTAATCCACATTATAATATCATACAGAATATTTTCACTGCCCTGAACAACCTCTGCGTTCTGCCTACTTATCCCTTCCTCCCCATAACCCCTGGCAACCCCTGATCTCGTTTTTTTTTTTTTTTTTTTGGAGACACAGTCTGGCCCTAGAGTGCCCTGGCATCAGCCTAGCTCACAGCAACCTCAAACTCCTGGGCTCAAGCAATCCTTCTGCCTCAGCCTCCCGAGTAGCTGGGACTACAGGCATGCGCCACCATGCCCTGCTAATTTTTTCTATATATTTTTTAGTTGTCCAGCTAATTTCTTTCTATTCTTAGTAGAGACGGGGTCTTGCTCTTGCTCAGGCTGGTCTCAAACTCCTGTGCTCAAACAATCCGCCCACCTCAGCCTCTCAGAGTGCTAGGATTACAGGCTTGAGCCACCACACCTGGCCTCCAGTGTTTGTTTTTGTCTGCTCTGTTGAAAATCAGCTGTGTGTAGCTATATGGTTTTATTTCTGGATTCTCTATTCTGTTCTATTGATTTATGTGTCTACTTTTATACTAGTCCCATGCTATTTTGGTTACTATGGCCTAGTAGTATTATTTGAAGTCAGGTAATGTGATGCTTCCAGATTTGTTCTTTTTGCTTGGGCATAAATTTTCAACTCATTTGAGTAAATACCAAGGAACACTATTGCTAGATTATATATGATAATACATTTAGTTTTGCAAGAAATTGTCAAATTGTCTTCAAAAGTGGCTATACCATGTTTTATTCCCACCAGCAATGAATGAGAGTTCTTTGCCCATTTTTTAACTGGGAAATTTCTTTTTTATTGTTGAGTTTAAGAGTTTTAAAAAACATTAATATATTCTGAGGGCTGGGCTCAGTGGCTTACTCCTGTAATCCTAGCACTTCAGGAGCCTGAGGTGGATGATTGCTTAAGGACAGGAGTTTGAGACCAGCCCGAGCAAGAGTGACACCCCCATCTATATTAAAAGTAGAACAATTAGCTGGGCTTGGTGGTGCACGCCTGTAGTCCCAACTACTTGGGAGGCTGAGGCAGGAGGATCACTTGAGCCCAGGAGTTTGAGGTTGCAGTGAGTTATGATGACATCACTGCACTCTAGCCTGGGCAACAGGGTGAGACTCTGTCTTAAAAAAAAGTATATCTATATATTTTCTGGACATGAGTTATTTATCATTCTGATGGATCTTGATGCCATTATCAGTGTTTCTCTTGGCCACATGGGAGAAGCATTCTGCTGTTCCAAATGCCACGCCACACTGGGGACTTAGTGACACTACTCTAGGCTCATCTACAAAGAAAGATACCTACAGCTCTTTCTACTCAATGGCTCTACTTCCATGGAAGATGGGAAAAACTGGCTCCTACATGAATGTGCTCTTTATATCTTTTCTTTTGGTCCTAAGTTTTGTGCCCTATGTCATTCATTTTTTGAGGTTTAATACTTAGTAACCAGTCTTTAAAACTCAAATTATTGTCTCTGATACCAGCTTTAAAACCTATCTTAAAATTCAAAAGCAAGAATTTGATTTCTTTGCTATCTGCCTCCCTGATACTTGTGTTTGAATTTGAATGGGGACGGGGGCCAAGATATAAGGATGTAGTACTGCAAAAATATTGTCTTGCTATGTAAAATGGTTGTCTAAAATCAAGCTGAGTCTAAACAGGTGCAGGTTGCACAGGTAGTGAAGCTCAGTGATAGAAAGTGATCAGGAGTCATTCTGAAGAGTGAGTAGCAACTTTGCTTTGTACTCCAGCTCCATAGTCATGGGTTCTGTATGTGTCCAGGCAGGCTAAGGTGTCATACACACAACTGGAAGTAGCTTAAGCAAAGCAGAGAATCCATTTCAAGGATACTGTGGTGTCTTATAAAACCCCAGCACCAGAAAGAAGGTAGGCCTCAGGAACAAATAGAATCAGGAACTCAAATGTAGTCATTACATTCTTCACCTTTTCTGGTTCACAAAATTACTGAAAACTCCTAGTTTTTGCATTTCCCAGGGACATTCAAGGATTACCTGACCTTTCTTTTAAAATTACATTTCCAAAATTTCTGGAAAAGGACAGTTGCCCAATTTAAAATAAATGAAATGTGGCCAGGGCTGCGGGGACAGGGGACGTCTCACTCTAATAACAGAAATTTCCATGGTTACTGGGCAAACGGTGTGGTGAGGATGGAGAAAATTTCCAAAAAAAGCAGTCTGCTGGGCAGACAAATCTGGCAGGTGCTCTCTTTGTTGTTCCTGACTGCATGTAGTTGGAAGTCCAAATTTCTTGGAGCAGCATACAAAGACCTTCAGAATCTCCCTTTAATCTATTTTTCCTACTTCTTCTTCTGTCAACCCTGTATCTTCCCCTGTACCCTGAATTTAGCAGCAGTAAGCTACTTTCTCTTCCTGGAACCCACTGTGTTCTTTTATGACTGTAAATCTCTGTACTTGCTTTTTTCTTTGTCTGGAATACCTTTTCCCCCCTAGTTTGCCACGTATAATAACTTCAACTCATCTTTTAGGTCCAGCGCCGTGTTACTTATGGAAACAGTATTTTTTTTTTTTGAGACAGAGTCTCACTCTGTTGCCCGGGCTAGAGTGAGTGCCAGTGGTGTCAGCCTCGCTCACAGCAACCTCAAACTCCTGGGCTTAAGTGATCCTACTGCCTCAGCCTCCCGAGTAGCTGGGACTACAGGCATGCACCACCATGCCCGGCTAATTTTTTCTCTATATATTTTTAGTTGGCCAGATAATATGTTTCTATTTTTTTAGTAGAGATGGGGTCTCGCTCTTGCTCAGGCTGGTCTCGAACTCCTGACCTTCAGCGATCCACCCGCCTCAGCCTCCCAGAGTGCTAGGATTACAGGTGTGAGCCACCACGCCTGGCCTGGAAACAGTCTTGATTTCCAAAGCAGACTTTGTTGCTCTCTGTGTGTTTCACTTTGCCCTATTTTAGAGCCCCTATCACATTGGACTGTAGCTGTTGTCTAATCTATCTCTTTTTTCCTAGCAATATGGATATTTTATTTTATTTATTTTATTTTATTTTATTTTTTTTGAGACAGAGTCTCGCTTTGCCCGGGCTAGAGTGAGTGCTGTGGCGTCAGCCTAGCTCACAGCAACCTCAAACTCCTGGGCTTAAGCGATTCTTCTGCCTCAGCCTCCTGAGCAGCTGGGACTACAGGCATGCGCCACCATGCCCCGCTAATTTTTTCTATATATATATTTTAGTTGGCCAGATAATTTCTTTCTATTTTTAGTAGAGACGGGGTCTCTCTCTTGCTCAGGCTGGTCTCGAACTCCTGACCTCGAGCGATCCACCCGCCTCGGCCTCCCAGAGTGCTAGGATTACAGGTGTGAGCCACCGTGCCCGGCCAATATGGATATTTTAAAGGCAAGACTGTGTCTTGGTCTTATTTGTCTCAGTGATGGCCTGACTTTGGCTGGTACGTAGCAGAGGTTCAGTAAAATTCTCACTAGTCCTGTTGTTATTTTTCTCTTTTTCTCGCAGACCTCACTTATTGCAGCAACCCAGCTCCCTGGACTATTTGCAAACTGAGAAAATAAAGCTTGATTCATTTTTATCTTGCTCTTTGCTGTCTTTCTTTTAAATCAAACTTTGACTATGGGTCAGATGTGGTGGTTCATGCCTGTAGTCCCAGCATTTTGGGAGGCTGAGGTGGGAGGATCACTTGAGGCCAGGAGTTCGAGACCAGCCTGGGCAATATAGTGAGAACTTGTTTCTACAAAAAAGTAAAATAAAATAAAAAAATAAAAAATCAGCTACACGTGGCAATGCGTGCCTACAGCTGCTCAGGAAGGATCATCACTTGAGCCCAGGAGTTTGAGGCTGCACTATGATAACACCACTGCACTCCAGCCTGGGTGACAGAGCAAAAGTGTCTCTAAAATAAATACATACATAAATAAATAAAATTAAATAAAAAGACTATGTAAATGTAATTTCATTTTGTTATCTGTCTCCTTCATTAAAATAAAATAAAAATACCCTTTATATACACATATGCCCCCCACATACCATTAAAACAGCAGAAGTAAACACTAACAAGAACCCAGATTAAAAATCCCCAAAATGTTGAATTTTGGGGCTTAGCGTGGAATAGGAATAATGGAGACATAATTCTGGTCCTCTCTTTGGCAGTTTTTAATTGCTGTTTCTCAATCCCAGTCACAAAGCAGGCAGCTGGCCTATCTCTCTGCTTTCCTCCCACCCCATTTCTTCTCTCCCTCCCTTGTCGCCACATAAAATCAGAAGGGTTGGAAGCCAGGCCTAACAGAAGAGGAACATTCTTTTCCTTCACTCCTGCTTCATACTCTTTCTCTCTTTTCTTCAAATTCTGTTTTTGGCCTGTCTTTTCCCACCCTCCCATCTCCATCTGGTGGACACACTTTCATGTTTGTCTTTTTCATATTTGATTTTACTGTCATATTGTACATTTTACATGATTTTTTGGGGGTAAATTCACGAACAGAGAAAGTATCCTTTTAAATATGTATATTTTTAAAAGTAAAATTTGGAAAGTTAAGTATTGTACATGGAAACTAATGATTCAAATTCTCCAGGTTTCTAAGCTATTCAGAGCAAGCCAGTCAGGTAATTTTTGCTGCATCTGGGCGAAAATGCATCTGAAATCCTATTAAGTGGATTTGCAAGATGAAATCTTACGTTTACCTCTTTCATGCTCATCTAGATCCAGAAAAAATAAATAAATAAAAATCTATTGATGCTTATTAAGCATTTCAAGGAGGGTGTGAATAAAGAGCAGAGGCTGGGAGCAGTGACGCCAGCAGTTTCCTGAAACTCAAAACCAATAACCAATGTCAACCAGTAACTCTTTCCTCCCCTCACTTACAGAATAATAGAGACAAAGAACAGGAGAGGATAAAAAACCCCAGTTATATTTTTAAAGAAAGCATACATCTTAAAATGAAAAACCCATTGGCAATGGCTTTGTAAAACACACCGGAAAAGAACAAACCCAGGCGCGTCGTGCAATACTGCAAACAGCTGACTTTGGGAAGACGTCACCCCCAAAAACAATTTCACTGGAGCGCACCCCACGCCTACCCTTGCTCCGGTCCCCTCCCCGTCCTTCTTCCGCATGCGCACACCGAGCGTACGCCGGCTCTGTGCGCTCGTCGCCTTCCCCGCCCCCGAATCTCCAACTCCGGTTGGTCTGTTTCACGGGACCGTCCCTCTAGCCCGACCAGTGTGGCAGCCGCCCCGGTGCTCCGCCCCAGCCGGCGGCAGCGTGTGGCTGCTCTGCTCGGAGCCGGGCTGCGAGCGGGGATGGCGGCGGTGGCGGCGACTGCAAGCCGGCTGCTCCGGCTCCGTGTGGCCGGGGCTGAGCGGCACTGGCGTCGGCTTCGTGGCGCGGGGCTGGCGCGGGGCTTCCTGCAGTCCGCCTCGGCTGGCCATGGTGCGGTCCAGAGGCGGCAGGTGGCTCACTTCACTTTCCAGCCCGACCCGGAGCCCCAGGAGTACGGTGAGCCCGGGGCTACCCTCCCCGGTCCCGCTGCATCCCAGCCCCGCAGGCCGGCCGGGGCGCACACGGAGTGCCGCTCCACGCATCCGGGCCGGGGCCGGCGGGCTGGTCCTGCATCCCGGCTTAATCCCTGCCTCAGGGGCTGACTGTGATTCCCTCCTGGCTCTAGTTTTTGTGACTGTTCGCCCTCGAGACGCAGCCCCTCCGCACCCTCGAGATGGGTGAGACAGCATACTGCTGTCTGGAAGGGCCCTAGGGGCAGGGTTGGTGGCCAGGGTACGCCTCCCTCCTCTGCCCTCCATCCCTGCTTTCTCAACCCAGGCCTTAGGTGGTGTTCCAGCTTGCCCAGGACTGGGTCACTAACTTTAGGCAGTGGCATTTGAAAGAAAAAAACCAAGGGTCTAAGTAACTGAATTGATTTTGCCAAGGTCGCAGAACAAGTTCTTCTTGGAGATGGGAAAGAATCCAGGCTTCTTATTTGAGTTTAGTGCTGAGCTTGAGCTGGGCAGTGCTGCCACTTAGCCAAGGAGAGGTAATCCATGAAGGTGATGGGAGGAGGCAGCCACGGGCAGGGCATGTAGCAAACTCGCATGATCTGACTGTTGCATGACTTACCATTTCTTCTGCAAGTTTTATGTGATCTCTTAAAGATCCAGTGTCTGTTATCAGAATATCGGGAAACAGTAAGAAAACATTTACCACTTGCTTGTCTAATAACTTCTCACGTGCTAGAGCAGATGTTTTTGGAAGTGTGTCTTGTGAATAATAAGAATGAACATTTATTGAGTGCTTACCACAGGCAGGCGCTGTCTGGATGTGTTTCATCATCTCTTTTGATGCTTAGGACAACCTTAAAAGTTAGGTAATGTTTTTATTCCCATTTTGTAGTTAGGTTAACTGAGTTCTTGAGATAGTTTGTCCAAAGTTACACAGCTAAGGTAGTTACCACTACCTTTGGAATTCCCGCTTTGGAATCCAATTGGTCAGATTCCAGAGCTTCCATTCTAAACAACCTATTAAAATGCATGTAGAAATAATTTACTAAGAGAGTGTCCCAGTTTTGTGAAACAGTAGATACCATAAAGATGTTTTGTCACCAACAAGATAAATCCTCAATTCTGTCTTCAAAGCAAAGAAACTTTGGACCAATACGTAAGCAATAGAGCACAGGCCTTCTTAATCCCCCCTTCCGTAATTGTAAACTTACTAAAATTTCAGTAAAATGATATCACATTTATATGTTCATTCTTATTATAAAAATAATGCAAACATATTACAGATAATTTGGATAATAGAGAAAAAGCAAAAAAACCATAATTTCAACACTTATGACAGTAAGCATCACTAACATTTTCGACTGTATCATTCAGGTATTTCCTTCCAGTTTAGTGTAGTCTTTTCCATAATTGCAGTTTTAATACAAATACAATTTGCATTATTTAATCAGAAGCATTTTGCTATGATGCTATGTTGTTTTTATAACCTTTTTAGAATTTAGAGGACATGTTCCATGGAGTAGAGATACAATTCAGTAGTTAAAATCTTGACTCTGGAAACAGATTGTCCTAGGTTTGCTCTTGTCCCTGCCACCTATGACTTTGGAGTTATCACTTATCCTCTATAACCTCGGTTTCTTTATAAGTAAGGTGTAAATACTTACTTGAGGTTGTTATGAGGGTTAAATAAAACAATCTTTATAGTGTACTTAACACAGTGTTTGACAACTAAGAAGCAAGATTCACTCAGAAAGAGGAAAATTTAAATATTACCATTTTGCTTTTGTTGTTACAGTTTTGCAATGTTATGAGTAATGCAGATATGAGCATTTCATGCATATGGCTTTTGTGTATCTGAGATTGTTTCCTTAGGTTAGAGTCCCAGGGGTGAGATTTCTGACTCAAAGTTATGAATGCTCTAATGGATTTTTAATGCATAGTTCAAATGACCAGATTGGGCCACCTTCATTAGGGTTTGAAAGAGAAGGTAATTGCAATGTAGATACTCCATAAGTATTGGAGCTCTGGAGTAACCAGGTGCATTGCCAGTGAGCAGTAATATCTTGAAAGGATTCTTTTTTTCTGAGCAGTAGGTCTCAACAGTGGGCTTAAAATATTTAGGAAACCCTGCTGTAAACAGAGGTACTATCATCCAGGCTTTGTTGTTCCACTTATAGACCACAGGCAGAGTAGATTTAGCATAATTCTTAAGGGCCCTAGGATTCTTGGAATGGTAAATGAGCATTGCTTTTAACTTCAAGTCACCAACAAGAGAGTCCGCCTGTCCTTTGAAGCTTTGAAACCAGGCGTTGACTTCTCTCCAGCTATGAAAGTCCTAGATGTTATCTTCTTCCAATAGAAGGCTGTTGCATCTCCATTGAAAAATCTATTGTTTAGTGGAGCCACCTTTATCAAAGATTTTAGCTAGATCTTCTGGATAACTTGCTGCAGCTTCTCCATTAACACTTGCTGCTTCACCTTGCACTTTTATGTTATGGAAACAGCTTCCAAACTCTGCCAGCTTCGAACTTTTCTTCAGCTTTCTCACCTCTTTCAATCTTCATAGAATTGAAGAGAATTAAGGCCTTACTTTGGATTAGGCTATAGCTTAAGGGAATGTTGTATCTGATTTGATCTTCTATCCACACCAAAAAGGCTATTTTGCTTTCTTATTTGTTCACTGGATTAACCCTTTTAATTTTCTTCAAGACTTTTCCTTTGCATTCCCAACTAGGCTGTTTGGCATAAGAAGCTTGGGTTTCAGCCTGTCTGGGCTTTCAACATGCCTTCCTCACTAAGCTTAATCATTTCTAGCTTTTAATTTAAGAGAGAGACGTGCGATTCTTCCTTTCACTTGAACACTTAGAGGCAGTTATAGGGTAATTAATTGGCCTAATTTCAATATTGTTGTGTCTCAGGGAATAGGGAAACTGGGGCAGAGGGAGAGACTTGGGGGAATGGCTGGTCAGTGGAGTAGTCAGAATACATACAACATTTACCAATTAAGTTTGCTGTCTTATATGGGTGTTGTTTGTGGTTACGGTAGTAACCTCAAAGATCACTGATCACAGATCACAATAACAGATATAATAATAATGAAAAAGTCTGAAATATTGGGAGAATTGCCAAAATGTGACAGAGAGACACAAAGTGAGCACATGTTGGAAAAATGGTGCTGATAGATTTGGTCAATGCAGGGGTGCCACAAACCTTCAATTTGTAAAAAATGCAATATTTGTGAAGCACACTAAAATGAAGTGCAATAAAACAGGATATTCTTGTATCTATTAAATGATGTAATCTTAGCCCTAAGAAAAATAAATTTTGCAGTAGTTATGGATATGTGGTGTGATTGTATATCCTTGTATATCCTTTGGCAAGGTGATATGGCAATATTTGCTTCAGTAAATTCCTACTATCCCCAACAGAAATAAAAGTAGAAACAGGTTATTCTAGGTACACAGGTCAGCAGGACATATCTGATTGGGGATTGCCAAGACCTGAAGCCTGGACATTCAGTGCTGTTGAAAGGCTCAGAGAGACTTCAGGAGCCCGAGAAGGCAGAACATCAGAAGGCCAGGGTGTCAGTGGGTAGTAGAAGGATTAAAGAAGTCATAGGTCAGAGTCTGCTGTGGAGCCAGGCCAGGCTAGGGAAGGGAATGGGTCTCCAGGAAAAGTGTAAGTGACCACTGTGTCATGCTCAGGGGGTTGAAGGCAACAGCAGTAGCTATTGTGACCCACACTGGGAATTAGACCTTAACTTTTGGGGCATCCTGTACTGCTGAAGCATGGAGCCTGGATGGCACAGTGGTCAGGGTAAGCAGCAGCTACCGAAAGGATTTGATGTCAGCATTCTGTAGGATAAGGTGTCCACCAGTGCATAGATCAGGCACTAAGGGAAGACTGGGCCTGGGGATCAGAGAGGATGTAGGCAGAGGCCTTTCTGTGCTCTGAATAGTGCTTTGGGAGAAGAATTGATCTAAAGCTCTGGGAGGACTCTGGACGCTGGGCAGCACCTGGGCTTAAATTCAAAGTTCTAAGGTCATGGTGTTTCTGAATTCCAGTGTTTGGAACTTTATCAAACGAAGCTTTACTATACTATTCAGAATAGTGCGAAGACCAAGATGAAGGATATAGACAAAGCCCAGAATCTAACAATAAATAGCTAATATTTATTCAGCACTCACTGTGTCAGGTACTGTTCTAAGTACATTACGTGTATTGCTCCATGTATTCCTACCAAAAAATCCATTTGGGGGAAAGGCATTGGCTTACAGAGAGTCGACTTCAGTAATGAGACAACAGGAAGGACTAAGTGAGATGTGTGCAGGCGTAGGAGTATGATGTTCTCCAAAATCCAGCAGTTCTGGGTACTGAAGTTTATCTTTGTTTTATAGTCATCCTCACTGTTTTATGGTGCATGACCATTTGCTGTTGATGGCATATTTAACACATGCCACTGGTCACCGTGTCTTCTTTGTGGCTTAGGTTCCTAAATCCTGTTGTGAGAGTGTCTTTCCAGACTACTCTCACTGTGGCTGGTCTCCTTTGTTGACTTTCCATAGCTTTTATTGTCTATGCACATTTAGCCATTTGGTTATATTCTTTTTTCCTTTTTTATACTTGTTTTTTAATTGTTTAATATGTATAATTATTGTCCCATCAACAAGCTTCTTCAGGTCTGTATTGCTTTTGTATCTTCTACGGAGCCAGCATCATTGTAAATAATTCAGTAAATTCACATAATATATTTTATATTTTGTACCTTGATTTTAGTCAAGTTGTAATAAACTATTAGGAAACAGGTTGTTTTTACATATCTTGCAATGTATGAAATATTTTTTGATTTTCACAGGGCAAACTCAGAAAATGAATCTTTTCCAGTCAGTAACAAGTGCGTTGGATAACTCATTGGCTAAAGATCCTACTGCAGGTAAACTTCATTTGTGCTTGACTTGTGATAGCTGTGTTAATTCCAGAATTGAAGGTTTGAAATATTTATGTGGAACTCAATGGTTAACATTATATCTGCCTGGAATTTTTAAAAGACCTGATTAATAATTAAGGCTAAATAATCAAATTGTAATATTAACAAATTTTTAATCCACTTATTACTAATTAGCTCTCATGTATATCTAATATCATTAAGGTAACTTTCTCCCATTGTATGTATGATCCTGATATATTAATGCCTTCTGGATTAATACCTACTGTATATTCCTGTTTCTTTAGCATATAGAAAAAACAAAATACCACTTTGTTTAGCTAGCTGTTTGTCAAATGAGACTTGACTTCATACTTTCCCTTGGCATACATTGTCATTCAACTTGTAAGATTTTTTGGAAATAATTTTAATGTAATATTTATAATTTTATAAATAAAAATATTTATCTTATTAAATTATTGATATAAAAACAGTTGTACTTCCACTGTATGTTTTCTAAGTTCTATTGCGTTTACTTCATATACACATGCACATATACTTGTGTAGGGGAGCCAGAGATCACCTCCAGCCCCCCTTTTAGTTCTTAGTGGGCTCTTTAGCTGGGTCTAGAAACCAGATTGACACCAGGCAGATGAACCAGAGAAAAGCATATACATTTATTAGTTTTGCACATACATGGGGATCTTCACAAGAGAGTAGAGTCCAAAGAAGTGGGCGAAGCAAGATGCTTTTACACTTTTTAGCCAAAGCGTAAATTTAAGAAGAAATGATGGGACAAAGAAAATCTGGCTAGGGGCAGTACATTTTCTAGGAGAATCACTAGGATAAATATGGGAGGTGTAAAACAGGTGGAAGATAAGGGTTACTTTGTTAAGTATGTTTATTCAGGTCCATTGCAACCTCCAATTTTAAGTCACTGGTGATACTTTTTCTGGTATGGAGAGGGTATCCCTCCCAGAGGATTCTATAGCTTGCTGCATGCATGAAGTGATAGGTCAGCTCACCCTTTCTGAACCTACAATTTCTCCAATGTTTTTAACTTGAAATAATCCATATAGCAATCTGGCTTATTTAGGGATAGCACATCCTTCACTCTTCCTTTTCCCTGGTCTGAAACTCACCAGAAGTTTCAAGCATTAAAAGCTGATTTGGTGGCTGTGGAGAGAAAAGTTGAGTTAGTAGCTGTGCAACAAGGGATCTGCAAAGGAAGAGAAGAACGTAAATTAGGATACGAATGAATAAACAGAAGAGAACAAATCTAAGCACTGTTCCTCACACTTTATTAAACCTGTCTCCCATTCCTGGGAATAGGTCCATCCAATAAAATGTTTTAGCTTCATTTATTTGATGAAGAATGTTTATCTTGTCTTTTAAAAGGTGTCAATTAGACTCTGTCCAGAATGATTCATATAGAAGCAGCGTTTTTCTCCAGTGATTGCACAGGCTCCTCCCTCTTGGGCTGTCGGTGTCTCTAGGACACAGCAATTCTGAAGGACAACAGAGACTAAACTATCAACTTCTGATTGGAGTGTTTTTAATGTTTGCATAGTAATGTTGAACTTTTTAAAAATTTTTCTATTTTTAGTAGAGGTGGGGTCTCGCTCTTGCTTAGGCTGGTCTTGAACTCCTGAACTTAAGCGATCCGCCTGCCTCGGCCTCCCAGAGTGCTAGGATTACAGGTGTGAGCCACCACACCCAGCTGATGATAAGAACTTTTGTTCTAT
This sequence comes from Varecia variegata, assembly GCA_028533085.1. Lineage (NCBI taxonomy): Eukaryota > Metazoa > Chordata > Mammalia > Primates > Lemuridae > Varecia > Varecia variegata. The sequence goes on along the minus strand of CM052441.1, from coordinate 63,572,826 downwards.
TATTTAGAAAAGATTTAGAACTGCCTTTTCAATCTCGTAAACTCCAATGCCTGGGGAAAAAAATCTCTCAACGTTGAATAAACTTAGAATTGTGATATACAAGTAGATTTTCAATGTTCCATTTAGTACATTTGTGTGGTACTAAGAATTGTGATATACAAGTGGGTTTTCAGTATTATGTCTAGTACATTTATGTGGTACTACCTTATGAACAAAGGAGCCCAAGTGTGTGATTTGGCTAACACTTAACGTAGAGTACCTGGTGACAGTGGTGCTAAGTACTGAGTCTACGTTGCCTGGTCATCTAGGTGGAAATCCTTTATACATCTTATTACCACCTAAGATAAACAGACCAGTGTTCACAGATAAGGTCAGAGTAGAATTTGTGACCCTCCCCCTCCTGCCCAGGCTTTGTTGAGATTTGTCTTCTGTCATGTTGACCTCTGCACATCTCCATCCTCCATGTGTCGCTGCTGGTTCATAGGAACAGAACAGGTTGCAAAATATCTGATATAGGAGGCCTTTAATTTTATTTTGGCAGTCATAGGGCTTAATTTTGTTACCTGGCCAAGTTAGTCCAGAGTTTTTGTCTTTTGTATGTGATCTTTGATGTCCCCTAGCCTAATGAGGGGAACAGGTAAGCTTCCCTAGGTTACACAGGGCTGACTTGGGAGGCCTTTGTAACTTCTGGTGATGTGGCAAGTGTTTATGTCATAAGTGTCAGTGTCAAGACTGTTTATGACCTTTCTGAGAGGTGTAAGGGTACCATGGTTGGAATCAAACCACAGGGTTTGATTGCAATATCTCATTGGTTTGTTACCTAAGAGAAGTCCAGCATCATCCTTGCTTTTCTAATGACTTCACCAGAGCAAAGGACAGTCATTCAGTTCTCATAGAGATTTCTCTGTGTCCAATTGACTCACCAAAAGGAGAAATAGCGTGACATTGTTTTCTCTTGGCATATATCCATGCTCCAGACTTTATCCAGCAAACACTCACATTGCAGGGGTGGGAACCTGTGGCCTCAAGGCCACATGTGGCCCTCCAGATCCCCAAGTGTGACCCCTCGACCAAATCCAAACTTCACAGAACAAATCTCTTTATTAGAAGGATTTGTTCTGTAAAATTTGGATTCAGTCAAAAGGCCACACTCAAGGATCCAGAAGGCCACATGTGGCCCCAAGGCTGCAGGTTCCCCGGATGTTGACATAATCAACAATCAGATTGATTAGTTATATTAGCCAGGGTTTGGAAGACTGGTACAAAGGGGTGCTGGGTCTGTGCCTGACCTGTTGGAAAAACAGTAAGGGTTAATAAGAGCAAGGCACAGTTTGAAAAAAGGTCTATAATGGAGGATCAGGGGGAGAATAGGATGGATGAAGATAGTTTCTAGTCAACTTTTTAATAGTCTATCAACAGACTGGGGAAAGGGCTTTTGTCACTGAAAAAAAGGAGGCTGTGTTTTTTGTTTGTTTGCTTTTTGTTTTTTTCTAAGGAAGAGTAGTAAGGAGATCTAAAAGGGGGAGAAAATAGGTGGAAATAGAATTTCCTGATCCATGTTCTTGGGAAAAACTGTCTACTTGGAAGAAATACTGTCTACTTGTGGGATCTGGGAATTGGTCCTGGAAATGCTTACTCTAAGGTTGCCTCGAGGGGTAATTGTCTAATTGTCTTGGGAGCGCTGATCAGGGTCTAGCTGGAGTGTGACTTGTGTGGACCCAGGAGGATCTTTCCTTTATTTTGATGGCAGTGTAGGTTGTCAGCACTACTTCATATGAGCCTTCCCAGCGAGGTGACAGTGTGTGCATTCTTCTAAAAACTGTGATGTACACGTTATTTCCTGGTCAAAAGCATAGGCAAGGCTTGTCAGTTGTTGGCGGAAGCTATGCCTCTTTACCAGTTGATGATATGCTTCAAGTATGTTAGTGCCTGAATGTAGCGTAGCATCAAATTGTTCATGTAAATCCCCGTAGTGTTCATTTAACCAGGAATGGAAGGTTTAGTGGTGCCCCCAGGCATAGGGTGTCCAAATGCTGTTTCAAAAGGATGAATCCATGTCTTCTATTCAGAGTATTCTGAATTTGTATAAGGGCCAGACATAATACTTTTGGCCATTTAAGTCCAGTTTCTTGACAGACTTTTCCCAAAGTCTGTTTAATGTCCAGACTTTTACGTTCTGCTTGTCCTGAGGATTGCGGACGGTGCGAGGTATGAAATTTTGAGCACCCCAAAGTTTTTGCAGGCAAGTGGTTTATCTCTGCTGTAAAATGAGTTCCTTGGTCTGACTCAATCCATAAAGGAATACCAAAGCAAGGAATGATCTCAGTTATCAATTTAGTGATAAAGGAGGTCTTGGTTAATAGGGCCTGCTCATAGGTGATCTGTCTCCATGTGGAGAGGTGCTGTGTCTTAGGAACTTGTAAGAGGGCGGATACAGCGCGGGAAGGGAACGTAGAGGTGAATGGGAGAGCCTAGCTCAGGAGTGTTGCTTTATCAATTAGGGCAGCAGCTGCTGCTGTTGTGCACAGGCATGGGGCTTGCCTGCTGCCACAGAAGCCAACTGGCCATGACACATATGCTACAGGGTGTATCTGAGAGGCAAAGGGTTGCTCTAGAATACTTGCATTATTTTCATGACAATATAGGTGAAAAGGTTTATTAAAATTGAGTGAGCCAAGAGCAAGGGGTGTGGACAATGCTAATTTTAAGGCTTTAAGGGAACTTAATGCCTCTGAGGGCCCCTGGGAGTGGTAGTGGGAGGAGGGCATGTAGTGGTTTGACAATAGCAGCAAAATGAGGACTCCAGCTACAAGAGGGATGGACAAACTGACTCAAGGCATTTTGGAGGGAGCTTTTGAGTGCCCTGAGAGGTATTTTGTGCCTTAAGTAATAGTTGTTTGTACTAACTGAAGTTCAGATCTGGAGGCTTTATTTAGCTAATGCCTTTAGGAGAATGAGAGATTCTGTAAGGACACCTTGTTTAGTTTGGTCACAAAGCGGAAGGTCATCAGCATATTGCACGAGGGTGGAGCCTTGGGTGAAGGCTGTAGAATCCACGTGGGCTTTAAGGATTTGAGAGAATATTGAGGGGGACTCACAGTTATCCCTGAGGTATGGAGTCCGCGTTAATGTCTCCCTCTAAATGTAAATGCAAAGAGAAACTGTGAGTCAGGATGCAAAGGAATTGAAAAGAAAGCTGAGCAGAGGCCAATTAGTGTCAGCTGGGCTGTGTCAGCAGGAACTGAGGTAAGGATAGTGGCCACATTGGGGACGACAAGGTGGTGGAGAGTTACTAAGGAGTTTATGGCTCTTTCAGCCTGTACAAAATTAATAGATTTGATTTCTGTCTGAGTCAAATTTCTCTTCCTTTTTTCTGGTAAGATTAGGGCTTAAAATAAGTACACTCTGCTGCAAAAAGGGGTCTATAATAGGTTTGATTTCTCATTCTGCATCTCATGAGAGGGGTACTGAGCTACTAATGGCAAGGGTTTGTTCCTTTCCCATGTAGTCTGTACAGGTTCTGCACTCAGTAGCAGTCCAATCTCATTTGCCTGTGAAGCCTGGAGATGAGTTGGGATATCTTTTAAAATTGCATCTTTTTAAGAGGAATTTGAACCAAGATGGGTTTCCATGAAAGAGAGAATAGGATATTTAGAGTTTGGTCTGAAGGCAGAGAAATAAAAGTGCCTTTCTTATTGCATTGTATGGTGGGATTAAACTTACATAATAAATCTCTACCTAAAAGGTCTGCTGTGAGGAGTCAAGAACTAAAAAGGCATCGTGGGTGTTAAGAGGGCCTAATGATATTGGGGGAGCCTGAGATACAGGCAGTGAAATAGGTTGCCCAGAGTATCCAACATCTTAAATAGAATCAGAGGTAACAGGTAAAGATAACTCCTGAGCGAATAGTAGAAAGAGTTGCACCAGTGTTAATTAAAAAATCTGATTCCCAATCCTCTACTTTAAGCTTTATGGTGGGCTCTGGGGTTTGTGTCAGTCAATGGGGTATTGTCCCACAGGAGGGGAAAAAGAAGCCTTCTGAGGGTGCTGGGTTTTAGGGAGAGTTTCTTCCTTTTTTTTTTTTTTTTTTAAAGTATAAGACAGCAGTTTTTCCAATGCCCTGGCATTTTGCAATATCTGCAAATTTTAAAGGCAAACTAGAAAAGCCTTGTGGCTAACCAAAGCCAAGAGAGGACTTTGAGTCGTTCTCAGAAGGCTGCCTTTGTTTCTGTAATGATTAAAGCTTCAAGGCAAGGACTGTTGATTTCATTTCCATTTTCCTCTTATTTTCTTGTAAGCCATTTTCAAAGAATTGTGTAGCCGCTTCTATTATAACACTTAGAGATTGATCAGCCCAACCAATTACACTATTTTGGATTTTCCTTTTTATGTCAGGAAGAAGATTTCCATCTAGAGCAGAGATCAGAAGATTTCTATGCTCTGGAGTTTCAGGATATAATGCAATAAGCCTTTGAAAAACTTGTATCAATTTCTGGGCAAATGCCTTGGGGTGCTCTTCCCCTTTCTGGATACACAATGCAACGTTAGACCAGTTCACCTTAGGAGGGAAAGCTCGATATTGCTCCTATTAGGCCCTGAATGGTAGCGTCCGTCTGAGCTATCTCCTCATCATTTGCAGGAGGGCCAGAGAGGGGCTCTGGCCATCTCTTCCCTCTGTGGCAGGGGTTTTCCCCCAGAGGCCATCTGGCCTGTCTAATAACTGCAGTTTAATCATGAAAGGGAAATATACCCCTTAGTACAGGTCAAGGTCCCTATGTGTGAGGTTATGGATGGCCGCTAACCTCTCCAAATCTTCTCTAAACCTGGCAGGATCTTCTGAAAGTGGGAGCAAAAGGGCTTTATGATTTAAAAGCTCTGCTGCCGTCCAGGGCACATGGATTCCTTGAGTAGGGAGTCCAAGAAACATTTGCAGAGGGCATTGCACAGGGAGGTCTGGAGTTGACACGGTCTGATTACAAAGCCTGGGAAGTAGGAGAGGTAGTAAGGCACTCTAAAGCAAGCCTTGCTGTGGTTCCTGGAGACTGTGTCAGATCTATTGTGCTTTCTGGCTGTCAACTTTTCCACAAATGACCTGTATGCCTGGGGCTTTAAGATCAGGCTAGAGGGCTTTTTGTAAATCATCCAGAGAAAGGGGAGTTAAAGCAGGCAGCTGGATATCTAAGGGATTTTCTGAAAAGGGTGGAGGAGTCAAGGGATTTTCTTGAGGGGACAGAGGAGGAGGAAGAAGCTGAGGGGATGGGGCTGGATTTTGAGGATGGGATGTTTAAACCAGGGGCCCAGAGAGCCAATAGAGCTTCTGGTGGGGCAGGGACAGGGTGTTGGGGACAGAGTGGAGTATAAGTGAGTGGAGTGGAGGATTTATAGTGGGAGCAGATTTTAACTTTTGCTCTAGATCTGCTTTTTGTTCTTTAATTTTATTAAGAGAATTTTTAAGGCTGGCTGTAATACTTTTCTTAGTTCTTCATTCTATCTAATCTTCCCATAAATATCAATAGGCCAATTGTTTAGAATGAGAGCTCTCTAAAAGTTTTTTCAAATACAGAAGTCTTTTAATTGAAAAGATCCATCTTCTGGCCATTGACAATTAGGATCTTCATTGCTGTATACATTTCAATAGCGATCAAATGCAATACACCTTTTTATGGAACAACCAGGAGATAACTTTCCAGGCTTGAATAAATCTTTACCAGGGACACAAGGTGTGTTCCTGGAATGAGTGCAGAAAATGGAGCCCTCTTGATCCAAAAATTCACTCTCAGAAACAGACTAAGATAGCAGAGATTTTTGTTGCCACAGACAGTTAATATAGTGTTTGTATAAACATTGTCTCCAGTCTCTTGCAGAATGTGAGACACCTTCAATCACAGACCTGCTCACCTGAGACATCAGGCAGACAATCCTGGGGTGGGAGTTTCCCAGCACAAATCCAGGCAAGAAGATTAAGACAAGAAAAGCCCTTTATGGATTGGCCTCTTATGACAAAACTCTCTGAGAGCGTGACACATACGGACAAAGAGGGTGCTGCTTAATATCTTACATGTCTCGGGTCCTCAGTCATTTCAGACTAGCCGCCTGACACAAAGCTGACACTTTGTGCCGTTTGGAGGGCAGAGACCAGGAAGGGTGTCCGCTTTGGTCACAAATCCAAGCTCTCAGGACATAAAGCAAGACGAGAGGGGGACCGCCTCTATTTTGTTTCAGGGCTCCACAGTTTGTCTAGACAGACACTGGAACTGATGAGAACCATAAACTCGCCAGTCTGTGGAGGCGGTTAGAACAGCAGGCTTACATGGACTTATGCCTTGTTCTTTACCCTGTGGTTCCTGTCCTCATGACAAATGACACAAAAAGACAAAGGAAGACAAAGACTATCTTTGAGATCAAAAGGATCAAATAGAAATCTAATGTACTCACAAAACACCAAAAGTTGCTTTTTACCCAAGGAAGTGGTTCACAAATGTTTTCTCTTATACCCAATTTAGTGAGGAAAGAGTCTTACTGCTGTCGCCCCCACAGCAGAGATCCAGGAATCTGATGGTGAGAATCTTACCTCTGCAGCCTTTGGTCAGAGGTCCAGGATCTCAGCTGCAGCAGTTGCGAGCAAGCAGCGTTCCAGCCGGTGAAGATGGCCCCACGCTGGCTGCTAGTTTCCGTAGGGGAGCCAGAGGTCACCTCCAACACCCATTTTAGCTCTTAGTGGGCCCTTCAGCTGGATCTGGAAACCAGATGGACACCAGGCAGATTAACTAGAGAAAGGCATACATGTTTATTAGTTTTACATGTACGTGGGGATCTTTGCAAAGAAGTGGCCAAAGCAAGATGCTTTTATATTTTTTAGACAAAGAGCATAAATTTAAGAAGAAATGACAGGACAAAGAAAATCTGGCTAGGGGCAATGAATTTTCTAGGAGAGTCATGGGAGTCACTAGGAGATATATGGGGGTAGGTGTGAAACAGGGGAAAGATAAGGGTTACTTCCTTAACTATGTTTATTCAGGTCTGTTGCAGCCTCCAATTCCGGAGTCTCTGGTGAAAAGGGTTACTCTCTCTCCCTGGTGTGAAGAGAGTACTCCTCCCAGAGGAATATTTATTGCTTGCTGCATGCTTACATTTCTGAACCTACAATTTCTCCAATATTTTTAACTTGAAATAATGAATATAACAATCTGGCTTATTTGAGGATGATGTGTCCTTCACTCCTTCACATATATATTTACATATATTATTCACATATATATTTACATATATATTTACTATACCTTGGGCTTCTACTTGAGAACTTGTAGTTTTAAGGTTAAGTGAGAAACACATTATTTTTTAGGGGGAAGTGAGAGCTGGACTAGAGGATGCTTAGATGTTGAGTTGTTTTGAATGCTGAGAATGATTGAACTAGATGAGTGAATTCATAGAGAAGGGTGAGTTATTTTCTTGAGGTCCACCAAGCTGATTGGGTACATTCATGGTGCTGGGGTTCAGCTCCATGAACACCCCTGTTTTATTTTCCTTGCCTTGCTATGAAGCTCCTCTCAGTCTCCACGTATACCATTCTTTGCCTTGCTCAGTATGTCCACCATACTTGCCTCCTTTTTGTTTCACACAGTCTAAATCCCTTCCTTATTTGTGGCCATTCCCTTAGCTTGGGATGCTTTTCCTTCAGCTTTTCAGAGGGCTGACCCTCATCGTGTGCTGTGTCTAAGGAGAAACCAGCGGCCTGAGAGCCTGGCGTGTGAGTCACAGTTCTGCCTCTAGTTTTCTGACTGGGCCAGGCACTTTCCTACTTCTCTGGAATGAGCGCTCTGGCCTCATTTTCTTCATTAGTGAAACAAGATGAGATTCTATATCAGTGGTTCGTTCTCAACTGGGGTTTATATTAAACAGCCCCCCCACCAACTTGCCTTACATTTAACAGTGTAAGTGGATACACTTTTGTCACAACTCTGTGTGTGTGTGTGTGTGTGTGTGAGAGAGAGAGAGAGAGAGAGAGAGAGAAACTGTCATCCAGTGGGTGGAGACCAGGGATGCTGCTATATATTGACAATGCACAGGACAGACCCTCACAAAAGATTTACCTGGTCTAGAATGTCAGTAATGTAGGAGTTGAAAAACCTTGATCTAGATCTATGGCCCATTTCTGTTTTATGATTTAAAATGTAAACATTTAAATTGCTTATTCTCATTGTATTCTTTAGGCATTATTAAATAAAATATGTTCCTTAAATATTGTTTTTCAGTAATATTTGGTGAAGATGTTGCCTTTGGTGGAGTCTTTAGATGCACTGTTGGTTTGCGAGACAAATATGGTAAGTTAATACCTGTATGGACAACATTCCTATAGAACTTTTACTTAAAGATCTTGAAAATACAAAATATGCCTGTTACATTGTTTGCCATATCCTCATTGTATGGACGGGTTCCTTTTCACTTCCACAGCTTTATACCTGCAGAATCCTTTGGCTTAAATTTCTTCAAATGTGGTGTAACTCTAGCATTCCTCTGATCTAGTTCATATTACACATATTATAGATTCCAGAATAATCTTCATTAAACGTATTTGTTTATCGTGTCATTCCTCTGTCCAAGAACCTTTGGTGTCTTATTGCTGCCTGCCTTAGCCAGTTTCAATTCCATTGCCTCCAGTTCAAATTCTGCTTGTTGGTCTCTGTTAATGGCTTTTCATCTTGGAGGTGGCGGGGGAGAGAGAGAGAGAGAGATAGATAGATATTTATTTTTTAAGGAATTGGCTGATGAAATTATGGGGGCTGGCAAGTCCCTAGGGTAAACTGGCTGGCTGGCTGGCTGGAAACTCAGGCAGGTTTCCATGTTTCAGTCTTGAGACTGAATTCCTTTTTGCTTGGGAAAGCTCAATCTTTTCTCTTAAGGCCTTAAATTGATTGGATGAGGCCCACTCACATTGTGAAAGGTAATCTGCTTTACTCAAAATCTGATTTAAATGTTAATCGCATCTAAAAAATGCCTTCACAGCAACATCTAGACTTGTGTTTGACTATAGCCTGGCCAAGCAGACATGTAATGAACCGTCATGTTACCCTTCCTATCTGTTTTATCCCAGCTGATCTGTCTTTTGCCTGGCCTGCCTAGCATTTCTGCCTGTTGCTTTTACTAATTTTATTTGACTCAGTTAGACTCGGAACCATCAGAATGTGTTTTGGCTCATCTTTGAATTCCCACTCCTCTGACTTACTGTGTAAGGAATGTGTTTTGACCCCTTGCTGATAGGGATAGCTTTGATGTGCTTTTGACTTTTATTTCTTCTCTCAGTCTTATTAGATTATTAATTTAGAAGTCGGCAGAGCAAGTTATGTCAGGGTTAGGAGGAGTTGGCATCTCCCTTTCTTTTTACCTTTGCCATTGCCCTATAATGTCTATATGTTTGTACAGGGTGAGGAGGGTCTTTAAGATTTTTTTTTTTAAATTATATTTTTTCCTGTTCTACCATCTCTGAGGTTATTAATATATTATACTTGAATCCAAGAAACCATAGCATGTTCCTTCTCACTTATTAGGAACTCTGGCTCATTTTTTCTCTTCCATTTATAGCAGGTTGAGTTTCTCAGTCTAGTCCCTGTGCTTTCTCCTAGCTGTCTATTTCTAATATGTGCTGAGAGTTTGAGATAATTGGGTAAAATATTATCTTTATTCCCTTTGAGATGCCTACAAGCTTTGGGATCTTTAAAAAAAAGTTAAAAATCTTTATACGTTTGATTTTAAAAGTAATGCATATACATCACAGAAAATTTGGAAAGGACAGAAAAGCGTAAAGAAAATAAAACTTGCTCATATTTCTAGAGATCGCCACTGTACAAAACTTGGTATATATACTTATAGAGTGTATTTGAATATGTTTGTATATATTAACTAACATTTCAAACATAGAATTATACTTTGTAACTTAGTCTTTTCTATATGTGGTGCAGCTATGCCACTGAGCAGTTTGTAGCCTTCACTGATCTGTCTTGCCTGGCTCAGCGTGGCAGCATGCTGTGTGCTCATTTAAATTGGTGGGTCCTCTTTGGCTATCTGCCCAGGTTCTCTTCCATGGCATTACTGTGCCCATTCTGTCTGGGGCATTTTATTCATGCCACCTGCTGTTCACACACTAGTGACTTCTGAATTTCTATCTCTAGTTCTGACCTCTGTCCTGAGTTCCAGGTTGGGACATTCAGTATTCTACTGCACATCTTCACCTCAATGTTCCACAGTCACTTCAAACTCAGAATTTCCAAAGCTAAATTCATTATAGCTACCCAGCAAATCCATGATTCCTGCTGCATTTCTTATTTTGTGACTGTATCACCATCTATTCTGTTACCTAAGCCAGAAACCTGGGGAGATCCTAGTGTATTCCACTTTCATCTTTTCTCATGTTCTGCCAAGTCCTGCAATTTTATCTTCATAGTTTATTTATAATCTGGCCCTTCCTTTCCATTCTTACTGCCCTGGTACTTCAGATATTTAATTTTCTCTGCCGGGAGAGTTTCATTTCTTTTCTTAGTAATCACCCTTCCTTTAGTTTCATCTTCCTTCCAATGTATTCTGTATCTTGTTGCCAGTGGGATCATTCTAAAATGCACATTTCTTAGCAGAATATACAGAAGATTTTGAGGTCTACTTAAGTAGCTACCTGACCTCATCCACTTTATTTTTTAGCTAATGTTGAATTACTGAGTGTTTCCCCTAAGCGCTCTGCTGTTTCCCACCTCTATTCCTTTGCACATGGCATCTAGATCTCTCTTCTTCATCTGACTACCAGGCAGAAAGAAAAATTTATTTTAATATATATTTCTCTTCACTATTTCCTTTATTCTTCAATTCTGAAAACAGGTAACTCACTCTCATTGAAGAGTAGTGGTGATTTAACTGTTCACCTTGATCAACATCAACCTGGAATTATTAAAAGTTTGAATTCATAGTCCTAAAGCTGTGAAGCTCCTCTGTACAGCTCTTCCTTACTGTCCAAGCAGACTCAGGCACTACTTTATCACTGATCGGATTACATCTTTCAAATTTTGCAAGTTATCTTGTAATTGTCTCCCCACTGTATCTCCACACCAGACAGCTTCTCAGAGGCAACAGATCTTTAAGCTATCTGTGCATCTCTAGCACCTAATATTGTGTCAGGCAGTATTTATTAATATCAAGTGAATGTTGTTGAGTGAATTTACCCTTTGCTCTCTTACTAAGACAGTGGTCTACTGTCTCAGAAAGCAGATTTCCTTATCTGCCTTTAACTATTTGGGTTGGTCTGATTTTTTTTTTCTTTCTTAACAAATAGGTTGAAACAGGGAGAAACTAACTCTTACTTGCAAAAGTCCAGGACTCTTAGAGGGCACCTGCAGATTTCTTTCTACATGGCAGGGGTCTGAGCTAATCAATGGCTAATTAACTCTTTTGGCTTTATTGTCAGCAGCTGCTGTGAATTTTTACGACAGCTTTAGGACTATGAATTCAAACTTTTAATAATTCCAGGTTGATGTTGATCAAGGTGAACAGTTAAATCACCACTACTCTTCAATGAAAGTGAGTTACCTCTTTTCAGAATTGAAGAATAAAGGAAATAGTGAAGAGAAATATATATTAAAATAAATTTTTCTTGCATAGTTAAAAAATCACATACTTAAAAAAATTCTCTGCCGTTTTGAGCATAGGTGAGGAATTTTTACTATACAGAAACATGTCTGCTTAGCATTATTTTTTTTAAGTTAAGAGAAATTGTATTTAAAATAACTAAAAGATTATATTGCTGTAGCTCAATACAACAGCAAAGTCATTACATTGCATTAAATGACTTAGCAAAGAAAACTTCTTGTGAGGAATCAGCTTTCTGGGGAGAACTGAGCATTGAGTTGGAAGAGGGCACCGTCAGTAGGTGGCAGCCTACACTTTGAAATGAGACCATCCCTGTTTGCACTGTGTCAGTGTTCTGGAACTGCTGCGAAGCACTTTATACTCCATCAGAAGACAGAATTTGAAGGGTTACTAATATAATATTGTAAAGCTGAATACTGCTTAATATAAAAAAGAAAGAATTGCATAATTAGAGGCAATGCTATAAAAAAAAAGGGAAGGAGACATAGAGCTATTTTTTATTCCTGATGATCCAGATGAGTGTGGATTTAGCAGCACTGAACTGATTCTCTCCTCCTTCCCTGTCTTTTCACAGGACAAAATAATATGAGCTTCGAAAATGAAAAGAAATAGAATGGTATATCCCCATCAGCACATTTGTACCAAATGGCAGCTTTAACCTCTTTAGGCAACGAGATCAGGAGCAACAATTGGAACTAGGGGAATTCTAGGGAAGGGAGGATAGGAGAGGGCAATTAAAGGTGGTCGATTGTTGGGTATGTGTGATTTGATGCTGAATGCCACACATGCTTCCATTTATGTAAGTGATGAGACAGATTCCACGCCATATGCAAAATCTGTCCTCATTATTGTCATTCGCTCTGAGAGAGACAGTGTGTGTGTTTCATTCAAATAAGACTTTGGTGTGTCAGGTTCAAGGTGTTTTTATTTAATGCTATTCTGTACTGATATAGACATTGTTTGGTTGTGGTTCTTAGACTATATTTGGCCCACTTATTGGATGAAAATTAGGTGAGAAAAGCCACAGCAGAGGACTTGCTGAATTAGTCAACAGGCCTAACCATCTGTCTTTTCATGGGACTTGATGTTTTTCCATTACTGTATTCATTCCTTTGCACCACAAGTGTGGCCTGTCATAACCGCTTGGGAAAACTAATATAACCACTTACTTGTTTTCTTATGTAAACATCACAGAAATTGTATAACCAGATACTTTAATACACTAAAGTCAGGAAGGAAAACTAGGACAGGCATTGGAGAAGGCAAGTTTCCTCTATAATATACCAATATTGAGAGTTAACTTTGGGTCTCAGTGTCCTCATTAGTGAATGGAAGGGAAAGGACCAGATGATCCTCATGGATCTTTCCAGAACACACACTCAGGTTATCCTTGTGCTTTTATTTCTTTTTAAAAAGGAGGAACACAATTTTTTATGCTTTGATTTCCTTTTACGTTTAGAAGTTTTTTGAATATGACAATTGTTATATCCTCTTGGAACCATGGCACTTAATTTGACTTTTTCTTAAGAAGTCACCTTTCCAGCATAATGAATTTTATTTATTTATTTGCTTATTTTTTAGGCAAGCACGAAAATGAGGTTTATTGAGGAGAGAAAGATAGGATTATAGGGCAAGAGCAAGACATGCATAATGAATTTTAAAGTTGAAGGCTGTAAGCAAAATCTTTTGAGTGGTCTCTTATACTTTTTCATGGATTATGAAAATTAACATCTTCAACAGAAAAAGTGACCTTCCATTATTGTTCCTGTTGCAAAGAAAGGGCTACTTGGGTGATAATCATACTCTTGGATTTAGTGTCAGGGTTCCATTGAAGAGTGGCAGTCTGTGAGATGGGAGTTTGGCCTCTGGGCAGTTGAAGCTGATTTTACTGAAGATAAAACTTGATAAAATTTAAAAAAAATTCCTTAGGAAAATGGAGTATGAACATGATTTATTTCCCCTCTTGAAGTGTATATATTTATGACTTCAAAAAGCAGATTGAGTACCAGATATAGATTGTAAGATGTCTAACTTTTGGAAGAATTTGGAGTGAAAACAGGTCTTAATAGGTTGGTGTAAATCTTTTTTTCTAGCATACTTATTAAAATGTATTTTTAAAGGATTATTAGTAGGTTTAAGTGCTTTTCTTACTTCTGGAGTGTCAGGTACTTTAAATTGCTCCTGGTATTACAAGGTTCCTTTGTTTTCTAAAAGTACACATGTGGCAGAATGGGATAAAGAAAATGTTCAATATGTCTTTGTCTCCTCAGTGCTTAATTACTTTCTTTTTTAAAAATTGTGGTAAAATATACATAACACAAAATTTACCATTTTAACCATTTTTAAGTATACAGTTCAGTGGTATTAAGTACATTCACATTGTTGTGCAACCAGCACCATCATATATCACCAGAACTTTTTCATTTTGCAAAACCGAAACGCTATACTTGTCAAACAATAATTCCGTATTTTCTCTACCCCAGCCCCTGGCAGCCACCATTCTACTTTCTATCTCTATGAATTTAACTGCTCTAAGTGCCTCATATGAGTGGAATCATATAGTATTTGTTCTTTTGTGATTGGCTTATTTCATTTAGCATAATGTCTTCAAGATTCATTGATATCGTAGTATGTGTCAAAATATCCTTCCTTTTTAAGGCTGAATACTATTTCAGCCTATATATATACACACACACAGCACATTTTGTTTATCCACTCATCTGTCCATGAACATTTAGGTGACTTCTGCTCTTTGGCTATTGTAGACAATGCTGCTGTAAACATAGATATATAAATAGCTGTTTGTGTCACTGCTTTCAATTCTGAAGAACAATGTTGGAGGACTCACACTTCCTTATTTCAAAACTTACTGCAAAGCTGTAGTAATCAAAACTGTGGCACTGGAACAGTGGCCAGTGGAATAGAATACAGAACCTGTTACAGAAATAACCCCCCATATATCTGGTGAAATGATTTTGACAAGGGTGCCAAGACTATTCAATGGGGGAAAGGACAGTATTTTTAACAAATGGTGCTGGAAAAACTGGATATTCACGTGCAAAAAAATGAAGTTGGACTCTTATATGAAAACTAACTCAAAATTGATCAAAGACCTAAGCATAAAACTGCAAAACTCTCAGAAGAAAATGTAGGGGGAAGAGCTTCATGACATTGAGTTTGGTAAAGATATTTTGGATATGACTCCAAAGGCATATGTAACACAAGAAAAAATAGACAAATTGGACTTCATCAAAATTAAAAACTTGTGCTTCAAAGGACACTATCAACAGGGTAAAAAGGCAGCCCATAGAACAGGAGAAAATATTTGCAAATCACATAACAAATAAAGGATTAATATCCAGAATATATAGAGAGCTTCTAAAATTATAAGAATAAAACCAACAGCCCAGTTAAAAAATAGGCAAATGACTTGAGTAGACATTTCTCCAAAGAAGATATATAAACCAACAAGCACATGAAAAGATGTTCTACATCACTAATTATTAGGGAAATACAAATCACCACTACACTGGAATACCACTTCATACTCATTAGGATGGCTGTTATCTAGAAAATTAGAAATACAATGTTGTTGAGAATGTGATGAAATTGGAACCCTTGTGCACTGTTAATGGGAATGTAAAGTAGTGCAGCCATTTTGGAAAACAGTAGGGCAGTTCCCAAAGAAATTAGAATTTCTATATGATCCAGCAATATGCCTTTCTTTTTATTTCTTATTTTTCTCCAGTTGAAGAAGTTACCATAGAAAATGGGATAAAAATATTATTGACCCATTCTTCATTTTTATTATTTTCTCTTACTTATTACTTTGATGACCTTTTGTGAATTTTTCCCAAATAAAGATTTTAGAATTTACTAAAATTATAATTGGTACAAATGATCGCTATATTTTTCATTTCTCTAAAAATCAAAATGAGTATTCTCACAGTTGGCTTGTTGACCAGTACCTTAACAAATAACATTTATGAAAATATGGTATTTAATATGTGTTGTAGGATATTAGAGCTGGAGAGAAACTGAGGATTTACATAGTCTACTAGTTCTTAACTAATGGTGGTCTTGGCAGTGTGTAGAGATATTTTTGGTTGTCACGACTGGGGGATACCACTGGCATCTAGTGGATAGAGACCAGAAATGCTGCCAAACATCCTACCATGCACAGCACAGCCCTCTCCCACCAAAGAACTATCTGGCCTAAAATGTCAATAGTGCCAAGGCTGGGAAACTCTTATCTGGTCTATCTCCATGTGATGTAGAAACTGAAGTTCTGAGAGGTCAGTGTTACCAAGCTGCCCAGTGGTAAGTGGGTGAGCCAGGTCTGGAGCTCAAGCTACCTAAAACCCAGTTCTGGGCTTTTTGTACAATATTTTTTCCCCTCCTTATTTATAAATGAGCAACTCATTTATATAAAAATATAAGAAATATAAGGAATTCTAATAAAGCAGAACTCAAGGGTTTTACTTATTCCTGGAGTAAGAAGAAGCTAGTTATCAGAAATCCATATTAAAAAGTTTGAAAAAATTCTCTTTTTGTGATTCTCTTGTGAATAAGATTTTCTGAGTGTGTTAAGTTGTTCTGGGGTGGCAGCTGCTGCTTTAGCTATTTTTTTTCCCATTAATTGATTAAGCAATAAATGTTAGAGCTGCCAACAGGTATTCTCTTTGACACTTTAAGCATCCCTTAGAATGTAATGCCCTTAAGTCACTTTTTTCTCAACCTTATTTGATAATGCCATGCTTTTAAATTTTCAAATGTGAGCACCAACAGGGGCTTGGAAGGTAGACTTGAACAAAGGATTTTTTGTTTTGCATTTTCATTGTTAAATATGACATGTATCACATGTCCACTTAATATTAGGGATGATGTTGTTAAATTAGCTTCCCAAATCTGGTGCTTAGTCTTCTGAAAAACCTCTTGCAGACAAGTACCTTTTAGAGAGGGATGAACACAGACTGTTTTCCCTTTAGTATTTCTTGAATTAGGGTACATGACTAGGTATTTTTAATTGTTTACTTTTTGACAGTTCACTTTCTAATTTTTGTACATTGAAGCCAGTGATTTTTCTGTACTTCTTACGTATTCAGAACTGCTTCTTATTCGATTCAGATATAATTTTTGAACTATAGCTTTTCTTTTTCCCTTAAACCTTCCATTTCAGCCATAGACCATGGGGAAATGGATGCATATAGCAGAAATTTTTTTTAGTGAGTAAGAAATATTAGATTAAAAAATAAAATAAAATACAAATATACATTGAAATTTTAAGAGATGTTTAACATAAAATGCCATCCACTAAAAAGATGAGTCACACTAATCCTAGGGAGAGTTATAAATACTGTCTTTGTATTATTGTTCTTGTTGAATATCAGGTATCAAGCGACTTCTTGCCATTCCTGGCTATGCTGACCCTACGTAAAGATAGATTAGAACATGGTAATATAAGTACTGTAATTATGTATTTAGCACTTTTCTTTCTGATATAATAATACCTTTTAGAAGGCCACAGGTGTCCCTTTGGGATATGGGAATGGAAAAAACATAGTAAAACAATATCATCATGAAGTTTGTGATTTTGACAAATTTGAAAAATGTAGTAGTGATTATTCTTTACCCCTTTGATTCCCATGCTCCAATATTGGCTGCAGTGGGAGACAGGGTGTGGGAAAAAATTTTGCTTTTGTGCTTCCTTGACCTAATTGTTTAAGACAATTATATTTATTTGTCTTTTGTCGGAGTCATTTTCCTCTTTTTCAAAGAAAAGCCACAGGCCGTGAAAGAATTAAAAATGGGCCCACTGCCACTGCTGTTATATTTTGGAGATTTGTAGAGTAGCTTGGATCAGACGAGTTACGAAAAATAGTTCTTTTTTTTTTTCTTCAAACAGCATTGCCTCTTCCTTGATTTCAATTTCTCAGAGGACCTTGAGGATTATCAATTTAAACAGTTCTACCAAATTCTTCAAAATTAAAAAAAAAATCCAGTGAAGAATATCAGTAAATATAGCCAATTTAGATCCCTAAAATTATCAAGACTGAAAGAGGATCAGTGTAATAATTTTTATGGAACAGTTCAGATTGGCTGATATCTAGGAGTGCCTGTATTCTCCTATCCTATTTTGTTCACCTGGAGGAAACGGACCACAAAGTCTGTTAAATTAAAACCGAGAATGCTCTTCCTTCTAGAAGTTGCATGCCTGATAGCCGTGGGTGCTATGTGGCAACTTCATGTTGACATTGTGAGTAAATACTGAGTTGATATTGTCACTGGCCTGAAGTCACTTAAGTGTCTCAGGAAGTTTGAATCTAAATGTGTAGGTTATTACACAGCAAGACATTTTACGCCTCTAATTCTAACTTGGATTTCCACTGTGTATTGCCTTTAATGCAGTTATAAAATCACATAATAATAATAATAATAATTAATTCCCTAGGAAAAATCATTCTCCAGTCAGACTAGGAGAAGCCAGTAAAAACAGCCCTGCATGGAGGACAGTGTTAATATCATTTGCCAGATATTTGTTGAGTGAGGCTGCCTATGTAAGAGTCATAGAGGGTTGGAGCACAGTGCTTTGTTTTCTGTTCCTGTTTTACACAGATGAAATTTCTCAGTTGGCATAGTTGATGAAGGATCAGATAGGTAAAGGTTGGAAAATGTCATGTGCTAAGGAATCCCTTGGGAAGTTTGTTGGACAACAGTTTTCAGTTTCCTGGTGAGCAGCTCTACCCAAAGGCAGCTTTAGCAGTGAAGTGCTTGACCTTCCCTTGTGGCATCCTGCCATCCCTCCCTTCCATGTCCCCTGGCTGCCAGCCAGGATTGGTGGCATCTGGCCAATCGTAAATTACTCAAACAATTCTTATTCTGTAGTTTTGGCTCCTGGAAGCTCAAGTATCTTTAGTAATAAGGAATTTCTTCTCAGTTTCTTGGCAGGTAGCTCATTTAACCCATCTTCTTTCTTTTCTGTTATTTGCCAGCTTAGAGTCTAGCAAAAAGAAAGAAACTTGTTTCTAAGCCAAAATGGAACACACACAAACCTAGTATTATGTTCCTAATCAAGATCCTATAGACTCCAGATTTGAGCATTTTGTTCTTAAAAAAAGTGGAAGTTCCTGAAACGCAAAGGGAGACTTTATTATTTTTGTTTTTAAATAAAGCCCCTTTTAAGGCATGACAAAAGAAAACTTTAAATAAATCACTTTTGGAACATCTTAATTCTTTAATCAAAGGAAGAAAAAGCATATTAAATGACATAAACCCATTGCATTTATTTAAATCTAAATTAAACATTGATAGGATGGACATAAAAGAGAAAACTTCCACAGTGTTCTCAATAAATTCATAAGTCCAATAAAGCAACTCAGTCATTTGCTTGAAGAAGATACCTTTCCTTTTGGCAAATAAAGATCTGCAGAGTTTCAGCCCAAGGACCATTTAGCCATTTAGCTTTTAATTATTCTGTACATATATGTCAAAGAAAGTTATATCTCTGCTCACAATATATAACTCTTTATACAAAATGAGAAAAGTTCGATATATTGGCATACGATTATTGTATTAGTTGTGTTCTCTATAATGGCTTTGCTGCAGGGGGTGTCCCAATGAAGGAAGGAAGGCCCCTGAACTCGCCAAGTGGGTTTTTGGCTTTGTGTGCGAATGAATTCGAGAGCGAGCCAACTAGCGACAGACAGTTTATTGAGAGAGACAGACAACAGATCCTGCTCCACAGACAGAGTAGGGGTCCTCTCCCGAGCAGGAGGGAGACCCCTTATGAGACAATGGTACTGTTTTTTTAATTTCAAAATTTTACGGGGGTACAAACGTTTACTTTACATATATTGCACTTGCACCGCCCAAGTCAGAGCTACAAGCGTGCCGGTTCCCTACGGTGCGCACCGCACCCATTAGGTGTGCATTTACCCATTCCCCGCCCCCCCGCCACCTGCCTGACACTTGATGAATGCTACTTCCATATGTGCACATAAGTTTTGATCAATTAGTACCAATTTGATGGTGAGTACATGTGGTGCTTGTTTTTCCATTCTTGTGATACTTCACTTAATAGAATGGGCTTGAGCTGTATCCAGGAAATACAAGAGGTGCTAGTTCACCATTGTTTTTTGTGACTGATTAGTACTCCATGGTATACATATACCACATTTTATTAATCCAGTCATGTATTGATGGGCACTTGGGTGGTTTCCACATCTTTGCAATTATGAATTGTACTGCTATAAACATTTGAGTGCCGATGTCTTTTTTATAGAATGTCTTTTTTCCTTTGGGTTGATGCCCAGTAGTGGTAATCTTTTTATGTGTTCAAAAACCCCGTTAGGAAACAGCTGTATGTGACCAGCATTGTCTTGTGGTCAGGCCATAAAAGTTAATTATAAACTATTGTCACAGAAAGGTAAGCACAAACAGTTTGTAAGGCATCTGGTTTAATAATTCATCCAGTCCCGGGCTGGTGACTTGCTGACAACTTATTTAGGGTAGTCAGGGTCTGGTATCAGCCAAAATGGCTGTACTTAAGCTCTCTAGACCTTTGTTTTCTGCCTTATCCCTACATTAGCTTCTTTTATCCCACAGTCTGCTGAAAGTGAATCAGCAGGGGAACCTGGATCTCTTGGGAGCTTCCAACCTACCCAGCCTCTTCTGATTTCTCTTAGATACTTGTAAGCAGAATTTGAACCAAATAATCTCAGTGAAGCATTCCCCTTATTTAGTTCTGATTTATTTGTACCTTTATTTGCCCTCATATATAGTTCATACTATTTCTTTCTTAGAGCCTGGGTCAGAAGACAGTTCACAACCTGGCTTTAGCTTTCATTACATTTAAAGATTTCAGGAACGTAAAATTTCAGTAAAATTTATTCCCAATTTTTCCAGCTTAAGTACTTAGCTTCCCAGTATTCATTATTCGAGGGAGCAGTGGCCAAGTACTGTACAATCTTTCACTGTTTAAAATTTCCTGTAGCAGTATAGTGCCACTGCTGTTGTTATTTCCATCCTACTTCCCGTTTTCTGCAGAATAAGCTCCATGTTCCAAGAAAGTACAGGATCAGAGAATAGGCATCATTCTTTTTGACAGTTGTACATAAGTACATGACTTTCAGGTACATAATGTATCAGGATTTGCTTGCTCAGTTTTATTTTTGTAGGTCCCCTTCTGGTATTATTTGTATCTGTTTTGGCCTTTAATTTCTGCTGAACTGCTAAACGATTAGATCCAATTCTTAGCACTTGATGTATTTTTTTCCCTTCCAGACTACATGGAATCTATTTTTCTCTTGTGAGTCCCTCTTGTAGAGGCTTTAACAGTTGGTTAGTGTCTTGCCTTGTCTGTCCTCTTCTTGCTATCGCTGTGCACAGCTGTGAGTTGACCGATGTCCAGCCTTTGGAGAACAACCAAAAAAAAAAAAAAAAGGAAAAGAAGAGAAAAGGCTGGTGTTGATGGTACAGTGACATATGGATTGATGGTTCCTGCCTTTGCTAACGTTGTGGTATCAGGAGTGCTTGAGGGGACTTTAATTTTCATCAATTTCCCTAAACTATCTCATGCACACATCAAATCTAAGCAAAAATAATGGGTGTGCTATGAAAATGTAAATTTAAGACAAGCCTTCTGGCTTCGGTTTCCCACTGGAATGATTCTCCCAAGCTCCTCCTGTATAGATATTTTGGAGCCTCTGCTGCCTGGCAACTCCATCAGTTTTATTTGTTTGGGTCAGTTTTATAGTTTCTGCAGAACTGGATGTGTGCCACTGAAAATAGTCCTGGTTCCATTTGCACACGTGATATGATTTCTGGGCCAACTGCTTGCAAATAGTGAAGGGATAACAAGGCAGTGATGGGCTGATGTACACTCAGTAGAGAAAGGCTGGTGTTGACTGTTGCCATGGTCACAGTGACTAATGCAGTGGTTCCCAGCCCTTTTGGCATCAGGGACTGTTTTCATGGAAGACAATTTTTCCACGGACTGGGGAGTTGAGGGGATGGTTTCAGGATGATTCAAGCACATTACATTAACTGTGCACTTTATTTCTATTGTTATTACATTGTAATATATAATGAAATAATCATACAACTTGCCATAGGTTGAGGACCCCTGGACTAGCGGGCACAGGCAGTAGGTAGTTAATATTATAGTGTCCTTTGGTGAGTAGAATAACCATCACCTATCTTTGTCTAGGTTGTCTTTAGTATGTCCTGGGATCACTGGGTTTATTTTCTGGTTACAGAGACCAATTTATTAGCTCTGAGAGCTTGTTGGAGATGCCATCCTAGGAAGGTAGACAGCTTCCAGTTGTATGTGTGCACTCATGTGGGATAAGTATTTGAAATAGGTCTCAGACAGCTGCAACTCTGTTCACTCTACAGCACTGCTTCCCGACCTTGCCTGTATGTTGCAATAATGATACTTAGGTCTTGCCTCAGAGATTCTGAGTTACTGGTATGGAATGTAGCCAGGGTGTTAGAGTTTTAAAAGGTCCCCAGGTGATTCAAATGTGCAGCCAAGTTTGAGAACTACTACTCTACAAGGTACTAAAAATTTTTAAGATGTGGTCCCTGCTTTTAAGGAAATCACAGTATACATATGCCAAAGCAAAATTACATTGTAAGTAAAATAACAGGGTAAGAATGAAATAACAATATAAAACTATGTAAGTAATGCTCAGTAACTTTGTTTCTTTCATTTAGGGTAGAACTTAAATGACAGAGTGTGAATTAAATTGTGCACTGAGAGTTTTGATAGAAAATGGCAGCTGAGACTTCTGGAAAAAGAAACAATGGAACATACGCACCTACTTTTGTTCCCTCTCAAACGCCACTAAAATGTCAAGGGATCTTCTTTTGTAAGGCCCTAAATCCACAAGGATGGGGAGAATGAGGTCGGAGACAATCGGAACAAAATGTTGGAAGCCAGAAGTTGAAGGGCTTAGCAGCCTTGGAAAAACAAAATCTGGAGTGGGCAGTGGGGGCAGCCAAGAACCAGTCTGGTTTACATCAAAGAATTACCCAAAGGCTTGGGAACTGGCAATCGCAAGTACCTCTGGGAGTAGGGATGAAGGGGGTGTGGCTGTAGAATAAGGAGAATTGCTTGAAAGTCTTTTTGAGAAGCCCTCTGATCTCAGTTTTCCTCCACTACTTGGCAGGATCCTGGAGGTTAATTCTCCAAGGAGAGGGTGCAATACATGTAGACGTAAGGGAGGCTGGGAGACATAGTCTTTATGCTGTGTGGATATCTGCTCAGTTAAAATGCTGGAGTTCTGTTACTGTAGAAGAGGGGAGAATGAATACTGGGGAACAATCAGCAGTTGGTACTACACTTTTATGCACAGGCATTTGCTACATTAATATAATAATACTGTTAATGATAATAGTAGCAGCAAACTCTTACGGTGCTTTTTACATGCCCAGCACTGTTCTTAGAACATTACATATATTAACTCACCTAATCCTCATAATCCTGTAAAGTTAGTTCTCTTATTATCCTACTTTGCAGATAGAGAAACTGAAGCACAAAGAGGTTAAGCAACTTCCTCAAGGTCTCACAAGTAGAATCAGGCCTGAGATCTCATCTGTCTGTGATTAAGCATTTCAGAAGAACCTGGTTTCTAATTAATGTTCATTATATTGGTTTTGTGTTTTCTTTGAATAAAATGATTTTACTGATATATATGCTCAAGAAATATAAGGAGTTATTGCTAATTTTATAAAACCTTTATGTTTGCATAAATTTAAGTAGCATTAGAATACAAATAATTTAAGCTAACATTTGATGTCTATTATTTTTTTCCATTTAAAAGAGCTTCATACATCTTGATGACTGTCACAGAGGGTGGTGAGTGGAGTGATTAAATTGGTACTTTGGAACATTACTCTGGCCACAGCATAGGGGAACTGAGACTAAAGACAGAGAGACCAGAGGTGAGGTGTTGGCTGAGTCCAGGGTTTTTAAAACTTCAGCGTGCATCAGGAGCCCCTGGAAGGCTTGTTAAATAATAGATTGCTGAATCCCACCCCCAGGATTTCTGACTCAGTAGCTCTGCGGTAGGGCTCGAGAATTTTTACGTCTAAGAAGTTGCCAGATGGAGCTGCTGCTGCTAGTCTAAGAACGGCCTTTGAAAACCACTGCATCTGTCCGAGAGGCGATGAGAGTCTGAACAATGGCGGTGGAGGGAAGACGAGCCAGGAAGGTGCCAGCGAGGAAGAGTCGGTCAGAGAGAATTGATAGGATTTCTGAGTCTTTGGGAGTTGAGGCAAATGGAGAAGAAAAGGGTCCAGGGCAATAATGAGGGGTTAAATATTGAATAAAAGATATTGGACCATTTCCATTGGGTTTTGCCATTAGGAGGCTATCGGTGACTTGATGACCTAAATAAAGCAATTTCCATGGACAAGTAGAGTCAGAAATAGATTAGAAAACCTGAAGCTCCAAGGAGATAGATTAAATCCTATAGTATCAAACAGAATCAATATAGATTTCCTTAATTCTGAAATGTTGGATTATACTCAGTATTTAGCTTATTTTAGCTGGCCATCTGATTTGGGCCAAACTAAATTCTTCCATCATCTCATGTTTCATGATACTTTCTGGCTTTTCACTGACCATTGGTTTAAAAATGGATCTGAAATTTAAAAAAAAGGTATCTAT
The DNA here is from genome assembly GCA_028533085.1 of Varecia variegata. Lineage (NCBI taxonomy): Eukaryota > Metazoa > Chordata > Mammalia > Primates > Lemuridae > Varecia > Varecia variegata. Next base: position 63,548,525 of record CM052441.1, on the reverse strand, counting down.
ATCCACTTTATTTCCAGTGAAATGCATCCTTCTGAATGTATGTTTATTAGTTTCAGATCAATGTAGAAACATTTTTGCTTGCACTTTCTTACGTATGGTGATGTTTAAGCTCTGCTTCCCTCTAAGATCCTGCTTATGGATCCTCAAAACAACTCAGGTTTAAGACTTTAGAGCTGTCAAGTTCTGTTAGTTTTACTTTGGGATTTCTCTTACTACTGTCTCTATTGCCATTATCATAGTTCATGCTCTCATTACTTTTGATCTGAATGATTATAATAATTGTTATAAGAGTCTTTGTTCTCACGTTCCTTCATAGTTTAGTTTATATTATATATACCGGTGAGATTAATTTTCCCCCAAAACAGCTCTGATTGCAACAATTCTTTGCTTAAAATCTTCTCCATGGTTAATGGTGAAGGCCAGTTTTCTTAGCTTAGTATGAGACTTTTGTTTCCAGCTTCAGTTTTCCCCCCATATTCTTGGCTGCATCCATACCACCCACCAGTTGTATCTAGTCTTCTCTGCCTTTCTTACACGGTTTCCGCCCCTCAGAAAGCCCTGTCTCTACTTCAGATTCAATATTTGCTTCCAGACTCTGCACATCTTCCTCACAGCCTTTGCCACCTAGAAGTAATTCCTTTTAATTGTCTTTGTCTGTTTCCATCTGTCCCTGTAACTCATTATATTTTTCTACCATGTATTTACATATATATACGTATAGTTCATCTTCATATCTTCCATGATGCCCATAATGGTGCCAAAGATTGATTGAATGAATGGAGAATGGAAAGTCAGTTGTCATAATTTAGTGCAAATAAAGGAAATAAAATGATGATTCATTTAACTGACACAGTAAGTGCATTGCGCGTCAGTGAACGACTTCTAATGGAATTTTCTAAAGCTGCTATGAGTGAAGGTTTAAGGGACCTCTTCTGAGTATAGCCAATCAACTTTGTCATCTTTTTTGATTGTTCCAAATCTTTTTTATTTAACTTACTTCTTGGTTTTTGATTGTGTCCTAGATATTTCAGTGAGCTGAATGCATGAGATGTATGTGAGATGTCTGTGTTATGTTATGCTGTTTTTGACAAGCTTGTTAACCATCACCTGGATGACACATGTGTATAAATATATTATTCACATGTGAATTCACACTTTTTTTTTTCACCTAAGATTAATATGGGCCAACTGTGTTTTCCACGCAATGGAATATTATTTAGATGGATTAATGGGTTCACTAGCCTGATTAATGATCCATACCAATTACTTCCTGCTTTTTGATATATTTCATTGATACATTTTCTGATTTTGGTTTTATTTACTAACTGGAATATAAACGAGAAAAATACTGTATATAAGTAATTGGATTGTAGAAGTGATGTGTAGGATTTGTTGGTTATAATTGATTTTAGAGGTAGAAACATCTAGAGGTAGCATAAGAAATGATAATGCTGTAAGTTATAAAAATTATAAAACATTTCAGATTTAGAATAGAGTGATATGATTTAATTTTCAAAACTAACTTGTTTTCTCTTTGGTCAAACATCAGTCATTTGGGGGCTTTTAAATTGCATTGCATTTGAGACCATATTAAGGGTTGTAATTATAGCATCTTTGTTTAGCTCTGCCTGTATGTGAGCCTTGAGTTAGTTCCAATAGCAGTGAGACTCACAGATAATTTTAAAAAGAGCAGCTCAGATATAGCTAGTGAATGTTACTTACTTTCTGGTTAAAACTGATTCTTCATTCTCTTGCACTTTGTTTTATTAATAGCTCTTCAGTTTGGACTTAGAATTCATTTAATGTCAACTCTCTCTTGTTTACAAAGGGGAAAGCTCATTTATTTTTCATGCTTCTTTGTCATGTTGTTCCCTTTGCTTCTGAGAAAAGGGCACTAAGCTATTTAGATAGGGAAGTTTAGGCTATTTATAAAGCTAGGCAGGTTAATTGAAATTGACAGCTTGGTAATGTCCTCCTTGGTGAATGACGCACATGGGTTTTAGATGATGTTGGCATGCTGTTTTCACTTATAGTCAGGAATCAGCTGGAGGAATTTGTGTGCTTGGAGCTTTGGTGTTGACGTAGGTACTGGGTACAGATATGTTTTAGGAAACATCTCATTTCCATATAAATGAAGGAAGATTAAAAAGAAAAATTTAGATGGCTTGCCCTTAAATTCCAGCTGGTATCACAAGGATGATGAAAATACTTCTTTTGACTTTCTGGAAAAACAGCTTTGGTTGTATTCAAGCACATGAAGTTGTTACAGGTTTATTCAGAAATATTTTTTGTACTCATTTTTTTTTGAAATCTGTTTACTCAGCATCATCTATGCATACATTTATTTGAAAAATTACACTTTTATTGTGTATTTCTCCAAACTCCAAGCATAATCTCTTAATAAGTTTTAGATAGCTCCACTTAAGAAATTTATACAGTAACATCAATAAACTTGTCAATTTGATTTTAATAAAAGGTACAAGAACCAAATAGTTTGTTTTCTTTCTTATGTGACAAAACTTTGGTTCTTTCTTTTTTAAAGACATAGTTACTATCAGTTTCACTGAAATGAGTTTTTGTTTTCCTTTTCAAGTATTCCTTAAAGGAGAGTCTAACTTAGGCTTAAATAGTCACTTAAAGGAGAATCTAATTTAAACTTAAATAGTTGCATAGTACGTATTCCCTAAAACCCAAACATTCAGATTACAGTTATTTCATTCACAAGATAATTTCACAAGGAATTTTATCTCCTAAAATCACATTGATCATAAAATCATGCTCAGAAACAAAATTTCAGCTTACCTAAGGTGTCCAAACATCAGTGGTTGATTTATTACTAGTTATAATATGCCCTCTGCAGGTCCATAGCCCTTATCAAAGCTAGTGCTGGACAGTTCCTGATGATGTCTGGGGCTCTGGGAATGCTGAGTTGGTCCTGTACTGCCAGGTTTATGCAGTACCTTTGTGATCATCGTGTCTGTCCTAGGGCCTTACTCAAATGTTGTGGCAAACAGCACACAGCACATAGCTCAGGGACACTTGAGGGGAATAGTGTAGAGCCAGGGCTTCTAAGTGGATGCTTGCTTGAATAGAACTACAATCTATTAAAATCAGCTGTCCCTTGTTTCCAAGCAGTGCATTGGAGGGCTTTGGGCCACCTTGGGTTCAGTTCTTGACTTGCATAGTGTCTGAGTTGCTGCAGATACACAACTGCTGCAGCAGCATTTGTTCTTTAATCTAGGAGTTGCCTTTAATCTTCAACCCTTCATTCTTACTCTTTGGATATCTTTTTTGCAGGTTAGCAGTGGCCAGGCCTCCTGTTTACAGCCCTGCTCTGTCCAGTGTTAAACCTCAGGATCTTGGGGTGAAGGTCATTGGATGTGAGCCTCTGTTATGCCTATTCATGGTCTTGCTAATGCAACAAGATTTTGGTTCCTAGTTTAGAACTGCCTGTCACAGCTCTTCCACCGTGGCTGAACTTCCTTCCTCACCCCACCTTTCACCTCAGATAGAGAGACAATGCTTATTGTTGAGTGACTCTCGGGGCTGTAGACATCCTCTGCTGCGGTAGATAGAAGTTGAGGATGATCAGGGTGCAGTCAGTGCTCATGGTTTGGGGCCCTTGAAGATGATGTAAAATCTCTAGCACCTCTCAGTGCCAGTCGTCAGGGGGTTCTTGGCTCCCACAGCCTCACGACTCACGACTATTAAATCCTGTTGATTCTATAGTGTTCTCAAATTCTTTTGCCTGTTTTCCTTGATACTATCCTAATAATAACACTTTATACCCTTATAATGCTTCATGGTTTGCAAAGCACTTCCTTGTACATGCTTTGTCTTATTTGATCCTCAGATTGGTAGGCAAGTTAGTTATTTTTATCTCAATTTCATGGATGAGGAAACTGAAGCACAATCCAAGATCACACAACTAGAAAGTGGTGGAGACACATTTAAACCCAGGTATTCTGACTCCAGAGCCCATACATTTAACCATCGTAGTAACTTGCTTATATACGCCAAGCTTCGTGTCTTTATCTCCCTTTCTAATCCCTTTTTATACTTCAGCCTTCTCGTTTCAGTTCCCAACTCTGAATTTGCACCTATTTCTTGCCTCTGTGTCTTTGGTCACACTGTTTCCTGTTCAACGTGGACCTGCCCGTCCTTCAGTGCCCGATTCGATGCCTTCTTTTTCATGAAACTTCGTATGATTCCTTCAAGCCTAAAGTAATTCCCCTTGTCTCTAATAGCATTTTATTTTTACATCATTTTCTTGTATCATAGTTATTTATATTTGACTTACCTACATATGACATTGTAAGATGCTTGAGGACAGAATGGTGTTTTATTTATCCCTATATCATTTGTAGCAACTAACTTCAGTGCGTTGTACGTGGTCAAGTACTTGTTGTGTAAATGTTTATTCTACATGGTAAAAACAGATTATATCCAGTTATATTTTTTTAAGAGGTCAAAATCAGAGCCTCTGATGGTGGCAAGAGGCACTTTGGGAGAGTTTGATATTATCCTTTGTGACATCTATCTAATAAGATTAGGAAGGTATATTTGAGAAACTGTACTCTCTTACTATAGTCTCAGTTTGCTTCCTCTCTTGGGATGCAACTCATTCATTAAGGATCTTATCTAATTTGTGACCAACTGAGCACTTTGCTCATTTTAAAATAATTTCATTCCTATGTTCCATGCAGGAACACCAGTCTCTAATCTCGTAATTGCTAATAGTAATTGAATTTCTTGGCAAACAAAAGAAATCTAAATTTTAAGTACCAAAATTATTTTTATTTTACACTTTAAAATTTCTTTTATAATTTATTAAAAAGTAAAAATATTTTTTTTAATAATGTATGCCTAACTTCAAGAGCATAGCAAACAGGAAATGTTAAATATAATTTAAATTTTTTGGATAACTTTATCAGAATTAGGATAATTTGTTGAACTATAAAATTGATATAGTCAGTTGGAGATTTCAGTTGACTCTGAACTGATTGGAGGACTTTCCTTGAAATTTCCCATATATCTATTTAATTATTTCCCTTCCCCTCTACCCCTTTTATTCAGAAGAGTGGATTATGTAAAAACAATTTGACACTTTACTGCCAGTAATAGCTTAGTTTGATTCACAAGTTTGGAGATTTTACACATATTTTAGAGGTAGAAGCATGTATACATTTCCACAGAGTAACAGTGTTAACATTTCTACACACAGTGTTGTCTTGTGCAATTTACTATTAAATCAAAGTTAAAAGGTCTTTAAAAATCTATTCTTAATTAAGAGTTTTCTTGACCACCTTTATCACTGTTTTCTTGCAAAGATGCTTTTTATTTTATTTCATTGTTGTTAATTAGGTCATGCACTCTGAAGGTTTAAAGTAGCCATTTTATTTGCTTTAGCGTTTTGGACAAACATCTGAAGGAATTTTACGACATTGTCCACAAAGACTTTTGGCATTCAGATTAAATGTTTAAAACTATTTTAACTATCTGTGGTTGTGGTACCAGATAATTAAGATCCAAATGAATACATTTTAACATTAATGAGTTGAGTAGTTTGCAACAGACAATTTAGGGAAGAGGCTTCTCTAGGCAAGGGGAGCAAGTGTTGGTTAGGGCGCCAAACTGCCAGTTTCTGGCTGCTGACTTTGGCCAAGCCACTTAAATAAAGCCAGTTTCCTTATTTGAAGACTGTGGGGCTGGTGGAAGATCTTCAGAAGTGCTAGCTAGGATTTTGTGATTCTCTAATTAGTTTTTCTGCTTGCTACCTTTTCATGCCCAACCATAATTTTTACAGATTATTGTTATCACATTGATTCTTTACTTGGTTTCTCCTTTTTGATTTATTTAAAGAACATGTTTTTACCCTTTGTGACCTCTTTTGTGGATATAATCTTGAATTTCCTTTTTCCCCCAATAGTACAATATAGGAATGCCCCTATGTTCTCTTTAACTTAGAAATTCATGTAAATGAAAGATTAATTTACCTGATAACCATGTAATGTTGTTTTCTTTAAACTTTTTTTGAATGCTTGATCTTCTGGAGCTTAGTTGGTTTTTTTTTGAGGGGGGTGGTTACTAAAATAGTGCTTTTAAATAATTATCATACATACCCTTCACGTGTAATTTAATTTTAAAAATGCTTTTTTCCCAACTTATTCTTAAGTAGAATTTTTCGATCTAAAATTGAACAGTGGAATCTATTATTTTATTTGGTATTATTTTTCCCTTTGATATTCTTTCTAGAGAAAAAAATAACTGTTCCTGGTGTTACCTAACCCTATGTGTCTATGAATGTATTCTGGGAGTTTACATATTTTCTATGACATTTAAAATTGAGATTTTAATGTTAATGATAATCTTAAAAAATAATTTCAGCATATACTGGGTCATCTGGATCATCTGCCATATAAGCAGATATTACCACATGGTAAAATTAGTGTTGGTGTTCATTGTTGTATTCATGCTATGTGAGGGCCAGCTACTTCATGTTGTCTGAAGTCTATGAAGGTTTCACTTAGGTCCAAATAACAAACAGTGCTAGAAGCATCCCTGCATGCAAAACTCGAAAGAACCTGCATTACAGAGATAACATTCAAGTTGCAGATAGATGAATTTTACAGATTCCATTTTTTAATATAGCAACTTGGCAACAGTTCATTAGCAGTAAATATATCAGTAAGTACACACTACAGAATTTTCTATTCAACTGATAATTGAATAGTCACACATTTAATGCAGATTTCAATATGGTTGTGATACCAACCTTATCTTTAAATGACTTCCTTAAAATTAGCATTCAGGGAATTCTTGGTGGTGGTTTTATTTGTTATAAGGTCTGATTGTCCTCAACTGGTTAAGGAAGCCATGAGATTATAAATATTGTTTTGTATAGTGCATTTAAGTGAAAAGGCATTCTTTTCATTAGAATGATTAAAGTAAAAACAAAAAACCAGAAAGAGTAAATGTAGAATCAGACTGGAAGCTGCATTGGTGTTGTCATTTCAGCAGAAAACCATTGTTACACTACATTTTTTACTGTTAATTTGAATTTAATTGGTTATGTAGTTATTTTTGTATTTAATTTATAAATTTGTTTTCCATTGTCTTTTTATCAGGGTAATAAATGCTGTTTAATTTTATATGTATTAAAATAACATATTACAACTGGTTTAAGTTGATGTTAGGAGTGTAAGAAAATATTTTTCCTTTAAGAGTTGTCCATCTGATACTTAGTTTGAGAAATCTTGGTCTATGATATTGAACATTATTCTATTATAATCATGATGGCTAACCTTTGCCAGATGTTCCCCATTTTATTGTCTATGAGTTGCTTAAAATTAAGTGACTCTTCCTTTTCTGTCATTTTTAAAAATTAATATCTCTAAGATATGGCCACCTGAAATATAGCCATGAAGTAAGTGATCCACTGATATGTTTTTGAATAATTGGAGTTTTAAAATACTATGGTTTGGCCTGATTTTTAGTTTCCCTGATATTGACTATCATTTCTATTTTAATATTATTATTTTGGTCAATTTTATTCATTTATCCATAGAACAAATATCTTTTTTCTTTTTTTTTTATTTCAGCATATTATGGGGATACAAAAGTTTAGGTTACATATATTGCCCTCCCCCCCCATCAGAGCTTCAAGCGTGTCCATCCCCTAGACGGTGCACATCGCACTCATTATGTATGT
>CM052441.1:63520587-63540314 GCA_028533085.1 Varecia variegata | reverse complement strand
AGAATGTCTTTTGTTCTTTTGGGTAGATGCCCAATAATGGGATTGCTGGATCAAATGGTAGGTCTACTTGTATCTGTTTAAGGTATCTCCATATTGTTTTCCACAGAGGTTGCACTAGTTTGCAGTCCCACCAGCAGTGTATGAGTGTAGAACAAATATTTTTAAAATTCTATGTGCAAAGGACAATTCTAGGTACTAGAGAGTGATTGGATACAGTTCTCATCTTTATGCTTGGGTGAGTCTATAGTCTCTCTCTGCTGCCACATTTTCCTATTATTTATATGAAAAATATCATGTGTATATTACTTAGTACATATCTCTTTCAACTACTACCTGCCTTACTGTTGTATCTACAAATCTTAGTACTTGGTGGGACATTACCACATCATGATTATTATAGACATAAATATCTTTTTAGTCCAAGATGATGGGTCTTTTAAGCCTGTTCATTCAAGTAATTGTATTGAATGACTGCTAAATTCAAGACATTGTGGTAGGTACTACTGGATGTCCAAAGATGAATGGGACATAGTCTGTGTTCTTGGTAGAGAAATTTACGAACTTTAATGTAGTCCTTGAATCTTTGGAACTGATTTGGGCTTTACTGGATGTGGACATTGTTGCATCTGCACCCATAATTACAGACTCATTGAACAGAGGCACTTTTACATCTAATAAACATGCATTCAATAAACATTTACTAGGCATACACATTTGTTCCTGGTTGATTTTTATATTCTCCAATTTTTCTCTTTTATCCATTATAATGACTCAGATCTCTTGCCTAGGAGTGTTCAGAATAATAGAGGTAGAATCTATAGGACAAGGTTCACAAACAGCCCTTTCTATCCAATGTTTCCTAGAGGTAACTATTTGAAGAATGTTGTTGTTATAATTATAAATATAGGTAAACTTCTTAAATCTGGAACTTTGGAACCTGGCATATTCTGGAACCCTAAAAATAGTGCTTCTCTCAAGTGAAAGCAGAATTGGACAGAGGGATATATCCTGAAGGACCAATGAACAGGACCAATGACAGCCTTGGCCAACCTTGTAGGAACCCTGCAGTCACAATAACCCTTCTGAATTGTCTCTAGTGGGGCTGAGATGACCAGGCCTTGGTACTCTCACAGTGATCACTCAATGGTTGGGGGCTGCCAAGCATGGCCTGGAGGTTAGGAGGTTCACTGCAGCTGGAACAGTCCCTGAAGGGGCTGGCAGCTGATGTGTGTCAGCCAGCAGCATTCTTAACAACCAGGGCAAAAAGCTGTGTGATCCTCACAAGTGGGTGAGCTTGGCTGTGTGCATCATAGTGTTCGCCCTAGGCAGTAAACTGTGACCAATGGCAGGATGGCTTATTCACCTTTTTTTTTCATTTTCTAGCTGTAGATTATAAATAGACTAATTTAGGATGCTAATATGTGGTAGATTAGGTATGGGTAAAAGGAGCATTTTATTTTTCCTTTGTTTCCACTTAGGTGTTAATATTACTTAACTCTAATAATACGGTGACTATCAGTCTTGGTTTACAGTCCCATTTGCCTAGAACTACCCAGTTTAACTCTGTTGAGGATCAATTAATATCTGTTAATTATTTTTGGTAACTCTTAACACTCAGGGGTATCCCAGTTTCGTGGATAAATTGTGTGGTTTCCTTATGTAGTAATTTTGTTTTTGTTTGCATATTCTTTAAAATTTTTTCTGGTCTATTTATCTAATGAATGGAATATTCTATTTTCCATTTTTTGTTTTAAGAGGCAGAAATGATCTTCTGGATTAGCTTTGTATTTTGGCTTTAGTCAGCCCTAAAACAAATGCTTTTCTTCTGATTTAAGCAGCTGAGAGGAAAAAAAGGAGAGATAAAACAAATGCTTTTCATCTTCATCAAATTTTTCATCAGCTAACTTAAAAATGTTTTGAAATCATGACATATCCCATAAAGTCTATGACTAAAATTATTGGGATGTATTGTTTATTCTTTTCCCCACTGTTAAAATTGTATCTATGATGACTTTTACTTTCCTTGTTTATTTTGTAGCTTAGTCACAAATATTTATGTCGTTATTTATTTTTCTGCTCCGGGAATCTGAGACTCTAGCTGTTTGCCTCATGGAGTAAATCATTTTCTGGAAGGCTATTCCAACCTATTCAAAACTGAGTCCTGAAGAAATACAAGTTACTTAGAGAGGGGTAGTTTTAAACTTGCTTTTTCAGAAATTTTTATGGGAAAAAGAAAAAATTAATTCTACCCCAGGTAGATTTAATAACTTGCGGGGTCAATTTGTTCACAAGTAAAACTCTAAACCTAGTTATGGATTCTGAAAAATTTCTAGGGACAGAAAAGTTTGAGATTTTTCTGAACCTACCCGGAGGTAATGGGCTGTTACCTTAAACCATCTTATGGCTTCTTCTTTTCCCTAATTGTTGTTTCTTTGCCCTCTTTTTGCTATTTCTGATCTACTAATGTGGCTAAGTGTTGGATAGGGAACAGGGTGCACTGGTGGACTCAGTTATGCCCACCTTTAATTCTTTGGCTAGAGAATTCAATTGCTGGTTTTATTTTGAAGTTTGGTAGCATGTAGTGGACAATATCTTTAACAGTGCAGTGCCAGTGATGCAAAACTTCTTAATCATGCTTACTTTACAAAAGAACACTGTAAGAAAGTGGTGGTGTGATTTTATGTTTGATCTTCAACAAATGAGAAATTGACAAGACAAACCATCTGGCATTCTGCACATACTTTCATTGGCTTGGGCAATCATGAAGTTATACAAAGATATAGCCTAAAATTTAAGCAGGAGTAGCAAGATAGAAGAAAATGTCATGTTGTATGAATTTTTTTCTTTTATTCTAGTTATCTATACTGTTTATAGCAATAAGTTTGTCTAAAATGTTAATTCAGTTTTATTCAGTTATCTAAGATTGAGAAAGAAGTAATTTGGATAGTTTTTACTTTTTTTCTGACCCAGTCAAAGCTGTTTCACATTGAGGAACTGTTTCAGAGTAGGCATAGTTTTTTCCTTCATATGAGGTCAAAGTCACTAGCCACCTAAGTAAACATTTGTTAAGTTTTATTTGTATTAATAGCACTTTGATATAGTGCTCCTCGCAACTTTCTTTGAGTTTCAGAAACTTACTGTGTCATTATAGACTTCAGCTGCCTTTTAAAGATATGAATTTCAACTAATCCTATATTTTAGTTATCATTTGGAGGAATGTTTTAGACCATCATGTATTTCAGGGATATCCAGTTTACATACTGAGCTAAAGCATGTGGTTTGTGTGACATTATATTATCACATACATATGACTTAATAGTAATGAATTTGAGCAATTCGGTTCCAAGCAGCCAAAAGCTGAGTTCAATCATGTCAGAAAGTAGAAAAAGACTTATAAAGTTGATTTCTAAATCAAAAGATACTAGCTCCCATTATCTAATTTATCCTTTCAAAATAAACATTTATTCAACACTTTTAATGTGCCAGGTGAGTGCTAAGCACTAACACTATCCTTCCTTGTCATCTATGGACCCGAGGCCAGTCCTCTTTGTTCCTAGCCTGGCTCACTGTCACCCTCTCCTTTGGCTCACTTGTCACTGCTGTTGGTGTCCACATGGATGGTCTTCCCAATATTCTGGCTTCTCAGTTTCTTATTCTTCTCTTCTTTGGTGTCTTGTCCTCCATCCTATGTCAGCCTCTCATTCTTAGAGTCATACCTTTGAAATTATCAGTAACTATAGTTTCTCTACAATCTCAATTTGAAACATCCCTAACTCTGACCACCACCTCATATCAAGGTGGTGGTCACTCTCCAGCTCACTGCTTCTAGTTATCTCCACTCCAACAATCCTTTGATTTGCTTTGTTCTTAAAAATCTGTTTAAGATTTTAATCTGATTTCACCACCTTTTTTCTGTCTCTCAATCTCTGATGACTGTTCTTCCTTTTATACCCAGCTTAAATTCCATGTTAATATTTGCTTGGCACAGTTCAGTTGTAGTTAAACCCATCTCTCTCTCTAACTCCTAAATCCCTGAGCTGAATGTCACAGGAACAAAACGTGCCAATCATGCCAACTGGTCTTAGTTTAAGTTGAAGGTAGTGACCTTCAGGGGCCATTCATGTTGCCTGCCGTCATGCTGCATGTTCCTGGTCCATTCCGTCTTCCATTTTCCTGGATGACTATTTCATACTTCCTTCCCCCCCACCCCCTCAACGCTGCTTCCCCATCCTTACTTTTGGCTAATAATCTAGTTTTGTATTTTACTGAAAAGGTAGATGCCACTAATGGAGGACTTGGACAAGCTCTCGCTGCCGCATATATTTATGTACCAGCGTCGGTGCCGGTACACTCCCTTTCCTCCTGTTCTCTGAATGAATGCGAGGCTTCCTGTCAACCCCTCCACCCTAGACCCCTTCTTCCCTGTCACCTTTTCAAACACACGGGTCCAGTCATTATTCCTTCTTTCCATTTCATTGACTTTTCTCAAAATAATCAATTTCCTCTTCTTTGATGATCAAATCCTCTTAGCTGGCAAATATGTTGTTATTTTTTTTGTCTTAGAAAATCCTGCTTGACCCCACATTCCCTCCAGCGAGCCACTGCTCCCTTTTCCCTTCTCTCCTTTACAGCAAAATTTCTCCATATACTCATCATTACTCATTGTCTTCAATTTCCCTGCTCTCGTTCTCACTGGAAGTCACTGTAATTAAGCTTTTTGTTTACTCCCTCTTTCCTACTTTGCAGCACCTGTCATGTCAAGGTCACCAATGACAAAATTCTCAACCCTCATCTCACTTTCTGATAGCAGCGTAGGGCACAAGTTAATCACTTTCTTCTTGGAAATACTTTCTTCTCGGACAGTGCTTTCTTCTAGTTTTCCTCCAAACTGGCTTTTTTTTTTCCTTCTCAACTTTCTGATTATTTTTCACCTGCTGTTTTCTTAACCTTGGAGTATCCAGGATACACCCTTAGATCTCTTCTTTTCTCTGTGTGTACCCATTTAAAGTTACTAAGTTTAATCTTACCCCATGCTTCTTCATAGTTCACTTTCTCAGTTACTCACAGCTCTGTCCTTCAGGTTACTCATGCCAAAAGCCTCTGAATCATCCATACTATTTCTGTGACTCACTCCCCATCCATTTCATCAGCAAACCCTTTTAGCGCTATCTTTAGAATTATGCAGAGTCTCATGCCTTTTCTCTACCTTCTCTGCTATTATGCATCATTACTTGTCACCGGGATTATTGTAGTATCCTGTAATCAGCCTGGGTGTGTCTACCCTTGCTACTGACAGGCTGTTCACAAACTACAGCCAGAGGAATCCTGTTGAAATGCAACTCAGACAATGGCATGACTTTTCTTGATGAATTCCTGTTACTCTCACGCACCTGCTTTCTGACTCATTCTTACAATAAAAGAGTGTTTACAATGTCCTACCAGGCCCTGCCTGATCTCTGCCACCTCCCCATGCCACCCTGTTAACTCTTTTGACTTTATCTCCTACCACTACTTCTCTTACTCTGTTCCAGGCTCTCTCAACTCCTTGCCTTTCCTCAGATGTGCTAAACATGAGCTTCCCCCATGGTCTTTGCACTTGCTGGTCCCTCTGCCCAGAACATTTATCCCCTCGGATATATGCATAGCACACTTCCTCATTTCTTTCAACTTTTTGCTTAAATGTCACTTCTCAGTGGCACCTTCTTTATCTCCCTGTTTAAAATCACAGTAGTTCCCCTTCCCCATCAACTACTCCTTGTTTTATCATCTAACACACTATATATTTTACTCATTTATTTTATTTTCTGTTTCCCCTGACTAGAGTGTAAGCTTTATAAGGACAGGAATTTTTAAAATTTTGTTTGCTGCTATTTCTAGCACTTAGAAAGGTGTCTATACAATATTAAGGACTTTATAAACATTTGTCATGTGACTTATTTTAGTCTTTTCAGTATCATGAATCTTCTGTTATAGATAAGAAATGGAGACTTAGGGAGTTTAGTAACTTGTGGAGATAACACTTAAACCCAGGTCTGTCTTGCCCCATAACACAATCACTGCACGTATTAATTCATCTATCAGGGTACCATCACATTCTTTGCATTATAAGGTAGAGGAAGTCATCAATATTTATTATTATTAGTTTTTTATTACATGAAGTGTGAGAGAGAAGGAAGTCAATAATATTATGCATTTTATTTGTGTTCTTACCCTCAATCATTATCTGGGAGAAAACAGAAACAGATTTTTAACATTTAGTTCATGTTGAGGCACTCTCTGCCGGATCATGGAAACTCATTAGAGAGACTTGTTAATCTATTTCATCAAGCCAAACATGTTTTGGATTAAAAGAGTTCTGAGAACTCAACTTTTCTGCCTTCTAGTGGCAAAAAGGCTGTATTTTCTTACCGAGATGAAAAGTACCTGAATCCCATAAACTTGAAGGAGCAAGGGATAAATAACGCTGCTTGTTTGGTTCAGGCCTTCAGGTAGTCCTGGGATGTGGATTCCACAGGAGACAGCTGTCATTTCTGTTCATTTTCTGCCACCGAATTGTTCTCAGTTCAATGGAATCACAGATTTTCAAAAATTATCAAGCTACTTGTAGTCAAATAGGGAATTGATGAGGAATAGAGGTCACAGTTTCAGAAGATAGTCACAGATCGTGATGAGCATGAATCACGCTTTAAGTTTTTGCAGCTGCTTTTGGAATTGCAAACTACAGGATGTGGCTAGTCGACATTTCCCAACACCTGTCCCATTTCTGGTTCATTTTCAAAGGGAATAATTGAGCTAAAAGCTGATTCTATGTACCAAGAAGAACTGGTACTCCTGGATTATGGAAATAAAATACGAATACCAGACCTGTCCCAAAACGTTTGGTTACATGGCCAGACTGTGGCCATGGTTTGTGTCTACCCAAATCCCCAAAGTTAGAATTTTTAAGGAAATGCTGGTATTAGCTGAGAGGTGGTGAAATTTCAAGTGAGAATTGAGTTGTACACTAATAAAGTTGTACCTTGTGGTTTGAATGGAACGCCGAAGGTGTTTATCAAGCTCCGCTAATTTGAAGAGTCTCAAACCCCAAATTCTGTCTCCTCTGTAGTGGGCACAGCTGGAATCTCTGCTCTGCTCTTTCAGTGTCCAGAGGATATTTGCTGCCAGGCTTTTGGAGTATCCTGCAGGCATAGGTGTCAGTGGAGATTTCAGCAATTTATGCACAGATTTTGCAACATCCCCACGTGGTGCCCTTCTCTTAGGGATTTAGTCTCTCAAGTTTTAGCCGCTGGCAGGCTCGGACTCTCTTCTTTCACACCTTGGGACCATAAGACTGAGCCTGTTTGTGTGAATCCTTGGTGTCCTGACACATAGACCCGGAGTCCTCAGGGACATGCCTTGTAAATTCATGCTCATCCACTTGCTCCCCTTCTTTTAGGGGTGAAAGCCCCTCAGTTTATGCTCACTTTCGGCCCTTCAGTGCCTTTAGGTAGTTGTTTGTTACATTTTGCCCAGAGTTTCTAATCATTAAGTGTGGGAAGGCTAGTCTGAAAGAAGCAACTCCGCCATTACCTTCAGAACCTCACTAAGTTGTAATGTACAGTTTTTCATTATTATTCAGTTTAAAATGCTTTTTAATTTCATTATAGTTTCTTTGAGGTATGAGTTATTTAGACATATATTTTAAAAGTTTTCTAACATAAGGATTTTCTAATTATCTTTTTGTTACTGATTTCTAGCTTAATTCCACCATGGTCAGAGAATATGCCCTGCATGATCTTAATCTTTTATAATTGGTTGAGATTGGATTTGTAGCCCAGTGTATGGGCAATTAATGTCAGCGTTTTCTGTTTACTTGAAAAGGATTTGTATTCTTAGCTGTTGGGTGCAGTGCCCTATGTCAGTTAGCTCATGTTTATTCATCATATTTAAATCTTCTATGTTTTACACCTCTCTTCTTTTTGATATGTTTTCTGTCAGTTATTAAGACTGGTATGTTAAAAATCTCCCACCATATTGTGAATTTGTCCATTTCTCCTTTTAGTTGTGTTAATTTTTCCCATTTATTTGGAGCCCATTGTTAGATGAGTTTAAATTTAGAATTGTTATGTCCTTTTTGTGACTTGAACCCTTCAACAGTATGAATTTTCCCTCTTTATCTCTGGTACACCTTTTCCCTTAAAGTCTACTTTGCTATTAATATAGTGGCATCAGCTTTCTTCTGGTTAGTTTTTCCATGGGATTTTTTTTTCCCTTCTTTTTACTTACAATTTTTCTTCATAGTTTGTGTTTTCTTTTAAGTAATTGGTTTCTTTTATCCAAGTGTGACAATCTTTCTTTTAATTGGAATGTTTAGATTACTTACAGTTAATGTGAATATTGATTGCATTTAAATCAACCATCACACTATTTATTTTCTGTTTCCTCCACCTGTACTATATTTCTCCATCCTACCGTTAATTAGTTTACTGAATTTTCAAATGTATTGTGTGTTACATTACTCTCATTTGCCATATTAACATTGTTTTCATTTTCTAGGAAAAGATAGAGTTTTTAACACTCCTTTGTGTGAACAAGGAATTGTTGGATTTGGAATTGGAATTGCAGTTGCTGGTGCTACTGCCATTGCAGAAATTCAGTTTGCAGATTATATTTTCCCTGCTTTTGATCAGGTGAGTGCATCGTATTTTACCATAAATGAGCATTTCTAAGGTCGTTCAGTCCATGAAGTGTTGAAGTATTGCCTCCACCCTCAATCCTCCTATCTCAGGAATGTTTGGAGCTGGTGTATTACAGTTATCACTTTGTTATGAGAACATGGTTAAAGATCTAATAGCATGGTTTAAGAAAGTGGATGGAAAAGGAAGGGCTCATTGTAACATGTCCCTTCTTTCTGTCTTCCACCCAGATTGTCAATGAAGCTGCCAAGTATCGCTATCGCTCCGGGGATCTTTTTAACTGTGGGAGCCTCACCATCCGGTCCCCCTGGGGCTGTGTTGGCCACGGGGCTCTCTACCATTCTCAGAGTCCTGAAGCGTTTTTTGCCCATTGCCCAGGAATCAAGGTATCCTCATTTATGTACTTTCTTTGATCTCTATTTGATGTTTCCATTTTGGTTGATTCTATTAAGTAATATGCTTATCTAGAGGAAAACAAACAGAACTTTTGGAATTTATGTGAACTTAACTGTATTTAAGAAAGGGAGGTTAGCATTTGTTTTAAATATACTAAGGCTCAGTTTTATAGAACGTTCTTTTTGAAGCAGCACTGGTTTGATGCTGGCATTAATTAACTTCAGAGAGTAAGACTGAGAACATAGTTCGTTTCTATTCTCTGTCTTTCAAAGCTTTATGTTTCTTTCTAATTGATCTTTCTTACCTGACTCTGGGGTGATTTTAATATGTCTGTTTAAATCGTATTTACCTCAAAGGTATGGGACTTTTGCTATTAGTCCATTTCTTGTTAAATAGACTGAGATAAAACTGTTACCCAGATGTGTTTTTCTTCTGTCTAGAATAAGGTAATGCTTACTCAAACAATTAATTTCGAAGCATCTTCCTTTTATAGCCTACTTTCCCAATAGCTTAGGTCTTTTGATAATAAAAATACTTTTGAGTATTTTATATCTTAATTTTTTATGTTATCATCTTTTCTATTTACTGAATAAGCCTTTTAGGGAATCATAGAAATCCACAGATATGTCAATCCAGAGATGTATGTTTGTTTTTTGACCACATGCATTGGTTGTGAACATGTGTCTAAGTTTCTTATTCTTATTTTCTTATTTGTTTTTTTCTATCAGATCAAAGTCATAAGGTTTTTCTTAGTTGAGCAGAAGTTGCCTGACATTTTAACATAAGCTAGAAGTGGTAGGTTGGGACACAAGCCACATTTGAGGCAATAGTTATTTTTGTACTTGAGCCGAACGTTGATTCACATTTAATGTTTCTAACATTACTCAGTGTTTTTAAGAACAGAGCTTTACTCTCAATCCCCTACATTCTCTTTCCCACCTTTTTCCCGCCTCCTCTTTCTCTTGCTTTTTTTTTCCAGCCCAAATGAAAATATACTTAAAAGATAAAAGGCTAAAAATAAATATGTGAAGAGAGAAGATAAACTAAAAAGTTTAGTTTAAACTAAAAAGTGGGGACATAAGAAAGGACATTGTGTGCTATAGTTATTATGTGTTCAGAAGTCTATTTACAGAAAATAAAATAGTGACATTTGTGCTATTTTATTTTTAAAATAACAAGCCTTCAATAAAAATGGCATGAAATGATTTTGAAAGCAAGGGTAGTTTGCCTCAAGGAATCTTATTTGAGTCTTTGTGATAAATTCATGTTTATTTTAATGATCACTCTTTCTATGTAATACTTGGGTTTATACAGTTATTCTCCAATCATTAAAAATTAGGCACAAGTTTGGTTTGAGGCAACATGGTACAGAAGTTAAGAGCTTAGGCCTTGGTATTAGTCAGAATTGGGTGAGAATCCCTGGTTTAGCAAGCAGTACAACCTTAGGCAAGCTACTTGATCCCTCTAAGCCTCGGTCTCTATTTCTAAATTGGGGGAAATAATAATGGCTACCTAGTGGGGTTGCTATGAATAGTAAATCAATTAATCCACACACAGTGCTTGGCCAGGTTAACACATGTATTTCCTGCTGTCATTATCATCATCTTCCTCATTATCACCCTCATTCTCAAAAAGGCCCTGGAGCCCTTTCCTGTTAAGCAGAAGTGTGGAGTGTCCACACTTCTCTTTTTGCCCTGCCATAACTGGACATTATGGGGCCTGGATTATAAAATTCAGTGGATTACTTTTCCACTTATGAAATGAAGACTGTTATTTTTTCGAGAGAAAGAAGGGATTTTGGCATGTTAAAATTAGATAAGAGAGTTGCATGCATTCTGAAAGTAGCAGAATGTTAGTATTATAGTATTATATCTTTCTTTACAGGTAAATCAGGTAGATATTGACAATTTTACTTTTTTGCTTTCATGAATGCTGTTGACAGTTTCCTTTTCCTTTTTGTATAGGCAAAGTTAGCTGCTTAAGAGAAGAGCAGTATCTTAGTTATCAGAACATGGTAGGCATCTGAAAAATATTTATTTAACAAAAGGAATTTTGTGGATAATCTATAAACAATAACAAATGGTAATTAGGTTAAAAATAAATACCAGAGTTCTATTTTTAATTAGTAACAATTGGTTATTGATATAAATATCAATCCTTCTTGTAAGAGAGTTTACTGGAATATACTTTTACTAAAATTGTCTTAAAAAAAAATCTGTTTTTGCAGGTGGTTATACCCAGAAGCCCTTTCCAGGCCAAGGGACTTCTTTTGTCATGCATAGAGGATAAAAATCCTTGTATATTTTTTGAACCTAAAATACTTTACAGGGCAGCAGGTAAAGGTTTTCTTTATTTTATATTTGTGAATATCTTTATATACTTTTTTATGGCTCAAAAAATTGTATCTTCCATAAGCTTGATTTATATTTTCTTGGTAGAAAAAAATTCTGATTGGTTTCTTCTATGTTTAGTTGTCCTCAGGTGTAAATTTTATATTTGGGAAAAGTCCATCTAGTGGTAGCAAGAACAAAGGCACTATGTTTAGCAACATAGTATGTGTTTAGTAAGTATGGGTTGAATGAAAAAGTGAACAAGCTCATTTTACTAAATAATATCTAATTTCCCTGTTAGTTAAAGTGATCATAAAGGTTTTCATGTAAATCAGGATGCCTTTGACCATGAAGGAGGCACCGTTAACAATTATGCTGTGCTGTCCCGTCTGCACTGGGATGTCTGTCTAAAGCAACCTGACATGTTTGGTCATCTTCCTCTTAGCTCAAAATCATGATTCTATAAACATACATCTGTGACTGCTTTTTTCTCAGCTATAATGGAAATTTTAAACCGCAAATGTTTTGTTCTGTCTAAGGTAGATTTTATTTTGAATTCAAAAAACATTGCTTTGGCAAATCATTCTTTTCCTTACAGTTAAATTTAAAAACACATATTTTTATTGTGATGTAATTTACAGTAAAATGCGTAGATATTAAGTATCTAATTTGATGGGTTCTTGACAACTCTATACATCCATGTAAGCACTGTGTAAGACAAGATATAGAACATTTTAATCACTCCCGGGAGCTCCTTCCTGCCTTTTTGCTGCCATCCATTCTCCCTACCACACACTCAGCCACTTTCTGATTGCTGTCAGATTAGTCGTACGTGTTTCTGAGCTTCATAGAAATGGAATCACACAGTATGTATTCTTTTGTGTTTGCCTTCTTTTGCTCAACCTAATGTTTTTGAGATTCATATATGTTGTTGCTTGTATCAGTAGTTTATTCCTTTTTCATTGCTGAGAAGCAGTCTATTATATGAATATTCATTGTTCATTTCTATAACAATAATATTGTACAACTATATATACAATATTAGAACATTACTAAGTAATGAACATTGTCATTACATTGTATGAATATTCATTATTATTACTACTAATAATTTTTATTGTTATTATTCTAAGTATTCTAGTTATAAATACTAAGGAAAGTAGTTTCCCTCTTCTCTCTTTATCAAGCTAATGTCTTGCGAATAGCATTAGTATATTGCAACTATGTTTCTGGGACCAGCCTGCCAATGAATTAAACTAGAAATGCTTCTTGGCTATGGGGAAAAGAACACCAATATACAGTATTGTTGAATGTGTCTCATTTTGTTGCATAAATATTCATTGTGTGAATATATTATAGTATATTCATGGCCTGTGCAACTGGGCTTCTGTTTTGATTTATTCATTCCCTTGTTGATGAGTTTTTCAAAGTGGTTATGTCATTTTACACTTTCATTGGAAATTTATCAGAATTTCAATTGCTCTTAAGTTTAAAAACAGATTTTAAATTGACTCTCTAGATTTTTTACAGAATCTATTCTGATTTGTATCCCATTATGGAATAAAAAATAATGAAGGTAGGAATTTAAAATCTTGAGGTGAATAGGAAGACATCAATGAGCAGCTTTTTGATGAAAATGGTTTCTAATACTTTGGATATACTATGGGTATTATAGTTGTAATGTGAGCCAGCTGTCATAGCCAATCAATGCAGAGATTTTTCAGTATTTAATAAATGGAGACTGTGTAAGAAACATTTGAAAAAGTAATATTCACTTTGCTGCAAACTTTGAAACCAGGATTGGCCAGGGAAATATTTAATGTTTTAGGATTCCAGCTAAGAGAATGAGTTTGAAAAACTTGTTCTAGGCTTGGCCATGGGAAAGATTATGAAAGACCCTGATGAGGTTCAGAGTTTAAAAAGTTTCCACAAGTTTCCTCATGATTGATTATGTGCCATTTCAAGGACTCTAACTGAATCCCTTCTTGACCCCCTGCCCTGTGGCTCAGTAGAGATCATACAGGTACCATTTCTTTCACATGTAGAGAGCTTCTCTGCAAAACAAAGTAGGATAAGGAAAAAAGAGCTAGCCAATAAAGTCTTCATATTGGTGTTCTCTAGGTGGTTGTCAGAGTTCATCCCTGGGCCAGCAGAATAAACACCACCTGTTAGCTTGTTAGAAATGCAAATTGTCAGGCCTCATCTAAGACCTACTGAATCACAACCTCTGGGAGCAGGGCCAGGCTCTCTTTGTCTTAGGTGCCCGGCAGGTGATTCTGATCCATGCTGAAGTTTGAGAAACACTGCCCAATGTCAGGTCTGAAGCAATAACTGATGTTCCTTATCTCCATTTATCTTATTTTATTCTTAGTTCTTACATGTACAGGATGCTTCTGACCCATGGTTTTCTTAGACTTGACCTCTACTTCAAATCAGTATCTTGCAACTGATCGTATTTTGTTTTCTACTATGTTTTTTTTTGGCTCCAAATGCTCTGACACTGATTCTGTAATCACTGCCTAGGTTCAGCCTACTCTTTTCCAGCCCTGTCTGTTAATATCTCAGATTTACTTTATACTGGTGGAGTAAACTCCAAACTTACAGTTGTTTGGAAAGATTATAGTTGACCCTTGAACAATACAGGTTTTAACTGTGCAGGTCCAATTATACTTGGATTTTTTTTTTTCAACCAAATGCAGATTGAAAATACAGTATTTGCAGGATGCAATTTTGTTATATGAGGGACTCCTGGAACCAATCTTTCCAGAATACCAAGAGATGATTGTACTAAATAATTATTAATAACCTAATAATGGGCTATTTTGTAATGAACATAAATTTTAATTTAATCCCAATTGTTTTTAATTGGGAAGATATAAAAGGAATGGTGCATTTTTTTGTTTGTTTTTTTTTGGAGACAGAGTCTCGCTCTGTTGACTGGGCTAGAGTGCTGTGGCGTCAGCCTAGCTCACAGCAACCTCAAACTCCTGGACTCAAGCAATCCTCCTGCCTCAGCCTCCCGAGTAGCTCAGACTACAGGCATGCACCAACCATACCCGGCTAATTTTTTCTATATATTTTTAGTTGTCCAGCTAATTTCTTTCTATTTTTTTTTTTTTTAGCAGAGATGGGGGGTCTTGCGCTTGCTCAGGCTGGTCTTGAATTCCTGAGCTCAAACGATCCACCCGCCTCGGCCTCCCAGAGTGCTAGGATTACAGGCGTGAGCCACCACGCCCGGCCTAAGGAATGGTGCATTTTTGATTCAGCATTTGATTGAGGAGCCCTAGGGAAGATATTTTGTGTTGAAATACAGAATCAAAGAGACAGATAAAAAAGATGCTTTAGATTCTTTTCAAAGACCACAGCAGCCTGTTAATTTCTAAGTGGTGGTAATAGGAAGACTTGTAGTATCCATAAATAATAATAATTATAATAATTTAGTATCCATAAATAATTAAAATAATAATTTACAGGATTGATTTTTTTCCCCCCAAATCCTTTCCTGAATTTCTAGCATACATTTGGGAACAGTTAAAATAGAGTGGACCAACTTTTACATTTAAAGTTTTTTAAAAGTGTTCATATTGGGATTTAGATGTTTATGGAGTAATAAATATAGATGTAGGATCATTATAAATACAAGGCTGACAGTTATTTATAAAAATAATTGGGAGTTAATGGAAGTTATGTTCATTACATAATAGCCCTTTATTAGGTTATTAATAATTATCTAGTACAATCATCCCTTGGTATTCTCAGGAGATTGGTTCCAGAACTTCCTCATACACCAAAATCGCATCCTGTGAATACTGTATTTTCAATCTGCATTCGGTTGAAAAAAATCTAAGTATAATTGGACCTGCACAGTTAACACCTGTGTTATTCAAGGGTCAACTGTAATCTTTACTCAATAGAACATAGTCAAGTAAGAATACAAAAAGATAACTTTTGAATAGTCTACGGCAGCTGTCCCAACCTTTTTGGCACCGGGGACCAGTTTCATGGAAGACAGTTTTTCTATGGGGGAGAAGGATGGTTTTGGGATGATTCAGGCACAATTTATAGTGCTGTCAAACCTCTTTGCTAACAAAAATCTGTATTTGCAGCCACTCCCCAGTGCTAGCATCACCGCCTCAGCTCCACCTCAGATCATCAGGCATTAGATTGACATAAGGAGCCCACAACCTAGATCCCTTAGATCCCTCACATGCACAGTTTACAGTCGGGTTCACGCTCCTATGAGAATCTAAGGTTGCTGCTGATCTGACAGGAGGGGGAGCTTATATGGTGATGGGGAGCAGCTATAAATACAGATGAATCTTTGCTGGCTCACTCCCTACCCACTGCTCACCTCCTGCTGTGTGGCCAGGTTCCTAATAGGCTGTAGACTGGTACTGGTCTGTGGCCTGGGGTTGGGGACCACAGGTCTATGGTAATGTTTATAGAATCTATGCATTCAAGCCCTTATATTTTGTTCATGGAATATTATCTTAAACAAACACATAAATATGTTCAAGAATTATACAATTCCAAAAAGTTAGATATATTAGTTAAGCTAACAATAAAACTTATAATAAGGCCTTAAGTAATACGGAAATATATTTCTCTTACACGTAAATGGTTAGACTGGCAGTCCAGGGCTGGTGTGATATAGCTCCTCAGTCCTCAAAGGCTCTTCTGTCTGGTTGTTCTGCTGTCTTCAACGTACAGTTTTCAGCTCCTGGTCCCAGATAGTTGCTCCAGCTCCCAATATCACATCTGCATTTCAGCTACTGGGAAGGAGGAAAAGAAAAGGTATTCTTCTCTTTAAATAACTTGAAAATTGTACATATTAAATTTCACATCTTATTGATCAGAATCACATGGCCATGGTCACGCCTAGTGATAAGGGAGGCTGAGAGAGGTAGTCTTTAGCTTAAATGCCTAACTAAAAATTATGTCTGTCTCTCACCACCTCCAAGCTTTACTGTGGGGAAAACATTGGCTTCTAGGAGACTAGGGTAGGAGGCTGTTTGAACAGCCTATCTGTGAAATGGTGAGGGCCTGAATTAGCTGAGGGAAACGAGTTAGAAATTTCCTAGATTAAATGAAATACATGGTGTCTAAATGAATTTAAGGAGAGGAAAGAAGAGGGAGGTGTCAAGAGTGAGTATATAATAAGATTTTCCATGATCTCAGGACATAGACATGTGGCTCAAACTTTATAATTCTGACTTCTTTTCTGAGATTATTTATGTGAAGACAGAGCTTCACTTTCTATGAGTGGTTTGCCATGGGATGATGTGAAATTGAGACCCTCAATTACTTTTACTCCTTTAGTCTTTTATTAATGAGTTCCTTCTACATCCTTCCATTTAGTCTCAAATTTAATGTACTTTGAGTTTCATTCCCCTGTAGACTTTGCTACTATAATAGATAATTTTTTTTTTTTTTTGAGACAGAGTCTCACTCTATTGCCCGGGCTACAGTGCCGTGGCGTCAGCCTAGCTCACAGCAACTTCAAACTCCTGGACTCAAGTGATCCTCCTGCCTCAGCCTCCGGAGTAGCTGGGACTATAGGCATGTGCCACCATGCCCGGCTAATTTTTTCTATGTATATTTTTAGTTGTCCAGCTAATATCTTTCTATTTTTTTAGTAGAGATGGGGTCTCGCTCTTGCTCAGGCTGGTCTCGAACTCCTGAGCTCAAACGATCCGCCTGCCTCTGCCTCCCAGTGTGCTAGGATTACAGGCGTGAGCCACCGTGCCTGGCTTATAATAGATAATTTTGACTAACATAATATGTATTAATAATCTTGGTTAGAGAAAGGATGCTTCTCTTTTAAGATGAAAATATCTTTTGTTGGAGTAGCACAATAAACTGGAGCCTTTCATAATTTAATATAGATACCACTTTTGTGTTAATAGCCGAAGTAGCAACCCCATCTGCTTATTCATAATCATACTTCATAAATTTACTGAGAGGATTTAAGTGAGATAACCCATATATGTCTCTGCCTAGTCTTTAAGTGCTTTTTGAAGACTTATGTGCTAGACACAAGGCTATATTTTGCAGACATATGGACTATTTCATTTAATCCTCACAGCACCCTTGTCAGGTAAATTCTGTCATTATCACCATGTTTCAGATGAGGAACCTGAGGGTTAGGGAAGTTAAACAACTTGCCCAGAGTCCCATAGCCAGGATTCAAACCTGGAGTCTGTCTCTAGAGCCAGATGTCAGGCATATTTGACACACACAGATAGCAGGTTTAAGGAACTTGCTCAAGCTCACAGCAGTAATAAGTGATGGAGTTAGGTTTTAAACCAAGACATTTTGATGCCAGAGGCTGCCTTCTCTCTAGTATCAGCCTATTTTTCATCCCATTTAATTATTATGGAATGGAGGACATAAATGAAATATAACTGCCTCCAGGTCCTAGTTTCATGCCAAGAAATATGCTGTTTATTTTTTAAAAGTTTCCCACAGAATTAAAATGATCTACATTTATGTATGTATGTATGTATATATGTATGTACTTGTAAATCCCTAGTCTCCCGTGTGACAGGTAGGGATACTTAGCACTATGCAAATAGGAGGAAATGATCTACTTTTTAATTGAATGGAAATATATATAGTTGGCCCTCTGGATCTATGGGTTCCACATCCATGGATTCAACCAACCATGTATTAAAAATATTCAGAAAAAAAATTCATCTGTACTGAACATGTACAGACTTCCTTTCTTGTCATTATTCCCTAAACAATGGAGTATAACAACTATTTACATAGTATTTACCTTGTATTAGGCCTTATAAGTAATTTGGAGATGACTTAAAGTATACAGGAGGATGTCTGTAGGTTATAATCAAATACTATGCCATTTTATATCAGGGACTTGAGCCTCCTTGGATTTCGGTATCTGTGGGAGGTCCTGAACCAATCCTCCGTGGGTCCTGAGGGTCGACTGCACTATCCGTAGCTGTACATTAAGGCAGTATATCCCTATGTAGTGTACAGTACAAAGTTTGAGTATATACTGCATTAATTTCTCCATTGGCAAAGGATTAATTTATATTAGCCACTTGCAGCCAAATCTAATGAAATTAATAGACTCATTAATTTGTGTTCTTTTAAAACATATATTATGCTGTTTCATTGTATATTTCTTGTAAGAAACTTTGAAATAATTGTAGAACAAAATCAGGTTTACAGTTAATCTTTATCCAAATAAGAACAAAGTAAGATCTCAAAAAGTTGCCTATCATTAGAAGACAGGTTGCCGTTTAATATATCTCTGGCCTCAATTGGAATATTTATATTTGTACTTTCCCTCCTTTTTTTTCAATAAAATTTTATTATAACCCTAAAAAAAAAAAAGAAAAGAAAATTATAGAAACTACATGTCACCATCTGCTATGGTCACAGGTGGGGGATTTGGGAGCCTCTGCACCATGCAGTCATTAAGGGATCTATTAAGATGTCCCCAGGTAGAGGCAAAGGCAGCTGGGAAATGTAGTTCTCCTGCATTTAGAGAACGAATGAAATTGGTGAATGCACAGCATTGCCCCTGTCACAGCTCTTCTGGACTTCTCTGACACTCTCGTTTCTGGGCCTAGTGCACATACAGTGTTCTCTGTTCTAACCTCTGTGCTATGGTGACTGGCCTACATGACCAGCCTACAACATTTAGAAATGATTTCTTTCAGTTAAGCCATTAACTTTATGAACTACACAGATGAAAAGAAAAACAGGAAAGTAATACATTCTTTATGCAGCAATTGTCTTGAATTTTGTTTTTATTTATCTTGAATATATACAATCAATAGATATAAACTGTGTGTCTCCTGAATGTAGAAGGAAAAAGTAACCTAGTAATATTTTTAAATTTCCTGGTTATTTATTGTAATTATGACATTTAAGTACAATTAAGCTTTTTAATAATGACAGAGAGATATTTAGAAATGGTAGATAAGGAAGAGTAATCTAGGCAGTATCCAAAATGTACAAAATAGTTACAATTCAAAAAGAGAATGAGTCAGTGTGACATTATCAGACACAGGCATCTGGTGGAGAAGATGTTCCTTTATGTCTTCTGAACTTTTAGTTTTATTTAATTGAATGATACATGACATCAGTGATATTGAAGTAAATGTGACTTTTATCTGAGGTTCTTCTGGTGAAAAGGCAAGACAGAATAAAATACTAAAAGCCTTGTAATATCTTTTTGTCAGGATTTTTGTAAAATCCGAAACTATTTCAGGTAAAAATAGGTCATAAAGATATTGAGGAATTTTTTTTTTAGCAGATATACTAATTATATATGAATTCATATATTTTTTTTTTT
>CM052441.1:63459511-63520087 GCA_028533085.1 Varecia variegata | reverse complement strand
AAAAATGTTCAACATCTCTAATCATCAGGGAAATGCAAATCAAAACCACAATGAGATACTTAACTCCAGTGAGAATGGCCTTTATCAAAAAGTCCCAAATCAATACATGTTGGCGTGGATGCGGAGAGACAGGAACTCTCTTACACTGAATTCATATATTTTGAAGAGAAGAATGTTGTTTTAAGTAGCTTTTGAGTGGTAGGAGACTTTAAAAATATTTTTGCCAAATATCAGTGTACATAAAGAGAAGAATTAGTATTTTATAGTTTACATTAAACAGATTATTTTTGTGCAGGTCAGTACTTTTAATTGACAAGAATCAGTTGGATCCATTAATGAGAGGAAATTCATTTGTTAGATTTCTGAATTGGTTTTTAAATTGAAATAATACTTATATGGAATTTAAGAAGTCAAATAATATCTTATAACCAAAAATAGCAGTTCCTTACCTCACCCTTCACCAAATCCATGTGTCTCTCCCCACAGGCAACCACTTTCAACTCTTTCAGCAGTTTCCTGTGGTTATTTATCGTGATATTTGTAAATAATATGCTTATACTGCTTTTAGAAAATTTTAAGCATTATTATTTTAACTTTCTACAAAGGGGGACAATTTAGCTCTTTTATGCCACCTTCCTTTCCTCAGCGTGTGCCGTTCCTCCCTCTTATACATCCAAACTGCTTCCAATATCTTCGTGGAGTTATAGTATAATTTAGGTCAGATCATAAGTTGGTATTTACATTGCTATGGGCTTAACAGTGTGATCCACAACTGAATGAGAAACGCATCCTTTCATTTCCTCTTTGGTCTACAACTCTTTGTTTTTTTCTGGCGTCAATAATGTTTTTCTCTCTTTCTTCTCTTTTCATTTGCTTAATTTCTTATGTTCCTATTATTAATGTAGTTCGTAATCTCCTCAGTGTACTCTTTTCTCACTTTATTTGCACACATTAGGTAGTCAATGAGGTTACTCTTTTTCCCGTAGCGTCCCTTCTGCCCTCCTGGGCCAGTCTAATAATGTAGTTAAGAGTGTGGATTCCAGAACCAGACTGCCTGAATTTGAAGTCAGGTCCACTTTTTACTCCGCGAGGGCAGCGATAAGTGCTGTGGTCTGTGTGTGTCCCCCACAGATCATGTGTTGGAAACTTAATCCCTAGTGTAGCAGTGTTGGGAGGTTGGGCCAAATGAGAGAGAATAAAAGTGCGAGGGCTCTGCCCTCATGAATGGATCAATATCATTATTGTGGAAGTGGGTTAGTTATAGCAAGAATGGGCTTGTTATAAAAGCAAGTTTTTCCCTCTTGCTCTCATGAACATTCTTGTCCTTCTACCTTCTGCCGTAAGATCACCAGATGCAGGTTCCTCAACTTTGGACTTCCCAGCCTCTGGACTGTAAGAAATAAATTTCCTTTCTTTTCAAATTACTCTGTCTCAGGTATTCTGTTAAAGCGACACAAAACACACTAAAACAATAAGGTTTGCTAAACTGGATCCTAAACTACAATGAAGTACAGTAGTTCTGTTACCCTCTCCAGTTTATTTACTTTCCTCTTTTTCAGTTAAAAAGATACACACCTGCTGAAAATCAGATACTTTTATATTTTGGTGTAAACGATGTCATAATTAATGGTTAAAAATGCCTTACTTTATTTTCTTAAAAAAATTTATTTTTCTCATGATAAAGGTAAAGCATCCTCTATCTGGGAGCTATTGATGCTCCTAAAACATAGTGGCTAAGTCAACACCTTTTTTTATGCCTCATCTGCAGGTATTTGCTATCTCACATATGTAGGGCTGTGGCTGGAGGGCTCTGGTCTACCTGTCTCTTTGTCCTCCCCAGGACTTGTTCACATTGTGGAAGCAGAAGTCCTGAGGGAGGAAGTAGAAACATGCAAGGCCCTTGAAGCAAAGGCTGGGAACTAACACACCATCACTTCTTCTATAGTATGTTAGCCAAAGCAAGTCACAAAGTCGGCCTAAGTTCAAGAGAAGGGCAAATAGACCCCATCTCTTCCTGGGAAGAGCTGCAAAGTCACATTGGAGAAAGGTGTGGCCACAGGGAGCGTTGGAGGATTGCATCTAATTTTCAATCTTTCTTATGTGCTTGTATTGAAAATACAAAAGAAGATAAAAGGAGCTCTTAAATCCATCGTCTAATTACTGTTGACTTTTTGTTGTATATATTGCCAGACTGTTTTATCTGCATGTTTAAACATATATTTTTAGTTAATTTATTTCACTTTTCATTTATTTGATTATAAGTCATGTTTGTTTATTTCATATTTGTTTATTTTTTTATGAAATGTTCAAGTTGGTTTCTATTTCTTTCTTGACCTTGTGGGGTAGCATTGATTGTAAACCTAAAACTTCAAATATCTAAAACAAGCAGGATTGCAGTTAATAGGCAATTATTCTATTTTGTGGTGAGAATGCCTTGATTTAGCATTGAATAGCTAAGAAGAATCAAAAGGTGTTCAAACACCTTGAAGTGCAAAATTCCCTTTGAATTTGTATATATGTCTTCGGTGATTGATCTGATCAACTGAACTATTTATAGAATAGTGCCCAGTGGAATTTTCTTATACTCTGGCATATTCTTTATATTATTCACTTTTCAGAGCTAAGTATGAGCAAGCAGATACATACTTTTGATTATTAGCCTTAAGATATTTACATCCTTAATGACTAAGCTTAAGCTATGTGGTAGAGTGATTTGTTTTTTATTTTTGAATACAGTTTACTACTATGAGTCTTATTCTTTCTTTGTAAAAAGTACAAGCATAAGATTATATGGAATAAAATTAGTAAAAATTCCTTTTCCCTATCCCTTCACTTCCAACTCCCTTCCTTAGGTCCCTTTCTGTGCATTTATATTTATAGACATATATGAATATGTGGATCACATTTGTTTATGTACACTACAAACATTGTTCTGTAACTTGCTTTGCAAATCCTTTTCTCTTTATTTAGAGAAATATGTGAATGTGTAGAATGTATATATACAAATA
Source organism: Varecia variegata (assembly GCA_028533085.1). NCBI lineage: Eukaryota > Metazoa > Chordata > Mammalia > Primates > Lemuridae > Varecia > Varecia variegata. The sequence continues at coordinate 63,517,079 of CM052441.1, read as the reverse complement.
ATAAAAATAAGAGCATGTTACAAATATTCTATAACTTTTCTTACTTATCAATATGTTTTGGATATACTTTTATATCTGTTCATATAGACTTAGCTGATTTTTATATTCATAAAATTACATTAATTCTATATGCATAAAATTTCTGAACATGTACCATAATTCATCCTTTCCCCTATTATGGAACAGTGGGTTGTTTCTAAATCTGGCTATATTAAACAATGTTGAAGTAAACATCCATGTTTAGTATATATTTGTATATGTGGAAGAAGAAAATTATGTCTGTGTTCTTTATTGTAAAAACTCTAAAACCTAAATTTCTTAATTCCCTTCTTCCTTTCCGTAGCCCCATATATTCTTCAGTTCAGCTCTGAGTAATAAATTATTGATGAAGCCAGATGCTGTGAGTCTGTAAATAGCAGGTAGTGAAAAACTGTGGAAGGGTAGGGAGTTAATGACACAGGTACTATGGAGATGCAAGACTCAGTAACTCTTGGCAGCCTGAAAGCTAAAAATGAAAGCAGGAAATGTTTGTGAGATATTTAACTTGGGAATGCTACGGGTGAAACCTAGTTTTTATTCTCTTGTATTAGTATATCAGAATTTTACCCTTTTTAAAAAGACTATTTTTTTTAGAGTGGTTTTAGGTTCACAGCAAAATTGAGAGGCAGGTACAGAGATTTTCTTTATGCCACCTGTCCCCAAATAAGCATAGACTCTTCCATTATCAGCATCCCCCACCAGAGTAGTACATTTTTTACAGTTGGTGAACCTACATTGACACATCATTATTCAAAGTCCATAGTTTACATTAGGGTTTACTATTGGTATTGTACCTTCTATGGGTTTTGAAAAATGTTGAGTGACATGTATCTGTCATTACAGTATCATAAAGAGTATTTTCACTGCCCTAAAAGTCCTCTGTGCTTTGTCTATTCATCTCCCTGTCCCCCCAGCACCTGGCAACCACTGATATTTTTACTGTTTCTATAGTTTTGTCTTTCCGAATATCATGTAATTGGAATCATACACTATGAAACCTCTTCAAATTGGCTTCTTTCACTTAGTAATATGCATTTAAGGTTTCTCCATGTCTTTTCATGGCTTGACAGCTCATTTCTCTTTAGTGCTGAGCAATATTCCATTGCTTGGATATATTATAGTTTATCCGTTTACCTACTGAAGGGCATCTTGGTTGCTTCCAAGTTTTGGCAATTATGAATAAAGCTGCTATAAACATCCATGTGCAAGTTTTGTGTGGAAATAAGTTTTCAACTTCTTTGGGTAAATACCAAGGAACGTGATTGCTGGATCAGAGGGTAAGAGTGTACTTAGTTTTGTAAGAAACTGCCAAACTGTCTTCCAAATGGCTGTACCATTTTGCATTCCCACTAGCAATGAATAAAAGTTGCTGTTGGTGCACATTCTTGCCAGCATTTAGTGTTTTCAGTGTTTTGAATTTTAGCCATTCCAACAGGTGTGTAATGGTATCTCATTGTTTAAATTTGCATTTTTCTGATAACATATATGATGTAGAGCATCTTTTCATAGCTTAATTGCCATCCATACATCTTCTTTGGTGAAGTGCCTGTTAAGGTCTTTTTAATTGGGTTGTTTGTTTTTTATTACTGAGTTTTAAGAATTATTTGTGTATTTTAGATAACAGTACTTATTAGATATGTCTTTTGCAAATATATTCTCCCAGTCTGTGGCATGCCTTTTTATTCTCTTGAAAGTATATTTTGTAAAGCAGAAATTTATGTTTAGTTTGTAAAACTTTTTTTTCTGTATTCTGTCATCATAAAGAGTGTCCATTACAAGTCTACTTTGAAGCAACTAGATCTCAAGAGTTTAATGCTAACTTTGGGGGAATGTTATCATTACATCTATGTCCACCCACTCGTTCTCATCAAGAACAGCAGTTAACCTATTTGTGTATAGTATATAATGTGTTTTTTTTTTAAGCAAGTAGAACACAAGTAGAACATTTTTTTCTGTTCTTATTATCTGTGATGTAAGGATACTTCTTTTCCAAGAATATGGTTGTCTCCATTTACGCAAATTACTTCTATGTCCATTAATAAATTCTATATATGTTTTCAATAAGTTTAGCACATTTGTGGTTAGGATTATTCCTAGATGTTTTATGTTTTGTTGCTATTATGGGTAGGATCTGTTTTTCCCCCTATTATATGTTTTAATTGGTTATTACTGGTGTATAGAAAATTCATGTGTTGATATTGCATTTGGAGACCTTACTCAATTCTCTAATAATATTTTAGTTAATTGTCCTTGAATTTCTAGGTGGAAAATCTTATTCTCTATAGCTAATGATATTTATAGCTAAATCTGAATTGCCCAACCAATGGCTAGTATACTGCAAGAATTATTTCTTCCTCTTCAGATAACCATTTTAGACCAACTATTCCTGAAACTGGCTGAATGTCAGCCAATTCCTCTTGTTAAAGTTCTGTATGTTTGGCCCTCTCTCCCTCCTGTGTTAGAACACTCCTTCTAAGTTGTACTTATGCCCCAACATTCTGAGTAAAAGCTTATGTGTAAGGATGTTAATATTAAAATAAAGTCAGTAACTGCCATTCAGTCCCACATTTCCAGTTCTTTTGCATAATGAGATAAGTCAGAGATCTTTTCAAATAGTTGGCAAACATATATCACAAACGCAATGATATGATAAAGCACCTTGATATTCCTTACAAAATTTCCAAATTAACCTCACTACATTTTCTAGCCTCATTTAGTGTAACAAAAAAGAAAGCTTTTTTATGAGACTAATATTCCATAATGTGCATCAGTAAACTTAATATATGTATTAAAATTTAACCACATCTGTAACACAACTTGTTCAATCTTTGCAATTACTCTTAGGGATATTTATTTTTTTTTGTGTATTCTCTAGTATGCAGCATTTAATAGTTTAACAAAAGTTTTCCCATCATCAACTTTACTGGCAATTTTTCATCTTTCATGTTTAATATATTTGAATTCCTTCAGTAAGTACTTTCCAATGCATTTTCTATAGAAAGGAGCTATATCTGAATGAACTTTGTTCATACAAGGTAAATTGGCAAACTGACTAAGAAAATCATTGAATGCTGAATTAAAGCCATTATTTTAAAGCCATTCTACATAAGCACATGGAGAGGTTAAAAGGAAAAAAAAAATCACCTCACAAAAAGATTATATTGAGGTAGAAGAAAAATATTTTAATTTTCACTATTATAATAAGTAGCATTATTTTATAAACTATTAAGAAAGAAAAAACTGCCAATTAAACTGATATGCTTTTTAAATGTTTTATTTTATTCTTATTGAAAGAAAAATTATAGCCTTAATTAGACATGAATTTGTATTATCTATCACCCTGATACTTACATAAAAACAAAATACAATATAAGCAAAATAAATTGGTTTAAGCTATTCCTAAAACTCACATTCAAAATGTAACTCTTCTCACTCACTTTTTGACATATAATCATCAGTATTCATGTTTCTCCACAGAATATAATTTTCTGTGTCACCAAGCACATCAGTGATGTAGCAATTTTTCAATGAATCCATTAAAAAATTAAAAGATTGGTGCTGGGCTCTCAAGCTAGCTCAGTAATTAGGTACAGCCTACTTTTGTCTCCTGCTTCCAAGGTTGTTAACCTATTGTGATTCCCTACTTTCCTCACCCTTCCATGTCAAACAACCACTTAGAACTTGGTCAAAAGATTAGTTTTCTGATGTCTCTGGAATTTTATTCTAAGCTGTAGATACATTTTGTAGGGACTGTTACTGATTTTGATATTTGTTCATGAGCAGATAATAGCAACTACTGGCCACTAGATAAGAGGGCTGCGAGATGCCACTGATTGTAAGCCACATTCCAATTTCAGAGATGTTAAAATGTGAGGGGGCAAATGGGTATCTTAGAAGCAATGAAATATAGTGCCTTATATTGGGCAGATGACTTTAAAACATTGAAGAATTAGTATAGGTATTTTTCACAGCATACTTTTTGTACCATTAGTCGTTAGTCCCCCCGTTTCCATAAATACAATGTTAAACGCAAGCAGCAACAATTCCCACCAAGCATTAGCTGTTGCCCACTGATTTCCCAAATGCAGAGAGTAGACAGAAAAAGTCGCTAGAGCACACTGACAAAAGACAATTATTTTCAGGTAAGAAAGACAAATGGAGACTACATGATATGTTTACTAGACTGCAAAATTCCTCATTGCATATTAATTAGATGGTTTCTTCCTTGAAAGCATGGACAATATAGATATAGGTTTTTTGCACTACTTGAAGCATGAGACAGATTTTATAGTATTTTTAACAGTATATTGACTTAGTTTTTCTAATATAGACTGTTAATCTTTAAATTTTTAATAATTTAAGGTGAAGAGGGGAGGAGAAGATTGAATACAACTGTGTTTGGGGAATAATTTAAAAGTGATTGTTAGAAAAAATTGCACTTAGTTTCCTTGTTCATATATTCTTATCTCTAGCATCAGTGTTAACAGTAATTGTTGATATAGAAGTGAATATTATTAAAAAATGATCATAATAACTTCAAATCTGAAAGGAGTTTATTCAGAAAAGTAACAATTGCAATATAGAGATATTGTATTAGTTTACAGTTCAATATCAATTTTGTACAGTAAAGGATAATAGGGATAAGAGTAACTCTTCCTAGAATGAAAACTTTATAGTTTTATAGTTTTATAGTTTTAGTGACTGTATCATTTGAATTATTTTAAATTGTGATGTTGCTTTCTTCCTAAGAACTGATTAACTTAATGTGTCCTCATTCTGTTCTATGATGTTCCTATGATTACTGGTAGGATACTGAGACACAAAAGTAATATAATGCTTTGTCAGAGACCACCAAATTAATTAGATGCAGAGACCAGGCTGGCACCGGGCTTCTGGTTGGGTAGATTTACCTCCTCCCCACCCCTGTCCAATAGACTGTGAATTCTGACAAATGAGGTAGGCTTTCTCAGGTTTGGAGATTGTGAGTAGCATCAGGCAGCATGAACTAACATATTTTAGAAATATACTCAGCTTTTAAAAAGAGAACATTTATGTTTTCTCAGTTTATCATGTATAATGGAACATGAATAAAGTCCTACCCGAGTCTCACATTTGTGGGGAAACTGGCATTACTGCAGATTAGCGCTGGGGCAGAGAAATGACCCTATTATCTCTGTAGTGGTAATAGTGTGCTTCACAGGGGAACTTGCATCATTAAGAGTGAGTTGTTATTTCCTTGCAGATGCTTTCTACACGAATTATTAATATATTAAATCAGAAAGAACTGGAAAGTGCTTTTTAGGGACCTAGGAACTTAATTTATTGGTTTCAGCATTTACTTTTATTTGAAATTTTCTGTATCTATGTTTTCATAGATGTATGCGCAAGCACACACACAATTTCATGTGTCCGTTTCTTTGGACATACCTTTTCTTTCTACATGGAATACCCTTTTTATTTTCTCTGGTGTCAAGTCCCTGTTTATCTCTAAGACCTCCATCAGTCAGTTGTATCCTCCTTGATCCTCAGAGCCAGGTTGTTGCTTCCCTTGTGGTCCCAGAGCAGTTTGTGCCCATTGTCATATCATGCTTTTATTTGCTGGCTCATAAGCATCTTTATAACTCACAGTTGAGTGTGTGCTTCTCAACGGCAATTCAGTTTTCCAATTTCCAGCATCTCGCATTGACACCTGCATATATTAAGTATGCCGAAACTATTAAATGAACAAATGTATATTATACATAGTGTGTATATTATTTATATACCTCTCTTTTTCAAAAATGTGTTTAAGATGGCTTATATGCAATATAACAAGTTAAATGAAAATTGGAAGAAAAAAGAAGGAGGATGTAACATGGGACTAAGGATGGGTTAATTCATGCCATGAATCTATAAGTAAATGTGTAGTATGAATATGGGTGGATTTGTATGTACAGGGAAACATATATGTAGAAGTTTTACAACATACATTTAAAAAATCTAACCTGTTTGATAATTGCTTCTTTTTTATTTTGGCCTTGGAAAGATTTCTCATTTTTCTAGGTTGTACATTTTGTCACTATATATCTGGTGCTGAAGAGTTTCTCTGGGGAATGCTCATTAGTTCTAAGATTCCAGTGAAATCAGCATGCGGCGAAATGGAGTGGTCTCAGTTAGTCCCACTGCTATGAAGATAGGAATCTAATATGACTGTGTGCAGTGCTTTTTAGCTCCTGAAGATTTGTGCTTTAATTCCTGTTACCTGCTTTCTTTCAGAAAGCTCATAGCCATGGGTAGGAATGCTAGAAAGCTAATTTGAAATAATGATCTTCTGTTGGAATAAATATCATTTAAATTAAATATAACTAAAAAGTACCTGTGGATTATAGCTTGCTCTCCAGGTGACTCGTTTGCCAAGTTTAAACAAATGAACATGTTAAAATTGTGTTCCTATTCTCCAGCTCTCAGGATTAAATTTATGCAAATCTAAGGAGAGGTTTTTTTGGTTGTTAATATTAGATGATTCCTGAGTCTTATTCTCTGCATGATGTTTTTAAAATAGAGAATAAAGCTTTGCTTTGTTGTTCTTAATTAATTGGTAAAATAATGTAGACTTATTCTGGGTAATTTATTTAAGACAACAAAGCAGTTAGTCACTCATTGGCAACTTTACAAGAGAGGCCAAGATGCCAACCCATTTCTTTTGGTCTGCCAGCCATTAGAGTGTGTATTCCAGGGATTTGCTAATGACCAGCTAGCTGGCAACTGATTTACAAGGCGGGAGAGACAGCACTCTTGAATGGCGGCCACTGACTCAGAAGCAGGACGGAATGCGTACTGGCCTCCAGCCTTGTCTTCTGGCGTGCAGATCTTGCTGCCAGGGGAAAGGGGACTTGATGATGGCTAAGAGCCTGTGTGCTACCTTTGGTGTGTTTGCCAGATGTCATCGGCATTGTTTTTGACCCTCACTTTGGTTTAGCAATTGAGAACTGCTAAGTAGCATGTAATATTCCAGTTGAAGATGTCTGGCTCCCTGTCTTTTTGCCCGCGTGCCTGCCTGTCCATCTGTCTGTCCATCCATCCGTCCATCCATCCAACCAACGCTGGATTTAAGCTATCAATGAATGGGTTGGAATTACCTCTGAAAGCATTGTTTACAATTGGAGTTGGCAATCTTTTTCTATAAAGGAACAGATAATAAATATTTTACGTTTGTGGGCTGTACTGGCTCTGTTGCAGCTACTCAGCTCTGCTGTTGTAGGGTGAAAATAGCCATAGATAGTATGTAAATGAATGATGTGGCTGTGATCCAGTGAGATGAGGTTTATAAAAACAGTTGACTTGCAGACTATATTTTGTATCTATAGTCTGGCTTGTATATAAGGAGTATCTGGCTTAACATAGCTTGTGTGATACACAAAAACTTAAAGAAATGATTTAACGCTTGTAAGTTTTTTAACACTGCTTTATGTCTGAGGTTTGTTAGCTTAATTATCTTCTGCTTTGAGATTTACCTCCAAAAATAGTTTTATAGGTTTTTACCATTTTCTTTTTTATTTAGACATATTAATCATTTAAAAAATATTCAGCTGTTTCTGGCACTGGTTATAGAAATGTCATTGAATTGGAAATACATAAAAAATAAGAAATAAAATTCCCTACTATATCACTTAAAACAGCACCATTAAATTTAGTGGTTTTTACTCATATATATGATTTAAAAAACTTTTGACATGGAAACAAGGTCGATATGTTGCTAAGTGAAAAAAATTGTAGATTGTAGAAGGGTTCCTAACAGTGTATAGAATGTGATTCTATTTGTGAAAAGAAAAAGAAAGATGGATCTGTGTATATGAAAACATGTGTGTTGTAAATATCTGAAAAGATACTGAATCAGTCAGAGTTCTTAGTTTTCAGAAGAAATCAACTGTATAGTAGAAAGGATTTATCGAAGCATAATAAATAGCTCACAGATCTCTGGAGTCCTTGATAGAACTGATTATCTTTTTGGGATCTACAGTATTCAGCTTGGAAAATTAAGGTGTTGTCAGCTGCTGTGGTTGATGAAGTGTTCATAGATGCAAGATGCAAAAATAAAATATACTTGGTCTTGTTTTCCTGTTTTTCAAACCCCCATACATTTACTGCTTGATAGAAAACTGGTCTGAGAACTTAATTCAGTCCAATAAAGTTTTAGCACATGTGTTAATAATTTTTAAAACTTTTTAAAAGAACTTTTTAGGTTTTAGATTTACAGAAAAAGTGCAAAGATAGTCCAGAGAGTTCCCCTACATCACACACCCATTTTGCCCTATTATTAACATCTTACCTTAGTATGGTATAATTGTTACAATTAATAAACCAATATTGATACAGTCTTATTGACTAAAGCCCATAGTTATTAAGATTTCTCTAGTTTTATCAGATGTCTTTTTTTCTGTTCCAGGATACCTGATAATAAACTTGTTCATCTGTGTAGTAATGTCATGGAGCCATGTGATAAATGCCATTTCTGTTTTAAATAACTTGCAGAATTTGGGGAAAAACAACTAAAATAAAGCTTTGTCACAATGAGGTCCTTACATTCTTTTATGCACAAATGTCACATGAGAAAAAATAATTAACCTCTTATTTTTTTTTTCCTGTTACATATTTAGTGGAACAGGTTCCAATAGAACCGTACACCATCCCCCTGTCCCAGGCCGAAGTCATACAGGAAGGGAGTGATGTTACTCTGGTTGCCTGGGGCACTCAGGTCAGTAGTATTGATTCCAACTAGTAAAGCCCATGTTATCTGGGAAACTCTCATTTATAATCCTGATACATGAAGAATTAAAAGCGATGTTTCTTTATGTCTCCAATTAAGTCTGCTTGGTGATACTAATGCTGATCTTGTTTCTTTTCAACTTCTTTGGGATGTAATTGACAAATAAAAATTATATATATTCAAAGCATATGACATGATTTGATATATGCGCAATCAAATGATCACCACAATCTAATTAACACATCTGTCACCACCCACAGTTATCATTTTGTGAGTGTGTGTGTGTGCGCGCGCGTGCATGTGCATGGTGAGGACCCTTAAGATCTATTCTCTTAGCAAATTTCAAGTAAATAATATGATATTATTAGCTATAGTCACCATGCTGTATGTTAGGTCCCCAGAACTTTACTCATAACTAGAAGTGTGTGGTACTGATTTCCGATTGAAGGTAAGGTACCCATTCAGTCATATTAAAATATGTAAGCATGTGGTGAAGTCATTAAAAATGTTATAAAACATAAAAATATTATAGAAATGTAGTCATTGAAAATACTTGTCTTTTGGAGCACATGTTATATATCCTTATTAGTTTTGCTGCACTTGACTTACAATTTTCTTTTTCATCCCATTTCCTACCTTCTCTCATGATTACTTTGCTGGCCATATGGACCCATCCCGTGGTCCAGCCTCAGAATTTGGTCCCTTTCTCTTTTCTGGTGACCCTCTCTACTGATGCACTTCAGCTTTCCCCAGGTCTTGTTGTCAACATGCTCTATCTCCAAACTTTAAACCTCAGGACTCTTTTTCTCTAGCTATAGACTTCTATCTCTTACACTTTTATCTTTCCTTTTAAATAAATGGATTTTTTTTTCTTTTTATGTATAAAGTAAATACTTGTTTATTTCAGAAAATTTAGGACAGCATAGTACAAACAAGATAACCAAAAATCATTTGCAATCTCACAAGCTCTTATTCTCTTCTCCACTTGATTTTTGGCTTGGAGAGCTATAGTCCTCACGGTTCCTACCTGCAGTGGGATAACAGTGTTGCATGGTGGGTCACATCCCATTGAGAGTACCCATGGTGGTTGTAGTGAACCTTTTTGGCTCTCCTTCAGTCCATTTTTAAATGCACATCTCTGTCACCCTTAGCATGTGACCTTGTTACTTTTTTTAATGGGGCAGTTAGAGTGTATTAGATACTAACTGGCATAACTTGCTCTCCCTTCACACCTACCACTTGTGCTGCTCATCTTTTCCTTCTTCTCTTTGTCTTTGATGAAGAGGTGTCTGGTTTTGGTAGCTATCTCTCCAATTGAGATTATATGCCATTTTACGTTCTCCAGAACTGTGATCCATTAGCTAATCCCTCTCACTCTCTTGCATTTTCAGTTTTTCTATTCTATTAAATATATTGTTTTTATTAAAAAGGTATGTATCTCTTTACTATCTAAAGAATATCTTTCTCCTGAATACCATTACATCTCCCTCCTTTCTTTTATCACTGAATTTAAACAACTGTTTTCTACTGTCTACATTTAATTCCTTAATTTCCTTATTTTCTTGTACCTATAAGTTCTGTTCCTGTTAGTTTATTAAAACTGTTTTTGTCAATATCACTAATCATCTAATTGTTATATCCAGCCCTTATCCCATAATGCTATAGTATGAGATATTGGCTACTATCTCTATGAAATCTTTTCTTCTTTAACTTCTAGGATACACTCTGTCCTGGTTTTCTATCTCTTTAACTGTTTTTTTTTTTTTTTTTTTTAAAGTGAGCTCCTCTTCCTCCATTTTCCTCTTAAATGTTGGTGATCTGCTGGATTCCATTACTTTTGCCCTTTGCTTCTTTCTCTGCATGTTTCCCCGAGAAGCTCTCTCTACTGTTACTCTATTTACCTCTGTATGCTATCTTTGTAATCAATATCTCTAGCACTTTCTCTCCCTGTCTCTAAGAACCTCTTTCCAACTGTTTTCTAAATATCTGTAGTTGATTATTTTGACAGAATATGGGGTTCAACACATCTAAAACACATTTATGATCTCCATGCAGATCAATTCCTCTAACTTTAAACACTATCCCTATTAGTGATGTCAGAATTCAACTAGTTTTTTCAGGCTGGAATCTTTGTAGTCATTCTCTGCATATTTTTCTCCTCATTTCAGGTTCATGTGATCCGGGAGGTAGCTTCCATGGCAAAAGAAAAGCTTGGAGTGTCTTGTGAAGTCATTGATCTGAGGACCATAATACCTTGGGATGTGGATACAGTTTGTAAGGTATGAATATAATGTTGAAAAAACTTCATTTCCTCAAAACCTTGGGCCAAACTTGTTGGATATTTGCAAAGAATTGTTTTGAAATTGTGAGCTGCATGAGCATTTTTAACTAATGTAAAACTGTCAAATTTGTAGCATGAAGGGAATGAGTGCTGTACAATCAGCTTAATACTCAAAGAAACAAATTACTTTAGAGTTTCTTTTTCCTTCTGTAGTTTCCTCTGCTTAAAATATTACAAAACTATGTCCTTCATGCAGTCAGCTTGGTTGCGTTGCGTGAGAAATGGGGCTTATCACGGATGCTGAAGGCACCTGTGTTTTTAACTTATTATTGGTTATGGTTCAGTAAGCTTGGTTTAATTTAGTCAGGTAAATGGTTTGGCTGAATTCTCATTTATCTTCTCTCCAAAAGTGATGGGATGGACTATTTTTAAAAAATAACTCTTTATATAGCCTTAATACTGTGGATCACAGTTTGAGTGTTAAATTGTGGGATTCTGGCTACTCTGATTTATAGTTTCTAAGTATCCCCTTGACCTTTGACCTTATTAGATTGATCTTGTTCTTACTATTAATAGGATTCACATAGTCATTTCCCTCTTAAGAACATAGTTTAGTTTCATTCACTTGTCTGTAACCAATATATTTCATATTAATGTCTAGATAATTTAAAGAGTATCTATTTCTATATTGGTACATAAGGAAGGTGAAGCTCTTTTCTTGTGATGGTCTTATCTACCAAAGTCTAGGTAAAATGACATGTATTATTTTTCCTTGCTTTACTGCTATAGCAAATAAGTCCTAAGTCCTAGGGTATTTTATATTTATTATTATTATTTTTAGAACTTTGGCATTCTTATAGCTTTTACAGGCTGTTTCTTAGGTTAGTTACATGAATGTAATCTACAGACAATACTGCTGTAAAAGTGTAGCATAGAGTGTTTTTAGGTGAAGATTGTTTTATAATTTAGTAGGAGAGTTAAGATTTGTTATAGTGAAGGTTATGGAAGATTCACTTGACGCCGTCGAAACACTTGACATAGTTACAAATGGTTGCAACAATATTCTTTAAGCCCTTATATTTGTAGTTGCCATAATTAAGAATAGTATTTCAGATTGAAATACTACATGAAACAAATTTAATGCTTTTTGCAGGCATTTTCAAATCAAGTCAGACACTGGGTTCTATTTCCAATAGCCAAATGTCCCAAATTATGGTTAACCTGGAGCAGGGTTCTTGCTTGCAACATGTATCCCTCTCTTATTCTGGGGTTTGTATTTTTACATGTCGTGTCGACACATTTTACGTGTCGATGGTGCTTCTGCATAGGGATATGATATTTTGTCATGGTGCGGAGTCGGGGGTACTGATAATGTGGTCAGGACAAGTATTTTTAGAACTTCATTTACATATTTATATACCTTCAACTTTCAAAAAGGATTTGTAGCAGCTGAAACTAAAACACAAATATAATAACACCCCAGAGTGGTAACCATGAAAGCAAAGAGGAGAGGTAGAGGAAGAAAGAAGGGGAAAACTGCTTATGTTTATATGTATATCAATTTGCTTTTGCTCCCCTTCATTAAATTTACTGGTTGCATTTTTGTCTGATCCTGGAATGTAGATTCAGTTTTTTTAGGGCTTCATCCTACTGGGAAAGATGAAAGGGGAGACTAGAGACTTCTACTGAATGAGAAAGTGATGCATCAGAGCTCTTTCTTGTTAGCGTCATTATCTTAGTTTTATGTTGGGATGCTTTCATCATGTTATTTTTCTAGTCGATGACCCTCCAGTTGTGACAGTGAAGGCTGGCGTTTCATTTCTTGATTACTTTGTGTCTCTTTGTGATTCTCTTCATTGCTGATCATGGTACATCTCTTGTTTTCTTTTCATGTATCAAAAGAGAAAATATTTGATATGCTTTTCCCCCTGGGATTTAGAGATGATTTTAGAAAAGAGGACCCTATAGCCAAATATTTATATTAAAAATGAGATGGGATTTTTTTCCTAGAGTTAAGCTTTTTCCCCTTCATCTTCATGAATTCTATAGTAATCAAAATTTATGTTTATGATCTCTTTCAGTTAGCTGTATTTTATCGGTTGTTTTTGTTTTATGACAAATGAGATCCCTTAGCTTTATTCGTTACATGTTAAAGTCAACACCAACATGCATCTTTTGGAATGTCCAGTCAAGAAAAGCCTATTATAGATAAAAATGATTTATTGAACACATATATTAGCATATTCTACATAGTAAAATGACTCTGGAACAGTTGAGGAATTCACACATTTTGCTTAGGCCTTGATGCATTGTCCGAAGATTATAAACAAACAGAAAAAGTTGCTGGGGACAGAGAAAGCAGCAGAGTTTTTGAATGTTGTTCAGGGGAGTTACAAAATTGGAGACTTGAATGGACCTAAAATCCACAGCCAGTTTTTCCACTCAATTCTGAACCTGATGTTAAAGAGCTAAGTTGGAAGCTTCTTAAAAGAAGAATAGAAATTCTTCAGTTTTGAGGTGCTTAAGAGACAGAGACCTAAGCTGAGGGATGGGTGTGTGTGTGGGAGTGGAATGGCTTAACAAACCCAGCTGTGAGAGTTCAAAGCCCTGAGATGAGTGGTAAATTGATGCTGATGATCCACAGCTGCTTTTTACTTCGTGGCACCTGCCAATTTGGTCTTAGCTGGCAGCTGAGAATCCAGGCGTATAGAATCCAGGTGTATAGAATCCAGGTTTTGTGGGGTTATAGAGACAGAATTGAAATTTTGAGGGGATTTAAGCACATACTCTTTCTCTTGAAATATTTGCCAAATTCTAAAGCTGCGTGTGGTGGGAGGTCAGCAGAAAATATATGAAAAGTGAAGCTATCGCTTAATGCTGTAGCAACAAAGATGATCATGCTCTCAAGTGAAAGCTGTGGAGAGTCAGGTCTTAGATTAGAGACAAACCAGGTCATCCCAAACCCACAACACAGCCTCTATCGCTCTGAGTTCCTTATTGAATTAATGTAATTTTCCTTCTGCTCTATATGCTCAGCAGTGCAAGGAGTCAATCCTCTCATTATTTGGAACTGCTATGCACCAGCATTCAATAAAAAATTACTAAGTATATGAAGAGACAGGAGTACTTGATCAATAACTGAGAGAAAACAAACAATAGAAAGCAGAAACGTGTGATCCAGTTATTGGATTTAGCAGAGACGTGCTTTATGATTTTTATGTTTAGGAACATGGAAGGAAAGAAAAGGAACAAAATAGGTAAGAGGGTGGAGAGTTATCCTAGACGATTGGGGTGCGTGTGTGTGTGTGTGTGTGTGTGTGTGTGTGTGTGTATGGATCAAACAAACTTCGGAGAGCCATCAAAAATATATATATATCTGAAAATAAGACCTCAATGGATGAGTTTAAAAACATATTGGACTCAGTAGATGATAGTATTAATAAACTAGAAAGCAAATTAATAGAAAATGTCCACATTGAAGCACAGAGAGAAGAAAACAAGAAACTAAATCAGAAAAGAGCACAAAACACATTTAGAATGTGGCCAAAAGATCTGTCTTAGATACAATTTGAATTCTAGAAGGAGCAAAGAGAGACAATTAGTCAGAAACAATATACAAAAAATATGTATTTCATGAAAGTATCAGAATATCAACCTATACATTACAAGCATTGTCAACCTCTAAGAATATATTCAAAGAAAACCACACCTGTGTACACAACGGAATGACAAATTGCTGACTGTGCCAACCTAGAATTCTATACTTAGTGAAAATATCTTTTTAAAATTAAGACAAATTAAAAATAGTTTAGACAAACAGAAATTGAGAGAACTTATCACTATCAGGCTTTCACTAATGAAGATACTGCAAAGGTGTTCCCTTAGGCAGAAGAAAAGTTATCCTAGAAGGAAATATGGAAGTGAAGAGAGCATAAGATATAGCTCTGTACTGATTTTCCAAAACAGTAGTGATAATTTTCTGTTATATATATATGTAATTGAAATGTAAGACAATAAAAATACAAAAACCAGGGGGAGCTTATATATGTGAGTTAAGATATTCTTGTTTTCTACGATTAATGGTGATGTCACATTTTCATTAGATTATAATCAAGGATGCATGTTATAATCTCTTGTGTAATAATTGAAATAATAGTGAAAGAATGCATATCTAGTAACTTAATAAAGAGAACTATAAATTAATAAAAATATTTGGTTAATCCAAAAGAAAGAAAAGGAATATGCACAAAAAAATGAGTGGGTCAATAGAAAACAGACAGTAAGATGATAGATATAAACCCAAATATATAAGTAATTAAATTAAATGCAAATGTATTAATTAAGCCTGGTAAAAGTATAAGATTCTCAAATTTCATTAAAAAACAACCACCACTACCACATGTAGCTTAAAAGAGCCATACTTTAAATATAAGAACACTGAAAGGTTGAAAATAAAGGGGTGGAAAACGAAAGGTGATATAATTATACTAATTTCAAATAAAGCTTTAAGGCAAGAAGTATTACTAGAAATAAAGAGGAACATTTCATAATGCTAATGGGATCAATCCACTCTGAAGATATCATAATCCTAAATCTATTTTGTGTTCAATAATGTAGGTTCAAAATTCATAAACCAAAAAGCAAAACAAAACACAAATCTAAAAGGAGGTATAAACATATTCACAATCACAGTAGGAGACTTTAAGACACCCTTTAATTAAGCAGACAAAATTTTGGTAAGTATACAAGATCTAAAGAAAACAATCTAAAAACTTGTCCTAATATTGCGCACCAAGCTATGCAAGAAATCATTCTTTTCAATTGAATATGTAACATTTGTCAAAATTGACCAAATGCTGGGCCATAAATATAACCTTGGAAAATTTCAAAAGCTTGGAATCATTTAGAGCTGCGGTCCCCAACCCCTGGGCTGCAGCTGGTACTGGTCCGTGGCCTGTTAGGAAGGAGCTGGCCACACATCACCGCCTGAGCTCTGCACACAACCCCTCGACCCCCATCAGTCGAAAAATTATCTCCCATGAAACTTAGGAATGTGGCCTCACAGCAGGAGGTCAGTGGTGGGCGGTGAGTGAGAGTGAAGCTTCATCTGTATTTATAGCTGCTCCCGATTGCTGGCATCACCAACTGAGCTCTGCCAAACCCCTGCCCCGCTTCCCAACCCACCATCTGTGGAAAAATTGTCTTCCGTGAAACTGGTCCCTTGGTGCCAAAAAGTTTGGGGACTGCTGATTTAGAGTATATTCTTTGACAACAGTGGAATTCAGTTAGAAATCAAGGGCGAGAAAAGACAACTGGAAAAGCCTCAACTTCCTACAAATTAAATACTTATAAATAACCATGAGTTGTGAAAGAAACTACAACAGAAATTACAAAATATACTGAACTGATTGGTAATGAAGTTTTAACATATCAAAAGTTTTAGGATTCAGCTTAAGCCATGCTCAGAGAAAATTTATAGCTGTAAATACACATATTTAGAAAACAGAAATAAGAATAAAAAAAGTAATGCTCTAAGTTTCCATCTTCAAAAAGAAAATTAAACCTAGAGAAAGCAGAAGAAATGAAGCAATAAAGATAAGAGCAGAAATTAGTGAAATTGAAACTGTATAATAGAGAAATTTAATAAAGTAAAATTTAGATCTTTGGAGAGATTAATAAAGTAGATAAACCTTCAACAAGACTAATGAAAAAAGTTGGGCAAAACCAAATGACAAATGTTAGGTATGAAGATGGGGAAATCATTAGAGTCTATAGACAGTATTAAAATAATGAGGATATTATAAGTAATTTTATAAATAAGTTTTGAGTAAAATGAACACATTTCTGGAAAATTTGTTCAAAATGGATACAGGAGGACTTAGAAAACCCAAATAGTCATTATCTATTAAAAAAATTAAATCCATTTTTATTAACCCACATACAAAGAAAACCCTAGGCCCATACAGCTTTACTGGTGAATTCTTTAAAATACAGTACTTATGCAAACCCTTACAAAGAGTGGAACCACAGGGAAAACTTCCAAATTCTTTTTATGAGGCTAGCATAATCTTCATATCAAACCTGTTCAGGACAGCATAAGAAAGGGGGGAAAATTGTAGACAAATTTTTCTTATGAACACAGCACAAACATTAACAAAGATAATGTCCACAAACATTAACAAAGCAGTCGATACAATTCCCCATATTAACAGAAAACAGGAAAATCAATTCGATGATTACCTGATAAAGCAGGGAAAGCATCAGTTCAAATTCAATATCCATTCATGATTAAAATTTCTTAGCAACCCAGAAATGGAAGTAAATTCTTACTCTGATAAAGAGTAGCTACAAAATACCTGTAGCAAAAATAATTTTTAGTGAAATTTTGACAGCTTTTTCCTTGAGATTAGGAATACCTAAGGAAAAATTTAGTGATACATGTGTCAGAACTTTATATAGAAAATCACAAAATATTATTCAGGGAAATGAAAGACCCAAACAAACTGAAGTATATACCATGTTAATCGATCGTAAGGCTAAGAATAGCCATGGCAATCTTGAAGGAGAACAAAGCTGGAGGACTTTATTATCAACTGTCAAGATATGTTCTAGGGCTGTAGCAATTACAAAATTACATTGGTATAAAGATAGACAAATAGAGTGGATTAGAAGAGAAAGTCTAGATTCAGACCTGTTTGGTTGAGGACAAAGGTGACATTGCAATTCGGAGAGGAAAAGGTAGTTTTTTGAATAAATGATATTGATTCCTTTGAGTACTGTGAAAAATAATTATCTTAACCCTTACCACACAAACATCAATTCCAGATAAGTTGCTGATCTAATTGTGAAAGAAAAAACAATAAAGCTCTTGGGAGAGAGCATAGGTCAGTGTCTTTATGATCGTGTGCACTAACAAAACAATAACATTAAAAAAAGGCTGACGACATTGTGCTTCATTACAATTAAGAAAATTTATTCATCAAAAGGGCACCAAGAAGAGAGTAAATAGACAACCCACAGATTTGGAGAAATTCAAGGAAATGTATATCCAGAAATATAAAATATTTTAAAAATAAAAAAAGAGACATTCTAATAGAAATATGGACAAAAGTTTTGAGACGGTATTTCATAAAGGAAGATATTCAAAGGGCCAATAAATACAAAAAGTCACTCAATTTCTTTAGTAATCAGAAAATGAAAATAAAGCCATAATGTAATGCCACTAAAGGCACACCATTCTGGCTAAAATGAAAAATACCCCCCAAATTACCCCAAATACTAGGTGTTGGCAAGACTGTGGAGCGACCCATCTCTCATATACTATTATTGGTAATGGAAATTGGTACAACCATTTTGGAAAATTATTTGACAGTCTCTACCTGAACCTTATAACCCAGCAATTCTTCTATATATACATACGTATATGTGTATGTACACGCACATAAACACGCACACACATATCTCCAACAGAAATGTATGAAAGTTAAATACAAGCATGTTCATGAGGTGCTATTTCTATTAACGGTAGCTTCACACTGTAAACTACCTAAAATGCCCATCAACCAGTGAATAGGTAAATTAGAAATATTAATAAATAGAATATTGTTTGGCAATGAGAGTGACTGAACTAAAAATTTAATGGAACAATGTGTATTCATCTCACAAATACAACTTAAGCCAGACTCAGATAAGTACATACTGTACGATTTCATTTATATAAAATTCAAAAATAGGTAAAACTAATCGATGGTGTTAGAAGTTAGGCCAGTGATTACCCTGGGGGTGGTTAATGGGTGGGAGAGGGCTGTGGGCTGCTGGTAACAGTTTCTTATTCTGAGTGCTGGTTATGTAAATTCTATTTTAGAAAATTGAACAGAACACTCACTTTGTGCACTTTTTTGTCTACGTGTTATACTTCAACAAAAAGTAAATAAAAAAGTAAAAAAAAAGCACTATCCTCCCTTTCTTAGTTTCCTTTACTTCCTACTGTAGTGGGTACTTTTATCAAATCAGAGAGAACTCTGGTGTCCTTCAGCCAGGAGGCGTTTCCTTTCTGTCCTGCAGCTCCGTCCTTTCCCTTTGTTCAGTTTCTCCCTATAACTCAGTTCAGCTGTCGCTCTGATGTGAAACAGGAGCTCGTAAGTAGAGCTGTTCTCTCCCGAGCCTTCCCAGGAGTAAGAACCGTGGTTAGGGTTATGGGCTCTAATGGACTTTCCTGCCGAGATACAAACCACATTCAGAATGAGTTAAAAAGTGAGTGCACTGTTAACAAAGCAGTGGCCAGGCAGAGTTAGCCCTTGAGGCGCTGTCAAGCTTGAAAGGAAGATTTTTCTTAAATGAGTAGAAATTCAGAGAAGCTGCCTACAGAAAATAAGAACTTGATTTTGGCAGGAAAATGAAAGGCTTTAAAAGAAACTCAGAATGTCAAGAATCATCGTCATTTTACTTAGAATCAACTACGTAAATCCTGCAAAACAGAAAAGAAACATAATTTACAAGGTCAAGTTGATTTTCACATGTTGACAGAGAAGAAAAAATTGATACGTATAATTCTGACATGTTTACACTTTAACTGAAGATTAAATTATGGTAATTATTGAAATAAATAAGGGTTTGCCTTTACACCTGGCAGTCTTCTTGGCTTGCTTTCTGTGGTGTCCTGCCTCCCCAGATCCAATGCCAAAGCAGATCCTGCTGGCTTCGCCTACATATTATGTCTAAAATCTGACCACTGCCTCTACTTCGGTTACTCTTGATCCTGGTTCAAACCACTAGCATTTCTCACCTGGTTTTTGGCCATAGCCTCCTAACTACTGTCTCTTGCTTCTGACCTTTCCTTGCTGTAATTGATTCTTTCAAACTGAGTCATATATTCTTTCTAGTCTCAAAAGGCCTCATAATGGTTTTCCACCATTAAACTTGGTGGAAAAGTCTAATTCCTTACCAAGGCCTACAAGGATTTACCTGATTTCAACATCTTTTAGAAAATGCTCTTTCCCCAGATGGTACTTTGGTTCACTTTGTCACCCTATTTGGTCACTACTCAAATATTTTCTCATTAAGGCCTTCCTTGACCAGCTTATTTAATATTGAAGCCTATTCCTCCTACCAAGACTCCCTTTCACCTTTTCTTTATTTTTCTCCATAGTGATTAGCACGATCTAACATATGTGATTTTGGTTTTCATATTGTCGATCTTTATTCTCCACATTAGAAGGTAAGTTATATGAAAGCAGAGATTTTTGTCTGTTGGTTCACTGCTGAATTCTCAGTGCCTGCAACAATGCCTGGTATAGGATTGGTGCTCCATACATACTTCTGAAAAGCTATTATGACTATTATCAAGAGAAAGTTTGATAATGTGCTATGAAAACTGTTATGATATTAAAATGTTTTGAATTTGGTGCTTTTTCTTATTCTTGGTGCTTAAACAAAAGTTTAAAAAGTATGGACATTGCTCTATAAATAAATCCACTAGTTTATTCTAAAGTGAACTATTTATTTAATAGTCTTGAGTTTTACTTTGACTTTGAGCTTTATTTTTCTTAATAGTTGTCCATTAGTCATAATGGTACATAGAAATTCTTCACTTGAATTCTCATTAGAATAGGACCAATTTATGTACTCCAAAAGGCAAAGTGAAAATCACTCTACGGTAAACTTCAGCTATATGTCATGTCTCAGAAGTGAGTTTTTATGTATAATTACATTTTCTGCATAGATGAATGTTAGTATTGTATGTAGCAGCTTTTGAAACTGAGACCTACCTGCTGACTTTGATATCTATCACAGCCACCGTGTACTGCTTCGGTTAAGGGTTTTTCTCTGTTCAGACATGCTGTGGTATGAGACAGTCTCACAGTACCTTCTGCCCTGCCAAACCCGCACCCAAAGCAATCTCTTACTTTTATTGGGGAAGTATGTTTTTAAATAATTTTTGACAAAACCAGGAAATGATGTGGAAAAGATCTCCCTCTCTATCCCTTTTACTTTTCTTTCTAGACCTTCCTCCTGCTTTCTCTCCCCTTTCCCTTCTAAACAGACATGAGGTAGCAAAGGATGAAGATGTGCCCATGGAAGGGAATGTGGTTCTTTGGCTTCATATTGGGCATCTCTAGACTCAGAGTATTTTGGGGGTAGCTATCACAGGAGCAGGGCAGGGCCTCAGGGATACTGCCAGAGGTCATTCAGCTGTGGCACCAGATAGTGATTACAGTAGAGAGGAAGGGCTGGGTGTCCTAAGATTTAGCATTCTTTCCTCCTATCCTTTCACCCCAGTTATTTTTTATTCTTGCTACAAAAGACTTCACTGGGGGGACGGGATAAACGTAAGACAGGCACTAAGGCAGGCAGGGTTGGGTGGGGATGGAGAGGTTCTGAGAGCAGAGAGGTCTTCGGAAAAAAGGAAAGGGATATTAAAGGAGTGGAATTGGGAAGGAGTTAAACCTTGGGAATTGGATATGGGCAGTCATCTCTATGTAAAGGACCAAATTTGCTTACTTGGTCTTTGCATTTGCACCTGGGTGTTAATCGGTGTATTTGTGAATGGTGCAAAACATGTTTGGAAGACCCACAGTATCACAGAAGACCCATTGATTAAATTAGAAATTTAATTCTAATTTGGTAGCCTTTAAATTTGTTTTTTGTTTTTATTTTCATAGGGTTGATTTAGGTTACCATAAATTTCATTTTTATTAAGATTGATAACATTATCAAGGTAATATTTAGGGTCTGTATTTGTACTGAATGACTTTAAATTGGTTTTATGGATAAGTTGAAGAATTTGTCTTCAGAGAATCCCTGATGGTTAAGTACTACCAATTATATACATTTAAAAAATTGGTTTCTTGGGCTTACTTGAATAATCCAGTGATTGAATACTAGCTCTTTTGCTTGAGAGGGTGTGTGTGTGTGTGTGTGTGTGTGTGTGTGTGTATGAATGAAAGAGAGAGAGAGAGAGAGAGGAAATGAGTGAATGAGAACAAGAACATTCGCAAAGAGTGAGGGCGCCAGGGGTGGGAAGGCATGCTAGTAACTACCCATAACCACTAGAGGCCTCTCTTAGGCCGAGTTTTGTAGTTAATACCAGTAGGTTTCCACAGTGGTGCCTGACTCTGTCATTGCAAATTAAACATATTTTATGTTATAGTTCTGAATAAATAGTATGACAGTAGTTTTATTCTAGGACCTGTATTATAATGTAACCTAAATGTTTTATTTAATTTATATATCAGAACAACTGATGATCTATTGGACTAAAAATAAAAAATTAGAAATCTCTTCTCTCTGTTTTACTTTTTCTCTGTGTAAATAAACCTTTAGTAAAAAATGTAATGAAAGAATTTTGCCAGATGGAATTATATGTCTCTTTGACAGTACCAGGATCTTTGGGTTTAACATTATTATTGATTTAACATTTTGTATTTAATTGTTGAGAGTAGTTTATATTTCTGATGGTAGACTATAAGTAATTTTAAGTTATATGTTGAAAATTGCATATATTTCTTTCATGTTTTTAATAAGCTTCTAATATAAAAAACCTACTTAAGAAATGATTCAAAATATTTAGACTTATCTGGGGTAAAATTAAAAACAATAAGGTAAATAAGTCTCATTTTTGGTTTGGAATTATTTTGAGTATAGTTTGACTTTGTAGAGAAAGCAGGTAGGACAATGTCCTCCTGTCTGATGACAATAGTTTATTATTCTGTTCCAAAGTAAGAAGGCTGACAATTTGAAACTTGGTCCCTATAACATTTTCTTTGTCATGATCACAGCTAGTTGGTTATACTAAGTGGAACAAGTTCTAGGCTCTTGGGTGCTATATTGGAATTTTAATACTATATTTATTGCCTTGCCCAATAGCCCTTGATCAATTCCTCTGAGTCCCATGAGGGCAGGGAGTTTTGTGTATTTTGTTTGTTGCTATATCCCCAAGAGTCTTGAAGAGCATCTAGTATATAGTAGATGCTCAGTAAATAGTTCTTGATCTTGTTGAAGTTTCAAAATAACATGTGGCATTTGGTTTTTCAATAAAAGATATTAAAGGAGGAACTGGTAATTCCTCTAGGAAAAAATACACTGAGTATCACTCCTGCCACCTGCTCTATTTTTGGTATGGCTTATAGCTTTTTAGATATATTTTAAAGAAGATTAAAATAATAACAATAGGTTCTGACTTTGTGTAATATATCTTATATAACAGAACTTAGCTCCTGGTAAATGGTGAATTTAAAAAGTTAAAACCACATGTCTTACGCATATCTTCTTTTGTATTTACAACAGTTCTTCTAATCAGACATCAGTGTCACTATTTTATAAGCAAGAAAACTGAGGTTTAGAGAAGGTGAAATAACTTACAGCCAGTGAAGGACAGAACTGGCTTCAACCCAGGTTGCTGAACTCCAAAACCTTTGCTTTTTTATTACAGCATGCAGTTTCTCAAGCAGAGGTTGAACAGGATTTGTAAATATTTTTTAGATGTGATGAAATAATTATGTGATTTGTGATATGATTTGAATGTAACTTGAAAGTCTAAAAGATATTGGCAATAGAAATGTATTTATTTATGGGGAAGGGTAATACTTTTAGTTCATGTCCATTTCATGCCAGGCTTTTTGTCAGAACCATGTATGTTCTGATTTAATCCTTTCAGTTCTCCACTCTGCTAAGAATTATTATTATTCCTATTTTAGAGATAAGGTAACTTGAGTTTCAGAAGGATTAGAAATTTTCCTAAGTCACTCACTAATAAGTGGCAGAACTGCAGTTCAATCTCAGGTCTTAAATTCTTGAACCCTGGTATTAAAACAGTACAACAGTCCCTCATGTTAGAATATTTATTTTATAATTAACTTATTTCATACTTTAAAAATTATTGCTTGAGAGTGTTGCTGATGAAATGCTTCTAAATGTCAGCTTGCAACATATTTTATAACATGTCAGGAATTTTCTTTCACGTCTGTCCACCTGTATAACATTAAGATATATGTATGTATAAAACACATTCCAAAATACTGTAATATACCTTATAAATCACACTACCATATTTTCTTTCATTTAGCATTACTTTTTTTCCTTCTACATGGAACTGGAGAAAGCAAGATTAAATTATATAATTATATTTTTCCATTTCACATCCTGTTTGTTGTGTTTTTGATGTGTCCCTTATACACTTAAATTATTTGAGTCTGACTCAAGATTTTCATTTTGTTTAAACTATTTGCTTTTGCTGTTATGAATAGAAATGAAAAGAAAGAAATACATTACCTAATTTCATAGTGAAAGAAGATCATAGGTACATTATGTTCTTAGTTTAACATTTTAAGTGTAATGTAAGAAATCTAAATTTGTTGATTTTCTGTTCTTTTCTTTGATGGCCATTTAACTTACTCTCTTGCATTAAACTGGTACTTACGCTTACAAAATTGTAACATTGAAGCTATAGTTGGCAAGATTTTCTTCTCTTTTCTATTATAACAGCCTGGTTTTGCAGTGCCTAGGTGTGATAATTTAACTTAAAAATTTATTAAATCTGTGGTGTACACAGGTTTAAAAAAAGAATATTACCTCTCTAATTTTCTAAAATTCCAAAATTGAGAGCATTCTTATCAGTCATGAATAGTCACTCCTTCCAAACATTATACACTCTGTGTGCTTTTATTTTTTTTTCTTCCAGGAACCTGGTTTGTCTCTTTACTTGTTTATACTTTCTTTTCTATCTTTAATTAAGTTATATGGTTTCTTACATAACTATTCTACATCTTAAGTTTTTTTTCTAATAGTTTATGTATTTTTGATGATGTTTTGATAGTATCATTGTAGTTACAGTTTTTTCTTTGTTCCCCTTAACTTTTTCTATTTGAATGTGACAGTACAAGATTAAAAAAATTTAAGTAACACATTGACATGACAACAAACTGTACAGTATGGTGGAGCTTATAATGCAGTGCAACATCTACCTTCCCTGTCCCTACTCCCTAAACTTTTAACCATTTCTATACTTTATTCTTCTGATGGCTACTTCCAAATCCCTCAGCAATATATTGTACAGATATTTCTGCTGTAATGCAATGTATACATTTCTGCAAAGTCCTGGATTCTTCACAAATGCTCATTAAAAATAACAGGGCTTATGGGAAAAATAGGTGGAGCAAACCACTTACAACAATTTTGTAACTAGAGCAAAGAAGGGTTTGTAACCAGTCAGGAAGGATTGAACTTGTTGAGTTACAGAGTTCAGGTCAAAATGCATCAAAGTTGGGGAGAACCATGTAATAAATACTTCTAAAAGAGAGCTAGCCTGAGCTAAGAGGCATAGTGTATGGTGCAGTATTTCTCTTAGTCTTGAGTCAGCACTGTGATTATGCTTTACCTTTTACTTTCTTAGTAAAATATTAATGTGCTGGGACAAATTGCATATATGCCATCATGACTAGGTTAGCTGCTGCCACCTCGGAGTGAAAAACACATGTTACACTTGTGCCAGAAAAATGGACTTCACTTGTGCAGTCCGTTCCCTCATGTGGTGGGTGCACTGCTGAGTTAGCTTTGATTGGTGGAGCCTGGGTTACACCTTCATGGTGGCTAGGATGGAGCCTGGAAAACACAGTTTGTTTGTTTGTTTTTAATTCTACCTTGAGAAAGTGAGATTCATAATTAGGGGAACTACCAAAATGTGGAAAATATGTCAACAAATTTTAGGTTACTCAGGAATGAGAAGTCAACCACACACACGCACACACAGACATGTATACATGTACACATATGTGTGTATCAATATCCATATCTTTTTTAATATTTTAAACATTATTCACTGCTATGACACATGATGATTGAATGTGCTTATATTATCTGTTGTCTTCATCTCGTTTCTCCAATTTTGAATTATATTACATATATTTTATTTCTTATACTGTCACATTTTGATTTAAAATTAATTATTTTAATCTCTATATCTTGTTCCACTAACTTTTCTCAGTATCTCTTGACCTCTCACCATGATGTTAATGCCCTCAACTCCTATATCTACCTTTCTTTCTTCCCTTTTGATTCTTATTTTCTATCAGCTATTTATTTTTACATTGCCAAGCCTGGTAACATTAAATTCCGTTCTGTAACCATAATCAAATAATTAAAAATTCCAACGTTTGTCTATAGATTGATTCTAAAAGTTGAAAACTAGTAAACACTGTTGATGTTATTAGGATAAAATAAATATTTTTCACCACTGAGCCAACCAGAAGGGCAAGATTTTAATTTTTTTGCTTCAGGTTCAGTGTCTCTGCCCTTGAGACCCTAAAAAGAGATGTTCTTGGCATCTAGATCAAATGGTTTGCCTTTTCATATAGTACATTAATTGCTCATATAGTGCATTAATTGCCACATTTTGGGTTCATCATATTTGAGCTTTGGCATTCTTTGAGATCCTTTGGATTTTTTAGAGTTTCTAATTACCTTTCATTTTTTCCTTGAAAATCATAACAAGCCTTTAAAATATCTTGAAGATCACTCATACTGTCTGTTCTTTTGGAATCCACTTTTATTTCTGCCTCTTCAGGAGCTCTCTGATTTCCTTTTCCAGTCTTGACTACTCTTCTCTAAACCTGCTCCACAAGGCTTCAGGAATGTTTCTTAGCTTCATTCTTTTTTTTTTTTTAATTTCAAAATATTACAGGGTACAAATGGTTTTTGGTTACATGAATTGCTTTTGTTATGCTTGAGTCAGAGTTATAAGTGTGCACATCACCCAGATAGTGTTCATTGTGCCCGTTAGGTAGATTTTCGCCCATCCTCTCCATCTCCCTCCCCGCACTTGATTTCCACCGAGTTTTACTTCTTTTGTGCACACGTGTGTTCATTGGTCAGTTCCAATTTAATAGTGAGTATGTGTGGTGTTTGTTTTTCAATTCTTTAGATATCTCACTTAGAATAGTGGTCTCTAGTTCCATCTAAATTGTTGCAAAATGCCTTAATTCATCCTTCTTCATGGCTGAGTAGTATCCCATAGCACACATATACCACATTTTGTTAATGCACTCATGAATTGATGGGCACTTGGATTGATTCCACATCTTTGCAATTGCGAATTGTGCTGCAATAAACATTCTAGTGCAGATGTCTTTTTGATAAAATGACTTCTTTTCCTTTGGATACATACCCAATAGTGGGATTGCTGGAACAAATGGTAGGTCTACTTTTAGTTCTTTGAAGAATCTCCATACTGTTTTCCATAGAAGTTGTACTAATTTGCAGTCCCACCGACAGTATATAAGTGTGCTTTTCTCTTTGCATCGATGCCAGCATCTATTGTTTTTGGACTTGAACTGGGACTCTAACTGAGGTAAGGTGATATCTCATTGTGGTTTTAATATGTATTTCTCCGATGATTAGTGACATTGAGCATTTTTCATGTGTTTATTGGCCATTTATCTATCTTCTTTTGAAAGGCTTCTGATCATGTCTTTTGCTTACTTTTTAATGGAGTTGTTTGTTTTTTTTTTTCTTGCTGATTTGCTTGAGTTCTTTGTAGAGTCTGGTTATTAGCCCTTTGTTGGATGTATGGCTTGGAAATATTTTATCCCATTTTGTAGGTTGGCTATTTGCTCTGTTGATTATTTCCACAGCTTGCTGAAGCTTTTTAATTTAATTAAGTCACATTTATTAATTTTTATTGTTGCTATGATTGCCCTTGGGGTCTTTATAAATTGTTTGCCTAGTCCGACATCTGGAAGAGTTTTTCCAACATTTTCTTCTAGCATTCTTATTGTTTCATGCCTTATATTTAAGTCTTTTATCCATCTTGAATGAATTTTTGTGAGTGGTGAGAGATATGGATCTTGTTTCATTCTTCTACATGTGGCTATACAATTGTCCCAGCACCATTTATTGAATAGGGATTCTTTTCCCCAGTGTATATTATTGACTTCTTTGTCAAAGATCAGTTGGCTGTATGTGGATGGTTTTATATATGGGTTCTCTGTTCTGTTCCATTGATCTGTGTCTCTGTTCTTGTGCTAGTACCATGCTGTTCTGGTTACCATAGCCTTGTAGTATAGCTTGAAGTTTGGTAAAGTGATGCCTCCTGATTTGTTCATTTTGGTTAAGGTTGTTTTGGCTATTCAGGCTCTTTTCTGGTTCCAGATGAAGCACAGAATTATTTTTTCTAGATCTGTGAAACATGAAATTAGTATTTTGTTGGAGATTGCATTGAATCTGTAAATCACTTTGGGTAGTATGGACATTTTAGCAATGTTGATTCTATTGATCCATGAGCATGATATATTTTTCCATTTGTTTGTGTCATGTACAGTTTCTTGCCTCAGTGTTTCATAGTTCTCTTTGTAGAGATCTTTCACCTCTGTGGTTAAGTATATTCCTAGGTAGATTATTTTCTTTGTGGCTACCGTGAATGGTATTTAATCTTTGATTTGAGTCTCAGCTTGACTGTTATTGGCATATAGGAATGCTACTGATTTGTGTATATTGATTTTGTAACCTGAGACTTTGTTGACTGGTGCAGTTTTCCTTTGTGTCTCTTTCTTTACTAGGCCTCTCCTGTATGGAAAAAGTTGTGTAGATCTGGGCACATGGGTGAGAGTTTGCCTTAGGGTGAGCGTATGAGAAGTTCATCCTTGGGAGTAGATGGTGCCTCTACATGAGTAAATGGGGCACTCTTGATTGTTGGACATCAAAACTCACAGGATAGGCCTGTCTTTATAGGTAATTTGAATGATTTTACCAGTGACTAGATCCTTTGCCTGGATTGTCTCTGGAGCCAGGATTGGAGAGATATGTTTTATTTGGCAGAAGTGGGGCATTTGGTACAACTGTTTTATTTAATTCTGCTGTTTTTATTCTCAATTCTTATGCCCACCTTCTCTACCTACTGATGAGCACACCTTCTCTCTGGGAGATTAGTTTCCTGTTGCACTGTACCCCTATGTGTCTGGGCTTTAGCTTTCTCTGGTCTTTGTTTATATTTTAATCACACATCCACAGGAGCCTTGTCTCAGTTTCTTTTGTCTGATAATCACTAGCCATCCCCAACTTTGTTGTTTTTGCTTTTACAGGTTTTTTCCCTTTTGTATTCATTTCTTTTCTTGGAAGAAAAGGGAAACAAAAACATATGCTCAGTCTGTCTTCTCAAACTGGAAGGCCTCTCTAGTATATTTTCTCATCTTTTAACAGAAAGTATGATTTGTGTATCTTAGTCTATATACTGTCATTTCACCAAAATCTTATTCATTCCAGAAGTTTGTTTGTTGAATTTCTAGGTTGGTAATCATATTCCACAAGTAAGATCAATTTTGTCTCCTCTAATCTGTGTACTTATTTTTTCTTATTTGGCTAGGACCACTGAATGGTATTAAATGACAGTGATGATAGCAGACATTGAGCATGGTATTTATAAAGCCCAATCTCACACTGATTGAATTATTAAGTAGAAAATGGAAAGTATCAACTACATTGTATAGATTTCTGGCTTATCAAGAAAGGTATCAGAAATTTCTGGCACAATTAGCGCTTTTGAGGAAAAGAATTTGGCACGTACAGCCAAATACTGAGTATCTCTCATACTTCTTTTACTAATAGCTACAATTCAGAATTGGGGATGGGTAAGAAGGGAAAGTAAGTATTCTAAATTAGTAAATGCTTCCAGTGGAGTTTACCTAATTTTAGGTGACAAAGGTGGTAAATCATTTTTAAGCAGCAGCATTAACATTATGGTATTAAGTCAATTAAAACAAGCCATTTAACTGACAGCTATAATGGATCTTCAAATCTAAAGCCAATAAACACCCAGTGAAGCAACTATTGCTGGTGAGATACCTGAATGTGATAATATGGCCCTCTTGATTGACAGCTAAACACAGACTCATTGCAAGAACAGAAAGATCTGGTTATTGGTTATTGTATAGAAGAAATGAACTGCTTCATTTATTCTTAATTTTTATAGGTGCTTTAAAAATTGCCTTAAAACAGATATTAAAACAGATTCATGATGTGAAACGCCAGAGTATAGAATTTGAAAATGCTTGGTGAAAGTTACAGGGTAGCAATCTTATGTCAAAGTAAAGACATTCTATCGATTTTATTTATAAAGACACTTTAAATCAGATGGAACTGACAAGAAATGAAATGAGTTGCCTTTTGTGGTGGTGAGACCCCCAATTAATGGGCAAGACCTGATGATCATCTGGTAGAATGTTAAAGAAGAATCAGGGAGGGTGGCCTAAGCAGCCTCTTCTATTTCTAAAATTGTGTAAAATAAGGAAACACTGTCCTTTACCTTTTTGGAATATATAAAGTATTAACTTTAATATTATGTAATATATTAAATTAATACAGATAAAATAAGTTATTTATTTACCTTTTATGTTTTACACAGGATTTCTTTTTCATATTTCTAGTAAAATACCTTGTGCCCTTAGACCTTTGTTTTGCTAGCTTTGTCTTCTTTTTACCACAGTCAAATGGCATATTATGTCTCCATTTTTGTAGATAGAACAGACATCCATTAGCCAAGTTTTATAGTGACTTTTTGGTAACATCTCTACCACCTACCTTTTTAAATTTTTGCTGCTGCTACTATCTTCTCTGCCCTGTTATAAACCCATTTTGACTTAGACTGGACTAACTGCAGCACCTTTTGAACCACTGACTCCTTTCTGTTCCCATTGGCCCATTCAAGCGTAGTGTCCTCTTGCTCCTTTGACATCTTTCCTCTTCACCAGGGGCTGAATGTTTGTGTCCCCTCACACACAATGGGATGGAATTAGCACGTAGGGCCTTTGGGAAGTAATGAGAGCACAAGGGTGAAGCCTCATGAACAGGATTGGTGCCCTTATGAAAGGGACCCCAGAGAACTCCCTTGCCTTCTTTCTGCCATGTGAGGACATGAGGAGCAGTTGACAGTCTACAACCAGAAGAGAGACTGCACGAGAACCTGACCATGCTGGCACCCTGATCTTGGGCTTGCAGCCTACTGTCTCATATCATTTTCTGCCATTTTTTCCCACATATATATGTTGATCTAGCTATACTGAATTGTTTGCTGGTCCCTAAAAACATCCTTTTCTTTGTCACTACAGTGCTGTTTCCTCCGTCCCTTCTTTCCCTGGATGGATCTGAGATCCGATTAGTCTTTCGACATTCAGTTTAAAGGTTTTCTCGTCCAGGGAGCTTTTCCTGACCTGTTTTCCCATAGTCTTTTAACTCTGCATTGGAATCATCTTCTTAGTGTTCCCATAGTACTTTACATCCAACTCTCTCAGAGTAGATATCCCTCAGTGTTGTAGTTTGTAATAGTCTCATCTATTTCTCTCACTCCACTTTTTATCCCTGTATCCTTCATAATTATTACTATGTGTAGCAGCATATAGTAGGTGCGAAAAAAAAAATTTACTTCTTGCTCCATAATGCATAAACTTTCCATTTATCCAGAGATTAGGTTTCTTAGAATCTCAGTTTTCCAGGATGTGGCTAAGAATCTTGAAGTAGGCAGACAAAGACTTCTAAGCAGCTTGAAGTGGTTACTATAAAACTCATGCATACATAAATTCTATTGGAGAGGTTATTAGGCCCTTAATCATAACCCACCAACTAATATTACTTTACATAGAATCCTAACAAACTCGTTTACTTGGTGTCATAGCCCACAATAGATTACAAGCGACACATTAGAAGATGGGGAAAATTTGTGTTGACAAAGGCAGGAATGTTGGCAAGACATAAAACCAGTATACTGTTAGTCTGAAAATAAGAGAATCTATGGGAAAAGAAAAAACTATGAAAAGCACATAAGAATATTTTTTAAAAAAATCACAGCTATTTGTATTCATTTAGTATAGAAACAAGGTAAACATCTACCTTGAAAGCATGGTATTATAACTGATGTTTCAAATTCTAACCATCATCATGAAGAGATTAATTTCCATATGTTGTATTTGAAGTACTGTATTATTGCTTAAAGGTATGAATAGGGTGAACTCTCAAATATGTTGAGTACTCAGCCCCTTACAGTGCTAGATAAATGAGTTCTTGTTCGGGTTCTTTCTAAAAGCTGCGGGGTACTGGTGCTTTGCTTCTAATCATTAATTCTCCTTTGGTTATATTCACATTACTAATTACGTCATTAAGTGATCTTCTGTTAGGGCATTTTCCTATTAATTTCTAGTGTCAGATTTGGAAAAGAATAAAATGACCCCTTTCTCTTGGCTCTGGTTTTTTTTTTTTATTTCTTTAGTTCTTTTAATCATGGAAGTGCTTATGAGTTTTAGCTGGTGGGAGCCTAAGTATATCACTAATTCTGATACTATTTTGCATTAACTCCTTCTGACATTTTCCAAACATTTCTTTAAGTGGATTGGTGTGGAGGGAAATAGGAGAAGCTTAATCCTCCATTTTTGCAGATTGAGATATTGAGATGTGACAGAGATACCATGTGTAGTAACAGTACTACAAGTCCCTGTACTGGGGCTTGGAACTATTAATCTTCTTGGTGTGAATCATTGGAGACGTGTTTCTTATGTTTCTCCATGTGGTTAAACTCTTCCAGGGGAGGTTGGCTTGGTGGTGCCAAAGGGTGGAGGGGAGTTGACTAATCTGTTAAATAGCCTTTTATCTGTGAGTCTAGTTTCTCATTAGTATTTCTGACCAAAAGGATAGATGGTTGGAAATGTGGATTTTTGTTTTTAATTAGTCTCTCTAGGGATGAGAGGCTTGTTTTGAAGAGTGGAATTTTAAGGAAGCCTGACAACCTCAGTTTCCATGTGACTGAAAAAATTTGGCAGCTGAGAAAAGTTTCACAACTATGCGTTAGGGCCAGATTTTCCAGTGGCTAAGCTGAGTTTTGGGCGTTAGATACGTGGGTAACCTGTACCTCTGCTTTTAGGCCACAGCAGTTCCCTTTAGGGTGCTGTTCATGGGACTACTATGCTCCTTTCTTCATAATGGCCCAAAAGGCTCTCATGGGGTTTACCCTCCTGTCATGTGCATGCTAAATGTCTTTACTATTTATGCATATTTATGCATATTAATCAGGCCACTTGATGTCTACCACAGACATAGGGCTACATAACACTTCATTATCTATATAAGAAAGATATTTTCTTCCTCTCTTATACCACCATAAAATAATAATGCTACTGTATTACTACCGTTTTATAACTGAGAGTCAGAGACATTGGTTGTTTTGCCCAAGAAAAATAGTGAAGTAGCCAAACTAGGCTTTGGAAGCCATCTCGTTCAGTTCCCCATGCACTGCAGTGTGACACCTGACAGATGGTCGCTGGGCACTGACTGGACTCTTACCACAAAGTGAGGCAACCAGTTCACTTCTTGTGCAGTTCTAGTTAGAAAGTTTTCCTTGGTTGAACTGAAATTTGCTTTTCTCTAACTTCCACCTATTGATTCTTGATCTTCCCTCTTGTAAGACCATACTTATACCCGCTTCCATGTAGCTTGTCTTCAAATATTTGAAGAGAGCTTCCAAGGCTCCTTGTAGTCTTCTTGTATCTAGGCTGATTATTCCATCCATCCCTCTCAGCTGTTATTTAAATCTCCTTGTCTCCAGATTCCTCACTATTCTCACTACCATTCTCTGGACACAGTCTTAACGTCCAACGAAGCTTTTAACTTAAAGTGGCTTAAAACGATCCTTTAGATATTGCCTACCTAGCTGAATGCCTAGGAGAACTGTTTTCTTCTGAGGCCTCTGTCATGACCTAGAAGGAGATCTATGCTTTTTATGCTTCTGTTCTGGAATACCTGCAAAGGTAGTGAGTTTCTTGTCATGGGATATGTGAAGCAGATGCACATATGTGGGGATGTTATAGATAAAAACAAGGAGGAAGTATGTTGGGAGGTGGTGTCCTTACAAAAATAAATTACAATGGCTATTAATATTTTGAACAACACTTTTATGAAATATCAGTTACAAAATATAGGGCATATTACAGGGTATAATATTGGAATACCTGAGTGAATATTCTTCTCTTAGAAGGGCACGTAAGTGCTTTTGTTTTTTTGACTAGTCACTGATTCAACTTGTTAGAATATTTTGCAACTGTGAAAGACTGCATCCTTTGCAAAAAGCTTTTATTTCACAAAAATTCCATCGACATTTTCCCTTTCTGCCAACATGACAGCATTTTAATTTCCTCCACATTTGGCCACATTGTTTATTTATTCTATAAGAGTCAATATTTGGGGCAGTGCAACTAGATGGTTACAAACTTCTAAAAAACGCTTACTGGGTATTGTTATTAGCGTTGTTTTGTCTGTTACTCACCCATTTCCTTCACTAGAATAACATTACCTGTACTTCATTAAATGCTTTCAGTATTTACCAGTGACATTTTTGTAAATGGAAATATTATTTACTCTTAAACCTAAAA
Organism: Varecia variegata; assembly: GCA_028533085.1. Classification (NCBI taxonomy): domain Eukaryota; kingdom Metazoa; phylum Chordata; class Mammalia; order Primates; family Lemuridae; genus Varecia; species Varecia variegata. The sequence continues at coordinate 63,482,614 of CM052441.1, read as the reverse complement.
TCAAGTTTTTGGAATGCATATTGACCTTATCAATTGAACTTACTATAAACTTGAGGCTGTATAGCTAATAGATTTTGCCAAATTATGGCAATGAGAGTTTTTGTGGTATCTATTTTAGGACAAGTCATTCTTTAGTAACTATGTTAACATTCCACTGCAGTGTATAATCTTATTTATTTTTTCCATGAAGTAATTTTTTTAATGTGTGGCTGTAGTGAGATACTTAGTCCAATAATACATTGCGTATAAGGAACGTTCAATGAGAGTGTTCTTGTGTTACAAGGAAAGGATGTTAAAAAACCAGAATCGCTCAAGTAAATTGTGGTCTGTAACAGTTCCACCCTTGGGGAAGGGTGGCACATTGAAACTTCCATCACTATTAATCTTGAGAGAGAGCATGCATAGTCTTGTTGGACTGGAGCTTCTAGCCATCTTATCAAGCCAGGGCTACAAAAGTAGGATCCATTTGCATCCCCTTTTTGGCCCACTAATCAAAATGAAGATGGTAAGAGTGGATGGATGGTTGATTGGATCCTTGGACAAGTAAGTGTAAAGTGTGAATCCTGAATATTTCCCATTTCGTGATTTTACTAATTGTCTCCCCAAAGTCACTCCCCAGACATATACAGTAAGAAGTTGAATTTGCTCGGATCATTTAACTTGTTTTGGGGAATGGCTGAGAAAGATTTCCAGCTGGAACTGTCAGGTTTTTTTGCAGCAGGCTTTTCTGAGGATAACCCGATATGCTCCTTTCTTCTTTTGCTATCATTAAGTGTATATTATCCTGGCTTTTGTAGGCCCCCAGCTTGTAAGGCAGACTGCGTGGTTTGGTTTCTACACAGAGCTCTGGGGCATGGGGAGAAACCTCTGGCCCTGGCTTTTCCACTGGTTGCTGGATGACCTTGGGCGAGTGAGTCAACCTCTTCTTTATTTTTTTTCCCACCTTATAAAATGGAGACTTTCTTTTTTTCCCCAGTCTTTAAAAAAAGTTTGCGCCATTAATGAAAGGGTAAATAGGAGTTTCCTGAGTGAGTTAACACCTATCTGGATACTTCAGTTAACATAGATAGGATGACTTTTTGGATTATTAAAGTAAATTAAGCAACATGCTCCAAATGCATTTAATACATTATTACAGATTGTCTGTGTTAACTAAAAGATGTAAGTCTTGTCTGATTTGTATAAATCATTTCAATCTCTTTTAGAGAAAAGCAATGCAGTTATTTATGTTGTCCATATAAATTGTGTTATAGCATTAGAGAGTTTCAGGGATGCTGAAGGATTGTTCAGTCATTTAAACCATTAAACACCCTTCAGGGAGTCTAGCTGATTCATGTGGACCCTCCAGAATGATCTAGTTTCCCAAATTTTTAAATTGCATCAGGATTATTTCATCTCTTTAGGGCTTTCACTTCACTTTTGAATTTTATTTAAAAAAAATAGTGGATGAATTATACTTACCCTGGAAAAGTATTTGGGTTCCAGTTTCTATAAATTTAATTCAAGTTTTTGGGTCCCAGAAGTCTGCTGTGTCTTTAAAATTCTGTTAGCTCATTAACACTCCAGTTCTCATATTTGAGTGCCCTATAAACCTGTAGACTTTGGTAATCTGAGCTGCAATCTGAAGTTAATAATGCAGTCTGTTCTTAGGTGTGTGACCATAACACTCCTTAAAGGGAATCCTATGTTTATGAATCTAAAAGTGTGTGCTTGAGATAACTAAAGCTAAAGTCTGATGTAAGAAGGTTTTAAAAATTACAAGGTACTCTACGAATGGTAGAACTGTTATCTAATAAGTCTAAGTCTGTGACTCATTTTGGTTCTCTTGCTTTTTATTCCCATGAGCCATAGAAAGAACCCGCTGTAGCCATAGAAAGAACACACTGTAGGGGGTTAGAAATATTCTTTCTTATGATTGTGGGATGAGAGAGTGGTTGCTTTTTCCAACCACCATATGTGATGATTAGGCTCTTCGGAATGACATTGGGGTACTCTCTGAGCAAACAGGAACAGCTTTCCAAATAACTTATAATAAATAAAGTATGTAAGACATTTTCCCCTAGCCAGATGTAATCTTCAACAGTAGGGGAATAGATTTCAAGTGACCTCCCGCAGTAAAATTTGGGAAGTACCTAGATGGACCAAGAAGGCAGTCTTGGAAATGCTGTTGGAAATAAGCAAACTCTCCCACTTTCAGGTGAGAATATATGATGGTTCATTTTTAAGTTTTGTTTTTATGATTTCTGAGATTTCTTAGAAAATGCATGGACAAAACTGGAAAACTTCAGTGAAATAAAAGTCTATTTGAACTGATACTTTGTTTCTAATATTGAAAAACATTTAAGCTGATAGTGTACACAGAGTTGTGGTTCATTTCCCTGAATGCTTAGTAACTAATCTAATTTTTGTAAATTAAAGTTTATTTAACATCTAATAGAGAACAATCCAGTTTCCAGGTGGTTCTTGAAAGGTGGCAGTCTGAACTGGTGCCTCTGAGGTCCCTCTGAACCACCTAAGACAACAGCCTCAGAGCTTCTAGCAGGAGGAATGTGGGGGTTGGAGGACTTGACCTGAGGCAGCATTTTCTTTGCACACACAGTGCTTTGACTTGGGGTTTGTGTTTCCTTAGACGGGCTTGGGTTAGGGGGCTTTGGATCTGTGATAGCTAGCCTTTGGTGCTTCTACTGCTCGCAGCCTGACCTGAGCCATGTGTGGAGGCAATCTGCAGAGATTTGATTTGTACTCCTGACCCAGCCTGTGGCCAGCCTGGGCTCTCAGAAGGTCTCAGAAATTTTTTCTTCACTTTGCTGAGTGGTAGTTAAAAAACTAGCAGTCGAGACGTCCAATGTGAGGGCCTGGACCTCTAAGCTGCCAGATAGAGCTAGGCTGGGACCTGGGTACTCCTCAGGGGAGCCTGGCACCTGCCCAGTAGTCTTTCAGCAAAGACTGGTCACTAAAACACTATAGAAGACATCTTGCCAAACTAGGATTCCTTGAAGGTATTCTCATTAAAACTGTGTATTCATTCCATTTATTCCTTTAACAGATATTCATTGAGCACCTTTTAGAACCAGGTGTTCTAGAAATGGAGGACACAGCAGTGAACAGAACAGAAACTATTTCACCTCTTAGAGCTTAGATTCTATTAAGGGGACACAACCAGTAAACAAATATACTAATACATGGTTAGATCAGGTCACAATAAACCTTGTGAAGAAAAATGAAGCAGCTTAAAGAGATAGCAGAGTGAAGGGAAGTGCTATGTTAGGAGTTGACTATGTTAGCAGTATGACTGCTCCCAGGTGGTATCTTTTGAACAAGACCTTGATTTAAGTAAAGAAGGAAACCATGCAAATAAATATCTGGGAGGAAGAGTTGGCAGCATGTATAGCATGTGCAAATGGCCTGAGGCAGGGATACGCTTGGCTTGTTGAAGGAACGGCAATAGTTGGTGTGGTTGTAGTAGAGTGAGCAAGGATACTAGAAGATGAGGTCATAGAAGTCAACAGTGGCCAGATCAGGAACAAAATGAGGATGTCTATTCTCATCATAATTAATCAACACTATTCTGGAGAGTCTAAATAATGATATAAGACTAGAAAATTAAAAAGTTGTTGTAAATACTGAATAGAAAAAAGAAAATTATTGGTATTATATTTTAGAGGAAATGATTTTACACTTGTGAAATCTAGGAGACTTTTGCTAAAGAATTGACAATTAATAAGAGAATTGAGAAAGAAAGTTTTATATAAAATGACTATTTATAAAATCTATAGCTTTTCTCCATACTAGTGATAAATAGCCAGAAATGGAAAATGACCAAAAGATACTATTCATAATTGAGACAAACTATAAAATACTTTAGAATAAATTTTACAAGAAAGATAGTGTCTGGATGAAGAAAAGAATAAAATCTTATGAAAGGCCTTAAAACCAGACTCAAATATACTATATTCCTAGATGGCAAAACAATATCACATAAACACCATTTAATGTAACCCCAATTTGAATCTCAAAGGAACTTTTAGTTTTTTTAACTGCCTAAAAGTATTTAAAACTATATATAAAAGAATAAATGACAGAAAATAGCCAGAAAAAGCAATGAAGGGGCTTTTCTATTAGCTGAAATGAAAACTTACTGCAATTCTGCATAAAAAAATCTGTGGCTAGGAATTGACATACAGATAAGGGACTAGCAAACTTTTTCTATAAAGGGTCAGATGGTAAATATTTTCAGCTTTTTGGGCCATATGGTTTCTCTCTTGACTATAGCACTGTCTTGGTCTGTTTTTTGTTGCTATGGCAGATTACCACAGACTGGTAATTTGTAAAGATATTAATTTCATACAGTTCTGGAGGCTGGGAAGTCCAGTGTTGAGGTACCTGCATCTGGTGAGGGCCTTCTTGGTACATCATCCCATGGCAGAAGGTGGAAGGGCAAGAGAGGATGTGCAAGAGAGAGGGAAGGGGGCCAAACCCATCATTTTTATCAAGAACCCACTCCCAGGCTAGCAGCATTAATCCATTCATGAGGGCAGAACCTAATCACCTCTTAAAGGTCCCACCACTCAACGTTGTTGTACTGGGGATTAAGCTTCCAACACATGGACTTTGGGGGATACATTTAAACTGCAGCAAGCATAAAAGAGTCATATACAATATATTAAGATAAATCAGTGGGCCTGACTTGATTTAGTCTTCAGCTGTAGTTTGCCAGTTCATGTTGTAGATCTTAAAACAAAATAGTGCTCAGAAATAAATAACATCATATATGACAAGGGTGATGTTTCAAATCACTTGGAAAAGATAGTTTATTTAATAAATGGTACTTACAAAGTTTATGTTACTCTGAAAGCATAACACAGTAAATTCTTACTTAATTACACATAAAAATATTCCCGATATATAAAGATTTAAATATAAAAGCTAAACAGTAAAATAATAGAAGAAAATTTAAGAGACGATTTTTATAACCTAGTGCTGGAGGAAATTTTTTAAACAAGTCAAAATGCAGAAACTATAAAGAAAGGACAGAGATATTTGACTACATAAAAATGAAATTTTGTTTATGGCAAAGTTACTATAAACAAAGAAACAAAAATGGCAGTCCATGAAAAATATTGGCAACATATATGATGGAAAAAGGGCTAATATCCATAATATTCAAAGTGCTTCTACAGTTGACCTAGTAAAAACAGGGCAAAGAGCACAGTTCCTGAAAAGAGATATCAAAGGTGCAATGACTACAGGAAAAGATGCTCAGTATCAATAGAAGTTGTGTTCTTCCTCTGTAGAGCAAGGGATAGTAATAGTACCCACCCCATAGTGTTGTTGGAAGGATAAAATGAAATGATACAAATAAAATGTAAGAATGTGCTTGGCACATAGTATGTGCTCAGCAAAGGTTAGTTTATTAGCCTGTACAAATAAAAGCATGAGTAGGCCAAGATTGCTATGAAATAAAATTTATTGCAGTTTAGTTTGCAGTTGTGAATCACTGGAAACAAACTGAATGGCTCATCAACAGGGCAATCATTGAATAAATTGTTGTATATTATTACTATGAAATTTTGTACAGTTATTGAAAATAACTGTTAAAAGTTTAAGTTGTATCCATAGGTTTAGAATGTAGTTCATGATGATTGTTTAGGAGAAAAACAAATTTTAGAAAAATGAAAGTATAATTTATTTTGTATATCCTTTGATGTATATTTGATATGACATGAAATTTGATATGAAATCATTTGATATATTTGTATATGATGCTGAGACATTTAATTTTTTCCTCTAAAAATCACGATTTTGATGCAAGACATTCTAAAAACAGAATATGTATAGTTTATTACCTTCTTCCAATATATCTTTTAATATTTGACATCTCTTTTTTAAACTAGTGTTATTACAGCATATATTCTTGGTCTAGGTTATCATACCAGAATGCTTTCAGAGAATTAAGCTGTAGAGGTATTTGCTGAGACTACTGGCTTTTAGATGTCTTCTACCAGCTTTTTATAGTGGCTCTGTGTATTCTTTCCTTGTCAGACTGTCAAGTCTAACACACTATATCTCCTTCTTTCACCTCCTTTTTATTCTCTGCTTCTAATTGGGAAATCAGAGAGCTGGAATTGATATTGTTCACAAATTGAGATCCTGGAGGCCTGAAAGGAGAGAACTTTTTAGAGAGCAATGTGAGTGAGATTTAGAATAAACAATATATTTTGGCCAGAAAATAGGGATTTTTTTTTTTTTAATTTGAGATAGAGTTTTTCTGTGTTGCCCAAGCTGGTCTTGAACTCCGGCCTCAGCTTCCTGAGTAGGTTGGATTACATGTGCATGCTCTAGGCGTTTTTTTCCTTCCAGAATTAGTTGTATTAGTTGTATTCTGTATAACTGAGAATTCTGGTGAAGTGGGAGCTGATACTCTATATAAACTATACCTGTTCTTTACTAACTTCATCATCTTCTAAGGTACTACAATTTCAGTACATTCTATGAGTCACTCATTTGTTTATTCAACAAGTATGTGTTGTGGGCCTACTATGTTCTAGGCACCATGCTGACCATTGGGGACACAGTAGTTAGCATAGCAAATGTGGTTCCTGTCATCACAGAAATGACAGACTAATGGGAGCGGGTCATTCATCTAAACAAAGAAATCATAGAGAAGTAAATTTATAATGGGGTCAAAACTGTAGAGCTATTTATAAAACTGTAGAGCTTAAGGAAAGCTTGAAGGTAATACAAAGTAAACATTAATCTAGTTCCATTAATGATACTTTTTGTGGAATCTATGCAGGGAGGAAAAAAATATAACAAAATGTCTTTAGTGCCCAGCGCAGTACTTACCTACAGTATGCACTCAAATATTGGGACACTTAGCAAGAAATTAATAAATATAACTAGAATCATAATTATTACTACATTTCAAAAGCATATTTTTCCATTGATAGTTACCATACTGCTAACACATAAAGACGATTTATACCCTTGTATCGACCACAGCGATTTCACATTGTAATGGTGACTGACTGACTAGTTCTACTGAACTGTCAACAGAGAGAAAAAGATAGGCATTCCTTCCACCTAATAAACTAATTGTGATTCTATAGTAGATCTCTTTTATCAGCATTTTCCCACGATCTATTCTTTCATCAAAGAATTAACTATGGTGCTTCTTTAAACAGGAGAATCCTCCCTTTTAAAAAAATTATATACACACATTTATATTCTCTTTATAACATATATTTGTATGTGTATATAGTATATATAAATATATACTATATGTATGATATTCTACTTATGATATAGTTATTACTATGCAAATCACACATAAATATTTATAATTATCTTATAAATATTTACATTTGTAGTGGGATCTATCTATCTATATATATATATGAAAAAAGATGCATACATATATACTTTTTTTTCTTTCTTTATGGCAAGCACATTAAAAAACACAACAGAAATCAAAGACAAAATTGCTTAGGAGGCCATCCTTAATCAAGTCATTGCCTTCATTTGTTCACATCACCTTATGAATGTGTAATTTGCATAGTAATATATAGCAATATCATAGATATTTTGTATTTTCATTTAATGCCTTTTTGCTGTCATTTGTTTTTAATTTTTTTCTTCCCCTCTCCTCAACTCCCTCCCCTCAACTAACGTATCCAAAAATATTAAAATAGCTTAATGTTTATATTTTAATATTTTCAGGTACCAAGGACTTTCTTGGATTTAATCAGTATTTCCATTTTGACACTGTGTTTGCTGTTACCTCATTAGCATAGCAAGCCTAAAATGTCCTAATTCCAGGAACAAATAAAAATTCCATTCCATTTTATATTCAACATTTCCGATTTCTACCTTAATCCATTTCTTAAGATGGCTCATGATTTTTATTAACCTATTTGTCTCCAGGGCAGTGGCCTTTCTCAAATCATTTACCAAATGGAATTCTGTAAATATGCAATGAAACATCCTTGAGATCATTGTCAACTGGGAATCAAAATTAATAATCTTTATCTAAACATTCACATTCTTTTCTGTTAGCAAAAGGCCGCATTATAGCTCTTAACTGCCTCTGAATTCTTTCTCTCTGGATCAATAGTTTCCTGCTACTTTTCAGAATGAAGTGCTTCTTATTACTCTGAACCCTCTCCGTCTTAATGAGGCCTCCCTAACTCTGAGGATTATTTAGAATTTCCTTAGGTAAAGGCCACATGTATTTGGAGTTCTTAATCTGTGCATTTTATCTTCTCTGCTTGTCAAATGTTCAATGAAATGGAGTGCTGTGTGGAGTCTGAATTTGTTAGACCACCTTCTCTTTCGTGATATTATAAATGTACGTCAGGTTTTATTCAGAGCCCTCTAAAAGGAGTTATGCTTTTTATTTCCTGAAATTCTAAAGCCCGATAAACCAAACAGAACAGAAATAAAAACAATTACATAGAGGACATAGTGTCAGTCACCACCTTATTATTCCAGGAAGAAACCAAGAAAATCGTTCTAAAAGAACATTGTGGTAGGTGGAGACTTAAGTTTTTGGTGGCTATTATCAGAGATAGAATAGGAATGTTTCTGTGCCTCAGCTGGAGGGGTGGGAGTTTATGTCTGTAAATAAATTCAGACTGGGGTGAAGGTTTTGAACATGTCAGTAACTTAATAACAAACGGTGTCTTTCATTTATATTGTTTCGTTTTCAGAGCAAATTATAGCAACAACAGTAACCTTAGCTATGCTGATGAGGATGTAGAGAAAGGGGAAGGCTCCTTGGTGGGAATGTAAATTAGTACAGTACCTATGGAAAATGCTATGGTGGTTCCTTAAAAATTTAAAAACAGAACTACCGTATGATCTAGCAATCTCACTGCTGGGTATATATCCAAAAGAAAAGAAATTAATATATCAAAGAGATATCTGCACTCCCATGTTTATTGAAGCACTGTTTCTAAAAGCGAAGGTATGGAATCAACCTAAGTGTCCATCAACAGATGTATGGATAAAGAAAGTGGTGTGTGTGTGTGTGTGTGTATATACACAATGGCATATTATTCAGCCATAAAAAGAATGAAATTCTGTCATTTTCAAAAATGTAGATAGAACTGGAAGACATTATTTTAAGTGAAATAAGCCAGGCACTGAAATACAAATACCACATTTTCTCACTCATATGTGGGAGCTAAAATAATTGATCTCATGGTGGTAGGGAGCAGAATAGTGGTTACCAGACGATGGGAAGGGTGGAGTGGAGGGGGAATGAAGATAAGTTGGTTTATGGGTACAAAAATACAATTAGATAGAAGGAATAACTAGTGTTGATAGCATAGTAGGGCAACTATAGTTAACAAGAATTTATTGTATAGTTCAAAATAGCTAGAAGAGAAGATTTGGAATATTCCCACCACAAAGAAATGATAAATGTTTGAGATGATGAATATCCTTTTTACCCTGATTTGATCATTATACATTGTATGCACATACATAAATCAATAAAAAACAAACAAACAAAAAACAATTAGCTCATACTTCTAGTGTCAAGCATTAGGTAGACAATTACATTTACTCTTTTAAATCCTCATAACCTTAAGGAATAGTTGCTATTATTTCCATTTTACTTTTGAGGAAACAGATATTTAGACAAGTTAAGTAACCTGTGATTAATATATAAAAAATATACAAAATATGAAAATATTTTCCTAGGATAGTATATCTTCTACAAAGTAGAAGAGATTACTTTTGAATTAGTGTCTCAGCTGGGATTAGAAATTTAGGTTAATCTGGTACCAAAACCTATGTTCTTGATTTAAGGTGTATTTCCTTTCACTTGATTGCCAAATTAGTTATGTCCAAAGGCCAGTGGCAGTTGGTAGGTCCTATGGAAATAATTGTGTGGAATAAAATTATGTCCCAACAATTCTCCTTGCAGTTGCTCGAGTAGTGGATAGGATAACATAAGAGTCATAGCCTGCTTCTTGAACAATCTCACGTTGTCATCTTTGAGTTGTTTAAACAGCCATCAGATAGCAACAGAAAAATAGCCAGTTCATCTGATTGCTCTGTGGAGCAGTGTTGGGAATCGATGTTTCTGTGAGTACTGGCACTGGGAACCACTGGTCAGTTAGGCCATTCAGATGGGAATGGCTCTGATTAGCTGTGGAACCCAGTCAATGGCCAGACGCCTGTAGGATCAGGCTGTGCTGGTTTTGCCGGGAGACTAACCTGTGCACCCTGTGGAAAGACTGGTTGGCCAGCCTTTTAAGTTTGGATATGAAAAGTAAAACTATTAATAATAGATTATTCAAATTTTGATTTAAAACAATTGTTCTTCTTTAGCCATTCAGGTATTCTGTCATTCTTTAATAAAATATTCGGCTGTGGATTATTGCCTCTTCTCTTTAATGTTGTGTTGCTGTGTTCCCAAAACACTTTATCTCTATAGCCAGTGCATTACACATATTATGGTAATTTGTTTACTTGTATTTTCTCAGCTTAAACAAGGACTGTTTGAAAGAAGGGCTATTTTATACAATTTTGTACTCTAACAAGTGGCAGACTTTTAGGTGGTCAGTCAGTGCTGAACTTATTTGAACTGTGAAATCAAAGTCCGATGTTTTGGCTCCGTTGTACAGAATATGCATATGCATTCACTGAACTATAACTCAAACTACCGGTCTCAGCTTAGCTGGAAAAAATGAAAATTTCAGCTATGAATATAATGTAAGTTTAGGTCTTATGGTCTTATATATTTCCATATGTAGCCCAGGGTTCTCTTATTTATATGGGTAAAAGCTAAAGCTCTCAGTATGGCTGTTTTAAGCATTTCACATATATTTATTCATTTATTCCTCACCATATCAGCATGAGGTAGTTACACTGAAATTACTGAGGCATGGAAAGGTTGAATAACTGGCCCCAAGTCACATACCAATAAGAGTTGAGCCAGAATTTGAACTCAGGCAGTCCAGCTGCAGAGACATACTCTTAACCAATATTCTATGTAGCCTTGTTTATCTGTTGTATGTATAGTATGCATGTATGTGAGTCAATATACAGAAAGAGAAAGAAAGAGATTGAAAGAGACTTTACCAGACATTTTGTAGTGGACATAATTATCACTTCTTGGAAAATGTACAGCATTTTGCAGAAAAATCTATGCTTTTCTAAGGTCAACTTTTGACATCAAGTAAAATAATTAAAAAAATATTTTTCATGTAGATATACTTTAGAGGAATTTAGATGCATTGAATGGGTTGGAGGAAAACAAACAGAAGAATAAGGAAACTTAAACTATGCTATTGTAGAAGACTTTGTAGATATTTCATTTTAAGAACATTTTATAGGGGAATTGGAAGTGTTTTTCAAATATTCAAGGGTAGAAATTGGGTGAATTTAGCTTTATTCTTTATAGTTTTGGGGATAGAATTAAGGACCTTGGGTAGCTGCTTTAGAGCAGTAGGTTTTTACTCAGTATAAGGAGGAATTTTTTGCATGGATGACTGCCTTAGGAAATAATGAGCATTTTCTTGCCAGGATGCTTTGCAATAGACTGGAAACAAGGTTGTCACTGAAGATAATAAATCATTTGGCTGTTTGAGTAATTGACCTAGGTGACCAGATTTAAGTTTTCTTCTAAACCTGTACTTCAGTGATTCTAACAGCTCAAGACAGAAGCTGTCCTACTATGTAGGTGATTTCTGGTGAAACTTATGATCATTAATCACAGTGGTTGCAAAAAATAATGCCTATCACATAGTTATTGATAATAAGCTCATGGAAATTTATTCATGAGGCTTAGTGTTTATTGTGTGTCAGGTACTTTGTTAAGCACCTTATATTTGTTGCCTTATTTACTCTCACAGTAACCGTCTGGGATAAGAACTGTTGCTATCTGTCCCATTTTATAGGTGAGAGGTTCAGTAACTTGCCCATGCTCATGTTAACCAGTAAGTTGGCATGGCCAGAATGCAAGGCTTTCTGACTCCAAAATCCATATGCTGAACTACTACACAACATTTCAACTTTCTAGTCTTGATCAGAAATTGAACATCAAGGTAATTAGCATGCCAGGCTTCTGAGAATATGATGCCTTTTGTTGTTTACATCGGTAGAAAAGATTTGAGTCATCTCTATCAATTGGAGCAGGCTGCTATAAGGAAAGGAAGAGTGAAATATTTGGGTTATTAAGTATGAAATGTCCGATTCCCTTAAGTACTATGTTTGACAGTTGTTATTGCTGACATTTTACTTTGACACTTACTGTTTAATTTTATTGTGAAGGTATATCCTCAGTCTTTCAAATGCACCATTTGGCTTGTGATTATCTTTCAAATTTCTTTGTAGAGCAATTTTTGTTGAAACTACGGATAAGTCAAAAATTCGTGTTATTTTCAAATATGAGTTCTGTCATGGAACCAGTGTAACACAGACAGCTCAAAATATAAACGAAGTGTTAGGGAAGGATGTGGCTAATGAATGCACACTACGTTGATGCTTTGAGAAGTTCTGTACTAAGGATTTTAATCTTGAAAATGAGCCACATGTGTGTCCTGAGACCAAGGTGGATAATGATGAGCTGAAAGCTGTAGTGGAAGCAAATCCAGCTCAACCTACACGTGAATTGACATTACTATTCCAACAATATTGGACTATTTGAACAAATCAGCAAGGTAAAGAAGCTGGATGGGTGAGCCCCGTGTGAATTAAACGAACATCAGAAGAGAAATCATCTGGAAGCTTGCCTTTCTTTGCTGTCATGACATAAAGGCGAACCACTTCTACACCGTATTGTTATGTGTGATGAAAAATACATTCTTTTTGACAATCTCAAGTGTTCAGCACAATGGTTGGATGAAGGTGAAGTGCCGAAACATAGTCCCAAACCGAATATTCATCCAAAAAAGCTAATGGTGTCTGTTTGGTGGTCCAGCGCTGGTGTGATCCACTACAGCTTCATGAAACCTGGTCAACCGATTACAATGGATGTCTACTGCAACCAATTGGACGAAATGATGAGGATGCTTGCGATTAAGCAGCTGAGATTGATCAATACAGACAGGTCAATCCTCTTGCAAGACAACACTCGACCACATGTCATACAAACAACACTGCTCAAACTACAGAAGCTGGACTTGGAAACTCTGTGATCCACCGTATTCACTAGACTTTGGATCAACTGAACTACTTCTTTCAGGCTTTGGACCACTTCTTGGAAGGGAAAATATTTAGTTCTTGACAAGCTGTGAAAAATGCTGTTGGTGATTTCTTGGCCACTCATTCTCTAGGCTTCCTTGCTGCTGGCATAAACAAGCTACTATTAAGATGGCAAAACTGTGATGATAGTTTAGACACATACTTTGATTAATTGTACTGCTTCTTGTTTGAGATATAATAAATTACACTTTTGATTTGAAATTGGATATTTCATATTTAAGGAACTTAATTGAAAGAATGGGGGAAAGGAAAGGGAGCAAGGACATTGTTGTGTAGAAATCATTTCATATCTAGTTGAAATATGGTATAAAACTTAAATGTATTTTTAAAGTTCTGTTTTGGCTAGCATGATTTTATAATGTCAAATTCTTCTTTTTTTTAAAGAAAGAAATAGGTGTTGAGGAGATTATTATCTTTAAATTACCGGAAAAGAACAGTTAATTATTGACTCCATTTGAGGTGGAATTTCTTCCTGTGTGTTGAATATACAGCTCTGATACTGATGTATAATAGTATGTAGAGGTAGTGAGCATTTCAAAGTGCCACCTAGTGGTAACTGTGTGAATGAAAAAGCCATTGTCTTCAGGTGCTGAAGTGTCTAGACCAGCACTGTCCAATAGGACTTTTTGTGATCATGGGCATGTTCTCTGTTTGCACTGTCCAATACAGTAGCTCCTAGCCACATGTGAATACTGAGCACTTGAAAAGTGGCTATTGTGACTAAAGAACTAAAATTTTTTTTTTTTAATTTCAAAATATTAAGGGGGTGCAAATGTTTTTGTTACATAGATACCTTGTATAATGCTTATCAGGGCTTTTGGTATGTCCGTCAACATAATAGTGTTCATCGTACCCAATAGGTAAGTTTTTATCCCATACCTCCCTTCCAACTTTCCTGTCTTCTTGGTTTCCAGTGTTCTTTATGTCTCTTTGTGTCCCTGTGTACCCATAGTTTAGCTCCTACTTATTAGTGAGAACATATGGTGTTTGGTTTTTCATTCTTGAGTTATTTCACTTAGGATAATGGTCTCCAGTTCCATCCAAGTTGCTGCAAATGACACTATTTCATTTCTTTTTATGGCTGAATAATACTGCACACACACCATATTTTCTTTATGCACTCATGAATTGATGGGCACTTAGGTTGGTTCTTCATCTTTGCAATTGTGAATTGTGCTATGATAAACATTTGGGTGTAGCAGTCTTTTTGATAAAATGACTTATTTTCCTCTGGGTAGATACCCAGCAAAGGGATTGCTGGATCAAATGGTAGGCCTACATTTATTTCTTTGAGGAATCTCCATACTGTTTTCCATAGAGGTTGTGCTAATTTGCAGTCCCACCAACAGTGCAGAGTATAAGCCTTCCTATCTCTGTGCATCCATGCCAGCATCTATTGTTTTTTTTCATTTTAAATAATGGTCATTCTGAGAGAGGTAAGGTTATATCTCATTGTAGTTTTAATTTTCATGATAATTAGTGACATTGAGCATTTTCTCATATGTTTGTAGGTCATTTTTTTATCTTCTTTTGAAAACTTCTGTTTATGTTTTTTACCCACTTTTTAATGGGATTGTCTTTTTTTTGCTGATTTGTTTGAGTTCTTTGTAGATTCTGGAAATCAGTTCTTTGTTTAATGTATAGTTCGTGAATATTTTTTCCCATTCTGTAGGTTGTATATTCACTCTGTTGATTATTTCCTTTGCTGTGCAGAAATTTTTAATTTAAGTCCCATTAAAAAAAAAATTTGTTGTTACTGTGTTTGACTTTGGGGTCTTAGTCCTAAATTCTTTGCCTAGGCCAATGTCTAGAGGAGTTTTTCCTACATTTTCTTTTAGAATTTTTATGGTTTCATGCTTTACATTTAAGTCTTTTATCCATC
The DNA here is from genome assembly GCA_028533085.1 of Varecia variegata. Taxonomy (NCBI): domain Eukaryota; kingdom Metazoa; phylum Chordata; class Mammalia; order Primates; family Lemuridae; genus Varecia; species Varecia variegata. Next base: position 63,467,517 of record CM052441.1, on the reverse strand, counting down.
TTGAATTAATTTTGTATATGGCTAGAGATAGGGGTCCTGTTTCATTCTTCTGCATGTGGATATCCAATTTTCCCAGCACCATTTATTGAATAGGGGTTCCTTTCTTCAGTGTATATTGTTGTCTGCTTTGTCAAAGATCAGTTGGTTGTAGTTAATATGGTTTTATTTGTGGGTTCTCTATTCTGTTTCACTGGTCTCCATCTCTACTTTTATACCAGTGCCATGCTATTTGCTTACTATAGACTTGTAATATAATTTGAAGTCAGGTAATGTAATGCCTCCAGATTTGTTCTTTTTGCTTAGTATTGCTTTGGTTATTTAGGGTCTTTTTTGGTTCCAAATTAAGCTTAGGATTATTTTTTCTATTTTTCTATTTTTTCTGTGAAATAAGAAGTTGGTATTTTGAGGGGAATTGTATTGAATATGTAAATCACTTTGGGCAGTATAGACATTTTAACTATGTTGATTCTGTCAATCCATGAGCAAGGGACATTTTTCCATTTGTTTGTGTTATCTGTGATTTCTTTCATCAGTGTTTTATAGGTCTCCTGGTAGAGATATTTCACCTCCTTGGTTAAGTATATTCCTAGCTATTTTCTTTTCTTTGTAGCTGTTGTGAATGGTATTGAGTCCTTGATTTGACTCTCAGCTTGACTGTTATTAGTATATAGAAAGGCTATTGATTTGTGTACATTGATTTTATAACCTGAGACTTTATTTATTTATCAATTTATTTATCAATTCCAAGAATCTTTTGGTGGAGCCTTTAGGGTTTTCTAGATATAAGATCATATCATCAGCAAATAGAAATAGTTTGATATCTTCTTTCCTGATTTGGATGTCTGTTATTTCTTTCTCTTGCCTGATTGCTGTGGCTCGGACTGCCATACTGTGGTGAATGGAAGTAGTGATAGTGGGCATGCTTGTCTTGTTCCAGTTCTTAGGGGGAATGCTTTCAACTTTTCCCCATTTAGTATGATGTCTGTGTGTTTGTTATATATGGCTTATGTAATTTTGTGGGATGTTCCTTCTGTGCCTAGTTTGATGAAGGTTTTTATCATGAGAGGATGCTGGCTTTCATCAAATGCTTATTCTGCGTCTATTGACGTGATCATATGGTATTTGTTTTTGCTTCTGTTTATGTGGTAAATAGTGTTTATTGATTTCCTTACATTGAAGCATCCTACCATCCTTGCATCCATCAGGTGAAACCAACTTGATCATGGTGAATTAGCCTTTTGATGTGTTGTTGAATTCAGTTTGGTAGTATTTTGTTGAGGACTTTTGCATCTATGTTTATAAGGGATATTGGTCTGTAGTTTTCTTTTTTTGTTGTTTCCTTTCCTGGCTTTGGTGTAAAGGTGATACTAGGTTCATAGAATGAGTTAGGAAGGATTCCCTCCTTTATGATATGGAATAATTTCTGTAGCATAGGTACTAGTTCTTCTTTGTAGAATTCAACCATGAATCCATCTGGTTCAGGGCTTTTTTTGTTGGGAAATTTCTTATTACGGCTTCAACCTTGCTGCTCATTATTGTTCTGTTCAGGATTTCTATTTCTTCTTGATTTAGCCTTGGGAGGTTGTGTGTTTCCAGGAATTTATCCATTTCCTCTAGGTTCTACTGTTTGGTTGTGTAGAGGTTTTTGTAGTATTCATGGGTGATATTTTGTATTTACATGGTATCAGTTGTAATGTCTCCATTTTTATTTGTGATTGAGCTTTTTTGAGTCTTTTCTCTTCTATTTCTGGTTAATCTGGTTAGTGGTCTATCGATATTGTTTATTTTTTCAAAGAACCAACTTTGTGTATCATTGATCCTTTATATTGTTTTTTTTTGGTTTCCATTTCATTTAGTTCTGCTATGAGCTTTGTTATTTCTTTTCTTCTGCTGGCTTGGGGTTTGGTTTGTTGTTCTTCTTTTTCCTTGAGATGTGACATTAGGTTGTTAATTTGTGAGGTTTCTGTCTTTTCGATGAAGGCATTTAAGGGTATCAATTTTCCCCTTAGGACTGCCTTTGCCGTATCCCATGGATTTTGATTGCTTATGTCCCTTTTGTCATTCAGTTCAAGGAATATTTTGATTCCTATCTTAATTTCATCATTGATCCAAGGATTGATCAACAGCAGGTTGTTTAATTTCCATGACTCTGTGTAGAATTGAGTATTTCTGTTGGTATTGATTTCTAATTTTATTCCACTGTGGTCTGAGAAGATACATGGTATGGCATTGATTTTTTTGAATTTGCTGAGATTTGTTTTGTGGCCTAAGATATGATCAATCTTGGAAAATCTTCCATGTGGTGATGAGAAGAATGTATATTCAGTAGTTTTTGGGTATAATGTTTTGTAAATGTCTGTTAGGTTTGTGTGTTCTATTGTCTCATTTAAGTCCATTGTTTCTTTCTTCATTTTCTGCTTCAATGATCTGTGCAGTGCTGTTAGTGGGGTATTGAAGTCCCTGGCTATTAAGATGCTACTGTTTATTTCTTTGCTTAGATCTTGCAGAATTTGCTTTATGAACATGGGAGCTCCTGTGTCAGATGCATATATATTTAGGATTGTTATGTCTTCTTGTTGAATTTTTCCCTTTGCCATTATGTAATAACCATCTTTATCTTTTTTTTTTTTTCATTGTTGATTTAAAGTCTATTTAATTTGATATAAGAATGGCTACATCTGCTCACTTTTGGTCTCCATTTTCTTGGAACATTTTTTTCCATCCCTTTACCTTGAGTCTGTGTGTGTCCTTGTGGGTTAGATGTCTTTCCTGGAAATAGTGGATACTTGGTTTGTGTATTTTTAACCATTCAGCCATTCTATGTTTTTTAAGTGTGGCATTCAGACCATTCACGGTGAATGTTAGTATTGATATGTGAGATGCTGTTCTGTTCATCATGTTGGATGAAACCTTATTGTTTAGTTTTCCCTCTTGTACTATTTTTTTACAAGAGATGTGAGCTTTAACTTTTGGATTTTTTACACTGTTTGGTATCTATTATGCTATTCCATGTATAATGCAGTTCTGACCATTTCCTGTGGGTCATGTCTAGTAGGGACAAATTCCCTTAGTGTCTACTTGTCTAGCAACATCTTTATTTTTTCATTATTTGTGAAACTTAGTTTTGCAAGATACAAAGTTCTTGTCCAGCAGTTGTTCTGTTTAGAAAGAGTAAAAATGGGGTCCCAATCCCTTCTGCCTTATAAGATCTCTGCTCAGAAGTCTGCTCTTAGTCTGATGGCTTTCTTTTGTAGGTTAGTTGTTGTTTTCATCATGCAGCTTATAGAATTTTCTCCTTCATTTGGACTTTGATCAGATTGATGACTATGTCTTGGGGATATCCTATTTGCTATGAATTTTCCTGGTGTTCAATGACCACTTGTATCTGGATATCTGAATCTCTGGAAATACCTGGGAAGTTTTCCTCAATAATTTCCTCAAATTGGTTTTCTATTTTTTTTTTTTTTTGGCTTTTTCTTCTTCCCACTCCAGGATACCTATAATTCATATATTGGTTCATTTCACATGGTTCCATATTGAGTGATTGGTCATTCTTCTTTATTCTTTTTCCTGTGTTTTTGACTGACTGGGTTAGTTCGGAAACTTTGTCTTCAGGTTCTGGGATTCTTTCTTCTGCTTGGTTTAGTTTGTTGTTGAAGCTTTTTGGTGTATTTTCGTAATTCCCTAAATAGCTGTTTTATTTCTTTAAGTTCTGTTGTATCCTTTTTTATGTTATCTATCTCTTTAGTGAGTTTTTCATATTTTATTAATATTCTAAAATATTTTTTTTTGGTTTCTTTGTTTGTTTTTCAGCTTTTTCTTCAATTCTATTCATCTCGCTGCCATCCATATTCTGAAGGTCATTTCTGTTACTTTAACAATTTCCTTTTGGTTTAGATCCATTACTGTGGATCTATTGTGATCTTTTGGGGGTGTCAGCCTTATATTTCATGTCACCAGAATTTTTTTGCTGGTTTCTTCTAATCTGAAACCTCTTCTCTTAGTTCAGGGTGGCGAGATTTGCAGTGCATCTGTTTTCCTTTGCTGGGAACTCTCCTTAGTGAGAAGGAGAAATCCCTGCATAAGGCTTTTGTGTCTTACTCTAAAGGACTGAGCTGGTGGGAGAGGGGCAGATGCACCGAAAGGCTGTGACACAGTTATTCTCCTGTGTCATTCCATTCCCTTGTGGTTGGTGGAGTCTAAGCTGGTGCTGGGGTATATTTGTTCAGATTGGTGGATTGGTCCCCAGGCTGCTGTTGAAAGGTTGGGCAGGGGGCTGAACAAGTTTCTTTCCATGGAGGTGGTTGGTGTGACCTTGGCCAGTGGGTTGCAGGACCTTGACGGGTGCCTGAGTGTGTTGCGGGACCTTTGTGGATGCCTGGGCACGTCATGAGATCATAGCTGGTGGCAAGGCGGTTCACAGGGCCTTGGTGGTGCCTGGGCTATCATGGGACTGCAGCTGGTGGCGGGGTAGTTCACGAGACCTTGGTGGGTGCCTGTGAAGGGTGTAGGACCTTGTGGGGTGCCTGGACAGGTCAAGGGTTTTGGCTTGTGCCTGGGTGGGTTGTGGGATTGCAGCTGGCAGCAGGGTGGCTACTTAGGCCACAGGGGCTTGGCCACCCACAGCTGGCAATTCCGGGGTCATGTGCCACGCCCTATTGGGGATTCTCAGTGGCCGGAGTTCTTCCTCCACCAAGGTCGGATTGTGGCAGCTGCTGTGGTGCTACTCATGTGGCAGTGGCAGTGCTACTGATATAGCAAGATGGTGGCGGCAGATGCTGAAGACCTGTGGGAACCTGCTTTGCTTGGATCCCCATGAGGCAGCTGGTGGGGCAGGATTGGAGGGGTTTATGGCACCCAGTTACAGTGTGCCTGCCCTCCCCGCTCCCTCTCTGACTTAGCAGGAGTAATGGGGAGGCAGCTGCAGTGGAGCCGACCCCTCTGCAGACCGGGCGCTCTGGGGCTGAGAGTGTAGACTGGCGTCTGTTGCTGTGACTTGGGACCCAGAAGTTGGTGGGACCCCATTGTGCCCACTCTCGGGTGCAATGCTGCTGCAGTCTCCAAGCAGCTCCCTGATCAGTTTAGAGTCTTGTTGTGGTGAGGGAATTATTTGTGTAGTTTTCTGGGGGAAAGAACGTTCCAGGTAGAAGAAACAGTGAACATAAGGATCCTAAGGTAGAAGTGTACTGTGTGTGCCTAGGAAGCACCAAGGAGGTTCATGTGGCTGAAGTGCTGTTAGTGACGGTGAATGTGGTTAGAGAGGAGATGAGAGAGGGGTTGGGGAGGGGGTGTTAGGACTTTGACTTCTCTGAGTGAAATGATGTAATATAATATATTGTAAATGGCTTGATCTGGTTGCCATGTTGGCATACTCTGAGTAGGGTCAGGGAGACCAATTACGAGGCTATTTTGTAATTTAAAAGAGAGATGATGGTGGCTTGGACCAACCAAAGTGAAAAACAGTAGTGATGGTGAGAGAGTGCTCAGATTCTGAGTGTTTTCTGAAGGCAGAGCCAGTGATGGATGACGAATGGCAGAGCTTTACTGACAGATTAGGTGTAGGGAGTGGGAAAGAGGAATCAAGGGTAACTCAGATTTTTTGATCAAAGCTCTTGGAAGGGTGGAGATGCTGCTGACTGAAGTGAGATGACTGCAAGGATATGCTTCGTGGAGGGAAGGTCAGGAATTGAGTTTTGGTTGTTTTGTGTTTATATATTTCACGTGCGTCTGTAGTTTGGGAAACAGGTCTGAGCTGGGAATACACAGTTGAGAGTCATCAGCATATAGATGGTATACTCCATCAGACTCGATAGTATCACCAAGAGAGTGAGGATAGATAGAGATTAGGTCCAGAGAGGCAACAGTGGGACACTCCAGTCTTTAGAGATGAGGAAGAGGAGATGACCAATATGGGAGACTTAGAAGGAGTGGTCAGTGAGGAAGGATGCACAAGGTTGTAGGAAATCCCGGAAGCCAAGTGAAGGGAGCATCAGGGAGGAGTGTGTGCCAAGTGATGCTGATAGTGTCTCTAAGATGAGTACTGAGAACTGAGCAATCGGTTTATCAACAATGAGGTCATTGACAAACTTAATGAGAAAAACTTAAGTGGAATGTTAGGGGCAAAAATCTGAGGTGTGTTTAAGAGAAAACAAAAGGAGAAGAATTTAAAAACAGTAACATAGAAAATTGTCAAGGAGTTTTGTGGCAAAGAGAAGCAAAGGATGATGGTATAAGGTGGTGGGGATAGGGTCAAAAGCATGTTGTTATTTTCTTTCTTTATATTAAATACGTGAGATAAATAAGAACATGATAGGAATTGTCCAGTAAAGGCACAAGTTTGAGTAATTTACTCATATATGTATATATTTTTTCTAATTTATTCTGCTAGTGTTCCATTGTATAAATATTTTAAAATTTATCCTTTCTCTCATTAATAGATATTTAAATTGTTCTCTAGTTTTCTGTATTCCATAAAGTGCTTCAGGCAATATTTTGTACATGTTTCCTTATGCATATATGCAATGTTTCTCTTTGGTAAATACTTGGGAATGAAACTTCTTATTCACACATGATCATTATTTTCAACTTCAAGAGATATTGCCAAATTGTCCTACAGTGTGCTTGTTCCATTTACACACTTACCAACAGTATGTGAGATGTCCTGTTGTGATCAATCTGATTGTGGGAAATGGTGCCCTACTGAGTTTAAATCTGCCTTTCTGTAATTGCTAATGAGATTGAATATCTTTTCATAAGCATATTGGCCATTGTGTTTCCTTGCCTGTAAATTTCCTCCCATTCTTCTATTGGGGAAAAATAAAAATTTCTCATTGATTTGTAGATTTCTTTTTATTATCTGGATAAGAAACCTTTATGAGTTATAGATATTGCAAGTGTCTTTTCTCAGTCTGTGGCTTGCATTTTCATTTTTTAATAGTATCTTTGATACACACAAGTTTTAGATTTTGTAGAGATAAAATTTATTCATCTTTTCATTTATGGTTGTACTTCTTCTGTCTCACTGAAATCTTTGCTTATCACAAAATTATAAAGATACTCTTCTATTTTTTAGTATAGTTTTAAAGTGTTACTTTGCAAACTTAGGTCTTTAATCACCTTTAATCATACTTGATATTTTTAGTGTGGTTTAAGATAAGAACTCTGTTTTATTTTTGACCTAATATCATTTATTGAATTTGTTGACTGGTGTGTCCTTTTTCATGGATTTGTGATGCATCTTTTGACAGTATCTATCTTTCATGTACACATGGATTTGTTTTTGTGCTTGCCGGTATTTCTTTGTGTCTTTTCAGAGACTTCTACAATACCTCTCTGTCCAATGATACGGTTTTTTAAAATTTATTTATTTACTTATTTATTTATGGAGACAGGGTCTCACTCTCTCACTCAGGCTGGAGGGCAGTGGTGTGATCATAGTTCACTGTAGTCTTAGCCCCTGAGCTTAAGAGATCCTCCTGCCTCAGCCTCCTGAGTAGCTAGGACTACAGGTGCATGCCATCATGCCCACCTAATTTTTTCTTATTTTGTGTAGAGATGCAGTCTTGCTATATTATTCAGACTGGTCTCAAACTCCTAGCTTCAAGCAATACCCCTGCCTTGGCCTCCCAAAGTGCTGAGATTATAGGCATGAGCCACCATAACCAGCTACAATATAGCTTTATAATAAATCTGGATATCTGGTAGAGGACATCTCCCCAACTTGCTCTTCTTCATGTTTTTTTTTGGGGGGGGGAGGGGAATATTTTTGGTCCTTTTATACTCTGTAGAAATTTGAAGACTAACTTGTCTAGTGACATAGACACACACACACACACACATGCACATGCACACACAAACAAACGCAACCTGTTCGATTTTTTTTTTTTTTTTTTTGAGACAGAGTCTCACTCTGTTGCCCGGGCTAGAGTGAGTGCCGTGGCGTCAGCTTAGCTCACAGCAACCTCAAACTCCTGGGCTCAAGCGATCCTACTGCCTCAGCCTCCCCA
>CM052441.1:63433799-63459011 GCA_028533085.1 Varecia variegata | reverse complement strand
GAATTATGAAGGCTATGTTTATGTTTGGATATTTCAATAAATAATTTATCTAAAGATGAACGATCAGTCATTTATCTTTTTCATTCAGTAAGCTGTGATGAGAAGAAGCCACAAACTCTAATTATAAGCAAAGTATCCTGATGCCTGGTCTATAAACCTGAGTCTATAAAGTGACAGCAGAAGCTATTGGGTTTTTATGTTGGGAAACTGTCATTGGGAAACACATGAAGTATTGACATGTGGGGAAGGCTGAGGTATTTGATGACAGATTGAAGCAAAGAAGGCCTGGAGAGGGAAGGGCACAGTCTGGAGAAATTGTGTGTGTGTGTGTGTGTGTGTGTGTGTGTGTGCGTCTTGAACCATAAAACAGCACAACTAGAGGTGTGCGTTGTAGTAGAAGTAATAACTAGGCAATGAATGATTTCAAAAACATGTTAGAAAATTAAGTTTTCTTTTGAGGTAATATCTCACAGAGATTCTTAGAGGGCTTGCTTATAAATCAAATCTTGAAGGGCTCCAACTTAATTACAAAAAAAAATAGTTCAGTTAAAAATCTCCATTAAACGAATTAGGCAAAAAATTTTTTTGTTTTGTTGTTATTTAAATAGAGAACAGAATTGTCTTTGTTCTGTGGGAAAAATGGGTAACAGGCGTTTTATTTGTGTGGTTTGTTCTTTATGTGTGTGTCTACTATAATAGTAACAGATAATGTCTTTTAACAGCTCATGGAAAGAGTTAGTTTCTTCTCTACCAAAAAGCTAGCCTTGTGGAAGTTGACAAAAGTCATTATATTATAATGATTTTTGGCTCAAGAAAATAATGATATCTTGGAAAAAGTAAAGGAGTATAAAAAGATGTCTGTAACACAACAGACAAATTATTTAAACAAAAGATACAGTGTTTCTTTAATTGGATTCTCATGGAATATTGGTTTAAAATTTGCTGACTGAAGGCAGTATCTGGAAGAAAGGAACTTTAGATTTCTGAATCATAGTTTTTCCAGCTTGGATTCAATTCAGTTCAACAAACTTTTATTGAGCATCTATTCTGGAGCCAAATGGCCTGAATGTGATGCTTGGTTCTACTAATCTACCTCTTTCTTTGTCAGTTTCCTCATCTATAAAATGGAGATGATAATAGTAGTCCTTATCCTCTGTGATTATTTTTAGGATGAACAGAATTTTAATGTATGTAAAGTTTGCCACTTTGACACAGAAAGAGACTGGGGATTGAAAGGTGCTTGCTTACACTATTCTAGTGGGACAGACAGATAAGCAACCCAACAATTTCAGTAATATTTTCTGATAATGCCAGGAAAATGTTTATCAAAAGGTTGCTGTGGGAACACAGAGATCGAAGAAATAATATCCTTAGGGGGGTGGTTTTCTGGAATAAAATTCAAGAAAGGTTTTCTGTAGGAAAAAAAAAAACCCTCCCAAAGCCCAGGAAACAAAAAGTAGACAAACCAGAGGCTGGAACGCATTCATTTGTAGCTTTTCGAGCTTCCTTCCTTGCCGGACCCAACACTGCATCTGGTCACTTTTTAGACACTTGGTAAAAACATGATGGAGACCATTTTATGTTCTAATACTCTTCATTTATACGGTCAGTTATAGTATCTACTTGAGTCTAATAAATTAGAATAATCAAAATAGCAAACTATTCCGTAGTATAGAACTCTGTACTATTAGACAAAATACTGACTTCTGGGTTGTGTTCGAAGAACGCCATGAAGAATGAGCATCACTCTTATGTCGTGGCTCTTCTCTACTCTCTGTCAGTTCTAGTGAATTAAGCAGAAGAGAGGTGAATATTATCTGGCTAAAACTAAAAGAGAGAGAGGAAGACATTTTAAGATCAACATGTGGAAATTGTACTCTAGATGTTGTATTATAATTTGTGATTCTCTAACCTGTGAAAATTGCAAACTATTAAGTAATGTAAAGCATATACACTTGTGAATGTGCAGAAATGTGGTTTTCGCTGTGTAGGGGAAGCACTGGGAGAAGGAAATTGTCCATCCAGTCCCTAATCCCCTGGTCCTCCCTGGCCTCTCCTGTTCGTCTCATCCTGCTTGGACTTTGACCTTCATCTTGTTTTCCCATTCCTTGTCAAATGCTAGGGCATCTTAGGGTTGACTTTTTAAGGTAAGATAAAGCCATGCTGACTCCTTGCTGTTCCATTGGCTCGTCCCATAGTTCTCCATACTCAGTATCTACTCCCCAATCCCGCCATGTCTCACCCCGCCCCTACTGCAACACAAGCCCTGCTGGGCCTCCCTTGAAGGGGGAGCCATGGGAATGTGTTTGGATCTCATTGGCATCTCACCGGAATCAGGGAAGACAGGGCAGTGCAGACATCTCAGTGCCATTCTGCGCTGGCAGATTTCACCATTGCTGCTCTATGCTGTGTACCCCACACTGGCTTAAAGGACCCATCAAAATGGTTCTCCCAGAGGGTTTCAGAAGCTGGGCACAAGCACCTAATGTTTGTGGATACCCCCCTTAGTCTTCTGAATCTTTTACCAACTTACTACCCCATCTTCTGTCCATCCGCCTGCCAACACACACTTGCGTGTATGTGCACACATGTGTATACACACAGATACCTTCATATATACACCCACTCACACACCGTCAAAGGCCCAGACAGTGTCTGAATTTGGTTCTTTCCTCTTCCTGCTAGCCAATCAAACTTTTGTCTTTTTTCCTTGAGCCAGGGAAACTGCTCTCCTATTGTGCTATTGCCGTATTCTTTAATTAACTATATAAATTCTCAGTTCTACAATTCTAGATGTTCCAAGCCAAGTGCTTTTGGGCCATCAAAACAAAACCATTTCTTTCTCAAGCTTTTGCAATAGAGACTGTGGGTTTCAAGACAATTGCTTCTGCTGATCTCCTTTTTAAAATTCTATTTGGAAAATTAGAACTGAACAATAACGTCTTTGTTCTTGGCTGTATCTGCCTGTCCCCCAAAGCCAAAGCTGTCTCGGCTTTAGTAGGTAAAACAACAAGATCAGTAAGAATGAAAAACAAATCAGATGATATCTCAAAAATACTATCTTTTTATTTTTTATTTTTATTTTTTTGAGACAGAGTCTCGCTCTGTCACCTGGGCTAGAGTGTCGTGGCGTCAGCCTAGCTCACAGCAACCTCAAACTCTTGGGCTCAAGCGATCTTCCTGCCTCAGCCTCCTGAATAGCTGGGACTACAGGTGTGCGCCACCACACCTGGGCATCCCCAGCGTTTCTGATTCACTAGGTCTGGGGTGGGGCCAAGAATATGCGTTTCTAACAAGCACCAGGTGATTCGGATGATGCCCATTCAGGGACTACACTTTTTTTTTTTTTTTTTTTTTGAGACAGAGTCTCACCCTGTTGCCCAGGCTAGAGTGCCGTGGTGTCTGCCTAACTCACAGCAACCTCAAACTCCTAGGCTCAAGTGATCCTCCTGCTTCAGCCTCCTGAGTAGCTGGGACTACAGGTGAATGCCATCATACCCTGCTAATTTTTTTTATTTTTAGTAGAGACAGGGTCTCGTTCCTGCTCAGGCTGGTCTCAAAATCCTGACCTTATGTGATCCTCCTGTCTTGGCCTCCCAGAGTGCTGCTAGGATTACAGGCGTGAGCCACTGCGTCCTGCCAATACTATCCTTTTAAAGGTTATTGCCTAGACCTGAGTTGTTATATCATGTAAGGGAATAATCAGTTACTTCTCTAATGTTGTGATAATGAGTCAGGTTGATTTCCATGCATATTTATAAATAGAACTGTCAGTTTTTCAAAGATGTGTTACAGGTGAGTGAATGTTAGATATAGTGGAGAAATTGTTGGTTGAAGTTGAAATTCTGATTCTTTTATTTGCTTGGCTATCTTGACAGTTTATTTAAACTTTCCAGAATCTTATCTTTAAAATATGCATAATGACTCACTTATGACAGTAACGCATATTGTCTGTGCTTTTGGAGACTCTATGGAAGGATGTCAGCAGATGACCAAATTCATTATCAGAGATGTACAATGAATAGGAACGGTTCTTGAAGTGACCCCCAGTTCTGAAATAGCGGCTCCTTGGGTAATCATCACTGTGAATTGCTGCAGAAGGCTGCATTAGTGGAAGTCTGTGGGGTGATGAGGACCATTTTAGCACTGGCTGTGTTGTGTGATGCTTTTGCTGCTTAACATTCAGAATGATCCATAGCTGTAGCTAAGTTGCTATTAAAAAACTTCCAACGTCTTGTCAGTGGGAGTTCCAAATATCATTGCCCAGTAATTAGAAGACCTACTTGCCTCAGAGTTTTTCAAAGATTAAAATCATATATGTGAATGCTGCGAACTTGCAAGCTTCGACTCTATGTGAGTGTTATGTTGTTTTTATTACTAATTTTTACTAACTCTCCTACATTCTATTTCCCCTTCATATATTTTTCTTTCTTTCTTTTTAGTACTTTGGGATATTCAGGTCTGTAAAGCTTGATTTTTAAAAGAAGTAATCTTTTCTCAGGGTCAGAACCCCAGCTGTTCTGTGTCATCTGATATCGTCATGTCTTTCCACTGTTTAAGCCATGTCTTGGGGCTTCTTTGGTTCTTTTTGGATCTGCGGCTGTTTCTGGATTGTGAACATGGATATGTTTCCAAATATGCTGGATTTTTATGCTGAACTGCATTCTGTGCTGCATGATTTTGTTTTGTTTTTCTCTAGTACTTTTGGGGCTTAGAATTTATCCCTGTCATTTATAAATTGGTTTGAAGAAAGATTAATTCACTCAATGTTCAACATTTGAATCAAGTGCCAATTATGTACAAAATACAGTGGTATTGCTGGGGAGTGGGAGGAGCCCTGAACGCCCAGACTTCCAACTTGACTATAGAGTCGAGTCAGTGGCGGTGTCATTCACCAAGGCTATGCACACAGGAAGTGGAGCCAGATGCAGGGGAGGGTGCGGGAAGGCGGAGGTGGGGAGTGATGGGAGATTGCTGTTAGCTTTGGACATGAGGTGTCCAGGTGGTGTGATACCTTGGAGAGGCTCTCACTCCAAGTGGCAGATCTGGATATCATTAGTATAAAGACAGTGATTGAAGCCAAGGGAGTGAATGAAAGAAAATGGAGATGAATTTCCTGTCGTATGATCACCAGAGTTCCCAGGATTATTCTTCTATAAACAGATATCCTGGTTGGGGGTGGGGAGGGGTGTCTTAAAATAGCTATAGTGATATAGAGGTATTTATATATGTTCAGTATAATTGGTAGGCTGCCCGGAAACTACAGTTTTGAAAATCAATGACAACCATAGGCTAAAGCTTCTCAACCTTGACGCTATGTATTTACATTTGTGATCACTATGTAATTATGTAATTACAGATTTTATTGTGGGCTGGCCTGTGCATTGTAGGATTTTTAGCAGCATCCCTGGTCTATATACTCATTAGATGCTAATACCTCCTCCCTGTCCCACCCACTATCCTCATCCCCAATTGTGGCAACCAAAAATGTTTCTAAACATTGCTAAAAGTCCTATGGCCTTGATAATGCCACTGAAGCAAGTTCTGGCATAAAGCAATGGCATAAAATGGCATAAATGGCATAAATGGCATAAAACATTTTGGGAGGAGCTACATTAACTTTTCTATTTTAGAATAGTTGAAAAATACACTCATGTCTGTGATTATCCTGACTCCCATTTAGGAAGCAGCTTATTCATTCTGGAAGATTGGGTAATTTTATAGTTTTCTCAAAAAATTCTTTGCTGCACATAAAACACAGATAGCTACTAGTTTCAAATCAAATCTTGTTTTGCTCTATGTGTAAATCATATATAAACCAAAGAGGGTGGGTGGGAGATGCCGCACTCCAAATAGTGGAATAGCTTGTGGTGATGACCAAGTCATTTAAAAGGAATTGCTGTCAGTTCCTTATATGTCAGACACTTTAAGGCAGACCATCCAAAAGAGTTACCTGATAGTACTTTTGGGGTGGAGGTAAGAGAGTGGGGTTCAAGGGAGGCCAACATGACCTTATAATAGTAATTTGAATGTAAAAAGTTTTAAGCATAAGAGCTAGTGCTTAATATTTTTAAACCTGCATTTTTGTTTTTAGTTCATAAAGAAAAAGAATATAAGAAAGTAACTCAATTATCTGCCATGGAAGCTAAGTTAACTTATAGCTTGAAAACCTCCTCTTAAAATTACTCAGGTTTTAAAGAATCACTTAAAAGGTAAGTCGAGGCATTGTTGGAAGCACCTGCCTGCCTATGTGTTGCTCTGAAATGATGTTATTAATTATGCTATTAGAACGTAAATTCCTTGAGGGCAAGGATTTTGTCCATTTTCTTCTCTTTTCTTTCTCCACATCCCATACTTCCTCCATGTTACTACAGTCCTCAGTGGTGCGGAGTGAGCATGTAGCATCTTGTTTCATTTTGGCTCTGCTGCTTCTCTGGCCACTGGCCGCCTCCCTCCCAGCCACTGCCACTACCTCACTGCTGGTGTTCTGAACACTCCAGTGGAGGAGACAGCTGAAGCGTAGGAGTTTAGGCCGTGGTGGTATCATTTCTTCTCCTTAATGAATCTTGACTTCAGCACTTACTCTTAACTCTCATAAACTTGGGGTATTGCACATTTTTTATGCCTCACAGAATTGTGGCTGTAGACTTCCAGCCTAAATCTCAATCTTATTCTGTCAAATGGAGGAAGAAAAAGAAATGACTTCTAGTTTTGCAATATGTGTTCAGTCTGCACTCTGAAGCCCATACCTACTTTCTCAAATCCTGCTCATAGCCCTTGATTAACAGAAATGGGAGGTATTATAAAAGCGAGAAGGGAGAGAATACCAGAGTTTTTCCATCCTGAAGACAGAAAGAGTGGTATCTGGAGGGCTGAGGAAGTAGGGGCAGGGGTCTTCTATGTACTTTTGCTGCTACTTGATTGGAACGACTAAGGCTACCTTGGAACCAGAAACTGCATTTTATCATTTAAAGCAGAATTGAGTTTGGGCTCATCTAGGCTTATATAGTGTAGGGAAGATGAACTGAAATGAATACAGTATGGTAAGTATGAATCCTGTCCCATGCGAGTCCACATGGTGCAGTGGATAGAGCATGCTTATCCAAACTTAATTACAGGTTCCACATGTGTACTTGGGCAAGTCACTTAACCTCTCTGGTCCTAACTCCTCATCTGTAAAGCCCACTCAGGATTGTTAAGATTTAATATGGTAACAGCGTAAAGCACTTAGTAGTTGTAGCAGCAGTTATTGTGGTTTAAATGGTGACTGTATAGATTGTTTATTTGCTCAGGAATTATGTAATAACTACTTAAGAATTGTTCTTCTGGTTGTTCTGGGAGTTTAGGGTTCTTGTTTGGTTTCACTTCTAACTAGGTAGTATTCTTGGTTAAGTCATTTAGGTTTGTAAACCCTGGATTCCTTGTATTCAAAATTTTTGAAATCAGTGATCTTTCATTTTCCAAGCTTGGACATTCTATTTTGTTTAGCTATTTTAAAACTTAGGTCTTTTTTTTTGTTGTTGTTGTTAAAAATACATCTATTAAATAATTTGAATTCTGACTCATCTGCTAGGTCAAAATAGCCAAGGGGATGTGAAGCTTTTCACAAATAGTCCTGTGATTTTTTTCATATAAGTACACACAAATACAACAAATTGCTTAATTGATATTTTACAATTATGTATTAAAGAGTCCTGCTCAAGGTTGGAAGATAGTATAAACTGATTTAAAATGTTTACAGAATTCAGTCTCTCAGGGATATGTGAAAAAGGAAAAATTTGTCATTTTTAACCAAATGTTCTTTATTTACAAGCAATCTGTTCCTGAAGGGAGTGTGGATCATGTGCCTTTTCTCTGCTTCAAATTTTCCCCTTCTGCCATATGTTGATTATATAAACACCAAGGAGATTATGTACAATTAAGAGACAACTCCTACTCCTAGCCTAAATTTTCAAATATCATTCATACTCTCTGTTCTCATGGAAATGGTCTTTTACTGTGTGAAAGACCATCTTTTTTCTTTTATGTATTTCTCTTTGTTTATGGTATTAATATTTACAGCAACCAACATCAACAGATGATTGGTTCTCTCATGTATAATTTTTCAAGATAGGAAGTTATTAAGCATCAAATCTAATACACAAAAATACTTTCAAAATAAACTGTGGACAAATTTTTGGTTGAGTTATTAACTTATTGGACTCTGCTGCTGTTAAATAAAAGTCAGTGGGGACTTCACCATATAGTTTTTTTTTTTTTTTTTTTTCAGACAAGGTCTTATTCTGTTGCCTGGGCTAGAGTGCAGTGATGTCATCATAGCTCACTGCAACCTCAATCTCCTAGGCTCAAGCGATCCTCC
Organism: Varecia variegata; assembly: GCA_028533085.1. Taxonomy (NCBI): domain Eukaryota; kingdom Metazoa; phylum Chordata; class Mammalia; order Primates; family Lemuridae; genus Varecia; species Varecia variegata. The sequence goes on along the minus strand of CM052441.1, from coordinate 63,450,652 downwards.
TGCCTCAGCCTCCTGAGTACTTGAGACCACAGATGCCACCATGCCCAGCTAATTTTTGTATATTTTTGTAGAGACTGCATCTCTCTATTGCCCAGGCTGGTTTTGCACTCCTGGCTTCAAGTGATCCCCCACCTCAGCCTCCTAAAGTGCCAGGATTACAGGCATGAGCCACCGTGCCTGGACATATAAATATTTAAAACCCGCTCAAAACATGGAGAATATCAATCATCATGGAAAAAAAACTCAAATTTATGCCAAAATACTGGCTAACATAAAACGCTTACTGTAGGCATTATGTTAAGAGCTTTCTGTGCATTATTTCATTTAAGCATCCCAGCAGTACTACCAGATGGGTGTTATTATTCCATCCTTTCTATAGATGAAGAAGCTGAGGCTCAGGCAGGTTAAGTAACTTGCTTGTGTTCATATAACTAGTGAGCCCGAGGAGAGCTAGGGGTTGAATTTAAGCTGCCCGATTCCAAAGCCCATGCTGAAGTTGCCTTTTAAAATAACCAAAATTTCCTTCATACAATACTGGGACTAATTTTTTTCTATATTGAATGATGTGGCAAATTGAGTGGTTTCTGGAGAAATTCAAGCCTAAACAATGTTATTGCTGAGATCATTCAGATTATTTTCATCATTAACATTTGATGAATAAGACTGTGTCATACACTGAACATGTTTAGAGGAAAGTAACTTACTTCTCCACCCACTGGAATCTCAGTCGTAAAACCACATTTTGACAAGGTTATGGGTTACAAGTTATTTTAACAAATTTTCTAGACTTAGTTTTCTGAAGTTAATAAAAAGCTGAAAAAATGTTAAATTATGTTTAAAAGCACCAAATGAACTAAAACCTAAATAAAGCCATGTACCTTGCATAAATATGGCCCGCATCCAAGATGGTTGCCTGTCCTTGAAAGGATAGTGTTTAAAATAATATTTAAAATAATCTATTTCTTAATGTTGAAATTTTTACCAAGTATAATTATATATAAATCTAAGAGATCCTAAAGGAGTAACAGGTACTAAAAGAGATACTAAATGAGTAACAGATACATATTAAGTATAAAAATGTAATTGGACAATTAAAACTTACTCTCACATTGTTTAAATAAAAGTCAGTTAAATAGGCTTGTTGGTAAAGTGTCGTACAGTCTAGACTTTCTTCTACTTCCTTCTTCCTTCTTAAATTACTTAGTTCACTCCTTCCTCTCTTAGCATCATAATCATGATCATGATCATTACCATCACCATCCTCTCTATTATTGTTCTCCTCATAATATCTGCCTTAGTAATTCAATTACAAGCAACAAAAATTACTCTGGCTAAGTTGAGCAAAGGAGCAGTCTGTTTGGAAGGATATATCTTGTAGTTTCTCAGTTGAGTACAACCTGAAGAATCAGGCCTTGTAGAGCTGTGCCTATGCAGGCTGATGTGCTTAGAATGGGTTATGGATGTGAACAGATATAAATCTCTTAGGCCCAAGGTCAGTTGGTTGGGTCCTGGGGCAGAGGGGACCTTAGATGATTGCTCCCAGCCTGTGAGCCGTCTAGTCCTCTAACCCAGTGTGCCATGCAGACATTAAATTTTTGTGTGTTCTAAGACCTAAAAACAGCTGAGGAGCTCCAATGAAGAGAAGGAAACAGAGCAGATACAGAGAGAAAGGTTGCAGAAAGTAGGGTGGTCTTTTCAGGAGTCACTTTTGGGGTAAATGAGTTTTTGGTCCTTGCACACACATGCTGTTTATTTGCATGTCAGCTTTCAGCAGAGAATTTTATTAATATTAGCATCATTCTTGGGTTGTGTGTCCATTCCTTGGTCAAGGGAATGTGGAGCTCCTTGACTGACAGCCCCTCTGACATGTCATCTTAAGGGGAAGGGATGAACTTGCAAAGGAAATATGACCTAAAGGAGAGCGCATGAATAGTAAATAGGCAAAAGAGCACCATGTCATGTCAAGTCACTTTACCATGCATAGAAATAATACGTTAAAATCTTCAGAACTTGAATGAGGTTTGTTAAGTTGTCTTTAGGCACCATTTCATAACACATCATTACTATGCTGAAATAATCATGGTCATTACTTTATTACAAAATAACTCTAGGATGTTGTATCAGCATTAGTTTTTATGTTTTATTGAGGCACGTGCAGTGTGCATCAGGGTCATCAAGGATGGACATAGAAACGTCCTTTTCCCTTTTTATAATTAAATCCAAGAAGATGAAAATTTCCCCTCTGGTTTCTTAGTATCCTAATATATTATTAGTACTCTATATCTGTTAATATTTTTTCCTGATCCTGTCCCCATCTTTTTTAATGCACTTATTGTTCATTTCTTACACATTATGGTTTTTAAATCAGGTTCTTTTTGAGAATTTAAATGTTTTCCCTCCAAATGCTATATTATGACGTGTGATTGTAAAGTAATTTGAGTGATCTTTTTAATTGTTCATAAACTAATTTTTAAAGATAATTCCCCCCCCTAAAGTTCCAAGGATGTGTTAAGCAAAAGCTTCAGTTTTAGATAAACAGTATCTTTGGATAAGTGTTTTGAAGAATATTCATTGTTTGTTTAAAAATGAGTTTAATTATATAATCACTACATGTTATCTATTTTTTTCCCATATACTTTTAAAAATACATTCAACAGTCTCCTAGATTGTAAACTCCTTGAAGGCAGAGCCCAGGCCTTATTTGTATTGATTTTATACCTTATTGTACTTTTGTTAACAGTACATTGCACCTCCATAAACTATAATATGGAAAAGAAGTGCTATAATTAATTCTTTGTGAGGACTATAACATAATAATTTCTGTTTTTTCCCCCCAAATCTATTAAAAGTAGCCATCTTTCTACAGTTTTCCAGAAATGAATCTTCCAAGTAAGGTTTTTCATATTTTATTTCTTTGTTTCCATTGATAGTAGTCCCTTTTTCTGTATTTAAAACCATTGTAATTCTCAAATACTTTATTTACAAAAAGTAAAAGAAAAAAATTAAAATGACCGCAAACAGCTTATCACTAAGGAACCTGCCATTACTGTACAGCATGCAGTGGGGGAAACTAAATGTAGAGAAAACAATCAGTTTTCCATGTTATAGGATCATAGAAATAGAAGGATTTTACCACTGTCTTGCAACATATATTAAGTATCATATAGGGAAGCAAGCTGTGGGTTTGGTTCCATGCGATTAGACAACAAGGGAAATTTCATTTCCCAAATTGGAATTGTGTTGTGTGATTTCCTATGGACCATCTCTTAGCCCCTTGACCATAAAGAATGTGCCTGATGTAGTGTGTTTAATGTTTCTTAATAGAGAAAATGTGAAGGATATAAAAATGTCAAATATTTTATCGTCACTAAAGTTATTTATGAACAACTGATAAGATAATAACCCAGCGGCAGAAATTTGACTACTGGTTTCTGGTAGCACGACTCTGCCATTAGGGAAGTGATTTGTGCCATGATGCTATTTGCCTTTGTTTATTTTCCCCCAAAGGCTGGAAGTTCTATAATATGCTTGTCTTTGAATTAAGAAACTATTCATTTGCCTTTGGATCACAAGACTGGCAACAACTAATAGGCTTAAATCAATAAAATTCAAAGATCATAAAAATGATTCATGTCATTTAACTTCCTCCTTTAATGTCACATTTATATATATTTGTGTGCATGTGTGCATTGTGTATATACAGTCATGTGTCACTTAATGACAGGGATATATTCTGAGAAATTTGTCATTAGGTGATTGTGTGAACACTGTAGAGTGTACTTACCCAAACCTAGGTGGTATACCCTACTGCACACCCAGGCTGCCTGTTGCTCCTAGGCTACAAACCTGATAGCACGTTACCGTATTGAGTACTGTAGGCAAGTGTAACACAATGGTAGGTATTTGTGTATCTGAACATATCTCAACATAGAAAAGGTGCAGCAAAATGCTGCATTATAATCTTATGGGACCACTTTTGTTATTTCTTGAAGTATCATTGTATGGCACATGACTGTACACACATCCATCTATATAAAGTTGCTTGATTATCTAAGTACACTTTGATTTAAATTCACAAAATCACCGATTTTTATAAAGCTTTTTTATACTTTAGCTTTTTATTTGAAAAGCAAACAGTCTCATGTAGCTCTTTGTTGGTTTAATTGAAGAACACTTTTCTCTGTGCTGGTGAAATCCAGTTGCTTTTTATTTTAGGCTGCAGTCATACTTTCTAAGCTAAATATACTGTAGTTGACATCTTCTGTTGGCCTAGCTTTTTAGTCAGGAGGTATAATTGTTAATATATTTAGCCATAATAAATGTAGTTGTCGCATAGTACATATTTTTTTAAATAGCAACATGGTTCAAAACAGAAACTTCTATTTAGACAATTATTGGGTAACAGGAAAGGATGTTTTCAAATTTGCATACTTATGGTTTTATTCTACAATCTAGTAGTTTCCTGATGTAATTTTATAGCTTTCTATCATTATTTACAACTGTGATACCTACATTGTTAAAAATAAATTTACCTACTGGAGTTACAGCTTCTTTAATGTTGTTTATGTGAGACTACTTTAAAAGGGGAAAACAATCATAATGTTTAGCCTTTCAACAAATGAGTCTACTGAGTAGCAGCTATGTACTGAGGCCCTGATGTGCAGCAGTGGAAAAACAAAGTCTCCCCTGTCGTGGGGCTTCTAGTCTGATATTGGGCTGATTCACTATTTTTGGTTTAAAATCCTAGTTTTTTTGGTCTTTAATGTCTGTCAGTCTGTCTGTCTCTCCTGCTCCCTCTCTCTCTATGTGCGTGTGCACACACACACTATACACACAGACACACACACACACACATGTATATCCATTATACGTATGATACTGTGTACTCTGTGTGTGTGTATGTAACATAACCTTCAAAGAGACAGAATCGGTAGGAGACATATAGCTACAGGAGAGGGGATTTATTAAGGGGATTGGCTCACGTGATTATGGAGGCTAAGGAGTCCTGAGACAGGCTGTCTGCAAGGTGGAGATCCTGGGATGCTGGTAGCGAGGCTCAGTCCCAGTCCAGAGACTTCAGAACCAGGGAGGCCACTCTTAGGCCTGAGAATAGAGGACAGGAGAGGCCACTGGTGCAAGTCCGGGAGTCCAAAGGCCAGGGAGCCTGGAGTTATTGTCCAAGGATGGGAGTGGAAGAGTGTATCTCAGTTCTAGTAGATAGATGGACACATTCCCCTTTTCTCTGTTTTTGTTTTTTACTGACCCCTAGCAGAAGAGATGGTGCCTGCCCACGTTGAAGGCAGATCTTACCCCAGCTAGACCTCTCAGACTCACATGCTAATCTCCTCTGGAAACACCCTCACAGACATACACGAAAATAGTGCTTTATCAGGTTTTTAGATATTCCTTAATCCAGTCAAGTTGAGACCTAAAATTAACCATCACAATATGCATACATATATCTTTTGTTTTTATGATAAAACCTATAAATCAGGGAATTGATTTATTCTGTATAAGAATGGGGCATACTTTAAGAATTTTAATTCGGCCTTTAAATATTCCCTTGTATATATCCCAAAATTTCCACTTGAGGTTCTGACTGTATAATATGTCTGTCTTCCACATTAATTTTTTCACAGATTTGTTTCTTTTTTTCTTATTTGAAACAAAACAAAACACAGTGACTGATAAGGTACTATTTTTGCCTAAAAGTTCAGAAGCATCCCAAGATCCGTGACAGGTTCTGTTTTCACGAGCTCTTGGTTACCTTTTCGTGGTGCAGGTGCCTAAGGAGAAAAGGTCACCCAGCCAAACCAAGGATTCACCTTTTCAGAGACTTGAAGGGACTTTTAGCACGTGTTTAGCGCATAGAAAACCAGGAGAACTCTCATTACAAATACAGGACGTGGCAATGGGTTAAGACGCTCCCCTTCTTTGTTTAGAAGGTACCAGAGAAAATCTTCAACACAACTTTTTTATCCTTCTTTAAAAAAAAAGTCAACCTTGTAAACATCTTTTCTTCACTAGCCTGCAGTTCTTTTGAATAAAATGTTCTGAAGCAGCAGACACCGTCTGATGCGTTGGAGTTAAAGATAAGGGCCGGGGAGCAGGCCAGGCAGGCTGCCCAGATGGCTCTGAGCCTCACCCGAGCACCATGAGAGTGAGCGTCTGTCTTTCCCAGCCCGAGGCTCCTGGTTTGGGGGTTATCTCCTAAACGATGATCCTGATGAGGAGGATAGACAGTGCAAGGCAGTGCGAAGTTATTCCATGCTGTGCTATTTGATGAGCATTAGTAGAAAAAGCGACAGTTTTAGTAGCACTCATACATTCTATCACTGAAGCTCAAGTTAACACATAAAGACATAAATCATATCCTTCACCTTCATGTAATAACTCTTTGGATCGTAACTGCCTCCCAAACTCCTCCCCAGGCCTTTCTCCCAAGCTGTAGAGTGGATATTTTATGCCTCTAATTACGATTTACTTTACTTGCATGTGTTTTTTCTCAATGTAAGGCCATTACTGTAAGGTGTCATGGGGCGAGGGCATGGTATCATATTGTGGTCTTTAAAAGTGGTGCAGAAACAGGCCAGTGTTGAAGGCAGTGTAGATACATTTATTATTACTAATCACCCCACTTAATTTTGTTCGAAGAACTGATCTTTGATATTTTCCCAGTTGGATACTGGACTCTTGTTGGCTGTAGCATATTGAGAATTTGAAGATTTATGTCTTGAATGCCTTTCTCCAGCCACCCGCGCTTCCCCACTGCCTTGCTAAGGGATCAGCAGCTCGCTGCTGCTCCAGGCCAGCTACAATATTATGGTTTCAGCATCAGTCTTGCAGAGCCAGTCGTATTCCGATTTCAGAATTATGGTTGGCTCTCCTGGTGTAAAGTGATACACCCTGGCATCATGAAGTTGTAGGACTAGGCAGCAGTAACGTTGAAGGCGGCATAAAGATTCCACCCTCACGGAGGTTTTCTGGTTACGTTTGAGGCTGTGGTTTAAAATACATGAACTTCACATAATAAAGGTTAAAAAAAAGTGTGAGAAAGGTGTGTTTATAAACACAACCACACATTTTTATAGCTCATAAAATTTTGATAGTATATGTGAGATATGATCATTTTTCTTCAAGACAGAGTTTATGAATGATTTCTTATTAAGTTATTTAGGACTCTGGGGAACCAAAATGATAACAAAACCCTAGTATATTTCTTTCAATTTATTGGAAATAATCATGACGTTAATCACTATCAGAACTAAAGGGGCAGAGGATAATAGATTGAAAAACATCAATTTATATGTTTAATGGAAATGAATTTATGATGAATAAAAGCCAAAACCCAAATCTGAGCTTTAGTTTTGAATATAGTTAAAATGTACCAAGTGGGTGGGGTTGGTAACCTCTGGGATGATGGCAGTAGTGACGGTGAAGCGATACATAATCGTCACCCTAAGCCCACACCCTGCCTCTGTGAGGAGAACCTCCTAGTCTTATCCTCATCATTTGGGTCTTTGGATTTTCCAGCCCCTGGGGGTCCTGAATAAACCTGATTATTTCATGGCACCACCTGTAGTCTCTTCTGTGCTTTAAAACATTGGCCGGGCTTTTTTACTTCCTCTTTACACCTGTTCCTACCTGTGGCCGAGACAGACATGCTGGCTTTGGATGTCACTCTTACCACTGGTGTCCTGGCCCCGCTCCCAATACTGATGGCCAAATTTAGTAATTTACTAAAAACTGATGATGGTGGTAGTGTGTGTATGTAGTAGTAAAAAATCATTCTATTGTTTGCCTTTTATGTAATGTTTCTAGAAAACTGTATTTTTGATAAAATTATAAAAACTTCTTTTAATCTATAACAATGCATCTCATCTATTATAGATATTCTTGGTACAACATTTCTTCTGTGAGGAACTAAAAATAATTGGGTCTTTTGAAAATGGAAACTGATTTTCACTCTTTCACTAGTATATAAGCACGTTGGAAGTCTCGTGGTAAGGACCCAGGAAAGCCTCAGGAGTACAATAGGTTCCCAAGTGCCTTTGGGGGAAGAGTTCAGAGCTATAGGATGCTTTTCCCTGCACGTTTAAAATTTCAAATGCTGTAATTGTCCACTTATGATGTCATTTTGGAGCATATAGCAGGACTACCGAACACTTTATCTTGGATTGCTTATTGTTTTTCTGGGTTTTAAAAACACGTGGTGAAGAAATGGCTCAAATATCTTTCTTTTGAAACACTGGTTTCTCCTCTGCTAAATGTAACTTTACAACAAAATGGGTGTTTATGCTGGTTTCAAATGTTTGGGAAGGCCAGAATGGAAGCTTGCCTAATTCAGTGTATAATTTTGTGGTCAAAGATAACATAGCAGAAAGTGCATCTTGACATTTGAAAAAAAAATAATTTTGCCAGAAAGATGTTTCCTTAAGTATAGGTTGCAAACTCTTAGGCAGAATCGCAGAATCTGGCCTGGAGATATGTTTTGCTTGGCTTTCACAATATTAAAAAAAAAAAAAAAAAGGAAGAAAGAAAATGAGTCTGACCCCCTAAATCAGAGACTATGTTCTCTGGTCATCCACACTACCCACCACTGGTCATTGCCTCAGTTATTCACAGTATTTCCAAGGGTCCTGAGGCATTTATCTTGTGACTCTTGCTAAATGAAAGCTGTTTGCAGGCGGTCTCTGATTTATGTACCTCATCCTTTAAATTGCTGTCCGCCTGGCAAGAGCAACCTACTTTCTTTCCTGCTTCTCCATGTTCCTCTTGGCTCCAGTCCCAGTTCGGGCAGCAGCAGGCCCCGGGTGGACTTCAGGAAAGGACAAATGGAAGGGGAAGGGCAGGAAAGGCTGTCCATGCTCTCCAGAAGCGATCCTTGGTTGTCAGAGAGGAGGGAGGGAACCAGGGAAAACCTCCTCACTGTCAGTCTGTGGCCAGGGGAGAAGGAGCAAGGGAAACTGTCATTACTCACCTTGCCGCCCTGTCTGCTTGCTTTATGCCCCTGTATTTTTCAGACATTTGTAGCTGAAGCTAATTTATTCAACCCATTCACTCAGCAAATAGAATTGAAGTCTGCTGAGTGTGGAGCACCGTACCTGGCTAGCAGAGGGCAATAGGGGAAGATTATGCAATGATAAGACATGTATGTGTAACCATCATGGGTTTTAGGTTTACAGTGTGGTTTTAGCTCACCTGTGAGCCTGTCAGTTCTCTTCTGTATCCTTTCTCACCCAGCCTTACTGTCTCCCTAGAGTTGTTATCCTTATTTCTTGGAGTTTAGGTCTTATATTCAGTTGAGAGTACACAGTGGTTGTTTGACACTTTCTTCTGGATCTTGAATAGATTATTCTTAGAGGCTTGCTTTTCCTTTGAATGATCAGGATAATTTTCAGCATTTTTTTTTAATAGGCTCTGTTTGCTTCACTATATGTTTTGCTTCCTTTACTCATCTTGTCTAGACTCATTTGCCTATAATCAGAGTATGGGAGTTAACTATGATTCTACACTTAGTCGTTCACTGGGGGAATCCCCTTCTCAGACTTCCAGCCAAAGGGTAGTCTGCTCAGCTCCCAGCCCGGTCTCCAGCGTATGACCTGTGCTCTGCGGGTGACACCTGCTCCTGTGCTGCCAGCCCTCTACTTGCTTCTCTGCCAATGAACTAAGGGTCACAAACTCAGGGATCTGCAGAGGTGAGGCAGAAGAGACAAAAATCAGTGAAGCAGTATACAACCTAAGATAGCTGTGGAAGGCACTTAAGTGCAGTATTTCTTAAGTGCTTTGCTCTTTTAATGGAATTTGTCCATGCCCAAATATGGTATTTGGGTCTTTAGTACGAGGCCCTGGCTCTAAAACAGTGTTTCTTAAATTTTTTTGAATTTTTTTTGACCCAGGTGATACACATACATACATACACACACACACACACACACACACACACACACACACTATTTTAAATCAGAAGTTCAATATTTCACATCTTTTGAATTCTTTTTCTGAGAATAAAGTCTCAGAACTGAGATTCCTTATTCAAGGGATCTAAACATTTAGTAGTTTTTGGTAAATATATCCCCAAAATATTTCTCAAAAGACTTATGCTAATTTGCATTGTCAGGAGGATTTTACTGTATCCTTGCCAGAAATTAAATTAATTTGTGACTTTAAAGGGTAAAGTGCCACTTTAGTTTTATTTTTTTAAAATTATTAGAGCAATAGAACATTTTTTTCATTGGCTATTAGTGGTATTTTCTCTTTTATAGTAATTATTTTATTCATAGAGGATATAACAAAATGAGCAACGTCTTATGATAAAGTAAGTCATCAAACACAAAATATTCTTGGATTACTCTCCCCCAAAAGACCTTTATTTTTCACAACCTAAGTTATTATATCCTTCTCGTGGTATAATTGCCAGAATCATATTACAGTACTAGTCCTTGTCAATAAAAACATTGCAGAATAGAGAATTCGAAGTGAAATAGGAATGGCTTGTTGATATTTTTGTGGTATATAAAGATAAAACATTTCCAAGTTTTTTTCCCCCTGAAAAAAGGATTTAAATCTAAATATAAATTGATTTTTAAAAGTTAAATTATATTTCAAAAAAACTATTATATCTTCTCACTAGTATACAATTGGCAATGCATTTTGATACTGTAATTTTTGACCTTGAGATTTCTGTGCCTCTGTGTTCCTCACCTTCTCTGTCAAATCATTAATGAATGTTTTGTGGACAAATATTATTATTTCTGCTAAAGTGATTCTTTTCCTGAAGCTACGTGTCATATAAATAATTTCCCCCTGTGATTTTGGTTTTATTCAAGGTATGTAATTTATATACTTCATTTCTCTCTGTGCCATCTTAGTTGTATACACTCAAAAACATATGTGTAATTTTTACTGAAATAGCCTTTGAACTTTACTGTAACACTTTTTTGAGTCATACCCAAAAAAGACCCAAAAGATTTTAAGCCTTGCCCATGTCTTATGAACTACACATGATTTTTGTTTCATAATGGACTAAAAATTCATTTATTCCAACAAAATTGGACCAAGTTTTAGAAAATAAAACCATTTATCCATGGTGATACAGAAGTGTAGCAGTGTTTATATGTTTGATCATTCCTTAGGGAAATATTACCTTGGTAGACAACCAGCTGGCTTCAGGGAAAATAATACCCTTGATACGCGCTTAAAACAGCAGTGTAAAATGTAACTGGCTGACAATCTTGGTTTTGGTTAGGGTCATTTTCTTATTATTCACGGTATGCTGGGAGTACAAGGAATGATGTCAGTTTCTACCCTTTAGAACTCTTATGATGGCCAGACATAGTATTTCCCTCTGTTGTCAACACTTGAGAAAAATTTGCCAAATGGAGACTTATGAATTGAAAAGGAGAGGATATTAGTAATTGTTTGTTTTAAGAAGAGAAAAATTTGTTTTTCAATATTATTTTAGAATAGAACATAGGAGTTGAAATTTTACATTCTCAAAAAAATTGTTTTTAACAAAAATAACTTGATTTTTAATACCAGTATTTTATCTTTCCTTTTCACTTAAAATAATTAATTTCTTTCTTTCTTGGGTGTGCTTTGCCATAGGGCATTTTGGTAACCCACATCACAACCCCAGTATTAGCACATGTGAGTGGCTCAAGAAATTGTTTTTGATGTGAATTGATGACTTTTGGAATTTATACTACATTAAAAGTTAATTGAGAAATTGCATATAATGCTCAAATAACATGATGAAAGTGATTTTCTGGTTTATACTAATGTTCCAAACTTTCTTAGTTGGTGTTACTCATCTCCTAATTATTGGCACAGTATGGAGCAATGATACAAGGCTTAGAAGGTTCTATAGTGTGTAACTGGTGTCCATTGTTTCTGTGGGCAGAGGATTACAGGTGCTGTTAGCATTTATAAATTATCTTTACGGTTCTCATTAGCTGATTTACCATTGAAGATTTTTCAGGAGAGGAGTGCTGTCTAGGATAATAAATCTGGGAAAGGATCTGTGACATTGCTGATGTTAGGAAAAAATTTTCCTGTGTTTGATTCAAAATGGAGTATGATGAGGAAACCAGATTGTGATTTTTTTTTAAGGAAAGAGGATATGGTAAACAATTGACATTTGATTATATGTTTTTCCCTATGGAATATCATATTCTGAAAAGATTTTCTTTCCAATACCCCAGGGGACCAGTGTAAGAATTTAGATGTATTAAGCACCTTTAAAGCACTCTCTTCATCAACAACAAAAAATCAAACAGGGTGATTAAAAAATGGGCCAAGGCCTTGAGTAGACATTTCTCCAAAAAACATATATAAACGACCAATAAGCACCTGAAAAGATGCTCAGCACCACTAAGTATTAGGAAAATGCAAATCACAACCTCAATGAGATACCACCTTATACCCACTAAGGATGGCCACTATTAAAAACATAGACAATAACAAGTGGTGGCACAGATATGGAAAAATTGGGACTCTTGTGCACAGTTGGTGGGAATGTAAAACGATGCAGCCACCATGGAAAACAGTATGGCTATTCTTGAAAAATTTAAATATAGAATTACGATATGACCCAGCAATTCCACTTCTGGGTATATACTCAAAAGATGTGAAAGCAGGGATTCAAACAGGTATTTGTACACCCATGTTCTTAGCAGCATTATTCACAACAGCCAAAAGGCAAAAGGAATCCAAGTGCCCATTGGCAGATAAATAAATAAACAAAATGTGATATATATTAATACATACAATGGAATATTATTCATTCTTAAAGGAGGGAAATTTTGACATATAATATATTATAACATGGGTGAACCTGGGAAATGTTATTCTCTGTGAAATAAGCCAGTTACAAATATTGTAAGATTCCACTTATATGAGCTTCCTAGACTAGTCAAATTCATAGAGACAGAAAGTAGAATGATGCCAAGGTCCTGAAAGAAGGGGAATGAGGGGTGATTGTTTAGTGGCTACAGAGTTTCAGCTGTGGTCAATGAAAGTACTGGAGATGGATGGTGGTGATGGCTGTACAACATGAACGTACTTAATGCCATGGGACTGTACAATTAAAAGTGGTTAAAATGGTAAAAACAAACAAATAAAACTATCTGTATGGAATTTTTCAGTCAGCCCATAATCATAACCTGAATGGTAAACTAGGAACAATATGTATGTAACACACGATAACAAAGTAATATCAATTGAATGAAGGTGAACTGCCTGAATTAATGAAAGCTAAAAATAGTGGAATTATACTGCCAGTGGTCTTTGCTATTGGGTCAGGTTCTTAATTTGCCAAATACTGGTAAGTAGCTCTTGTACCCTCACTTTTTTATTTATTAGAAGAGTATATGCATGTTTAAAGTTAAGACTTTAGTTATATGGTTCTTCCAAATGCTTCCCACCATTGCAAACTCCAAAGAAAAAGCCTGGAAGAGCCAGAGTGGTTCTAAGACTAGAAGATGCAACACCCTTGTTGTGTTTCAAAAGCACAGCCTGGCTTTTTAATAGTTCTTATTAACAGTTTTCTAAAATTCTATGACATGGAAGTCAACAGTATTAATATCCAAATAACATGTTGCAATTTCTTATTTTCATAAAAAGTGAAAGCGATGTGGAGTTGAGGTAGAGATTAGGTAAAAGTTTATGGAAATATTTTTAAGCCCTGCCAAAAAGTTATAGGAAAGTGATAAGAATGAAGATACAGAAACAACAATCCTAGAAGTGGCTACTTCAATCTTTGAAAAATTGTTTTGGCAGGAAAAAAATTATGTTACTACCTAGGGATAGTTATGCTTTGCGTGATGTTTAAGCTAACAGGGAAAATGGAAAAAAAAACTTTGAAAGCACATTTATTTACATATTTACCCATGTTTAACTATATAGCTAATAAATGTCCACTAGACCAGTACAATACCTTTATCATCAGGGTGAACTGTTTTCAATAGGAAAGGAAAATTTATGTTCTGGACCAACTCTGTGCATTTGTTACAATCATGCATGTTTTAAAAGGTACATAAAAACAGAAACATATTTTGTATTGCTGATTGCTTATTCTAAAAACAGTCTGTTGTAGGACAAATAGGTGGAAAAAGGTGGCCCAGGGTAGTCCTCTATCAGGATTAGAATGATTAGAGTTTAGTTTTTGGGACTTCCCTTTCAGTGCCCTTTAAAACATTGATCGTCCCTCCTAAGAGATTAAAGGCATCAGAAACTTGCAGGCTGGAAAGTGATCCATGTAAATCATTGTGTCTATATGCTTCTTTTTGGATCAATATAAACAACATGTATTAATATTTAGTATGCACATATACAACTATGTATAGGTATTCTGGTTAGGTATAGAATATCTGATAATTCTGAATTTCATGCTCTTGAATGATTTAGAGTCTGCTGGTGGAGATAGTATAGAGATATCCCACTACCACACCATGAAAAAGAATATTCCTCAAAACAAAGAAACAAAAAAAAGATTCTTAGGTACTTTTAAAGCCTATTTATTTTTTAGTAATATATGCATTTGTCCCCAAGTAACCATAAAATGAAATGAGCATAATTTGCTCAATTTAATACATGTTTGTCACATATTATGTTCTGTGGTAGACCCAAATATGAAGAACAGAATTTTTGTGTTCAAATTTGTAATTTAGGGTATGGTTGGAGGGGTTGTGAAGACATACTTATACAGGGCTATACCTTGAGGTAAATTACTAGTGTTCCTAAGAGAGGTACAGCAATATGTGCTGCCTTGACCGTATTACTGTACTTGATTCTTGCTCTCGTACCTTGGTTTTAGTTTTCATAGAACATCCTTGCATTGTCGGCAACCTCAAATTCTATTAGGAAATAGTCACTAGAATGTAGATAATCTGATTTAAAAAGAAAAAAAAAAAGAGGGAAAGGTACCATGGGATCTAAAACAAGGGAAAGCCCAGCTAGTTGGGGGGACCAGGGAGGAGGGGATGTATGAGATGGGTCTTGAGGGAGGGATAGAATGTTTGCCAATTTGGGGGAGGAAGTCAGAGGTGGAAAAGCATGGATCACATTCACAGAGTAGCGCATGGCCTGACCTGCCCGGAGCGTAGAGGGACTATTAGAACACAAGCTAGAAAGGTAAGGTTAACTGACAGGAGCATGTTTATCTGAAATATTTTGAAGTAGCGTTCAGAAAGATGTACACTTTTAATTTTGCAGAGGCAGTTTTTCCTAGATTCTTTAGTATTTCAGCTCTGAACGTTACCAAAAATTGAGGAAAGAGTGAACCGGTAAGGATGTCTGAAACTTTCCCAAACATTTCATTTCTTTGTCAGTATTATTTGCTTATTCCTCTATTCTTAACTTTATTCAATTCTTTTTGTGCTCTGTGTGCTCCTTTACCTACTTTTTCCACATGGGTGATAAAACCCTGAGGATTTAGTTTTTCTCAGTTTACATCACTTTGCCACAATACTAAAATATTTGTAACCCTATCACCAACATCTTTGCCAAAATGGACTTTTCAGAGCTGTCTCTGAAGCTCATGATTGTTCTTCTCTTTTAGCATTGGTAGTTCTCCAGCAGAGTATCAGCCAGTGGTCCAGCTGTGTATGGGGGTCATGCTGACTAGTAATAGCCACTAGGCATGTATTAATATATTTGTCAGCCTGTGATTAATTGTGACGCTTTTCTGGCTGACTTGTCAAATGCATTTGGCTATCAAACAAGAAAACATTTTTAAAAATTTATCTAATTCATTTGCATTGATATTTGAAGCTCACCAAAATCATGTCCTTATTGATTCTAGATTGTATAAATTATTAATATGTTCTTGATTAATGAAACATACATGTTATGATTTTTACCATTAGTTGTGCTTATATGTATGTATTACATACATGAGGTTCTTTTGACTTCAAAAGGAAGCAGTAAAGGCCAGCTTTGATGTTTCTTTGGCTTTTTATTAGCTTTATATTCAGATAGAAAATGTTAAAGAGGCTATAAATTGCCTATCCAAAATGTTACTTTCCTCCTTTCTCTTATCAGCGGTCAAGAATAGGCTGCTGAACTTGGTGTTGATAAGGTTGAATTGTCTGTAGGGAGAAAATCTTGCTATAGATTTTGAATAAGAAATAAGATACACACACATACACACACACAATACATGGCTTTTTGAATGTCAGTGTTAACTTTCAGGCATGTGCAAGCTTAATGCTTTGCTTGTCTGTATCATTTCTCCTGGAATGACAGCTTAATAGTTTCCCTGGTTGGATTGTGTTAAAATCTTTAAAGGCTACATTCACTAAAACATATGTGTAATGTTTGGGCAGCCAAAGTCTGTGCAGTCATTTTAACAGAGTATAACTTAGCAGCTCTTTTATTGCTACAGATATCTTATTGTTAAAGCTACATTAAAATTTCATCAATTTACAGCCTACTATTTCATAATTACATTGTTGTGGGATGTGTGGAAGTATATACTTTTGCACTATCTTAAAAACGGATTTGCTAAGAAAGCAATAGCTTAAATAAATTAAAAAAGACATGTATAATATAGTTAAACACTTTATTTTAATAGATTTTTATCCAATTAACTTATCTAATTAACTTTCTTAACTTTTCATTTTCACAATATGAATATGTTGAAAGCATTGTGCTAGATATCCTGCATGGATAACTTTAATAATTTATGGCCATTAATAAAGACCTGTGGGTAGAAAATGGATAAAGGGGAAAAGTCATGGAGTGGCCAAACAAGACGTAAGTTATCTCCAAGGTTCCACCAGAACAGGGATGTCATGATATGTCTGTTCTTGGCAGTGTCACGTGTTCAAGGGATTTTTGATTGCTCCTCTTGT